>CM042351.1:6972500-8172500 GCA_023558445.1 Drosophila pallidifrons
GCCTCTAATCAGCATTCAGTTGCTACGAGCCGCCCCTGACGGCTATCCCCAAAAAAGAAATTCGAATAAATAAATCAAGCAAGCACTAAACAGCATGACAAATCGTAGACACTTCATTTCAGTTCAGTTCAGTTCAGTTGTTGCTGTCGCAAGCAGCTTTTGCAGCGTTTGTGCTAGCTGACTGCTATGACACGCGCGAAGACAAATGGCCATTGGCCATCACACAGATGTCTGTGGCTGTGGCAAGCAGCTTTTTAGCGTCTGCAGCTGACAGCTATGACCGTTCAATTGACCCAGTTTAACTTCAAGCATAGAACAGACTATTATCAATTGATTCAGATTTAATTGATTGTGTAAGAAATGTTCATGCAAATGATGATGATCATCACCATCATCATCATTATCATCTTCATTGGCTGCTGCACACAATTGTGTGAGCGACTCTCGGTTGGCCTTCAAGGTAAGTGGCATTGCCAAATGGCAAAAGTAGCTGAGCAGCGCTTCCTGTGCGCCGGCCCTAGGCCAACACAAGAGTCCACAGTTCAAATAAAAAACACAAAAACAAGAAACAAGCAGACGAACCATCAAACTTTTAACTAAATAAAAAAAGCGAAATACTATAAACATGCGACAAGTCGCAAAGTTAATGGTCATATATATACACATGTGGATATGGGAATGGTTATGGTTATGCTAATGTTTATGCAACTATCCAAGTCTGTGTGTGTGTGTGTTGTACGTGACAATGTGCTGTACTTTGGCAATAGGCTCGCTGAAATGTTAACTAATATGAATATGATTTTGATTTATTAATGAAACTGGTCAAGCACAACAACAGACAACAAATTTGCTGATGCACGTCAAGTTACCCTATGACTATGTAATTGATAGGAAAATATAATCTAAAGTTTTTAAAATTTGCAGAAATAAACATTTTATGAATAAGTTTTCAGAATTTAGTTAAATTTCCTTTACTCAGCAAATTTTTAAGAACACTTTCAAAATTTCTTCAATTTTTGTTTGTAACTTCAGTTTTTCTCATTCTTTTGATTTCCAAAATGTTCAGTTTATAATGTGCATTAAAGAATTTTCTTAAATTTCCTTTACTAAACTTTCCTTAAGCATTTAATAAGAAAAGCTTTAGAATTCCTTAAAATTTGGTTTGTAATTTCAGCTCTTTCGATCGCCTATCGTAGCTTTTAGTGTTTTACAGGGTATACAAAAAAAAAAAAAAAACTATGCATGCCAAATGGCCATTGAGGTCAAAGCGCCAAGAGGCGACGACAACACCAAAAACAACAACATCGACAACGATGTCAGATTTAATAGGCAATTCGCTAAAATGCGAGCCGTAAAAAGTTGGCAATGCATAATACGAGTACAATCTGTATAATTTGAGTAAGCGTGTGTAAGGTACTTCGAACACCCCCCCTCCCTCCATAACTCCTCAACCATCTGGTAATACTAAATATATGCATATATGGAAAACAAAACAGACTTTTCTTAACTGTGTGTTGCACGCAATCTTTGAGCGTTGTCACGAAAGGGTTCTCTCTAAGAGAGCTCCCTTATTACTCTCCAATCTAGATAATGTCTGGTGCAGAGATTACATTACATATGCATAAAGATAATAGCAGTCAACCTAATAGATACTTGAGCACACACAATAGAACACAATTGTTCTTCCGGGGTATTACAATGCAATATTTTTTTTAGAAGAATACGCTTTGGCATAGTATAATTATCTTTTGCAGAGATCTGTATCTGTGTGCGATCTTTGATCGCGATCTCATCATCATTATGTTAGCGTTAAGCGTCTCTCAAAGGCAAAACGGGTTAACCTTGGCCATTGCCAGCGGCAAGCAACGAGACAAGACCCAGACAGACAAGTGCAGAGAACTCAGAGAATCGAGACGGTGTCTCAGTCTCAAAGTCTCAGAGACTGGGACAGAGCTTTGCTTTTGAAGTGGGCATCAAAGGAAATTACGTTTGACGGGCCGCGCGTACACAAACGAAGAAGAATTGAGCGTTTAATAGGTTAATAATGCGACTGCTGCTGCTGCTGCTGATGCTCGGCCATTGTATCTGTATCTTATAGATGTATCTGAATCTGTTTCTGTTTCTGTATGCCACACCGTTAGCTGCTCTCCACATTCCACATTGTCTGGGAGTTGCCACTAAAAAAGGTATGCGAAATGAGTTCAAGTTTTTCTGCCTCAAACCCACTAACTGTAGGCTGAGATACAAATGTATCTTTTCTATGATTTATCTCTCGTATATATGGGATTTTTGTAAAACCGCCTAACCTTATTAAGATGCAACGAGGCGTGAATTGTGCGGCGGCGACGGCTGCAATGGATAAATAATCGCATCACACACACATTTTGGCGTCTTGGCCAACTTGGCAATGGCTTAATTACATTGCCGCACAAGGTGAACCATAAAAAATACGTTTACGTTAATTAGATATTGGTTAACTCGCGATCTGTATTACGGAAGAGGAATCTCGAGTAACACTATTCAATATTAATGAAAATGCAATTTGCGCATGTTCTTTAAACATTTACAAAATAATATTGAGTTCAGTTGTTTTCAAAAATGAAAATCAGTTCCAAGTGCTAATCAATGACAAAACAAAATGACTTATGTAATTGGCGCTTAGTCGGGGGCAAATCTATAAACTGATTATTGTTGTTCACTTGGCTATATCAGTTGGAGGCGTCGACGGCGTTGTCGTTTAAGCGGTTTTCTGGCTTTTATTTTGTGCGTTTTTCTATTTCAGTTAGTTGAGATACCACAACAAACGGAACAACTATATAAAAAAATATAATAATACTGGGAAGAGAGACTCGAGAGATCTCTCAATGCTAATCAGCTGATTCTACGACTATTGCGTCTTAAGTTCTTATTGCTATTATTGCTGTTGACATTGCTATAAATAAATGCTATAATAAGCGCGCATATAACACACGAAATGCTTTACAAATAATGCTGGAAAGTTTTGGCTTTACGACGAAGTGAAAAGCTTAAAAGTAAGGAATATGAAATACTCTTTGAATACTCCCAAAAATAATTCCTTTTAGAGTCAACTCACTTTACGCAACAGCTGGAAAAAAAGTTGCTCAAGATTAAGAAGAAATGCTTCGACCACGAAGGTTTTTCCCCCCTATTATATGGAAATCATAAAAAATATTATAAACGCTTTTTCGCTTGATATCAGCCCTTAATAAGTAAGTCTTATCTTGTTAGCTAGCTATCTCACTCGATCTTTGCCATATCTATCTCTGTCTAACGCTGTCAATACTAAATTCCGTGTCGAACATTTCCATTCCCAGATTTTTGTTGTTGTTGTTGCTGGTTTTTTTTTTTTTTTTTTTTGTTTTTATTTAGTTATATTGAGAAGCTTTCTCGCATCACGCTTTTTGTTTATTTGTTTAGCTAATGAAGTTTTTTTTTTAGTTGGCTATTTTTGTTGTTGTTGTCGAACTGCTTTTGCCATTCTTTGACCATCTTCTTTCGAACTGAATTTTAATTGATTCCCCTCAACGAAACGGAACGAAAGCGAAAGTCGAACCAGAAGCGAAGCGCCTCTTGACATAATCGACTGGAGGTGTGTGTGTGTGTGTGTGTGTGTTTAGTACGTAGATTCAACTGTGTGTGTGTGTGCCTCACGACTTTCATTAAGGCTTAAGCGAAGATTTCCTGCAATTTTCTTATTTATGAGTCTAGAGTGCAATTGAAATATGGAAATGGAAATGGAAATGCCGCAAGCGAGGTCTCAAAATAGTTGCGCGAATCAGCGAAGAAAGCAAAAATATATATATATATATACAAAAGACCCGCATATGAGGTTAAATATATATAAAACTATAAGTGTAGCTATAGCTATTGAGGTGTCCTTGTCTTATCGCCGCAATAAAAGTGAGAAAAAAACCCAAAATCCCAAGTTCCTACTTGTCGCTTTAATTAAATATTCTTATGCACTTAACTAACCAGCAACTACTTGGGCTTACATATTTGTATAACCAAAGGGAGAGCGAGACCCACCTGAAGAGCCCTTTTTTGAGAAATCAATGCCTCTCGAGTGGGCAAAGGCTGTTATTATGATTATTATTATTATGGGGCACCCAGATAGCGCCGCTTTCAAATAATCATACTCAGCTATAGATAAAGGTACCCACAACACTCGTATATCAAAGCAAATAATTGTAATATGATTGTGGGCTGCGCCACCTCAAAGACGAAACTGCGTCTTCAATTTTTCATATTATTTTACGACATCGCCGATCCATATAACATACAGGGTGCTCTATGTAGTATTTTTTATGTATTTTGTGATAATACTTTTATTTATTGCTTTTATTCAAAATGAGTAGCGGGTATCTCACAGTCGAGCACACTCGACTGTAGCTTTCTTACTAGTTTTTTTTTAATTGAAATAACCACAACTTTGATTCAGCCGATAAATCACCCAAAGATATTTATAAATGTAGTACTATACGCATATACCAAATATAGACTTTGGTACATTTTAGTATTTTTGCGGTCTTTTTGAAGAATGTGGTTTACTTTCTTTAGGTTTCTCATATATGCTACTATATCCATATATCCTATATATAGCCTTCGGTATATTTTATTATTTTTATAATTTGTTTTAATTCAGTTATATTTTGTACTCTATTGTATATTTAAAATGTAGTACTACAACCATATACCAAATATATCCTTTGGTACATTTTAGTATTTTTGCGGTCTTTTTGAAGAATATGGTTTTCTTTTTTTAGTTTTCGCACTTGTTGGAATTGAAATAACTAAAACATTGATTAAAAATAATGTATTACATGTTTGTCAATATTGTAAGAATCTAGTATTTGATGTTGTTTGTATTAATCACACTGTGATCTTTTATTTTGTTCTCTTGTTATTCCTATATTTAACCCGCTAAGCTAATTTCATAAAATTATAAATTGAAAAAATTACTACTTTGATAATTTGAAATACACCAAAATCTTCCGACTAATTACTGCGCATCTTGAGCTTAACTGAGATCAAGGAAATTTTCTTAGACTACGCGTTTTTTTCCTAGCTAAAAACTCAAATTGTTATTTTGAATTTTTCCATCCGAAGAACTTATCTGGCCAACACCCAGACACACACACACACACACACACACACACACACTCAAAGACACTCACGAATCAGCCGATTCATTCGTGAGTGATAAGAGTTTGTTTTGATCAATCTGTCAGCATACTGCTAGCGATCACTGTTGTGACCAGCTGCTGACCTAATAAATGAAAGACGAGTGCCTAATTAAAAAAAAAAAAAAAAAAAAAGAGAGTGCACGGACAAAAAAGTATCGAAAAATTGAGTCAAAACTCAACTCAGTTTATCGCTGAGTGTGTGAGTGTATTCATTTCGCTGTCCAAATAATTATATTTATATACAAAGCTCTGATTAAGATACGTTTGGAGAAATCTGACGATGACGTTGGCAAGTATGCGAAATGATTCATGGTGTGAATGGCGCGCGATTTGCTTGGAATTTTATAAGCGGCAACAAATTGTGAATCAGCTATAGTTGTTGTTGTTGCTGGCACGCTTCTTAGCGATGTAATTTGTTAGTGTTAGTGTTAGTGTTATTGCTATGTTGCACTCACCTTCGATGCATGAAGAAGTTACGAAGCGATGCCAGGTCTGAGCATCGGCGCCGGCAGCGACAACATTCGATCGCTTCTGTTGCAAGTTGTAGGCGGCATTTCCAGCTTCATGCCGCTTGTTGTTGTTGTTGTGATTGTTGTAGCGAGCCTTGCGTGTTGCATTGTTGCTCTTGCTGCCACTGTTGTTGTTGTTGTTGCTGTTGCTGTTAGTCTGTTGATAACTGTTGGCAACAGTTGTTGCTGCTGCTGTTGCTGCTGTGGCATTGCCAGCTGTTGTGCCAGCTGCTATGTTGCCATTGGCATATTTCTGTGTGCAACGCTTGCCACCGCTGTTGTTGTTGTTGTTGCTGTTGCCATTGTTGTTGTAGCGCTGCATTTTGTCATCTGGAATGAAAAAGAGAGCGGCGAAAAGTGAGTATACAAAAATGTTATCAAATGTTTTATTCTTATTTTGCAGCTGCTGCCGTCGCTGCTTACAAATCTTTTGCAGTTGCATTTGCCACAGATCGTCGAGGTACATGAGATGCATGTTGTTTGTTTAAAGCACATTAAAAAACAATAAATAATATTTATATTTGTTATGGTTGAGATACGACGTCGCGATTTTTGCGCGCCCGTTTGCACTTGCAGTTCGAATCAAACTAAACGCCACGATTAGCGACGAGCGCGATATAAACAATAAAAAACAACAACAACAACAACAACAACAATCGGGGCCAGTTAAAAGCGCAAGCGAAGACAAGGAGAAAACAACAACAACAACAATGTCGAATACTACGAAAAAAAACCCAGTACCCAGAACTCAAAACCCAGAGTCCAGTAATGCGATTCAATTCTCACTCTCTCGCCTATCGATGACGACACAGACTGACAGCGAGGGGAATGAATCACCACAGAAATGAATCGACGACGACGACGACGATGACAACAGCACGCTTGATAAGTATGCGCACAGCTTGTTGTCTGTGAGTGGGGGAATTGCGGCTGAGCCCAAAGCCAAAGCCAAAGCCCAAACCCGATTGAGCTTGGGGTAGAGCACGCGTTGCACATTCGTGCTCCCGTTGCTCTAGTTGCTGCACTCGCAGACATGTCGCTGCATGCACAAACTTGCACGTCACAATCACGGGCGAAACCAGGCGAACGTCATTCAATAATTCTGTTTATTTATGGTATATCGGGTGAGGGACAAACAAAAAGCTCAAGTTTTATGTGTAGACAGAATGACTCCAAAAAGCACGCAGCAAAAAGATTACGAATTTCAAACATTGCACAAAGCGAGTGCAAATTTAGAATTTGTTCAAATATTAAATGAAACAAACTGAATGAAAATATCAAGTGTCAAGTTCACACTTTGAATTCTTCTAAATTTGGTTTGCAAAAATGTGGAGTTAAGAAATTCTACAAAATTCATAGACAGCGAAAGGTTAAAGTTAATTAGATGAATGGAAATGATATCATACGAAACTGTAAATTCTTTAATCTAATCTTGGCTTAACAAAATATTGAGTTAATTGTATAAAAGCAAAACTTTGCGGTATTATTAGTTTTAAAATATACCAAATTTATATACAACAAAATACTAAAAATATACCAAACGTTATACTTGGAATATTGATATAGTACAATATACCAAGTATAACATTTGGTATATTTTTATACTATATTTGTGGTATATAAATATAACATTTAGTATGTTTTTATAACATTGGACATGGTAAATTTTTTTTAGTATTTTTGCATTAAAAATATACCATATAATGCACAATATACCAGATTGACAGCCAAAGCTACTAAGATCAAGCATCAAGATATACTTTAGAGGGTCGGAGAAGCCTTCCTTTCCCTGTTACATACATTTCCTGGAGTGAAGAGTTTCAGAAGGACTTATAGAAATACAATATGAGAATATATACATATGTGTCAAATCCAAGCCAAATAAATTTGTTAATCCAATTCTTGCTTAAGAAAATATTAAGTTGATAAATGGCAAAAACCAAAAATGTTAATATTCAAGTAAAGCTGATTATTGGAAATGATATAATAGGGCCATAAATAAAACAGCAAGCAGATGAATGCAGAAATACGATATGAGGATGGTGAAATGCAACAGCTGCTGATCGAGTTGATCGACGCAATAATACTATATATTGAATAATCCGCCATATGCAAATGAAAACAAACAACGCGAGTTGAAAGTTTCCAAAAATAAATACTCGAATCGAGTATTTTTAATTGTATTTTTATATGCGAATCGTTGATTCATTGAATTCCTGCCCTGCTGCTGTGGGGCTTCGGACTCGATTGAGTTGCATGCCACACACAACACACACACACACACATCAGCCAAAAATAGCCCAAAAAAAAAAAAAAAAAAAAAGATTTGCTGATGCTGGCAAGTACATAAATTTGGAGCTCATCAGTGCTGCCCCCGGATGCGAGCCACGCCCACATTTCAACTGACGCGCGATTTGCGATTGAGCATTCAGTGTTCAGCGTTCAGAGTTGCTTTCACTTCATTGGAATTTCTGCAATTTGTTTATGACTTTTGCTTAGAAATGCGCGAAAAATAACGGCACATAGCCGCTACTAACGCAAAAACGCACGTTTAATAAACAAAAACAACAGACGTGAAAAAAGTGCACACACAGAGCACAAAAACAACAACAAACAGCTAAAGCAAACAAGCTATCAAAAAAAAAAAGTTCAAATATAAATACAAATAATGATACGAAGGAGGAAAACAAAAACAATCAACAGAATGACCAAATAAAACACAAAACAAAAACGAGAAGAAAATAAAATTAAAGAAAACGAAAACAACCAAAAAATAAAAAGAACCGAAAATTAAAAATTAAAATAAATACAAGAAAAAAGCAAGCCAAACGACTGAGACTACAATAAACAGGTACCAGCTCGTGCCTAGCGCCGCTCCATGTGATTGTCGTGTCTGTCCCACTGTCTGCGAATGTATGTGAGTGTGTGTGTGTGTGTGCTGCCTGTACCCCACCCACCACGCCTAGCTGCCGCCCCTGCAGCCGTCCATCTTCTTCGTCAGTTTGCCTTTTCTCATTATCTTTTTCTTTTTTCATTTTTTTTTTTGCGCGCGCGCTTTTTGCCAATGTGAAAGATATACTTTGAAATTGTAGCGTAATTTTTGGCGAATTGGAAAAAATTTCAATTTCAAATTCAAAACAAAAGCAGCGCTTCCCTCTCCGCCGCTTTTAAATGACTCCGACCGGCAGTTATCGACCGTGATTTATGAAAGAAAACGACGGCGACGACCGATCGAATTGAAGCGATCGTTTTTTATTTATTTTTTTTTTTTTGGTTTTTTGTGTGCTGGCTGCTGCTTGAATGGGAATTGCGTAGTGCTGGCTGAAGAAAACAAAATAAGCAATAAAAAAAAAATACGACCAGCACAACTGGTCACACTGCAATTCGACTACCCTCTATCATAAAATACCGATTACACTTTATGATGCATAACTAATTAATATTATCACATCTTCGCTTAACGTGTAAATCCCTCTCCGCCACAAAATGTAAATTAGCCGCAGCCAACTTAACTCGATGACTTTCAAGAAGCGCAGCCAACTTAACAAACGGCCTAAAAATTATCGTAAATATTATAAATAAGATATTATTGGAAGCTGCGCCATTTCAACAGACCCCGCAAATTCCCCGCTGTGTGTTAGGGTATTACGAAGCGTGTTTTGTTTTTCGGGGGAAAGACAAAAATACAGAAAAAAAGAAATAAAAACAAAAGAAAAAATTAAACTGTTTCTGTATGCGAAATCAATGCAAAATCGACCATTAAAATGTGTCATAACTTTTGCAAATGATATCAGCGTGAGTTCGTTGAAACCGATCGATTGATCTACAGATACAAATACACATAACTACATATTAAGTATGTATGTGGTTAAGAGAGCGAGAGATGGCAACCCTGGCAGGCAGTCAGCCAGGCAATTGGCGTTGCCAAAACGGAAATGCATCGCAATGTGATGCGATGCGGCGCGTGTTGCTATTTGTGGCAACAAAACACAACACAGACACACACACACATACACATAGAGCGAAAGACATTATCATCATTATTATTGCGATGACTTGACTGGCAAACCAAATGATCATTGGGCATCATTCATAAGTTTCCCATAGACTGTGACTTCTCTCAATGTGGCTGTGTGTGTGTGTGTGTGCGTGACCAAAGTTGAATGAATTCCACGAAGACGTAAACGAAGGCAACGACAACAGCAACAGCAACAACAACAACAACAAAGCGAAGCCATCGAACCAAGCGCTCGAATTACAACAAGAAAAAAGAAAAAGAGCAGAAGCTGCCGTTGGCAAAGAGAGGCGGACAAAGGAATGGGGAAGGGGAAAGGGGGCCAGACTGTGAACAGTGAAGTGAAGTGAAGTAAAGCGAAGCCAACAAAGGAGATCATTAAGGGAAGAGAGCACAAAAAGGAGACGCAGAAAATTGAGCAAAAAACGCGGCAATTTTTCGCATGGCAACACACACTCAACACAATATTGCAGATCATCATGATGAAGATCAAAGCAAATGATCATAATGAAGCTGATGATGATGATGATGATGATGAGCGCATGCGCGCACGTTTTCTGCCGTCGCGTCTCCCTTTTGATCAGTTTTGGCGCTCAATTGATATCAAGGACAATTTGCAACAGCGTGTCAAACGAAAAAGTTATACCCTATACGTTTAGTTTGCATTCCATCTTATTGATATTCAAGATTAGAAATCATGAATAGTTAATAGTTATCATAATACTGGATTAGCAAAAGAAATGCATTCCAACGATACAAACCTAAAACTGTTGAAAACTCACAACTGTTAAATGACAAATTAAGCTATAACAAAAAAAAAAAAAAAAATGTTAACAAAAATTTCTGTGCGGTTTTTATGACGCTGACTTGCGAATCTTTTTTTCGGCTTTGGACTCTGAACTCGAAAGGCATTTAGTTAGGAATTCAGTTTTGGACCCTAAACGAGTTTTTTTACTAAGCATTTATGATTCTTATTATTTTTTTTTGTTTTGGGAGGGGGGCCACAGAATACTAGACGAAATGGGTTTAATGCCTTCCATATGCTCTCTATCTATCTCTTTTTTTTTTCTAGGGGTGCTGAACTTTAAACTTGTTTCAGTTATTTTTTTTTTTCGGGGAGTTCAAGCGCACGTGGAATGTGATATTTAATGGCGAAACATAAATCTTGCATGAAATACTTGAGATTATTTGCTGGCAGTATGTATATCGAGTGTTTAATGACAGTTTTGTACGCTCAATTGCGATTAGGAAATAATTGTAATAATTTAAGCGATTTTGCCTCTGCATCTGTTTCTGCTTCAGGCAACAAAAGCGGGCGGGCGGGCGTTTAGAACCGGAAATTTAAATGCCACTTTAAAGTATTGTATAATTGTGGCCAGGCCATAAAAATAAATCCACTGAAAATTAAGCCATTCGCATTCAATTACGTGCCCCAGAGACAGACGGACGGACGGACGGGCGGACGGATAGATAAATAGGCGGCAGATTTGACGATGACGCTTTTTGGGCAAATGAAATTAGATTTTCATGTAAGACACATACAGGAAGAGTTTCTCTCTAAGCATTTCGTGCAGCGTCTCGACTTGGAAATAGTTGGGTGTGTTTCGGTTGGAAGGGGGGGGAATGTGTATCAATGCTGACGTGCTTAACCGGGCCAAAGCAGCTGCTAATCAACAATTTTGTTGAAGGAAGAAGCTCACGCAACTTACGCTGCGATGACGCTAGTCAGCCAATTATTTATTTAATGCTCGACTGGTTGCCCTGCCTCAATCCACAATCCGAAATCCGAAATCCCGCAATCCCCAGCCACAAGCACAGCCCAGTTCCACTCCCCAATTCCCAAATGGCAAATATATATACGTATATAGAATTCGTATTCTGATTTCACGTACAATTTTCTGATTACACTTAAACAAAACTCACAGAGAGTTGGCCAGAGGGAGCAAGAAGAGGGGGAAGCAAATGGGCGGTGGGAAGTGGGTAGTGGGTAATGGGAAGACGTGTCAATCAAGCGCGCTTGAACAGCGCTCGCAATCGCATTGATGTTCTAGCGAATCGATAAACAAATCACTTCCGATGACGACATTGAGCACATGGCGTATGCGCAATGCGCGATAGCGCTCATACGCCACCGCTGCCCCCTCCCGCTCTCCATCAAACTGTATCAGCTTCACGTAAGGGATCAGAGAGCGCGGAAGTTGTGCTAGGTTGGTTGGCCCAGTGCATTCATGCGTGGGAATTTGCCGCTTATCAAGCACTTCTGATAACTCGGAAAGTCCACAAAACAAAAAAAAAAAAAACTAAACGACAAGAGTCGTTTTTATTGAAAATAATATTTAGTCAGCAGGTCCAATAATAATAAGTGAATTACACTCGACATTGAAAAGAGCATTTGCATTTATGTGTACATGGGGGTAAAAGTGTGGCTTATTTAATTGGCCAGCTTATCAGCAGTTAATATCAAAGCAATCTTGATTGCCGAGATCAATAAAGATGATTCAACCAACACGCGTATAATTTTCTGTACATTTTTTTTCCCCCAGTTTGATTTTTGGGTAATTACAGCAATAATCAAAGAACTGTGGCGATCCCATCGATTTGAATCAAGTGCCTGAGCATATTGTATTAATGAGGCAAAAATATTGATAAATTATGCCAAGCGTGGGCGCTTTTAGTTCTCTCTCTGTCTGTGTGTGTGTGTGTGTGTCCAAGTTGTTGGCAAATATTTTGCATATCATTCACAATTGTTATTAATTGGAAACATTATGAGACGCTGTGTTTACACACTCAACTGAACAGCAACAGCAACAACAACAACAACAACAACAACGTGAAGAATTCTTTGCACAACTCAAGAAGACAACGAGCACAAGAAAAAAAAAAAAAAAAAAAAAAAAGTAAAAGTGCTTCTTCACAACGCACAAATAACAACACGACTAACAAATACCCTGCTGCTAATGAAGAGATTTATGCTACATACCAATGTGATTATTGTGCTTAGTCTTGAATAGCTTTGAGATCCAGATGATGATTGCGAAAGATATGCCCATTTTTGTCATATATTTGTATATGATGGTTATGTAGTAAATGTTTATATATCTATATATATATAGATTCAAAAAGTATCGAAGTTTTTTTTGATTTTGCTTTTTTGATTGTTTTACAAAATTTGTGTGCGATTTTAGTTTTTCTAAATGTATCTAACGTTTGTGTCGGGGTGTACTTTCCATTTTTTGATTTTCTTTTTCTTCGTTTTGAATTTGAATCTAGCCAAAAAGGCAAAAACTAATAGTAGGCCACGACGACGACGACGACGACGACGATCGAGCGACCGCGTGCTGCCTGTCACAAGTCACAACGTTGTTGACATTTCATTTTGTGACATTCAACGCAAAAGATTAACACAACTTAAATATAGTATTAAGCGCGTACGCAGTGTGTGCTTAGTTGTCAACACTAATTGAAGAAGCGCATAATTGAAACCAAAGCAAATCGAATGCGAGCATAAACAACAAACGATTGAAACTTGCGCAGGAATTTCTTTCGACTTTCTTGAACATAATCGGCGTCAAATTAAAGTCAATTTGCAGTCGATCATGTTGAAACTTGGCACACAAGTTGCTTGATATTTTATGTAAATGTTCTGAAAATTTCCTCATGATTGAGCGAGTCTTAAGAGCTAATGTAGAGTGAAGCAGAAGAGTGCTACCAAAATTAAATCGCATCGCAAACAGTTAGGAAACTTTTAACATTATGCTAGGATGCCAAAAGTTTTGCCATTAACTGTACACTTTTGGGTTGGCTATCAGAGCGTTAAACTAAAGTCTGGCAAAATCTGGAAATGAGCCCATCAGCAGTTGATTGAACGCAAAACGTAACAGTCTCTGTCGTAAGAGAATCATTATTATCGTTGTTATTATTATTATAATTATTATTATGGCTAACAAGTTCATAACTTGAGATGGGTGTTTTTTTTTTACATTTAACTTATCTAACGAGTTCATCTGTGTTATTCAATTATGGCAAGTGCTTTGAATCTAATTAACTTTGCTCTCTCTCTCTCTCTCTCTCTCTCTCTCTCTCTCTCTCTCTTTCTCTCTCTCTCTCTCTGTCTCTGTCTGTTTCGTTCGGTGTACGGAAGAAAGAAGAAAAAAATCAAAGTTTTGCCTAGAATTAGAAGTTTGCTCCATTTCCAGTTCGTTGGCTGCACTCACCATAGAACAAATGCAATTAACGTGGCCGATGAGCATCTCAAAGTAACGTTAGTTCTCGGACACGGGTCCACGGGTTTCCCCCAGTTAACATTGATTCTGCATAGATCTCTCGACCCATATAGCAATCGATGTGTCTTATATCTATGTACGTATCTCAATTGCTTGACGCCTACGGCAATTTTGTACAAGATTATTGCTCAGGTGGCAAAACAGAGTTCCACAAATACTACGTAAGAAATGTTGTTTTGATTTGTGCTCATGACAAAATGATTTCATGCTTTGCTTTTGTGTGATTTTTGTTTCTGCTTCTTGCACAGTGTTTATCGTTTCATTTTCTTTTTCTTAATTTTGTTTTTGTGTTTTGCATTTTGGGTGCCAAAAATTCATATTCATTCATACAAAATGTACACGCAACATTCTTTATAGATCTAGCTAATGCCAGATCATCGATACTATACAAAATACTTAATTATTATGATTATAATAATCATAATAATAATAGCAATAATAATGTAGCACAATAAGTATTATAATACATACGTAAATAATGCCATTAAATGCTATTCCTGTTGCTTCCTATTGCTGACGTGTGTATTTATTTTGTTGCTGTCATTCGTTTATAGCTAAATACCCCGTACTTTCCCCCATTGAACTCGGGCATGCTCAACTTGAGAGTGCTAAAAAAAGTGATGAACGAATGCTTAACACTTTAATGGCAAACACTTGAAATCTTTCTGAAATTCTCGTCATAATTTCGGAAATATTCGGAATATTTCATAATAACACCGTTATAGGGTAAGCTCGATGAATTGCACACATTGAATTGGTTTTTTTTTTTTTTTGGCTTTGCGGTGTCGTAGCATGAATGTACTATATGGTATATGGTATGATATACTAAACATATACATACATATATAGTTTGGATTTATGTAGATATTTTCAGCGACATGGGGGCATATTATTTTGAGGACATAATACAAACCGCAGCCCACAATGATTTATTTGTGCACAAAAACGGATGGCAAAGGCAGGCAAATAGGCGAAATGGGCAAAAGTAATCAAAGTAATACAAATGAGTGAACAATTTATAAAAATAAAAATAAATAACAAACAACATACGACAAACGACAAACGACAAAGAATGAAGACAGTTTCAGAGACACGAGACGAGGGAATTGTGACAGTAAACAAAAGCATTGAGTATAAGATTTTTTTCTTCGTTTTTTTGTTTTTGTACTATGTGCAACAGCTACTATATATCTTCTATCTGTTAAATACGCAGCTATGGTGGGATCTAGTTGAATGCCTAGAACAAGGGCAAGTTGGCTAGAAAAATTGATGGCAAATTTTGATGCATGCCGGCAGCTGTGTGAAAAATAAAACCAAACAAAAACAACAACGAAAACAGACAAAGAAAGAATGAGAGAGAGAGAGAGAGAGAGAGAGAGAGGGCAAGAGAGGGAGAGAGGGAAATAAACGTTGTGCTTTGGCTTTGGCTCTATTTGCATGCGTACTTATTTATTTAATTTTAAATAGAAAGTAACCTCAATTGCACTTGTGAAAAACATAAGTAAATAAGTAGCATGAAAAAATATATATGTATAAACATATAAAAGTAAAGAAAGAAAGAGAGCCAGCAGACAGAAGAAGAAGAAGACGAAGACGAAGAAGCAGAAGAAAAGGCAGCGAGGCGAGACGAAGTAAACATGACCATACCCCGTTACCCAAAAGAGTAGAAAGAAAGAAACAACAACAACAATAACATGGTCTAAAAAAACCAAGCTGAAAAGAGCTGCTGATGGCAATTGTGAACTGCTTGCTTGATTGTGAATGCGTTTTTGTCGAGTGAAAGGCCAAGTGGCAAGAGGAAGAAATTACATGACGACAAAAAACACACACACACCATGATGACGATATGGGAAAGTACAGCGCTAATAATGTTAATGTTGGGCCTCAATCAAGGTAATATTATGGCTTTCATTTGTATTCAGTTTGCAGTTAAGGAAGCGATGCAGCAAGCAGAATGATCAACACATAACGATAATGAAGTACATGAGGAGTCAAAACTGACGAGAGCCAAAGAAAATTATGATCCCACTGCTATACGATATATAGTAAAGTGATCTGCAAAGTTAAGATAATAAACAAAGTTAAGATAATAAAGAAGAGCTTATAATGTTCTATAATAAGCAGAAAAGTGTATAAAAAGATAAAGAAAATACTGAATTTTTCAACTAATATTACAAATATGTATATATTATTTTATTATATAGTGAGCGAAATTTAACTTTAATCTTAACTTGCATCATGATATGATATGATAAGCAGATCTTAAAGTGTGTAAAAAGATAAAGAAAATACAAAATTTTTCAACTAATTTTACAAATATATATTATATTATTATATGGTGAGCGAATATTGAATATTAGCTTGGATGAATGTAAAGATAGCAACTTACAATGTTCTATGACATTATATTATGATATGATAAGCAGATCTTAAAGTGTCTTAAAAGATTATATAGAAAATACTGTATTTGTCATTTAGTTTTATAATCAATTGATTTTACAATATGTAAACAGATTTAAACAATATTAAATTTTTTATTCAGTTTTATAATCATGTGATTTTACAAATATATACTATATTATTATATATTAATCAAAATTTTACCTGGAATTTAGCTTCTAACTTTGTGTTGTGAGCAAGAAAGTTCTCGCTAAACACGCTTGTCATGCTTCCTATGCTGTAATATATATATATGTATGTGTGTATATACATATATGTGTACTATATATATACTATATATGACATATATATATATATATAGACATATGTATATACTATATAGTGGGGCCTGTCACACGGCGCTATGAGTGTGCGAATCAACAAGTTGGCGCAGAAAAACCGCAAAAACCAAAAATGAGGCAAAAACAATGCAATGAAGCAAAGAGAACAACAACAAACACACACACACACACCTATATATAGTACATATGTATAATAATAATAATGTAGTACGAATGTTTGGTGCATTGTGTTGACGACAATAAAAACTGCATAGAACCCAAGAGAAACATAAATGAAAATTCAAAAGTTTTTGCAAATTTGCTGTTTACGGACTGTCAGTGCAATTACATGCACGTATTTCAATTCCACTGAATGAAATGTCATCAGAAAATGGGACAAACAACAAAAACAACAGAAACAACAACAACAAGAGCAAAGATCACAAAACAAAACAAATCTAATTATAGAACTACTTAGAATAGAGATTCTACTGCTACACCCCCAACAAAACGATTTCGTTGCTGGTATTTACTACGTCAAAATAGCAAAAAAAAGCTAGAAATGAAAAAAAAAGCGAGAAAAAACGAAAAGAAAAACAAATGTTAGACAGAGAATAACATTGAAGCTATTAACAGGCAGCTGTTAACCCAAATTGACAGAACTGAAACACTTCGATAAATATAGAATATGTGCGAATATATAGTGTGTCAAATTGGAAACAATCATAGCCACTTTTTGTGAAATCAAAGTTGAAGTCACAATTATAGATTATCATCTATCCCCTCACATTTTGAAACGAGTATTTTAATAGTTTCTAGTTTTATTTTCCTTAGAAATGCTCTGCGCTTCATGCATATACTATGTAGCTTAGTTAATTTTGTGGGATAAAATTTATATCAGGTTAATTCCTCGGCTGAATGTTGTGACTAAAAATTCAAGGGAATAAATAAAAGAAAATCAGGCGAATTCCAAGCAAGCAAAGATTAACACACAAATTTCACGATTTATGCTCTCCACAAGTCAGCACAACAACTACAGCTACATACACATATACATATACATATATATGTGTTTCTTTATGTGCACTTGTGTGTAATGTGAAATGAAAATGTTGAAATGCCAAAGTCGGCAACATGTTGCTGAGGAACATGTTGCTCGCGAGAGTAAAAGTGCCTTCAATTAGCCTCAATTTTGTTTATGGTTTTCACACTGACAAAATGTGACTCGTCACTAACAGCAAAAATAAATACAAACACAAATGTTTAGCACTCTCAACTCAAGTGTATGTGTGTGTGTGTGAGTGTTGCAATTATGTGCGCGTGAAAACGTGTTAACAAACTGCAAAAAAACACACAACACACACAATTTAGAGTTATTACTTTGAGCCAAAAGCAGACAGCAACAGCAGCAGCCGGCCGGCAGACAATTCAATAGTTAGTTATAGTTAGCTTGGCCAACTCTTTTGTTGCTTTTGCTGACCCTTGCCTAAACATCTAAGTATTACCTAACACAACGAGGAGACGAGATGATGCGGAGACACTCTCGTCAGAGTTTCGAGTTTCGTTTCGCATTTCGCATTCAAATGAAAGTGCCAAGCAACAGCAACAGCAACAAGTGCGTGTCTTTAGGTCGCCCTCCCAAAGAAAGTGTTGGCAACATGAGACAAGCAATCACTGAGTCAGTCAGTCAGTCAGTCAAGTCACAAAGTCATCAAGCCATCAACGAAAAAGTGAAAAAGTTGCTAACACATAAAAAATACTGCTCTCTTCCTGCCTCTCTCTCTCTCTCTCTCTCTCTCTATTTTTTTAATGTAATTACTTTAACGAATCTTGAAAATTTCTAATATCTATTTAATCCTCAACTTTCCCAAAAACAAATGATGAATCTTTATCGCTTGCTTTTTATTAATTGCTTAAGCAACTAAAATAATGTGCGCCCATTAAAACAAATCAGCAAACAACAACAACAATTATATGATCTCAATTAGATGATCTACTATAACTATATGTCCAAAAGAAAAGGAAAAATATATCTCGACAGTTGCGATCGCCAACAGCAGCTCATTCATCAAAATCTATAGCTATGATTTATGTCTATATAAACAATATTTGATTATGAATAATAT
Organism: Drosophila pallidifrons; assembly: GCA_023558445.1. NCBI lineage: Eukaryota > Metazoa > Arthropoda > Insecta > Diptera > Drosophilidae > Drosophila > Drosophila pallidifrons. Next base: position 6,991,358 of record CM042351.1, read on the forward strand.
ATATAGTATACATAGATATATCTGTGCTGTGTGTGTTTTATTTTTAAGCATGTTGCTGGCGTTTTTTTTTATTCTGTTTTATTTGACTTTTGTTGTTGAATTGCGGCACGTTCAATCAAGCAAAGCAACAACAACAACAACAGTAACAGCAACGAGGCAAAGTGAAACCGAAGCCAAGTTAAATAAGAAGTTCAAAATAAAAAAAAAAACAACAACGATAACGAAAACTTTCGCTTTGGCTTTGGACTTGGCCATCAGCAGCAGTTGGCCAAAAAAAAAAAAAAAAAAAAAGCGCAGAAGAAAACCGACAACAGCGAAACAGATGATGAAGAGCTACACACAAGATGCATGTATGTAAAAGACAAGAAACAACAACACAGAAATTAAATAAAACCAAATAAGCTGGAAATGGAAATTGAAATGAATGACGAACGAAACGAAGCAAGTCTCTTCTTCTTCTTCTTTGCCATGACAATGGTCTATACGACGACCTTTCTTATGTCACGTATTCAGCCATGTTTATATTTTGTTTTTTACTCTTCTTCTCTTTTTCTCAGCGAATTTCGGAATTTCTTTGACTTTTCACTTTTGTCCAGAGTTTGCATTTTTTTTTTTTTTTCAGTTTCAGTTCATTTCAGTTTTAATGCTAATTTATTATCTTAATCGCATGGTCGATTATGTCACGACCTGCCCCCCAAAGAAAATAAAGTGTGCCCTAGACAACACACTTCAACACTCTTCAACTCTTCAGGCTTGTATACTAATTGGAAATGCGTTAAGGCCACGGCAGCTGCGTGATTTAAAGATTATATGGCAACAACAACAACAACAACAACAAAAATATTACTTGGTTTATTCTTAAACACGTGGCTACCCTGTAAACACTCTGTATGGGGTAGCTACAGTCAGTGATAAAGTTGGCAATACTAATGCAACATTTAAAAGCTTTCCAAATACCCAACAGCATCCGATCAGTGCGAGGTATTTGACAGTATAAATTGTGTTCTAATATCAACAAGAAATGCGACTAAATGCCAGCAAATTAGCATAAGAGTTCAAATAAATTAAATAAATAAACGCGCAATATGAATGAACATAAACAAGAGCAACAACGAGAGCGCGTTGTGATCAAGATGAAGAAGACAAACATGTTATTTTTTGTTTTTTTTTATTTTCATCTCCATCTTTTTCATTTTTGGCTCATATCAATAATCAAAATCATATGATGATGTGAGTGCTGCCTGGCTGTGAGGCTCGCACAAATTGTGTAATAAAACTAAATGCCAAAAATAACATTGGCCACAAAATGTGACGACTCGCGTTGAATAGAAGATCGACGAGGATTCCACATCTGATAGATCAAACAACAAAAAAAAAAAAACCAACAACATTATCGCATCGCATCGCATTGATTTGATTTGAAAGTCGCAACAGGCGAGCAAACACTTGGCATTATTATTGCCCCTCCCCTCCCCATCCCTCCGCCAACCCACCTCGGTTGCATGGTGCGTATGATTGATGTGATGTGGCGGCGGGGCGTATACTTGACGCAATTAAACGATTCGTTGATCGCGTTGTCATCGCACATTCGACTCTTGTTTAATTACGTCCACACAACACATACACACCAACTATTTAAAAACTATTTAGATTAAAAAAATCTATTTAAACAAATCAGCTCATATATGTTATATACATATATATATATATTGACTTGGAATTGAGTTCACACTAATATTGCGCATTTAGCGCACGGCACAAACACTGAAATTAGTTGAACAAATAATAATAATAATAAATAAAACAAGCCGGCAGTAATTAGGGATAAATACAGCACTTGATGGGTGTCAGACATGCAACAAAGTTGCACAATGCGGACAACAACAAGTTACAATTGAAGCAAAGTCTTGCAGTTTATTCAACAATGATAACTTCAAATGCTTGAGCTTCAGCTTCAGCTTCAGCTTCAGCTTATCAACTTCATAATAAACTTGCTTGAAGTTCAACTCTTTTTGTTTGTAGACAATAATTTATTTAAATATTATTAGTTAAATGCAGCACACAAAGCTCATCTTCGTTTTTTTTTTGCGCATTCGCTTTTGTCCGCTTTCACTGCATAATTTTGAAGTAAATATTAATAATATGCAATGGCCTTCGGGGGAGACGAAGATGAAGAAGAAGAAAAGTTTTAAGAGTTCATTGTTTGTGAAATCATTTTGAAGGAGCTTAAGTGTCGGCTAATTTTTGGCACTCACTGTTGTGCCAACAACAGCGAATGCAACGCGTTTATTTCTTTTCTATGTTATTTGTATTTATTTATTGAAATTCATTTACTGCCCGCTCCCCCTTCTCCACTCTCCTCTCTACAGCTTCAGGCTGTTGGCGGTGGCACACATAAAAATAAATAAATGAACTCAATTTCGAAAAGCCAAATAACAACAACCAAAGCAAAAACAAGAGCAAGGCAAAGGCAAAAGTCAACAGCGAAAATAGTTGGCAAAAAGCAAAACCAAATACTAAACTAAACCCAAAAAAAAACAAAACAACATACAAATTAAATAAAATTGAAATGCTAACTTGGCCTGAGAGAGTGCGCAACTCTTATTAAAACACACACACACACACACACACACACACTACCAGACACATACAATGTACTCTTTTAATTATAGATCAAAGATAAGCGAACCTCGTCATCAGACCTTTCTCAACCAAAAAGAAAGTAAGTCAGCCTCAGGTCTCCGTCTCGGTTTTCAGTTGTGCTAATTTCAGTTTGCTGCTTTTTTTTTTCGGCGACATTTTTCGCGTATTGAAAGTTAGCTAGATGATCGTCGTCGTCGTCGTCGCCTGCTTCGATGGATTATATAAAGATCCAGTTAGGTATTACACTCAAAAACAGCAACAAGAAACTTGTTTATTGCTCAACCACGAGGTTGACCATCATCTATTAGTCTGAAGTCTGAAGTCTGCGTCGCCATTTATCGAGTGCCTCGCAGATACTCTTCCCATGTAACATATATTTATATATACTTATAGTATATATCACACCTTGTTCTGCTTAATTAATAATTTCCGATATTTGCTCAATTGCTCGATGACTTCGAGTACAAGTAAATATGTTCTATAAATAAACAATATTCATTTATATTTTTTGCTTGTTATCATTCGAGATACTGCAACACACACACACAGAGAGAGAGAGAGAGAGAGAGAGAGAGGGAGAGAGAGAAGAGCACAGAAAATGTGTGGGATAGGTCGGGGAATCTAAAAGTCTATTCGAGTTCTCGCTCCGTCTCCCAAACGAACTATATATGCATACATCTTCTACTGATTAGTCTCGATTTGTAATTACTTTATTTATTTATAGCATTTTTTTTCAAATTCCCCCTTCTCAAATGTATTTTTTTCTCTTGCTTTTAGCCAACTCTAGTTTGCTCTATAAATACGGTTTCAAGTACGACTCTTTGGGGACAGAACGGAAGCGCACGTCACCATTTCAAAGTGCGGGAAAGACCCAAGCACCTAAGAGTACGGTTTTATTTTCATCTTATTTGCAATACGCGCGAATACGTTATAGCGTAGCAGCTGTTATAACTTTGGGGCCTGTCAGTCTGCCCCTAAAATGGTATACTAGTTGGTATTTCTCCAATTTATTTACTTTCCTAAATTATCCTACGCGTGGTTATTTAGGCCAAACCCAAATGGGAACGAGACTCTCCGAGACATCTGGCGAATGTGGAGCGCAGACTAACAGCGTTAAGCAGAGCGGGATAAATGTAGTTTCTTTTTCTTTTGCAACTCTCAATGGAGAATGAGTTTTTGAAGAAAAAGTTTGTAAAATGATTTACGAAGTTTCATTTATCATACCAAAATAAACAACTTGTTGTTAAGGATTCATTAGTTTACCCACAAAGTAGGTATTAAAGTGTCTCATTATTCGGAACTACTTAAGATGGATGTAAATTCAATGCAGCATGCGTTTCCACATATATAAGTAAGTATTTATCTGTTCAGTTGAATTCGAAACGTCTCATCGACGGAATTAATTCTGGATGCGTCACAAGTATAAGATGAATTTAACAACAACAACAAATTCGCAAATTGACTCATATCTTTTTAAACAGAAGTTACGCATACTCAAGAGAGAGCGAGCGAGAGACGTGTAACGTTTTACCGTTAGTTATTGCAATTGATCGATAACGCAAAGTATCGATTGAAATTGAAGTGCACTTACTTTTGCCTTTGGCAAGTCCGCTGGCCACTTGCAGGAATCCGTAGACGGCGATAATAACGCAGGGAAGCGCTATAACGCCAAAGGACACGTAATCCATGTGCTCAAAATATTGCGTGATTTGCTCCATTTTGTGATTGTTTAATTTAATTTAATTTTGTTATTGTTTAATATGTTAATCAATTTGTTGTTTGTTATTCTTGTTGTCACTGCACAACACTTAGCACATAAAATAAAATAAAATAAAATACGTCGGTTTCTGCACTCTTCAAATTTTGTTGTCGTATATATTTTTTTTTTTTTAGCTTATTAACTTTCTAAATATTTTGTTGCTGTTGCGCAGGCGCGCAGCTTGCTTTTATTTTGTTTTTTGTTTTTTTTTTTTTTTTTTTTTAATATTTATTTTATTTATTGAAATTAATTTTTCCGTCTTGTCGCAGTTCTTTCCCCCGAAAATTGTTTTCTATTTGCCTTTTTTATTTTGGTTTTTTTTTTTGTGCAAATTTCGTTATTCACGTTTCGTATGTTTCGCTTTTGCTGTTGCTTGTACTGCAACTACAGTTATTTTCTTTGCGTTCCTTTTTCAATTTCCTTTTCGACTTTGTCGTTCTGATTCTGATTCTGCTTCTGCTTCTGCGCTCGACTCTCATTCAATTTACTTGTGTCGCGTCGCTCTGCATGTTGTAATTGTTGTCTGTGGCACACTGTGCTGTTGCTTATGCTGCTGCGTATCCTTCAGCTTGTTGTTGTCAACGTGCCTGTTGTTGTGCTGCGTTAAATTTGATGTCGTTCTCGCTGTTATCGTTATTGCTGTCAGCCGTTGTTGTTGTACCGCCATGTTTTGATTTGCATGGACCCCCAAATATGACTGAGGCAACCGTCCCCACATACACACGCACACACACGCAAATTGTTTTCCAACTGCACGCGTTGCTTTCGCCGCTGAACGAAAAATTTGCAATATTTATTGTTTTTGTTGCAACCGAAACCGAATATATCGTGTATGATAATATAGTCGCGACGGGGACGCGTTCAGAATTATTATTTATTTTATTTGCAACGAGCAAAAGAAACAAACAACGCGAAAAAAATGCACACAAAAACACAGGCCGGAGAATTAGGGAATCACGAATTACGCTCGCTCGCATCGACCGTTACACACGTCCGTCTCGTTCGGCTTTGTTTTTGCATCTGCTTCTTCTGTTTCTCATGTTAACTCACTCAACATGCCCATGTTATTGACTTTGTTGCATCTGTTAAGTCGAGCATGTTAAATTCAAAATAGACGCACACACACAATGGCTGAGCAAAAAAAAAACGGCCGATGATGCCTGTTAACACAACCACATGTTAATGTTATACTCAATTTGGCACTGCTAAGTCATGAAATGAGTGTAACATTATGTTAAAGACCCACGCGCTCTTTGAATCTCGTTCTCGCGCGCTCTCTCTTTTGATGTCTCTCATCTAGTCCAACAAAAGCGCGAGCGCATGAATCAAAGCGGCAAAATGTGACAACAAGAGAAGCGCGAAATGCACGCCGCTAACAGTAGGCGGTCAAATAAACAGTCATACATACAAACAGACATATTTATAATGATAGATGGAATGTAATAAATGGATTAATGTAATGCCCTCTGTTTTATCTAATCAGGCATTAAAATGTCACCCATCTTCTTCTTCAACGGTTTGTTTACCCAACTCGATTTTCTATGGCACAAAGTGATGTAATGTACGCCATATGGCGTATGGCATGGCTAAAATGTACCACTGTGCAGCAACGCGCTGATTCAGCTTTTTGCATTTGATTGCCGCTCACGCGCTCGCTTCGCTCTTTCCCTCTCTCTTTCCCTCGCTCTTTGGAAAATAGCACGCGGTGGTGATCGGCAACAACAACAAAATGTCAAATAGCACGTGAGTCGAGGCGGCTTCCAAAAATTTGCAAATCTTTTTCTTGAACAACATCCAAAAATTTTGCAAATATCCGCAAATCATCAATGATCTGCTGATGTTGATGGGGATGAAAAATCAAGCCGTCATTATCATGCATGCAATGCAATTACAGTGCAACAATGCAGCACGAAAACTTGATGAATCCTTGTGCTCAATTAACAGCGCTGCAAGTGTCCACTTTGGTCTTTGTTTCAATTAGTGTAGTGCTGCAGATGGTGTAAACTGCACTGCCAAACTTAAGTTGATAATGATGATAAAACAATCACACACAATTTACGCTGCAGTTGGTCCCACTGTGCGCGAGCGTGCAAAAACAGAAAACCCAAAAAAAAAAAGAAAAGTTCTCTTTTTGCCAAAGGGGTTAGGCAACTTCAAAGCGTTCTGATCAAACAAAAGGAGAGAAGACATAAAGTGCAAAAAAAAAGTAGAGTGCCTGCTTAGGGTGCAATCTCGGCAGAAGGACAGCAGCGCAGCAAGCGGAGGAAGCGTCGCGTCGTCTAGCAACAACAACGACGCCAAATAGACACGTACACCACATGCGATGTGCCATTGTTGTAGCTGCTCCACAAGGGTACGTGCTGTACGGACTGCACATACATACACATACAAGTAAAAGCTCAAGTACCCACACTCACACACACAGAGACAGAGACAGACTCAGACAGAAGAGACACCTCAGCATTTACAGCAGACGTTTTGGGGTTCGCGTTGGCCTTAGAAACCGAAACTTTGACTACCGTTCTTCCTCTTGTTGTCGTTGTTGTTGCTGTTTGTCGGTTTCTCCTTTTTCCCCCTCTTCAGCCAGTCATGGCAATTAGAATAGCATGCATACATGCATAAATATATGTATGTACATACAAGTCCCGACGTCTATATGTATTGCCCCCTCCCTCCCACTCCGACAACTTTAGCCACGTCAGCTCTAAAGTTGCCGCCGTAAAAAACACAAAAAAAAAGAGGCAACGAGAAAAAAAAAAGAATTACTTTGGCTTGCCGTTTGAGGGTGGAAATTGCGTCTTGTTTTACGATTCTATATAGAATTAAATGTCTGTGGTGAAATCAATTTAAATGATTGCAAAACTTTGGCATTGCCGTCGATTGATTTGCTTTGTTTCAGCTTTTGGATCAAATTGATTTGGCGAACTAAGCAAAATCGACATTTACATTTTAGCCACATATAGTATTTGATTCAAATACTTCTGTGTAGTTAAATGACCTTATATATAGTATTATATTAGGTATGTGCAAGTAAAACAATTGTAATTGTTAATCTTTAATCTGGGAAATTCTCAAGTTTATATTAAACGATTAGGATAATGAAAAGAATTACAATAATAGAGAGGGAGAATTTCCCTAATGTAGTTATTATAAACTTTATTTTGATTACGTTATTCCATTAAAAAGAAATAATAGAAAATAATATTTTAAGAGCACCTAAAACTACAATTGTTAATCTGGTTTGCGCATATTTTATAAACTGGGAATTCTTAAGTTCTTTTCTAAAGAATTTTTTCAGATATCAAACTAATTATTTGAAAATTGTTATTTTGTTAATCTTGTTTTTGCATATTTTTAAAATGGGAATTTTTTAGTTATTTTCTAAAGAACTTTTTCAAATATCAAGCTAATTATTTTAAGAGCGGGAATTTTTAATGGTATAATAATAACACATTTTATTACCCGAGAAATTTCCTAAATTCTTTTTTTTATGAAAAGAGATGAACTTATATTTCAAAGATAAATCGGGAACAGTTTAACTGAGAAGAACTTATATTTCAGAAATAAATCGGAAACAGTTTAACTGAGATTGCAGTCAGTTCATATCAGTAGGAAACATCTTTTCACCTTATAAAAAAAGAACAACTTATATTTCAGAAATAAATCGGAAAGAGTTTAACTGAGAATAACTTATATTTCAGAAATAAATCGGAAAGAGTTTAACTGAGATTGCAGTCAACTCAATTAAGTAGGAAACATCTTTTCACCTTATAAACAAAGAATAACTTATATTCCAGAAATAAATCGGAAAGAGTTTAACTGAGAATAACTTATATTTCAGAAATAAATCGGAAAGAGTTTAACTGAGATTGCAGTCAACTCAATTAAGTAGGAAGCACTTTTTCACCTTATAAAAAAAGAAGAACTTATATTCCAGAGATAAATCGGAAACAGTTTAACTGAGAAGAACTTATATTTCAGAAATAAATCGGAAAGAGTTTAACTGAGATTGCAGTCAACTCAATGAAATAGATGACACCTCTAGAGATCATTTAAAGAAACCCGCTCCCTAACTACGCGCACAACTGAAGCTGAAGCTTAAGCTGAAGTGAGACGAAACTGGTATTCATCAAGATGTGAGCATAATCTTAAGAGCAGGTGTGTCATTCGCACCTGAATGTACTTGGTGTGCAGCCCAAAAAAGAAATAATAAAATAAAAATGAACTGAAACTGAAACTGGGCATCGTCATATTATCGAGCAACAACCCCGCGTCCATAGTCCGTTGTTCGCTTATGTATATGGCAAGGCAGATGTTCATTCGCACATGTCCTTGCACAATACACGATCTGCTCTTGCACACACACACACACACACACACACACACACACATATGTATAGCCATGCCATGTATTGCTATCTCTATCTGTGTGCGCTCGCAGTGTGCGATCTTTTGTCTCTCGTTTGCATTGTGTAAACAGTTTCATCATGCGGCGAGCAGATGGCGAAAGGCTATAGAAACATGTGTCGCCAGTTTTGTATCTGAATCTGTCCCGCCTCCTCCTCATCGTTTCTCTCTCTCTCTCTCTCGCTCTTTCGCGCTCTCTGTGTGTGCTTCCTCGCCTCTGTTGCCTGCTATCTGGGGTTTTAGCTCAGGTTCAACGAAACATTGCTGCCAAAATGTTAATGACTCGTCGCGTCGCCTTTGCATCGCTTCGACGCGCAATTGCAACCCCCAAAACAGGCCCCGCTCTTTTAATCTTCAATCTCACGGCTCTCGCCAGCTCCTCCACAACACACACACACACACCTACACACACCTACACACACCTACACACACACACAGTTGTCAGTTGGCCCCCAAAGTTGTTATTGTTGCTGTTAATTCAATAGTCACACATCTGGCTGAGCGAGTTTTGGCCGTTGAACCCGTTGCGAAGGACTCTATTGACTCCTTACCTCCCCTCCTTCCCTCCACCTTCCCCTCCCATACACACACACCCACCCACACATTTCCTGTCTTGTTCATTTTTGTTATTTTTGTCCATTTTTATGGTTGATAAATTCACCCAAAATTTATGCGCTATTCGAAAATTATACAAAATGCAACAAGTTTCACATTTAATTATATGTTTGCCCCCGTCTTTTGTTTCTTTCTTTCTTGTGGCCAATGCGCAATTTCTAACGCGTTTGGCATCATAAATAATTGCACAATATTTTGCGAGGCGTGGCAACTTATTCAACTTACCCGCCAACCCAGCAGAAAAAATAACGTACACAAAAAAACCGATCGCAAGAATACATAAAATTATTGAACTCACCTGCAAAGAGAGAAAAAAGTAATAAACAAAAGCAAATTAACAACGATTTCATCAACATATATTTTTGTGTTTTTACAATTTCTTAAGATTTATTAATGCAATGGAAGCGAAAGCGTTTTAATTGCTTCTATATAATTGCTCTTAAAGTGTTGTCACTTTACTGTGTGATAAGGTTTACGCGGAAGTCTTGTCAGCAAAGATAAAATCTCTGGCTCAAGTGAAAGTTGCCACACACAAAAAAACAAAAAAAAAAAAAAAAAACAGAAAAGCTTGCAAGCTTGTCGCTGATCTAATAAGGATCGCTAAAGCACAGTCTATGGAAAGCTGCGAAAAACACCCATGAGCCAACGAAAACACAAAAAAGCTTAGCCATGAAATGAACCACTGTGAGCAAGCACATGGAAGAGACAGACAGAGAGAGCGAGAAAGAGAGCAAGAGAGTGCAGTTAGAAATAAAAGCTGAGAGCAGGTGCTTGAACTTTCAGCTGCAAGTGCCATTTGTTAACCTGCTGACGATGGGCCAAGGGGCCGGGAGGGGTAGCCACGAGAGCGCGCGGGGGGGTGGTGTTGGCAGTCATTCAGCAACTGTTGCGCGTGCCGCAGGCGAACTTTTGTTGTTGCCCAACAACAGTTCGTTCAACTGTCGCAATTTCGCACAAATATTAGGCACGGGACTCGGGAGCAGGTTGACTGAACCAAGCAACGTCTCTCGCTCTCTCTGTCAGTGTTGCTGTCTCTGTCACGCAGTCAGGGCAACACAGGCGCGTCTGTCCTTGCCTTGTGACAACTGCAACAACAACAGCAACAACAACAGAGACTGCGACAACGACGCAAATTGTTGGGGTAGGCGACATTTCGACTGTCGAGTCACAGAAAGAGTGAGCGAGAGACAGAGAGGGGGAGAGTGGAAGAGCGAGAGAGCAATGCGCTAAATAATTAATAAATTGCAAATTATCATTATATTTATAGTCGTTGTTGCTGTCATTCAATTTGCATTGCGTTGCGTTCTTGGACTCTCATGGTCATCGTGCCATCAACAACAACAACAACACACAACGAAAACAAGAATCATTTTTATTATACTCATATTTATTATTTTTGCATGCTGTTGTTGTTTTTGCGTTTTTATTTCTCTCATTTTTATGCCCGTTTCCTGTCTCTGTCTCTGCTACGTTCTTTTTGTTCATCTGCTGTCTACGCACAGGAAGTGGCGAAAGAGACAGAGAAACACACAGCGTGATAAGTACAACATTATTGTTGTTGTCGTTGTTGTTGTTGTTGTTGTGTGGCGCCACACAAGCCGGAGACCGGACATCAGACATCAGACACCGGCAACTGCAACTGCAACTGCAACTTCAACGACGACGCACCTGACTCCCAAATCAAAACAAATCTGTTGCACGTGGCAAAACTGTGCATTGTTAACTGTGAACTGTGTTCGCAGCTTGCGGAAGTCACAGGCCGGAAGTCACAGTCGCCAAACACACACTCATACTTAATGCATTTCTCTTATCGCTCTTTCGGATTTGTCAGTCTTATTAATTAAAGCTGAAGCACAACACAAATTAACGACTTTATCCCAAGAAATTTTGTAAAGTTGTATTTTTAAACTCTATATTAATTGCGAGATTTCACAACTAAAGCTTCGTAATCATCAAAACGATCGCAAATTTCTTACAGCATATGATTTCCGCTCGCGACAACAAAAAAAAAAAACAAGTAAGAAAGCTACAGTCGAGTGTACTCGACTGTGAGATACCCGCTACCCATTTTTAATAAAAACAAAATATTGCGGTATAATTTTCAAAATATACCGAATATACTGCAACAAAAATACTATAAATATACCAAATGGTATATTTGGTATATCGATAGAGTACCACATTCAAAATATACCATAGACGGTACAATATACCAGAGTGTCAGCCAAAGCAACTCAGACCCCTAGTAAGTAGGCGTTTTTGAACATACAAAAGTATTTCTTTAATAACTTCCACAATTTTTATCTGATCGTAACCAAATTTTCAGGAATCATAACTACTATAGTTATTACTGTATATACCAAAACTCTACTTTAAAATTAGGCTTGTTCGATTTTTTTGATTTGCGGGGGCGGAAGTGGGCGTGGCAAAATTTGAAACAAACTTGATCTGCGTGCAAACATAACAAATGCTGTTATAGCTCTATCTCTTATAGTCTCTGAGATCTAGGTGTTCATACGGACAGACGGACAGACGGACATGGCTATATCGTCTCGGCTGTTGACGCTGATCAAGAATATATATACTTTATAGGGTCGGAGATGCCTCCTTCTACCTGTTACATACATTTCCTGCCGGCACAAAGTTATAATACCCTTCTACCCTATGGGTAGCGGGTATAAACACACAAGCTGCGTATGCGTAATATAGTTTCCTTATAGTACAGTAACAACAGCGGCTAGTACTAGGAAATTCAAAAGACACACCGAGAGACAAAAACCAGTCTGCAATTGCGGCTGTGCCATTTGATGAGACTCATTACAGTGTTTATCAAAGACACACGCGGCGTATGCGTATTATGAGCAGTGCATGTTATTATCGCGATAAGCTTTAATTAAAACGAATGACTTGAAATCCCTCCCCAAAAAAAATAGTAATAATAATACTATTTTATTTTGCGACCAATGTGCAAAAGTTGAATAAGCAGCACACATACATAGATAAATAAATAATCATAATAAAAAAGAGTTTGTCCAAGATGATTACTCAAATGTTGAGGTAGCACAACACATACATACATATATATACACATATATACATGTATGTATGTTTATGTGTGTGTAAGTATGAACATCAGTCTTTAATTAACATTTCCGAGTGCAAGCAGAGCAAAGATTTGCTTGGCAAAGTAAAAAAGCTTTCAGCGAAAGCTTTTCGCCATTGTATGTGCATGTGTATGTGTGTGTGTGTGTGTGTGAGTGCTCTCGCAAATTGAATTCTACTGCGTGTTAAGTGCATTGAACCTATTGTTTATTTAATTTTGGGCAAATCATTTGTGTGTTTTCGATATGAGACGCTAAGCAAAAACTGCTGATATTTTAGAAAGAGAGCGAAAAAGTGCCAGACACAGCCACGCAGTGAAAGTGGAATAGAGAGAGAGAGAGAGAGAGAGAGAGAGAGAGAGCGGGGCGGATGGACGGGTGAATGAGCGAACGAATGGCAGACCCCAATGTCAATGTCAATGCCAAAATTCTCAATAACAACAACAACAACAACAAAAGGTCCAACAAATATCCCTCGTTGCTTTGCTGCTACCCTAAAATGTTCCCCTACGCTCTCTCCCCTCCCCCAGCTCCCGGTCCGACCACTAACGGATGGGCTGCCATTCTTACAGTGGCGCTCGGGAGGCATATTTAGCCTCGAAAACAAACTTTTGGCTTTCAAGTTCATTGCCGTGCCTTAACCTTACGAGTGCGTTGCCTCTTTCTTGTTATTATTGCTGCTGCTTCAATGTGTGCTTGAATGCCGGCGCATTTAATGTGCCTGCATTTATGATGATCATGTTGTTGTTGTTGTTGTTGTTGTTGATTATTATTATATCGCCTTGTTCGCCTTGTTTAGATATACACACATATCTACTACTGCGACTATTAATAAAAACAAAAATATTACCATGTTTATACATTTCTCCAGGCGCACTTTGCACAAAATATGCATAAACAAGCCGTCCGTTCAATGTACATATTCCAATTGAAATGTTTTCATTTCCCCCTTTTTGGGAAGCTTACGCGATAAGCCAAAAATAAGCTGAGTGATATGTGCTGAGATTGCCGGGAAAATAATATGTAAGTGATTCACTAATTGTGCTTCACCAGAAATGAATATTATAAACTAATTAAAATCAAAAGCAAAAGCAAAAGCATATCAAGACATCTGCCAGTCAGTTCAACGCTACACTAATCTATTCTATCAACGTTTATGATGCAATACTGGGAAATACACGATTGTTTGCTCTGGGCAAATAGGTTACAAAATCTAGAAGCAAACAAATATTTGCAATTTTCTTTGTCAATTGCATTACTATTTAATGTTTTAAATATTGTGTAATATTTTTGTTGACAAGTACTCGAATTAAATAAAATTGACATTTGACATTTCGAGAAGCAAGAAAAGAGCGACTTCTGTGTTCAAGTGCAAACAATTTGTGAACCACTGTGCCTGAGCAGTGCAATCAGCTGTTCGCAATGCAGGCGTGCAGCTGTTTAGGTGTGTGTTTTTGTTGCTCTTCTTGTACCTCTTCTTCTTCTTCTTATACAGTTGGTGCTTATTCTACTCGCTGTTGTTGTTGCTGTTGTTGGTGTGCTGCTAGTGCAAAACGTGCAGTGCGATAAACTTGACGCTGCGCTTCAGCAGCAGCAGCAGCAACAACAACAACAACAACGAGCGAATAAGAATAACAGCACAAAAGAATAACACAAAAAGCGACTCACATGTTACTGCTGCTGCTTCTGTGAACGCTGACGTTTGTTGCTCGTTAAGAAATTTCGTTTTCGCTGCTGCTGCTGTTGTAGTTGTTGTTATTGTGATGTTTGTTAATGCTATTGGAGCTCTGGCCCAAAACTGACGCGCATTGGAATTGTAATACATTTTCGCTTGTTGCTTCTGATTGTTGCCAAAGTTGTAGTTGTAATTATTAGAGTTATACATGTTGCTGCCGCCGTCGAGCATTCTGCGGTGCTGCTTGCGTTGTAGCTCCTGCTGCTGCTCCAGCTCCGGCTTTCTCTTATTTGTCTGGCTTGGAACTGTATCCACAATCATTGTTGACGCTGATGACGTTTGTGATGGGACAACGAACAATTGCATTGTGTGTGTTGTCATCGACAGTTGTAAGAATCGTTAATCGATAATATGGCTCTGCATGTAATTTCAATCACTGCGCAGATAACTGCCAAAAATTGTTAGCCGCAAACCGCACTGACGTCAAATATATACACTATATACACAATATTATCGTGGCGCGCGTCGAAGATACGTTTTTTGTTTTGTTTTGTTGTTGTTGCTTTACGAAGCATTTGAAGGAAAATGCGTTGTTTTTAGTCAATATGAACAAAAATGAAGCACTGTGTTTTTCGTTCTCGCTTTTGTGCCGCCTTTTTGGGCCCTGCAACAAGTTTTACACCAATAACAACCACAAAAAAAAGTATAACACCGCGTGTGTGTGTGTGTGTGGGCATGTAAATCACAAATGTTTCTCGTAAATTGTATTCAAAAAGTAGCGCAAGAAATTGCACACCCAGCTGCCTAACTTGTTGACCAGCAACAACAAAATAAATGTCTGCGGTCCCCGTGTATGATTAAAGCTCAGAATGGACTGGCAGAAGCAGCAGCAACAGCAGCGCTAGCAGCAGAAGCAACAGCTTCTCTTTCACACACACGCGTAAGTATTGCATGTGTGCGCGCCTGGCTGTTAGTGCATGTGTGTGTGTTTGTTTGAGCGATGAACTTGGCAGCTACTGTGTTGTTCTTGTTCGGTCGCTGCATGTGTAACTGTAACAGCGACGCCGGCGTCGAGGTGCTTGCAAACAAAGAAAAATACGCGCGCAGCGCGCTGTGCGCAGCTCAGCTCTGCTCTGCTTCAGTCGCTGCCGCAGTCACTGTCTGCTGATGCTGACGCATGTCTCCAATTGCGCCTAACCCAATTCAAGTGTCGTCAGTGTTTTGGTTGTGGCCATGGAGCAGCAGCAGAAGCAGCGACCGACGCTGAAAGCTCCCTTGAGCTCCTACAAGCTGCAGCCCAGTGTGCGCAGTGTGTTGAAAGCTTTCACACCAGTGAGAATGCAATGATCACTTATCTGTCTCGCTCTCACTCACTCTCTCTAGTTCTTCGTTTAGATGTGTGGGTGTCGTGTGTGTGTGTGTGTTTGCACTTTGAGTTTTGGTTATTTAACTTCCGCGAGAGACAGTGGTCTTAAAACATATGTCTAGGAAATGCTAATTTTAATTTCTTTCTTCGCCGTTTTCCTCTGTTTAGCACTTGAGCAAATATATTTTAGCGCAATGCTTTGGGGACAATAATGATCGCATGCGGGGATAATCGCACTCTGCTTTCATGTCGTCCATACATATGTATATATATATTTTAACTAATTGATGGGCGACTTGACAGTAATATACCATATGCATATTTATTTATGCAGCAATGCAAACAATCAGAACACAAATAGATTAATTATATTTGACAACTTCCGCACGCAAATTCTCATAGACGTTTACTATTCTCAAGTTGTATATTTTTATTGCATTTATTTTTCTTTTTTTGTATTACAATATAAGTATTTATAAAAATCTTTAACATAAGTGTTTGTTTTGCTTACCATATCCTTTATAATAATGATAATAATAATAATAGTTATAATATGTCGTCATTTTCAAGACGATTATGGATTTTCACAAATTTTAAGTAAATTCCGCGATGAGAAGTAACGAACCTCGCAGGATCAACACGTAACTACACTGTGTCCAGCAGCGATATGGCACATTTATAGGCCACAAGGACTACGCGCAGGCGCAGGCCAAAAAATATGCTTAGAAAGTGATTAAAAACCCATTGTAGCTGATAAGAGCGCCCAGGCAAACGATGCAGACAGGAGGCAGGTAGTCAGGACACTGTGCAGTGTATGACGACGACATGCAGGCGCGCGTCGTTGTTTCGCGTCTTGCCTTCAATTTGACGTGCTCTACCTGGGCAGACTGTATTGAATTTGATTAACCATTTGACAGGCTATGTGTCACTGTGCGAGCAAACAGTGCCAAAAGCTTTCTAATGCTTTCAAAGCTTTGATTTGAAACTTGGCTGTGCGTGCTTAAAACTCAACGGTTGATAACACAACGCTACGTTTTTTGTTTGTTTTGTGTGCTTGTTTTTGTGCTTGCTTCTTTTACGCTGTATGCTTTGAGCTCTAAATTCTAAACAGAATGCGCATGGGGCGCGCATGTGTGTGATTGGGAGAGTCAGAGACGCGCTCGAGGCAGCTCCAGGCACGTACGATCTCAACGACGACGACGCCGTCTCTTGGCGTTCTCAGATACAATTTGCATGCGCATCCACTGGATACAGATACAACACACTATAGAGTAGAGTAGAGCAGAGGAGTGAAGGGGAGAGAAGCAACTACAGGGATTTGTCAATGCCATTGCCAATTGCGTTTCAATTTCAAGCGTCGACTTTATCACAACATGAGCCAAATGCATACCCATCCACTGAGTCACGCCTCGCCTCGCCTCGCCTCCACTTCACTTCACTTTACTTCACGGCGCCTTATTCTCTTTCTCTCCTCGGCGCTGCAAAGTGGAGCGCACACAAGCACACGCCGCTGAAGTGGAGTGTGTGTATGTGTGTGTGTGTGTGAGTGAGTGTGGAGTATCTCACAAAGACGATGCGCCGCAGATCGCGACGCTTGAGGTGCTGACGACGCTTCGCTGAATGCAGCTAATTGTGTCACCGTGTCATGTTTGTCTTACGGGGGCGAGATAAAGTGGAGCGACACGGGACGGAGAAAGACGGGGAGGGGGAGAGCTGTCGCTTACTGTTTGGGCTTAAGAAAATACCGAAAGCAAGTCAGGCAAATAAAAAACAGTTTATAAAAAGCGTTAAGGCGTAAATACTACAGCTAATGATATTTTAACAAAGTTCATGTCAAGTTCCGACACATTTCAGTTGTGTTAGGGTGTTAGTCGACAACAAAAAGTTAATAATCGGGCAGTAAATTAACATGATTTCATTTACTTGCAGTTCAGGAAATCTCTTTCTTCTGTTATGAAATTCATCATCATGAATCATCATGACAAGAAACAACAAACAGCGCGCGCTTCGTTTATTAACTTCTTGTTATACCTGATCCCATTAAAGATGGACGAAAAGGGTATCACGAGGAGGTATTTCCGACCCGACATACATGGTTTGTCACCCTCGACAGCTGCGTCGTTTTAGATCCTAGACCTTCCACCCGCTACCCACCGAACTGCCTACCTTACTAACCCTCCATCCATCCGTCCGTCCGTCCGTCCGTCTGTCTGTCTGTTTATCCGTAAGGAAATACTCGCATAAAAGTCGCGCAGATCGGACAGTCTCAAAGATGAACCTTCCGTGTAACCCATAAAATTCGCGGTACTCAGTTTCAGCAACAGCTGCCAAGCAACAATCGAACAAAAACAATCAGGTACAGAGTACAACATACGGTACAACTGTACCGCACTGACTTATTTGAAAATAATAAGAACCAATGTAAAAGCTTCACAAAAGTTGAATATCCAAAAACCTTTATTACGTTGCCTCTTTCACTTGTTGCCAAATTCACGCAAATGTTGCTGTTGTTGAGGGATAGTGAAAGTGTGTAAATAACTCAGAAATCACATACAATAATACTTGATTACATCTTGTCGTCAAGACTCTGGCGAATTTTTTAATTTCAGCATGAAATCATTACTATAAATTTGGCAACAGCTTGTAAGCTTTAAGTGTTAATAAACAAAACAGCGAATAATAATTACAGCTCAGACAGAGAGAGAGAGAGATTCGAACTTGTGAACTTTAAATACCTTGTAAAAAGGGTTCAAGAACTAAAAAAAAAAAAACAAAGCAACACAAATTTTTTTGTTTAGAGTGTTTCCCTTAAAGGGTAACTCTCAGTCGAGTTCAATTCGCTACAATTGTATTCCCGCTACGATATGATTCTTTGTCTTCTAATTGTTGTCGTTAATCTTAATTCCTTATATAGAACATTTGATAATCGGTCACTTACCCATTCGATATTAATGTCACCCAAATAATCCTTGTGTCTATGAAGTTCTGGCACCTCTTCACTTTCCATTCCCGAATCCCAGATCTCTTCAGTTTGAGCTTTATTGCAATGTTTTGTGGCAGGTCCGCTCTCAAGCGCGTTCGTTTATCAACTAAGCGGCGACGTGAGCTTCAATGGTGCAAAAAAAAAAAAAAAAACAAAACATACAAATAAATAAATAACAATAAAACACAACAGAGAAAAGAAAAGAGGAGAGTAGAGTAGAGAAGAAAGAAAAACACACACATATAATAACAATAATAAATGAAAAACATTGTGATGTAAGCAATAAAAAGAAAAATAAGTGTATGCAAATAAATAAATATATCAACTTCAGTTCAGTCGAGTCTCTCATTGTTGATTGCGTACTTTTGTGGTAGGTCATCGATTCGAAATCAATTCAGATTTCTGAGCAATTAAATTGGCATGAAAGAGTTAGGAATTTTGCTTTAAGTGCCTGGTAATTGAAGATCTGCTTTGTAGCTGGTTTTCTTATCACAATGAAATGGTTTCGTCAAACAAAACAATAGGCTTTTCAGCTCAACTCAAAAGTGTTTGCGAAGGTTCTTTATTGTTTTTCAACAGTCGGCATCATTGGAATTTAAATAAAATCACTTACATATCATCATTGTGCCTTGTTCTTTGTGCTAATATTCATACAATTTGTTCAGCATTTAATTACAGCTGATTTCAAAGTGATCTGCTGGATAAAGATCATTTTTAATTTAACAAGTATATATATGTTTTAAAATGATAAGCATAGAAATAAGAATAATTAAAGACAGAAGTAAATATATAAAATTCTAAACATTTACATGATATATGCTTAATAAGCATTGCTTATATTACAATATTTTTTAATTCAATTAATCAGATATATACTCTTTCATGTAATACAAATAATGAAGTGTAGATTTCCCAATAAATTTTACTTTTCACATTTAGGTATTCGTAATATTTGACAATTTTATCCATTTATATTAGTATTTATTTTTATTTCAAATGTAATCTACATTTAAGTTTATTATAGTTAATGCTTTTTTAATTGGCTTTTTTAAATTTTAAATTAAAATGTTAAGCATGATTACGTCGAATTTAAAAATGTAAGTTTCTCCCAACAGGGAAACTCTTTTCCATAATCAATTAAATGATTTGCTTAAACTCCAAAAGATTATATACATTATAACGTGATTAAATCGAATTTAAAAATGCAAGTTCTTTCATAGTTTCCTGTTGAATAAAAATATACTACAATAAAATATGTAAATATTAATTATTATAGGTTTCAACTGCTCAAAGATGAAAAGTAATTTGTTTCTATACAATTAAAATAGTATTTCATTTTCCGTGTTTCTATTTAATAGTCAACTGCCTTTTTTAAATAGTTATATTTTTAATTTTAAATGAGGCAACACTGTTTCATAATCAAATTGATGACATTGACATTTGTGACTTTGTGTGCGTGACAATTTTTGACAAGCTCTACTGGCACAGGATTAATTGAAAGTCATTCAGCTTCTGTCCTGTCAACGTGGTGAAAGCAATTAAATTGTGAAATTTTATTAAAATCAAGATAAACTTTTCTACTCCAGATATGTCCGATTTAAGGCTGAACGTTGATGTATGTGATCGATTTCGTTATTGTTGAATCTTCTTTTTTTTAATGTGCATTTTGCAGCACATGAATGCTGTAATGCCAGACGATGAGGCTGACAAAAAGGCGACCACCGAGCTGAATGAGAATGCGCCCTTCTTTGCCAACAATCTGCCGTATTATCCTCGACTGCAGCAGCGCTACAATAACTGGCGTCACTGGAGTCACAACAAATTTCAGGTGAGTTGATAACCCTCGTTTTCGTTCGCTTTGCCAAACCACGTGCTCAGCCTTTGGTGTGTTTAGCAGCCACAGCAAAAGAAGGCTGCAAAATCGCAGCAGAAGCAGCAGGAGAAACATAGGTCGAGCTTCGAAGCTGAATTGTGGATGATATTGGGCAAAAACATCGCCGAGTGCATCAAGCAACCGAGTGGCCAACCGCTTGTCTCGCTGACCACAATGTCCACCATGTCCGCTCTTGATGTGGCCAACGTGCTGCTCTCAGCCCATTTGCTAAAGCAAAAGCAGCAGCAGCAGCAGCAAGAGCAGAAGGAAAAGCAAAAGAAGAATGGCATGCAGGTGAACTGTGTGCTCAGTCATTATCGTGATCACGAGATGCGCAGCTATATGCTAAAGAGCGATGATCTGCGCGATGTGCTGCAACGTTGCGAGCAGCAAATGTGGCGCACGTCCATCTACAATGCGATGCCACGTCAGCTGCCGCCCATGACGCAGCTCATGCAGATGCCACCGCGCCACAGCCGTCAGCACAATGATATGGCGACACTTGGCAACAACAATCGACGCCATCTCAAGCAGTTGCCACCGCTTAGGAAGACAGTTGAGGCGTCGCAATCCGAGGTGCCAGTGCGTGAGTTGCAGCTGCTGCGTCTCAACCGTGAGCTGGGTCCGGGCTCGGAGTTGGACACCGAACTGGAGCTCGAAATAGAGCCGGAACTCGGAATGCAGCGTGTGCCCCGCACACATCAAACCTGCATCTAACATATTACAGGCGCAATAAGAAGAAATTTACATGAACTTCAGAGGAAATGGCTGACATTCGCAACAAGCAGCACTTAACGTGTCACGTGCCACATTTACCAACATTGATCAATTAATAAACACGTTTCAAATTTCCAAATGTCTAAGCTTTATTAGTAACTTTTCTTATCGATTTATTACTCTGTGCAACACTGCAAAGTTAATCACTATATACCAAAAATACCGATACTTAAACTTAAACGATATTAACTTTCAATAAAACTCACCAATTTACAAATATTAAATAAAAATTATTTATTTTTAATTAAAACCAATGTTTGGAGATGTAGTTGGCAATTAATTAAAAGATGTTTCCTATATTGAAGGAAAATTTCAATACAGGTATCGATATGGGCAAATCCCAGAAACAGTCCACCAGCGACCAATTTTTAAATTTCACATTTTGTAATTTTTCTTTATATGAAACATTAAAGTAGATATCGAATTTTAAGAATTGAAAGCAAAAAAAGAAATTTCGATCATTAACAATGCACAAATTTGTATCAAACCCAGTTTTATTTGTAATTTTCATAATTTTACTTAAATTCGTGCTCTGCGCACACCTTCAAATCCCTATTGTATTCTTCACAATTTTTTGCATCTGCTTGGGCTGACATAGAAATCAAAAGTAAATCACGCAGAAATAATTGTTAAGCACATTTATGAATATAATAAATAATGTTTAGTTTAAATAAAAAGATTTTTGTCTTATGTTAATGCCAGCGGAAAAAGTGTAGCGTGCGACACGTAGCGTGCGACACAATGAGTTTACGGCTTTGCTAAAAATCTATAAACATTATTAAGACCAAACGATCGGTTTTTGTCTTCTAATATTCTTAACTTTCATTAGGATATTAACTTTCATAGGGTTTATTTTGCAGAATTCGAAAAAAATTGCGTTTGAAATGAAAATTTTGAAACTAACTTCCACTAGGTGTAGCGTGCGACACGTCACAATTTTATTAATTATTTTCAAAACAGTGACTCCAGTGAAATTGAATCTTATACCCTCCGAAAGTACTCTCAATTCTCTCTAAACACATAACAAAAGTCTACGGTAAATCTTTAAAAAACCCCCCAAAAAATTGATTTTCATTAGCTAAAATCGTGCGAATGTAGCTTGCGACACGTGGGATTTGCCCATATACGGTATACTAGAAAATCGATAATAAATGCAACACTGCAAAGTAAATTACTATATACCAAATATGATTTGCAGGGGCGGAAGTGGGCGTGGCAAAAATTTGAAACAAACTTGATCTGCGTGCAAACATAACAAATGCTGTCGAAAAAAAATTATAGCTCTATCTCTTATAGTCTCTGAGATCTAGGTGTTCATACGGACAGACAGACGGACAGACACACAGACGGACATGGCTAGATCGTCTCGGCTGTTGACGCTGATCAAGAATATATATACTTTATAGGCTCGGAGATGCCTCCTTCTACCTGTTACATACATTTCCTGCCGGCACAAAGTTATAATACCCTTCTACCCTATGGGTAGCGGGTATAAAAATAGGTGTATGCAAATAAATAAATATATCAACTTCAGTTCAGTCGAGTCTCTCATTGTTGATTGCGTACTTTTGTGGTAGGTCATCGATTCGAAATCAATTCAGATTTCTGAGCAATTAAATTGGCATGAAAGAGTTAGGAATTTTGCTTTAAGTGCCTGGTAATTGAAGATCTGCTTTGTAGCTGGTTTTCTTATCACAATGAAATGGTTTCGTCAAACAAAACAATAGGCTTTTCAGCTCAACTCAAAAGTGTTTGCGAAGGTTCTTTATTGTTTTTCAACAGTCGGCATCATTGGAATTTAAATAAAATCACTTACATATCATCATTGTGCCTTGTTCTTTGTGCTAATATTCATACAATTTGTTCAGCATTTAATTACAGCTGATTTCAAAGTGATCTGCTGGATAAAGATCATTTTTAATTTAACAAGTAAATATATGTTTTAAAATGATAAGCATAGAAATAAGAATAATTAAAGACAGAAGTAAATATATAAAATTCTAAACATTAACATGATATATGCTTAATAAGCATTGCTTATATTACAATATTTTTTAATTCAATTAATCAGATATATACTCTTTCATGTAATACAAATAATGAAGTGTAGATTTCCCAATAAATTTTACTTTTCACATTTAGGTATTCGTAATATTTGACAATTTTATCCATTTATATTAGTATTTATTTTTATTTCAAATGTAATCTACATTTAAGTTTATTATAGTTAATGCTTTTTTAATTGGTTTTTTTAAATTTTAAATTAAAATGTTAAGCATGATTACGTCGAATTTAAAAATGTAAGTTTCTCCCAACAGGGAAACTCTTTTCCATAATCAATTAAATGATTTGCTTAAACTCCAAAAGATTATTTACATTTTAACATGATTAAAAGGTATTTAAAAATGCAAGTTCTTTCATAGTTTCCTGTTGAATAAAAATATACTACAATAAAATATGTAAATATTAATTATTATAGGTTTCAACTGCTCAAAGATGAAAAGTAATTTGTTTCTATACAATTAAAATAGTATTTCATTTTCCGTGTTTCTATTTAATTGTCAACTGCATCTTAAAATAGTAAAATTTGCAATTTTTAATGAGGCAACACTGTTTCATAATCGAATTGATGACATTGACATTTTTGACAGTGTGTGCGTGACAATTTTTGACAAGCTCTACTGGCACAGGATTTATTGAAAGTCATTCAGCTTCTGTCCTGTCAACGTGGTGAAAGCAATTAAATTGTGAAATTTTATTAAAATCAAGATAAACTTTTCTACTCCAGATATGTCCGATTTAAGGCTGAACGTTGATGTATGTGATCGATTTCGTTATTGTTGAATCTTCTTTTTTTAATGTGCATTTTGCAGCACATGAATGTTGTAATGCCAGACGATGAGGCTGACAAAAAGGCGACCACCGAGCTGAATGAGAATGCGCCCTTCTTTGCCAACAATCTGCCGTATTATCCTCGACTGCAGCAGCGCTACAATAACTGGCGTCACTGGAGTCACAACAAATTTCAGGTGAGTTGATAACCCTCGTTTTCGTTCGCTTTGCCAAACCACGTGCTCAGCCTTTGGTGTGTTTAGCAGCCACAGCAAAAGAAGGCTGCAAAATCGCAGCAGAAGCAGCAGGAGAAACATAGGTCGAGCTTCGAAGCTGAATTGTGGATGATATTGGGCAAAAACATCGCCGAGTGCATCAAGCAACCGAGTGGCCAACCGCTTGTCTCGCTGACCACAATGTCCACCATGTCCGCTCTTGATGTGGCCAACGTGCTGCTCTCAGCCCATTTGCTAAAGCAAAAGCAGCAGCAGCAGCAGCAGGAGCAGAAGGAAAAGCAAAAGAAGAATGGCATGCAGGTGAACTGTGTGCTCAGTCATTATCGTGATCACGAGATGCGCAGCTATATGCTAAAGAGCGATGATCTGCGCTTTATTAGTAATTTTTCTTATCGATTTATTACTCTGTGCAACACTGCAAAGTTAATCACTATATACCAAAAATACCGATACTTAAACTTAAACGATATTAACTTTCAATAAAACTCACCAATTTACAAATATTAAATAAAAATTATTTATTTTTAATTAAAACCAATGTTTGGAGATGTATTTGGCAATTAATTAAAAGATGTTTCCTATATTGAAGGAAAATTTCAATACAGTATCGATATACGGTATACTAGAAAATCGATAATAAATGCAACACTGCAAAGTAAATTACTATATACCAAATATGATTTGCAGGGGCGGAAGTGGGCGTGGCAAAAATTTGAAACAAACTTGATCTGCGTGCAAACATAACAAATGCTGTCGAAAAAAAATTATAGCTCTATCTCTTATAGTCTCTGAGATCTAGGTGTTCATACGGACAGACAGACGGACAGACACACAGACGGACATGGCTAGATCGTCTCGGCTGTTGACGCTGATCAAGAATATATATACTTTATAGGCTCGGAGATGCCTCCTTCTACCTGTTACATACATTTCCTGCCGGCACAAAGTTATAATACCCTTCTACCCTATGGGTAGCGGGTATAAAAATAGGTGTATGCAAATAAATAAATATATCAACTTCAGTTCAGTCGAGTCTCTCATTGTTGATTGCGTACTTTTGTGGTAGGTCATCGATTCGAAATCAATTCAGATTTCTGAGCAATTAAATTGGCATGAAAGAGTTAGGAATTTTGCTTTAAGTGCCTGGCAATTGAAGATCTGCTTTGTAGCTGGTTTTCTTATCACAATGAAATGGTTTCGTCAAACAAAACAATAGGCTTTTCAGCTCAACTCAAAAGTGTTTGCGAAGGTTCTTTATTGTTTTTCAACAGTCGGCATCATTGGAATTTAAATAAAATCACATACATATCATCATTGTGTCTTGTTCTTTGTGCTAATATTCATACAATTTGTTCAGCATTTAATTACAGCTGATTTCAAAGTGATCTGCTGGATAAAGATCATTTTTAATTTAACAAGTAAATATATGTTTTAAAATGATAAGCATAGAAATAAGAATAATTAAAGACAGAAGTAAATATATAAAATTCTAAACATTTACATGATATATGCTTAATAAGCATTGCTTATATTACAATATTTATTAATTCAATTAATCAGATATATACTCTTTCATGTAATACAAATAATGAAGTGTAGATTTCCCAATAAATTTTACTTTTCACATTTAGGTATTCGTAATATTTGACAATTTTATCCATTTATATTAGTATTTATTTTTATTTCAAATGTAATCTACATTTAAGTTTATTATAGTTAATGCTTTTTTAATTGGTTTTTTTAAATTTTAAATTAAAATGTTAAGCATGATTACGTCGAATTTAAAAATGTAAGTTTCACCCAACAGGGAAACTCTTTTCCATAATCAATTAAATGATTTGCTTAAACTCCAAAAGATTATATACATTATAACGTGATTAAATCGAATTTAAAAATGCAAGTTCTTTCATAGTTTCCTGTTGAATAAAAATATACTACAATAAAATATGTAAATATTAATTATTGTAGGTTTCAACTGCACAAAGATGAAAAGTAATTTGTTTCTATACAATTAAAATAGTATTTCATTTTCCGTGTTTCTATTTAATAGTCAACTGCCTTTTTTAAATAGTTATATTTTTAATTTTAAATGAGGCAACACTGTTTCATAATCAAATTGATGACATTGACATTTGTGACTTTGTGTGCGTGACAATTTTTGACAAGCTCTACTGGCACAGGATTAATTGAAAGTCATTCAGCTTCTGTCCTGTCAACGTGGTGAAAGCAATTAAATTGTGAAATTTTATTAAAATCAAGATAAACTTTTCTACTCCAGATATGTCCGATTTAAGGCTGAACGTTGATGTATGTGATCGATTTCGTTATTGTTGAATCTTCTTTTTTATACCCGCTACCCATAGGGTAGAAGGGTATTATAACTTTGTGCCGGCAGGAAATGTATGTAACAGGTAGAAGGAGGCATCTCCGACCCTATAAAGTATATATATTCTTGATCAGCATCAATAGCCGAGACGATCTAGCCATGTCCGTCTGTCCGTCTGTGTGTCTGTCCGTCTGTCCGTCTGTCCGTCTGTCCGTATGAACACCTAGATCTCAGAGACTATAAGAGATAGAGCTATAATTTTTTTTCGACAGCATTTGTTATGTTTGCACGCAGATCAAGTTTGTTTCAAATTTTTGCCACGCCCACTTCCGCCCCTGCAAATCAAAAAATCGAATAACAAGCGTAATTTGAAAGCTAGAGTTACGAATTTTGGTATATACAGTAATAACTATAGTATTTATGATCCCTGAAAATTTGGTTGCGATCAAATAGAAATTGTCGAAGTTATTAAAGAAATACTTTTGTATGGGCAAAAACGCCTACTTACTAGGGGTCTGAGTTGCTTTGGCTGACAATCTGGTATATTGTGCCGTCTATGGTATATTTTGAATGCGGTACTATATCGATATACCACATATACTATTTTGTATATTTTTAGTATTTTTGCAGTATATTTGGTATATTTTGAGAATAATACCGCAAAATATATTGCTTTTATTCAAAATGGGTAGCGGGTATCTCACAGTCGAGTTCACTCGACTGTAGCTTTCTTACTTGTTTTAATGTGCATTTTGCAGCACATGAATGCTGTAATGCCAGACGATGAGGCTGACAAAAAGGCGACCACCGAGCTGAATGAGAATGCGCCCTTCTTTGCCAACAATCTGCCGTATTATCCTCGACTGCAGCAGCGCTACAATAACTGGCGTCACTGGAGTCACAACAAATTTCAGGTGAGTTGATAACCCTCGTTTTCGTTCGCTTTGCCAAACCACGTGCTCAGCCTTTGGTGTGTTTAGCAGCCACAGCAAAAGAAGGCTGCAAAATCGCAGCAGAAGCAGCAGGAGAAACATAGGTCGAGCTTCGAAGCTGAATTGTGGATGATATTGGGCAAAAACATCGCCGAGTGCATCAAGCAACCGAGTGGCCAACCGCTTGTCTCGCTGACCACAATGTCCACCATGTCCGCTCTTGATGTGGCCAACGTGCTGCTCTCAGCCCATTTGCTAAAGCAAAAGCAGCAGCAGCAGCAGCAGGAGCAGAAGGAAAAGCAAAAGAAGAATGGCATGCAGGTGAACTGTGTGCTCAGTCATTATCGTGATTACGAGATGCGCAGCTATATGCTAAAGAGCGATGATCTGCGCGATGTGCTGCAACGTTGCGAGCAGCAAATGTGGCGCACGTCCATCTACAATGCGATGCCACGTCAGCTGCCGCCCATGACGCAGCTCATGCAGATGCCACCGCGTCAGTGGCTGCCACCGATGCGTTCCATGATGTGGCGTCTCAATCGCAACAGCCGTCAGCACAATGATATGGCGACACTTGGCAACAACAATCGACGCCATCTCAAGCAGTTGCCACCGCTTAGGAAGACCGTTGAGGCGTCGCAATCCGAGGTGCCAGTGCGTGAGTTGCAGCTGGTGCGTCTCAACCGTGAGCTGGGTCCGGGCTCGGAGTTGGACACCGAACTGGAGCTCGAAATAGAGCCGGAACTCGGAATGCAGCGTGTGCCCCGCACACATCAAACCTACATCTATTACAGGCGCAATAAGAAGAAATTTACATGAACTTCAGAGGAAATGGCTGACATTCGCAACAAGCAGCACTTAACGTGTCACGTGCCACATTTACCAACATTGATCAATTAATAAACACGTTTCAAATTTCCAAATGTCTAAGCTTTATTAGTAACTTTTCTTATCGATTTATTACTCTGTGCAACACTGCAAAGTTAATCACTATATACCAAAAATACCGATACTTAAACTTAAACGATATTAACTTTCAATAAAACTCACCTAATTACAATTATTAAATAAAAATTATTTATTTTTAATTAAAACCAATGTTTGGAGATGTATTTGGCAATTAATTAAAAGATGTTTCCTATATTGAAGGAAAATTTCAATACAGGTATCGATATACGGTATACTAGAAAATCGATAATAAATGCAACACTGCAAAGTAAATTAATATACCAAATATGCCGATACTTAAGCTAAAACGATATTAACATCTAATATAACCCACAGATTTGGAAATTAAAATGATTTATTTTTAAATAAAATATTCACGAAAATATTTTCTATATTGAAGGGACATATTAATGAACTATTGATATATAATATACTATCAAATCGATAATAAATCAGTGCAACATTGCAGACTGCAGCATTTTGAATATTATTTTTAGAAGTGTTAACTTTGTTCAAATCAGAATTTTAGCAATAAAGCTAATGCCAGCACAAAGAAATTCTTTATATTGTGATCAATATTGGACTTCAAATATGCCTCAAGGTGGTTTCTATTGATTGATAAACAATTTTATGATTATGAACTAGCAGGTGCTCAGAGAGCTGTGCCCAATACATTGTAGTTATACCCCAGTCATATGTATATAGTACTCTAACATAGGGCATAACGTTTAAATGGGTTGAGAAAGATATGCGTAGAATCACGTGAAACAAAATTGCAAACTTATAATTGAATTTTATATGCGCAGTGGTATTAAATTGTCGCCTATAGTTGTAGATATGAACATTGTTGCACCTCCCTCTGTTCCTCTTTTTTTTCATTCAAGTTTAGTGTGCACTTTCGAAATACGAAATAATGCGCAACATTTAGTTCAAGTTTAATGCACTTTTGCGCCGCAATTAAATTTATTGTCTATTGATTCGACAAAATAATCAAATACTCATAAAGCTTGTCTCTATTTGTCTGTATACATTTTGTTATTTCTATATTGAAAGCTGGCAGCACGCCGCTATTGCTTCTGTGCTATACATAAGACATACAGTATATGTACATATACTATATGCGATGCGATTTGAAAAGTAAATATGGCGAAGCTACTTGAGTTTTGACACAGTTCGAATTCGTTTCGAAATTGCTAGAAGACGCAGTTAGTCATTGGCATTCGATTAAGTCAATACAATTGAATACAAAACACAGTAGAGACATGAATACAGTTTTAATCGATTTAATCTATGAAGTGAGCAGGTGCAAGCATACTTCCACACACTGGAGGCTCTCCAAATTCAATTAGCTTCGATCAACTTGCGATCAGTTGTTGCGCATTGTTGTCCCAATGTTTGCCCTCTTCTGCATTGGCATTTATGCCAAGACAAACCGAGACAACTTCAACGCCAACCAGTGCAGCTCTCAAGTGCCCCGAAGGCTGATAGATACATACATATGTATAAAGTACTACTACTATATTATTACGTCGAAGAGTCTCTAGTGTCTTATTTATGTATAAATAAACATCTGTCTATCAACGTGTATGTATGTAAGTCTAATGCGGGCTATGACAACTCAAATGACCTGAGATCTTTATCTTTGTCTTCAACTTGAGATCACACACAGAACACAGCTCTTGAACTTTGATTTGTTGTCAGCAATAATTGCACATTGAAATTCATATATTGTTCCACATTACGATCTTAACTCTCTCTATCTCTCTCTCTCTCTCTCTCTCTCCCTGTATCTCAATCATTATAGGCAGTCACACTTAGATTTTAATGAATGTCTAATCTAATAGTTAGCTGATTTATTTTAAAAGATAATTTCTTAATATTTAGTTCTGTTTTTTTTTTAATACTTCAGTGATTAGGTAATTGAATACCTAATCTAATAGTTAGCTGGTGTATTGCAAAAGATAATTTAGTTCAACTTTTTTTTAATATTTCGTTAGAAAATAATATTTATACTACTCAATTTAAAGTATGAAAGTATGGATGGAAAATATATTCAACATAATATTGACAAGATATTCAATTCCAATAACTATAGTCTCCTCACTCCTGCCCTGCTTTGATCTAAAATTTGTAGATAAATCCTACATGGAATCTTTTTCATTCACAAAGCAAATCAGCTCAGCAGGCAGATAACAATAATGCATTGTTATTGCTGGGTTCCTTTGTGTGCAATCTGAAAATGCACGTTTTGCATACGATGTTGATATAGACATACATATATACGTTGTTGAGGACCACGCGTCGAGCTGTAGCGTCACCTGAGTGCCCGTTGCACATATACAATTATAGAAATACATAATATATGATGATACTCGTTATCAGCATCGCGTAGAAGACAACGCGAATGAGCCTCTGTTCGCACCTCGTGGTAGTCAAGGTCAGAGTCAGCCAGTCAGTCGGACTTGTAGTTTACTGCGCCGTATCCGTACGTCATGGCTGTCTTATAAATAGGTACTACGCATAGACGAGTCGATGAGCTCCAGATGAGCTCGCTTATCATCCAAATAAATGTCTCTGTTCCCATAAAACATTTAACAGTAAAGTTGTAGTACTAGTTTAACACAAAAACTAGACAGCAGCCAGACTCGACAAGACTGTTTCACGGCTGACAGCTCAGATCAGAGATCACACAGATCATTGATCACCGATCGTTGACTTGAGGTAGCGCCAACACTGATGTCTCTGTCGCTGTTGCTGTCTCTCTGATGTTGTCTCTGCGACTGTATGTGTGTGTGTGTGTGTGTGGCGTATAGTTGTCGCTTTTGTTGGAACACGTAGTTTTAGTGGCTTGAAAGTGAAAAGCAACTACTGCTCGACTAAGAACTGAAAATCGAAGTGCTTCGAAGTCGTCGCAAAACATATCTGATCAACATTGTGGCACGAACTCGTTTCTCATTGCACTTTGGACACAGATGACGTAATTTCCACGCCACTCCCCTCCCCGAATTTGTTAATGTTTATTTACTCTGATTCTTCAAATAACATATATTCATTAAGTCATTAAAAACGAAATGAAAACAAAGCAATTGCTGTAATTGCATTATTCCCACTTCTATATACATAGATATAGATTCTATATGTTTATTGCACCCGAAAAATCAGAAAAGAAACAAATCGCGCAGAAGGACAAGGTCATCAAGTTGATGCCACAATCTCAAACATTGCGACGCCAGGCAAGCACATGGTCGTCTTAGGTTATCTCTGCAGTCCTCAATGCAATGCCAGATACGTAAAAACGTGGTCGATATGTACATTCAATGACAGCATACACTAATTCAACGGAAATTAAGCAAAACATATCTATAGCTTTTCTATATACTATGCAGATATTGAACACCTGTTAACTGGACTATCTCAATGCCTCTACTTTGTTTCCAAATTATTCGAAAATTACGTTGTAATACGAGAATGATTTCATTTTAGCCCTCAGACTTCGCTCCGGATTAGATAAGAAGTGTAATTTGGATTGTAACTATGCAGAGCGGAACTGCAATTTATCGGGCAGGTGTGGTTCAAGGTAATCCCCAAAGTTGTTAAGCCCCTTAACTGATAAGTTACGTAAGGCGCCGCCACTCGTGATAGACTTAATCCATTCCACTCACTATATCGATTATATATTATTGGGAGAGGACAAAAAGAAATTATATAGAAATCTATATTTATATCTATATGTATATGTATATCTATATCTATATCTATATCTATATCTATATCTATATCTATATCTATATCTATATCTATATCTATATCTATATCTATATCTATATCTATATCTATATCTATATCTATATCTATATCTATATCTATATCTATATCTATATCTATATCTATATCTATATCTATATCTATATCTATATCTATATCTATATCTATATCTATATCTATATCTATATCTATATCTATATCTATATCTATATCTATATCTATATCTATATCTATATCTATATCTATATCTATATCTATATCTATATCTATATCTATATCTATATCTATATCTATATCTATATCTATATCTATATCTATATCTATATCTATATCTATATCTATATCTATATCTATATCTATATCTATATCTATATCTATATCTATATCTATATCTATATCTATATCTATATCTATCTATCTCTTTAAATAAATATCTATCTATCTATCTATATAAATATATATATCTATCTTTTAAATCTTTATAATATACATATTCAGATTCTAATCGGGATCAATGTGCAAGTGCCTTCACCTCACAGAGTTCCGGTTAGTTCTTCTATTATAGCAACGGTATCATGTGAATTGGGCAATTCATTATCAGCTTCGCATCCCGTGGACTTCTAACATATTCGACTGTCTGTTGGTGCAAATGTCTAAAACGTTTATCACTTGCTTCGTTCCATGGCATGGCTTGGCACACGAATACGTGCTTAGCTTCGATTGCAAATCTCAGATCGTGTTACGGGGAGACTTGTACCCACTTGTTCGATGCCTGTGCCGTGTGTCCCTGTCTTCTATGTGTGCGTGTGTGTGCGTGTGTATGTGTGTGTAAATGTGTGTGTGGCGTGGCGTGGCGTTGCGACCACTCGACGGTTTATTAAATAGATTAATTAGCAAATATTATGATTATAGCGTTCAGTTCAGTTGAGTGCACATACTTTTTAAGTGGTGCTTATATGTGTACAACGTTGTACATACAAATCTATATATGCATGTAGAATATATACAATATATATATATTTATATAGGTATGTATATACACAGACTATAGGGCGATATCATGTGCATTAGACTTAGCCCGTATCGGATCGCTGATGTCGAACTCGACACGAGTGTCTCTGTCGGGCTTTGATAAGCCAAAATGACAGACTATATTTAGGGGAGTTGCCTGGCGTGGCCACAGTTTTCCAAGCGACACGGTCCAGTACACAGTCCTTTAGCGGATACTCAGCACACACAACACACAGACAGGACATTTGCAGTACACACATCCACACAGGATCAGCATGAAGCTGGAGAGCGAGAAACGCATTAACCAACCGCCAAAGTATCTCAACGAGGACTTCTTCAAGGCCGCCCTCGAAGATGGACTGCGCGACATGCGCGTCGACATCAAGAAGATCATCTTTGCCGAATCGAGCGGCGGTGGCGGTGAAAACTATTGCAGCAAAATCTATCGCGCCAAAGCGCTCTACAGGAGCAGCAAACGTCAGCTGGACGAGGAGTTGGCATTGATTGTGAAGAGCATTGCCATTACGCCGGCGACACAATTCCTCGAGGAGTTGGCCGTGTATTTGCGCGAAAAGATCTTCTATTTCGATGTGCTGGGCAAACTGGAGGTGCTGATCGGTGATGGATCGAAGTTTGGCGCTAAATGCTTCTACACAACACGCGAGCCCATACAGACGATTGTCTTCGATGATCTCACACAGTATGGCTACAAGTTGGCCAGTCGCCAGAACGGGCTGAACGAGGAGCACTGCGTGGTCATCTTGCAGAAACTGGGCAAATTCCATGCCAGCTCCATGCTGCTGGCCGAGAAGGTGAGTTCGAGTGTTCTCCATGTGAAAGATGTAGTATGACATATGTACATATCTGTATTTCTTTTATAGGAACCCAGTGTGCGAGAGCATTTCACCACAGGCATGCTGGATGAGAACTACATACGCACAAATGAGAGATTCATCAACTTCATGACACTGCAGCTGAATACGCTCGCCAATGTGGTTGGCAAGTGGTCGGGCTATGAGCAGCTGGCGGCGAAATTGCATCGCCATTGCGATAACATCAAGGAGAATCTGGTTATGACCGGCCGTCCCATTCCCGGTGAAATCACAGTGCTCAATCACGGCGATCTGTGGGTCAACAATTTCATGTACAAATACCACGACGAGCTGCCCACGAAGCCCATCGATGCCATCTTTGTAAGTGCACACACAATTTGTCTAGAACTTTTATCAATTTTATTTCATTTATATATTTTATTTGCCCTCCCTCTTAGGTGGACTTTCAGAACAGTTTCTTTGGCAGTCCCGGCTGTGACATCAATTTCTTTCTCAACAGCAGCGTGCAGCTAGATGTGCTGATCCATCGACGAGAGTTCCTCATCCAGACCTATTACGATTCGCTGCGCGACAGCTTGGAGCGCATGCATTCGGAGTTTGTGCCCAGCTTTGAGGATATACAGCATGAGATACGTTCCCGTGAGCTATACGGTTTCTTTTCATCGTACGCCTTTCTGCCCATGGTCACCATGAAGAAGGAGGACTCGTATGACATTAGCATTGAGGCTTTAACCGACTCTGATTTTGCTAAGAAGAAGGTACAATTGATGTTCTCCTCAAATCCCCGCACTACGGATACCCTGCGTTATGCCCTGCGACGATTCGATGAGCTGGGCATCTTTGATTAATCGATCGATCGATTGATCGATTGGTTGGTTGGTTTTTTGGTTGGGCTGCCATGGCGGATGCTTAATTTATATTTATAACTTGCATTTGGCGCAACTTCTGCTGATTGCTCTTTTTTTTCGTCATCCTACACCTAAGTTCCTTTTAATACCCACTATTAATATCGGTGTCTTTTTTTTTTTTTTTTTTTTTTTTTTCTGTGTATTTAATTTAAGCGCATTTGTCTACTTTTTATATATGTTATACTTATAAAATGCTTATTTCTATGCAAAAACAACAAATCGAAATGTTATTTTGTGTGTTGCCTTAGAACTCCCATGTGGACATCCATTTGAGCTTGTGCATCGTTGAGTTTGGCTCATTGGCATGGGGACCAGTCATGCCATAGGCCAGCGGGGAGAAGAGAACAAAGCTGTAGGCAACCACCGAGAGCAGAGTACCAAGCAACGCATGCTGCATCCATTTGGGCAGCGAGCGTATTATATAGTTGAACATAATGCCTGCAAGCAGATAGAAAATGTGTTGAGATCAGCAAACAAAACAAATCTAAAACACGTAAGAAAGTTACATACAAAAGTATTTCTTTAATAACTTCCACAATTGTTATCTGATCGCAACTACTTTTCAGGAATCATAACTACTATAGTAATTATAGTATATACCAAAATTCGCATTTCTAGCTTTAAAATTACAAAAATTTAAAACAAACTTGATCTGCGTGTAAACATAACAAATGCTGTCGAAAAAAAAAATTATAGCTCTATCTCTTATAGTCTCTGAGATCCAGTGTTTCATACGGACAGACGGACAGACACACAGACGGACAGACGGACATGGCTATATCGTCTCGGCTGTTGACGCTGATCAAGAATATATATACTTTATAGGGTCGGAGATGCCTCCTTCTACCTGTTACATACATTTCCTGCCGGCACAAAGTTATAATACCCTTCTACCCTATGGGTAGCGGGTATAAATAGCAAACTAATTCTTGAACTCGAGAACTCAAAACAAAGTTACAATAAAAGATATAAATCAAAAAAAAGTTGAACTGAAATAATTAATTAATTAAAATAGTAAAATAATTTTTAAATTCAAAAATGAAGTTAGAACAAACATTGTAAAATGGAATCCAAGTTCAAGAGAAAAAATAAATAGATAATGTGTTCAATTAATAAACAAAACAAATCGAAAACTAAGAAACTAATTATTAAATTTAACAATGAAGTTAAATCAAAAATTCTAAAACCCAATCCAAGTTGAACTGAAATAATGAATTGATAATATGTTAGCGTCAATATACAAACTAAACTCTAAGCTAGCAAACTAATTATAAAATTCAAAATCTTTGTTGAAAGAAAGTTAAATCAAAAGTCATAAAATCCAAGTTGGATTGAAGGTCAAGTAGTTGGCTCCGACTTGTTGGCGTGTAGTTTATGTTCAAATAGTGCTTAAGTGGCTAACAATAGATTTGCTAGTAGTTTGCAGCCTATTAAGTTGACAACCATTGTTATCAGGAAATAATTTTATATACATATGTATATATTTTTAATCCATAATACGCTTTCTTACAGCATACCAAAGAAATTTCTAAGTGTTTCACAAGTGCTTCAACTATCAGATTAGAACAACTTTGGCAATTCAAAGCATCTTCGACTAGCAGATACCCTGTACCACTGCACTCACCGGTCAACAGCGAATTGAATATCAAGGCTGGAAAGTAGTGATGAAAGTAGAGCACTCGACCCATCGCCCAGAAGGGCAAATAGTGCAGCAGCCATCCAACAAAGAGCCAAGCAGCTGCTTGCAATGACATCGCCGCCTCTTGCTGTGATTCGCCACTCGAAGCACTTGACGACTCAACGAGTTGAGTTGACTCGCTGCTACTTGCTGGACAACAGCTGCAGATGTCACCGATGGCAGGTTGATCTTCGGCAATTGGTTGTTGATTGACAGCCGCTTGGCCGGCGCGACGCTGTTGCACGATGGCATTGTAGAGAAAGACGGCAACAAAGAGCGCCAGAAATACAAGATTGCTCCACCAGATGATGGGATTGCCCAGCAAATAGATGCGATAGCTGCTGCCTGAGAAGTATTGACCCTGCATAAAATTGAAGAACGTTGTTAAGTCCTCTTTCGGCATTCGACTGGAAGTGCGTTTCACTTACGCGATAGTTGATCGGCCACTGCCAAGGCTGGCTGGTGACTTCGCCCTCCTTGGGCTTTAAGCCCGCGTTGCCCTGCAGCATGACGGCATGTGATTCCAGAAAGCGTGAGAAGAAACCAGGTGCATAGACGCTAAAGCTGACGCTGGGTACTGAGGAAAAGAGAGAAGTGCCATTATTATTATTTAAATCAGTTAAATTGTATATTAAAACTTGTTGCCAGTAGGAATTTAATCTGTTATTATATAAATATAATCAATGATTATTTAATTTGTAATATTTGTGTTACTTGTTTTGCGGCCTTAAATAAAATATACGTTAAGTAAGGCAACACAATTTCTATGTTTCCATGCGAATTTAATATTAGTTTCTTTGTGGGTCTGTTAAGTAAGA
Source organism: Drosophila pallidifrons (assembly GCA_023558445.1). Taxonomy (NCBI): domain Eukaryota; kingdom Metazoa; phylum Arthropoda; class Insecta; order Diptera; family Drosophilidae; genus Drosophila; species Drosophila pallidifrons. Next base: position 7,028,844 of record CM042351.1, read on the forward strand.
AAAATATACTGAAGAGTAATAAGTGGCCGCTAAGTGCAAATGATATTAAGTAAAATAAATCACATCTATTTCTGCAGTTTTCTAAGTTTTACGATTTTGAGAGACCGTTATGAGAAGAAAATATGTTTATAAGTGAATATTGATATTAAGTACAGTGTGGCCGTTAAGTGCAAACAACATTAAGTGAAGTCAATCGTAGTTTCTGTATATTCTTTGCATATGTTTAAGCTTTTTGTGACAGTTAATGCAAAATAAAAGATAATAAGATACAAATTAAATTTTAGTATTAAGAACAGAGTGGCCGTTAGATGCAAATAACAGTAATTAAAGTTCAACATAATTTTGTGTATTCTAAGCATATTATTAAGAACTTAATGTATGTCAACCGATGAAAATATGCCGCAAAGGTAATGATAGTATTAAATACAGAGTGGCAGTTAAGTGCAAATTGTATTCATCATTTTTCTTTAGATATTTCAAAGATAGTTTTAACGTTAATTGAAGAATTTGTATGGGTATTAAATCTACTCGGTGGAAATTATGTAATCAAAGTATGAATGTGTTATTAAAATAATAAAAATAAATAATAAGCAATAATAAATAATGCAAATAAAAAATAGTTGAGTGTCTTACGCTGCTTGTGCTGATTGTCCTCGACATTCCATTGGGCGAACTTGTCGCGTACGTTGTGATTACAGGAGACCTCCTGCTGCTCAAAGCCCCACTTGGGCAGCTGCTTGCCGCTGGACGTGAGCGCACAGTTCTGCAGATAGTGCACGAACATCAAGCGTGAAGTCACCGTATGAATACTTTGGTTTGTACGGCCGCCCACAACAAGCACGCGCCAAATATCGTTGGCATCGCCGACACCCGCCTAAAAGTGACAGCGAAAGAGAATTAAAAAGTGAAAAACAAAGTTTTCTTTATTGATAAGTATCTTTACCTCGCCGTAGCCCGTGACTTGCATATGCTTCTTAGTCATTGGCGCCGCTTCGTTGTGAGAGTGCAGATTGCGTTTGGTCACCACATGCTCCAGACGCAACAGATCGCCATTACGCAGCAACTTCAATTTGCCACCGGGCACCGACTGTTTGTTATAGGGCTTAATCAGCCACAGATTGTTGTCATCCTTGTGCGTATACGTGGTGATCTGATCGAAGAAATATCAGTTGAAAGCGAATTGATTAAGTCGAAATAGAATATCGATTTACCTGCTGCTGTCGGGCGCCACTCTCTTTGGGATAGAGATGAGCATGCGAGTGCAAATAGCCGCCTCCGGTTTTGTGATTCTTGATGGTCACCAGAGCGCCATAAGCCACATGCCGTGGCATGCTTGCATTGTAGAGCGAGTTGCCAATGAGACGCGATTGAAACGCCGAGCTATAGAAGCCATCGCCATTGCCACTGCGATTCAGCACTTGCAGATGAATGTAAAAGAACAGCGTATAGAGCATAATGGGCCACACGATCAGCGTGATAGCACGACATGCAACTTGTTTGATCGTCTCCAGAACGGGCTTGTCCAGATCACCCAAGATTAGCCAGAGTTCGCTGGCCGTATGCAAACCCACCAGCAGCACCACAAAGAGACCCACAAACTTCACACTGATGGTGCAGGAGAGCATGGTGCCGGTCAGCGAGAGCCAGCACCACCAGCGCAACGTGTAGGAGCCACCAGCTGCGGTGCACTTAGATATCTTCACCATGCCCCAAACGGAGGCCATCATGAAGAACAAGAGTATGGGATCGAGCAGTATGTACTGATTGAGTGTAAGCAGACCCACGTCTAAGAAGAAAGGCGTAAATAAGTAAATAATTATGAATGAATCTTCAAGGAACTAAATAAAGATGTAAATATACCATTTTGGTGTTCAAAGTAATAAGTTAAATAGAGAATGCGAGTTTAAGCGATGTCTTTTTAGAGTTTAGCTTGATATAGAAATAAAGAAATAGGAGTGATTCTTTTAAGTACAAAAAGATAAAATAAAGAGAGAGAAAAAAATAAAAAAGAATGATTACATCAAGGAAATGAATGAGATCGAATTTGGATTTTAAGCAAGTTTTTCTTAAAGTTTCCTTAAGGAAAAGAAACTTAAGTAGAATGAATTCTATCTTTAGTAATCAGCCAGAAAGGTATTGAATATTAGTTGGAAAAGATGTGACATACTCATTAGAATAAGAAAAGTTAAGAAAGATATGTTATTGATAGAGTTGCTTAAAGGGAATCAATAAAGAAAAGCAAAATATGAATAACTGAAAAAAATGTAGCAAAAGCTGTGTCTCAGAGATAGATAGATCTAGCATACATGAACTTCCGATAGATGAGTTCAAGTGCTTTTGGAAGCCTTCGGCTTAACCACTTACCAAAGATGAGGTAGGCCGCCGACAGCAAAGCCGCCTCATGGGAGTGCGTCAGATCGTAGACGGTGTCAAAGCCCATGGGCATAATGAGTGCGCCCAGCGTTGTGCAGAACTGGAAATAAATCAAGAGATTAGCTGAGAAACAACTGTAGAACGAGTTTAGAATGCAGCTTACGTATCGCATGCCCTGGTAACGTGTTTCGTTGTATTTGTCGCCGGGTTTCTCGAACGGAAAGGTGCCATTGTAGCCTGTCAGATAGCCAGACAAGCCAATCAGCATCTGCAAACGAGAGAGAGAGATGAAGAAAGCACAGAGACAGAATAGAGTGAGATGTCCATAGTTGGAGTTGGAGTTACAAACCTTGCCCAGTGGCGGATGTACATCAAAGAAGAAAGTGCGATTGATGTACCAACTGCCCATTTTGCCAAAATGCGTCTCATCCCAGCTGGAAAATGAAGCATCAAGTCAATCACATCCACAGAATTGACAGCAAATAAATCGAACACTTACCAAATGTGATCCGGTTCAGTTACCTTATAGAAGCGTGTTGCAAATGTAATCAGCAGCACAGTGCCAAGCAAAATCCACCAGCGCCTGAGAATAAAAAAATGATGAAAAATTGAAGAAAAATGATTCTCCAGCAAGTTTGTTGCTTCGTTGCAGTCTTTTGTTTATGCGCACGCTTACCAATTGCCCTCATTCGACTGCGTACTCTCGGTCTTGGGCAATTCCTTTGTTTTTCGCGTACATTTAACCACACTGGCAGCCATATTTTTGTGTTAAATAAATAAATAAATGAGAATTGGCTTAGTTGAAGTCTTTTACATTTTAACTGTTGCACACGTCAACAGCGACAAAGATGAATCCAGTTAGACAGTCAAGCCAAGTCAAGTCAGAGTAAGCGGCCAGAATGCTTTCTCTTGTGGCATTCTTTCATTCCACCATAATCACAACAACGCGCCATTCAAGTGAGCGAAAACCGGTCTTGTTGTCTTGGCCAACCATTTGAATCAGCTGCTTGAGCTTGGCCAAGCTTAGGGCTGTCTTGGCTGCCATCTATCGATAGCACACTTATCGAAGTTTATCGTTTCATAAAGACGTTGAACTTATAGCAATGCGTTAATTTGCATTTTTTCATGAGCTGTTACGATTTAGTCAACTCAAGCTATTTAAATTCCTAAATACATGTGGGCAGATAATTATGTTTGATAATTTATTTGGAATGGGAAAAGCACATATTTTCACATATAATATAATGAAACCAGGTAAAACAATTGAGATTTGCCTATAGAGCTTTAATATTTCAATAGTCGATTATGAAATAAAAATATTGTACTTTTTTCTCTTTGCACTTGTAAATATTCCTTTATTTATCAAATATTCGGTCAATTAACAATAATAAAATTATTTTAAATTTTTAAATGTCTATTGTCGTTTTTTTTGTGATCATAGAAAATTATGCATAAACAGAATGCGCAACGAAATGAAGAAGTTACGGTTTTGTTTTTCTGAAAATAGTTGAAATAGTTATTTCGCAGATCTTAAAAGTATGCACCATATTCATTGAATTTATTGAGGTTGATGTTGTTGTTGTCAATGACGTGGAAGTGCAACAGATGAATTTCTCCATTATAAACCGCCGCGGCTTGCAAAAATCCGCCGTGTCAGCAGGTGAAATACCAGGCGAACATAAATCAGCAGTAAGCAAATATGCAGAAAGACACTTTGTGGAAAAGTTTTCCGCTGCATACTTTTAGGATGACTCGAATTGCTTAATAGAATAGCCACTAACCATACAATACATAGATGCTTCGCCCAGAACAATTTTTTGTATCATCAAAAACAGTATTATTGCCAGTGGTGTCATATCCGCTTTTTTCCCGTCAGATTTGGATTTTTTTGAAGTGTGATTGCGGGAAAAATATGAAAAGAGCGGGCAGCGGGAATTCTGGCTTTTTGACCAAAGTTAAGCACCTTTTTCTTTAGTTTACTTTTACTCAAGTTTTAGTGATATTTAAATTGAATTTAACAGCTGAAATGTTAAAAATATATTTCTATCGACAAAATATCGATATTTACTTGTATCAAATAACTTCCCTCAAAAGTTTGCACCTAAATTGGAGCGATTTGCATAACTAACATTGTGAAATTCGCTTGCGCTAAAACAAATTGACGATGCCAAAGGAAGTCTACAAGCTACGAATGGTTTTGGAACTTTTTTTTCTGTTTTATTTTCTTATCTGATAATTTCAAACCAAAAAATGAAATGAATGAATAAATTTACATATGTATATATTTTATCTTAAAACAGAAAAAGTTCCTAAAATCAATCTTAGCTCTAAATATTGTGCTCATCCAAAGCCTTAAGAATAACCTTTTCAGTTTATGTTTTTTTCACTTTAAAGATGGTCGCACGTGACATCTGTCAGAGAATTACCAATTATATTTTATATTACGTATTGAACTGAGGGTTTATAAATGAAAAACATATACCATATTGCTTTATAAAAATAAGATTTTTTCCTAACTTTTTTCTCTGGAATTCCGCTTTTTTTAGCTTTTTATTTTCGCTGATCCAGCTTTTTTTGCTTAGAAAAAAATGACACCACTGATTATTGCGACCCCAGTCGGGCCGTGCGCTGCGATTCGAACACCGAGCCTCTTCGGCTCATTCGAAAATTCGAAGTTCTAACGCAGCGCGCAGCGTTGAGTTCAGTCGCAGATCAAATGCGGAGCGATGAGCACGGGCACATTTCGTTGCGCTCTGCTTTCGTTTCTATGTATGCGTGTATGTATCTACATGCTCGCCTATATTAGTATGTGTATGCATATGAAGTTTTGCAACGTGCAGTTGCCTCGCTAACGAGCAGCTAGCGCACGTCAATTTTGATTTGCCGCGACGAAAGTCTCGAAGAAGAGGACAACAACAATTGCTCGCGTTCTATATATTTGCAGTTAAATGGCACTTGCACAAGGACCGCGTTGGCTCTGCTGGTGGTTTGCAAGCTCAACAATGTTGTTCGATTTAACTTTTTTCATTCACTTTCAAGTTAGAAGTAAAATTTAATAACGCATTGATTTTTGATGCTTTACAAATTCCTTTTTGCAAACACTTTTTAAAACTCTATTTAAAAAAGTTTGAACTTTAAAATTTTGTTTTTTACATTTTAAGATAACAATAACATTTCGTAAAATTAGATAAAATATAAATAATACAATTATTATTATTATTATAAAGTTCAATCTTTTTTTAAAAGATTAATTCATTTTTGGAATTTAGTTTTAATTTTAATTTTCGCTAAAAAAAGTTTCTAATAAATTAAAATTAAAACTGGTAAAAAATTTAAATATAAATATTAAAAACATATAATTAATATTTTATTGTAATTATGTTTTTAATATTTTTCTGTAATTGTATTATGTTGTATAAATTGTATTATTATTGAAATGTTATTGTTATCTTAAAATGTAAAAAACAAAATTTTAAAGTTAAAACTTTTTTAAATAGAGTTTTAAAAAGTGTTTGCAAAAAGGAATTTGTAAATCATAAAAAATCAATGCGCTATTAGATTTTACTTCTGTGAGTAAACTTGAAAGTGAATGAAAAAAGTTAAATCGAATTAAAAAAAAAAATAAACATGCATATGTTCTCGATCGGGAGTTGAACCCGGAACCCACAACACGTTGGGCTTGCAAACCACCAGCAGAGCCAACGCGGTCCTTGTACAAGTGCCATTTAACTGCAAACATATAGAACGCGAGCAATTGTTGTTGTCCTCTTCTGCGAGAATTTCGTCGCGGCAAATCAAAATTGACGTGCGCTAGCTGCTCGTCAGCGAGGCAACTGCACGTTGCAAAACTTCATATGCATACACATACTAATATAGGCGAGCATGTAGATACATACACGCATACATAGAAACGAAAGCAGAGCGCAACGAAATGTGCCCGTGCTCATCGCTCCGCATTTGATCTGCGACTGAACTCAACGCTGCGCGCTGCGTTAGCATTTCGAATTTTCGAATGAGCCGAAGAGGCTCGGTGTTCGAATCGCAGCGCACGGCCCGACTGGGGTCGCAATAATACTGTTTTTGATGATACAAAAAATTGTTCTGCGTGAAGCATCTATGTATTGTATGGTTAGTGGAATAGCGTTTCTGGGTAAGTCACATTTATAGTGCATACTTTTAGGATGAAGCAAATAAGAGGGTGTCAAAATATTTTTCGCCGATCCTAAAAGTATGCGCCATATGCGATGAATTTCTTGAGGTTCATGTTGTCGTTGTCAATGATGTGGAAGACGACGATGTTGGCCATTCAAAGCAGCTGAAAGCGGCAAAAAATCTGCCGAGTCAGCAGTTTAAATACCAGGCGAACATAAATGAGCAGCAAGTAGAAATGCGGAAAATCACTTGGTGAAAAACTTTTCTGTTGCATATTTTTAGGATGACCAAAATTGCTTAATAGAAATGCTGCGTTATTTAAACAAAGTCGTGCAAGCCACAATTATGTTGCATTCTCTTAGTATCAAGCAAGTAAAAGGAAATATTTTCAAAGAAATGCAGAAAGTCGAGGCTGCACATGAAGAGTATTTGGACTTCAGCAATTAATTTTGGCACAAGCTATTTAAAGTCATATGCAGATCGACCTACAGCTGAGTCACGATCTATGCATTGCCTTTCCAGAAGTTGTTTTAAAACGTTGACATCGTCTCCAGCTAAGTATTGTAAGTACACTTGGCAATTTGCTAAAGCACATGCGCTTAAAAGAGCTGACTTGAGATAGTTAGTTTGTGGGCAGGAGTTATTTGTTAAACTGGAACGCATCGTGCAGTCATTTGTCTCAAATGTTCGATCGCCCCCACTGGCCAAATGAGACGCATTTATAATAAGAAGCGCGAGGCGAGAGGGAAGCAAACCAAAGACCACAGAGACCGCTGTTGGCCAAGTTTTATGCACATTTAACACTTGTAAATGGCCAGCAATCATTTTTTGTAGCCGCAGCCGTGGCAAACAGCAAATGTACCTCACATTGGACGCTCCCCGCTGACCACTCTTCGCTCTCTGCTCTTGCCTATTGGCAGTGGACTGGGCATTTGGGGCACGTTCTTTTGTTGTTTAGCCAGGCGGCAGGCAACTAAAAACAACAAGCCAACAGAATGATGAAGATGATGACGATAAAGCTTCAACGTTTTGGCTTGGCTTCGTTCGCTTTTCAGTTTTCAGTTTTCAGTTTCGACTTCGACTTCGACTTTTTTTTTTTTTGCGTTGCCAAAGGGGCACTGCCACAGCCCCTGGGCTCGGCTTTGGTCGTCGTTGTAGTCGGCTTTAATCGCTTTGATCTTGGCGCACAAGAGTTAATTGCACGCTTGCTGCACAGTGGCGGCTGCACAGTCGCTGTGGCTGTTGCTGTTGCTTTAGCTGTTGTCTTGTCTGTGTTGCCTGTTGCACTGGCACTGGCACTGGCAGCGTCGCAATTTGTAAGATAGAAACGTTGCAAAGGCACGCCGTGTGGCAGCTTCAATCAAATTAATTGCGCACTGTTGTTGCTGCTGCTCTTCGACTTCTCGACTGCTCGACTGCATGTTGTGTGTGTTTGTGTGTGTGTGTGTGTGTGTGTGTGTGTGGTTTTTATGTGTGACACTCGCAGGGTGGTTGCAACTCCACTTCAGCTTTAGCATCATCGTCAACTGCCACTGTGTTGCAACGACAAGATGCCAGGCGACAACAAAATTGTTGTAATCAACTTAAGAGCTATCATTAAACATTTTTCTAATTGCCCTCGACAAAAGCACGAAAAAAACAGTAGCAACAATTAACTCATTTTTGCCAGTCTCTGTCTTTCAAGTCCACTTCTGGTTCCTTCATCTTTCATGAGCCGCCTCGGAGTTTTCCCATAGCAGACACACAAAATGTATCTAGATCAGCGCTGAGCTATAAAAAGAAAACAAATACTTACTGCTGCTTATTATGCTGGAACTTTCATTAAGATGGCATGATAAAGTTGCAGCGAAACCTGTGAGAGAATAGCAAATGACTTTTTTTGCTGGCGCCTTTGAAAGGTAAATCAGAAAAACGTGAAGAGTTTTCTACTGGAATAAGCATTGAATTTTACATTAAAAAATTAGTGTATCTTATGCATTTTTTGTATTAAACAAGCATTGCCTTTTAATTAAATTGAGTAGCTCTAACTAGTTAACTAGTTCATGAATGTTAGCAAAGTTTTAAGAAATTTACACCACATTTAATACCTTAAAGACCCTCAATCATTTAATGAGACTTCTCTGTTTGTCTATGATATATCATTCTACATATCTATTCAATGTTTTCAGAATGGTATTGCATGAAATTTTCCTTTCTATATCGCCACAAAAGTAAGTCACTTAATATTCATATTGAATTTAAATACTTTTTGCTTTTACTATTTTAGATTGCATGAATTTTTCCTTTTTTAGATCCCCACAAAAGCAAAGCAGTTATTATTTATAATTTAAATACATTTTGCATTTATTTTGTTGTTTAAATTAAATTACAACTACTCATAATAATAAGTGTAATGCTTAATAATAATGTGTAATACTAATTATCATGTAAAAAGAAAAAAAAAACTATATACAAATTGTATTTAAAGCTATTAACACATTTCATTTAGGGGCTTACTTATGGGGCCTACTATAACTAGGTGGCACGCATGCCTGCCACGCCCACTACACCCTCGACTGATTGGGATTGTAGACGGGCACATTGTGGAAACTGATGCCAGCGTAGAGCGGCGCCTGGCAACCACCATTCACGCCATTCGTCACCGGCGACGCAAGCATCGACTTGCCACTGGCATAGAGATGCTTTTTGGGCAGCGCAGCAGCCGCTGATTTGTGTTGCGCCATCAGGGAGGATGTCGGTGAGCCGGCGACGAGGCGACTGCGATAGCTCTCGCAGGTCTTGCGTGACCACACCCACATGCCGGTTAGTGTGCCGCCCACCAGCTGAAAGAAGATGCGCACCAACGCTGGCCAAGCGCTCAGCTGCGAAGGTGTTGCACACTCCTCGGGACTGGGGCAACTGGGCACGGCGTCCGCGAAGCGTTCACAGAAGGCGGCAATCACACCGGCGGCGGTGGGCACAAAGAACAGCAGCGAGAAGATGACGAAACGCTTGCGGATCTGCGCGAAACGCTGATGCGCCAGCGTCGGTTGCAGCTGCTGTTGCAGGCTGTGCAGCGAGCGGGAGGCACGTAGCGTAAAGTAGAGACCGAGCAGCAGCAGCGCTAGCGCCGGCAGCTCCACAAAACCGGGTGCACTGCACATGCCGGTCAGTTCGCTGGGACGCACACGCTCCAGCAGCAGGGCGGCTATCGGTGGCGCCAACGGTGGCACCCAGGCGAGCACATGAAAGAGTCCCGAGCGTTTCTCGAGCGCCTCGCTGGACCATTTCTTGTGCGACGACAGATAGAAGCAGAGGGCGAAGATTAGCCACCAGCTGGCGGCGCACAAGCTCAGATACGAAGTGCTGATGTACGAGGCGAGGCAAGGTGGCGTCAGTGCGCACGGTGCGATGATGGTGCTGCGTGCCACATTGCTGCGTGCCCCCGGTTCCTGCAGCAGCGCCAGACTGCGCGCCTGATGGAACACAATGCGCTCCAGATAGCAGACACTAAACAGATTGTAGCAGAGGCACAAGAACAGCACCGGGCGCTCGGGGTAACCGAAGCGTGTCGGTTCCGCCCAGAAGGTGACCAAGGCGAACAGTGTGAGCACAAAGCAGACGGCGGAGAGTCCGAGTATCAGACTCTCGGTGAGCTTCTTTTGCTGCGTCGTGTGGAACGCATCGCGTTGACACTGCGGCAAACATTCGTCGCCGTTCAGCGGATTTAGGCTAAAGTTCTGAGGACAATAGCCTCCGCCAAGTGTGCTCATGCCATCGCTGCGTGGCAAACTGTTGCTGGCCGACGATTTGCCCAGCTGCGAGGACATCTTCCAGGCCATCCATGACCAGTACATCTGCTGCTGCGGCGGTGGCTCGGCGGCCGAAGTTCCACTAGTTACGGCTGATCCTCCTCCAGTTGCTTGCGTCTCCCCTGGCAGCGACTGCTGCTGCCCGCCTCCCAAATTGGCCACCGTCTCTTGCGGTATCTGCATGCAGAGCTCGTGATTCTCGGGCTGCGGCAACGAGTCGCAGCTGAGGAACTGTGGCCACAGCTGCATCAGCTCGGGCGTCGCGTTTGCCGCGCACTCGCCCTTCACAGTCTCGCACAGCGACTTGCAGGCGGTCACGGGGCGTGGCACATCGGGACTGCAGAGCGGAAAGAGCGCCGAGCAGAGCAGGAAACGGGCGCGCTTCGAGCATCCCGACTCGATCAGTGGCAGCAGCTTGGCGATCTGCAAAGAGCGAACAAATTAAATGAATTGAATTAGTTTGTGGTCGAAATTCAATTGAAAGCTAACTTATTAAAACTAAATATAATCTGAGGCTTGTTATTATATAATATAAAACATACATCATAGGGCAGCATCAGATACCTTATTCTTCTTTATCATATATCAGACATAAACCTAGCAAAGTTCAGTTTCTGATTGTAGTATGGAAACATTGGAAATCCTTTATACATTAAATTTTATAAAAAGTTTTAAAGCTTTATACTTTTTTAAAAACAAATTTTAATAAACAGCATCTATATAATATAATTGCTTATCAATTTGAAAGATGCTAAAAGAGTGCATATTTAATATTGTTGTATATATTGTGATCACATAATATGTATGTGAATTATATGTGATCAGAATATATAAAACAATATACAACAGCACTATTGCACAATTGGCACAATTTTTAATTGAAAATTGTATTTAAATAATATCTAAAATTTGTATCCGGGGGCAATCAAATTTTCAGGAATCATAAATAAAATAATATATAGAAGCAAAGCCATTTTCAATCATTAAATATAATATAGAATTAACTCTTGTACAAATTAATTACCGAGCAAATAAGCATATCTAAAATTAATAGTTCAAGCTATCTACCACAAGCGTAGCATACCCTTTGGCCATTAAAAGCAGGGTATACGGAACAGAGTTTTGCCAAATTGAAGCAATAAGTTGAGCTTATCTTCATTTCCATGAAGTAGCACTTTGCTGTCTATCTTGCGATCTTCGATAAAATGTATCTCTATCTAGAAGATTGCAAGCGCTGACGCTCCCCTCTTTCCTCCCCACTCCCCCCGCTCTTGCTCTGTCACTCTCTTGGTGTATTTGCAACTTAATGAAGCATTAGCAATGCAAATTTTGCGACTCAAACGCAGACGCAGCTGAAGTCTTAAGTCTGTATTTTTTTTTTGGGTTTGGCTTTTGGGTTATCGATGGCGGATGTTATCGTTGCTGTTTTGAAGGATGGGGAGGGGAGCGGGTAAAATCGCTTTATATAATGGCAATAGATTCTGCCATTTATCAATTAACAGCTGTGTGTATATATTCTATCTATTAGGAGGGAGCATTAAAGTCGTAAAGTAAGCAAGGCGGGGGGCAAAAGCAAAAGGCAAAAAGCAAAAAGCAAAAGATGAAAGCTTGCCGACAAATAATTAGATCGAAATGCGCTGTTCGATAAGCAAAACTACACAAATTGAAGAAAAACGAGGCAAAAACACGGCAAATATTTTGTGCAAATAGCACAAAACGAACTCACAAAGGGGGGAAAACAATAGGAAAAACAACAAGAACAACAACAAAAATGTTTTAAACAATCAAATTGACAGCGTTCCCATTCACACCTCTCTCGCACACCTGACTTTTTTTAGCTTTGTTAATTGTTATTGTTGTAGCGAATGTTGCCTGTTTGTTTGTTTGTTAGTTAGTTGTGTGCTGTGTGCTGTGTGTTGCCATTTCGTTCGCTGTGATGTCTATAATTTTATCTAATAAAACTGCAATAAAAATGTAGTCAAACGTAGTCGAGGCGGCGCTCTCTGCGTTTTATCTTACGCTTTGTTCTTTCACCGACACCGACACCGACATCGACTTCGACTGGTCAATACTCAGGCAAGAGCAACAACTACAATTAACAACAATTATTGCTAATTGTTTACACTATCGAAATTGCCAACTGGAATAACAATTCTGTAGCACACACACACACACACACATACACATCATGTGCTCGCACTTTGATTTTGTTTCTACTTTTCAACTACAATATATTTTATGTATCTCCTGCTGATGCTGTTTGCCAAATAAGTGAGTATTAGATTTATTGATATTTTGTAGTTCAAAGTGAAAAGTAAAATTCCAGTTTTAGTTTCTTAAATAAGACACTTTTTCTATAATATAAATGCAGTCTAAATATTTACTTCATACCACAAAAAATCCAAGTAGAAAAGAAGTCTTCAAATCTAAATACCCCTTGTTTTATACCCCAAATAATCTAACCAAAAGTTTGCATTTTATTTCTTCAGAACTGATTCTCATTTATTATTATTTATCGCCAGCAAATCTGAAGAACATTTATCTACACTTTGTATCTTATGTTAAGTTGCCTTTTTATCTACTTGCAACTTATCAACAGCTGCAGGCAACTGGAATGACAGCTAGTTCTTTTGAAGATATGTATAGTTTTTTTTCTTCTAAAATTGAATTGATATCACTCACATAATACCTAGTCTAAAAAAAAAAAACTAGAATGCTAAGAAACTTTGACTTCATTGATCAATAAATCGAAGTACAAAGCTGTTTTTTATTCTTAACAAAACTATTTTCATTTAAGAATATTTATCATTAGCAACTTTTAGACACATTAAACTACTATATATTTTTTATCTCAAGTCACATTTTTACATGTCTTCCTACAACTAGTCGGCAGCTTACCCCCTATAAGACTTTATTGAATCTGGTATTTTAGATATGAATACTATATGTATTATCTTTGCTTAACTTTAAAGAGCAAAATTGATGAACACAATTTTGATAGTAGAGTTCCATTACTTACTCTAAATACAAACTACATGTTTAAGCAGCTTATACTTCATAGATCAGTAAATAAATGTCAATTATTTTCTTATTATTGAAATTGTTCTCATTCTAAAGATCATTTATCTGCACTTTGTATCTCAGCAGATAAGCCCTATAATCCTTATCGAAATATGTATGTTCTTTCTATTAAGAAGTTAAAAGTACTATTAATGGATAAAGTACTTTACAGATTACAAATTACTAAAATGGTTCTCATTCTAAAGATCTTTGATATTCACTTTGTATCTCAGCAGCTTAGCCTCTATAATAGTTTGTTGATCTCTTTCGGTATATGTTTATTATACATTCTATCTACAGCTGCAACTCTTAAGTAATCTATCGATAAGGACTACAATAAGTCAGCTTGATATTTCATACCGTTGATCTGCAATTATTGTTGATTATGTCAAGCGCATGTTATCTAACAGGTAGTGTCTTGTTATGTAGCATCATAGTTTAATTGATTTCTAGCAACTAAGTGCAGATAATACACAGGTTGTTCGTGTGAAAATTGGCGACAGATTTCACACATATTGGAGTCTGTTTGCGATCACCTTCGATCGCTGCTCGCATTCCCAGGCGCAAGTGTCGACTGCAATTATCTATCGGGCTAATTACACGCGGCGGCGACTTCAGCGTAATGCAATCTAATTGCTTCAAATGGCAACTCAGATCAATTTCCGCAGTTTTCGCATGACTAAGCCACAGAGACAGAGAGATAGAGAGGAGGGATATAGACATATATAGATACAGAATAATAAAGGCAACGGTCGTCCCCAGACATGTCCGTCAAATGATGACGAAGACGATGACGAACCTGAGGCATAAACATTTATGAGTTTGCGGAATTTTAACTCTTTATTTTATTTTTTTGGTTGACTAGACGGCGCAAAAGGGTTTAAGGCTGCAGTCACAAAAAAAAAGCTAACAACAGCTATAATAAAATACAACGAAAATGAAAAGAAGAGCGAGGGAGCGACGGAGAGGGAGAGAGTGAGAGAGGGAGAGAAGAGCAGCCCCTGCATCAAATTAGTGAGACGTTTTCTCAGGAAAGAGCCAAACTCAAAGAACGATGCGAACACTGACTCCCAGAGCGGCACTTTGACATGCATTTGATGGGTTGACATGCGGTCCCAGGTCTCGGATCTCGGATCTTGAGTCTCAGGTCTCTCTCAGTCGGGTCCTCGATCCCAACTTGAGCTCTGCGCTCTGAGCTCGCCAAAACTCCAATTCCAATTCCAATTCCATCGACTTCCACTTCCACTTCGACTCCCATTTCCAGCTTGCTGATCAAGTTTGAGCTTAAGTTCAGTGTAATTCTTGTATCCATTGGCCACCGTGTGGCTTTTGTTTGCTTCTTGCTTATTCGTGTTCTCCTTCTCCTTCTCCTTCTCATCCTCTTCCTCTTGCACCTTCTACTCTGTGCTGTTGTTGTTGTAGGTATAATTAAGGCACATTAGGGCAGTCAAAAGCCAAACAGAGAAGAAGAGCCACAGCCGCAGCCACAAAACACCGTCGGGCATCTCGAACGGCGCATTAGACACGCAATTTCCAATTTGCCCCCGCTTCCCGCTGCACTTCTGATCTCTCTTACTCTATGATTGCTCATATGCTGCAATGGCATATACATACTATATAGTAAAATGTGTATATAAAGAGTGTTTCATTAGCTGTGCTCATCAATAGTTACTTGCTTTTGGGCAACAATTATTGAGTTATAGAGTAGCTTATAATTTATTTAAAAAATAATAAACTGAACTTCCATTTCATTACAAACCTCTACTAATTTTAGCTGCAGTTTAACATACTTTCCACAACTTACATTTCTATAAAAATCTAACACTAACACTTGTTTTTACTAATCCCTACCAAATTAAGCAAGAATTTAACTATATTTCCATCGACAATTGAATAGATGTTTGACTCCATAACTCAAGTAACATTTTTTTATAAATCCCAAGTTATTTTAGTTGTTAGCTTAACTCAATTTTCAACCAAACTTTAAATGTTTAAATGTTGTTAAATGCATTTGAAAGTGCTCATACAGGGTACTCTACAGTTCAGCATACTTTGGCTACTTGGCATTGCTTTTGACGCACCCGCCGCCTGCACATAGTGAGATCGAACCTTCGATCATTCGCTGGCTCGCTCGCTCTCTTTGTGTGTTTGAGTGCGCTGTCTCGCTCTATTGTCTTAGTGTGTCTATGGAGCAGAGCGCACATGGAAAGATAGCCCAAGGCAATAATAATTTAATGATGCTGCAGCGAGAGAGCCCACAACAATGGCAACAAGTGTCAGGGCCTCGTCATCGTAATCATCATCATAGTAGTCATAAGCCAGTCTAAAAACTGAAAGGCAATCAGCTTAATAGACAGTCTAACCGCATGAGCCACAGAACAAGAGCAAGCAAGAGGGATAGAATGTGAATGAGAGAGAGAGAGAGAGAGAGAGAGAGAGAGAGAGAGAGAGCGAGCAGAGTCTGATAAAGTTGAAAACCGTGCCATGTTTTGGGGCACAGGCAAACGCCTGTCTTGGCTCGTCGAGAGTGTCTAAAATGTGTTATTAATGCCGCTTTGTGTTTTTGCCTTGCCTTGCCTTGCCTGCAAATGCAAAAGGGCAACTTGGCTATAATACAACCACAACTTCAGACTCAGCCTCAGTCGCAGTCGCAGTCGCAATCGAAGTCGAAGTCTCCGTCGCAGCTTCAGCCTCCAGTCAAAGTCGTCGTCAATGTTGGAGCCAGAGCAAAGTCGCATTCCCATTTCACGTTTTGCGTCTGCGCATCGAATGCAATCTGCAACGCTTCGAGCATTTTTTGGCCACGCAGTTGCCGCAAAAAAGAGGCCGCCATTCGCTATGCCGCAACGACGTACACTTTGTTTCTTTGCACACCCCACAACAATCAACAGATTCGTTTTGCTTGCAACACACATTGTAACAAAACTACAGAGCTAACAAAGTTGCTGTGAGAGAAATATTATCAGCATAGAGTTTGACTTAAAGGAATCCCAATATACGAGTATGTCGTAATATTTCAAAAGTTTAAAGTAAGATTTAAATAAATTCATCAGTTCGATGAGTGCAAATATTTATGACCAAAAATTTATGCTATTTTTTCTGATTCTTTATCATATTTTTTCAGTAGTTATTTACATCTTTTTTTAAATGTATTGATGTCTAGATCCTTGCGCAAATGACATTTTTGTCGGTCCTTCGAAGCTCAGGCAAAAGAAAAAAGCGCTTTTGCTTTTGGTGTGATTTTAAAAAATCGATCATGAAATTAACTTTTGTGTCATCGCTTCGTGTGTAAAATGGAAAAAAAGTTATGCTTAATTTGTTTCAGCAAAATTAACAGTGTTATTTTTGTATTTCTTTTTTTTTTGACTTTGTATTTTTGTGAACGTCTCTCTAGGCATCTCGATCGGCAGTTGCTTGGCAGCGCTTTGTCTCTATCGCGTTTTCTTTCAAGTTTCGTTTCGGTTTTTGGATTTGAAGTCTTTTTTTTGGATTTCGTTTTTTTTTTATATTTTATTGTTTGACTTGCGGCTATTCCTTCAGCCTGTTTCACACATTTAGTTTCCCGTTTTGAGAGAAATATTTAATTTTGTTTCAATTTGATAATGTTGCGGCTTGTCGCTGAGTTGGCTTGTTGCCCCGACCATGTTCACAATTCAATTACAAGTCAGAGAACAGCCACAGCAACCAGTTGAACAGCAACAACAACAACAACAACAACAATCAACAACCACACAGTTGACACCTCGACGTAAACGCGAACTTAATGATTTTTCGATTTTGATTAATGATTTTTCTTTTCTTTTCTGTTTTTTGTTGTTGGCCGTAACCAAATCAAATAAAAATAAGAAAAAAAAAACCCCGAAATGAAAGCAAAGCAGAAGGCGCATTAATGTTGCCACATGTTGTTGCGGCACTTTGACTTTGAATACGCGTAAGTTGCGAGCGTTTGTATATTAGAAAGGCAAAGCCGGTCGTAGATACAAATGTATCTACAACTCGACTGTAGATACACATACATGTGTCTCGAACGCATGCATGTTGAGTATGACTCGCCCCAGTTGGCGGCATGTTCATTCATTAATGCTTAATGCCACAAACCACGACTCGATGCGAAGCGAAGCGACTCGATGCGATCGCCAGTCGCCGGCGACATTTAATGCGCTCAGACATCTGCATAATCTGCTCTTAAGTAATGGATTAATTTATATATTTTCTACGCTTCGTCGTCGCCTTCGTCATCGTTGTTCCAACTGCAGCTTTTCTACCTGCTTCTCTCTCTCTCTCTTCCTCGCTCCTTCTCCCTTGCTGTGCATACAAATTATAGGCTTAAGCGCCAGGCAACTGGAACTTCCATCCATTTGGCGGCGCCTGAGAGCTCGCCTTTGGTATTCTCTCTAGCCGTGGACCCCATGTCCAGGCAATTTGTTATGAGATTACTTTATGCAAGTCTAATGAGAAGCTGCAACATGTGGTACATAAGACGCCAAAATTATGTGCATTTGCCAATTCGAATGTGCCTGCTTAATAGTGGCTAAAGTGGTAATAATAATGACCGACTAACTGCAAGGAATTTTCATGTTGCTTAGCTCTAAAATAATATGGTTTGCAGCTTGATCTAATAATCTAAACTAAAAGCTACAGTCAAGTGTGCTCGGCTGTGACGTACTCGCTACCCATTTTGAAAAATATTAAAACAGTGCGGTATTATTCTTAAGATATAGCAAATACACTAATATATACCGAGTGTTATATTTGGTATATTGGCATAGTACCACGGAATATACCAGATTATCAGTCAAATCAACTATGTTAAAACACGTAATAAGTGGACGGACAGACAGACAGACAAGATCAAGATCGCTGATCAAGAATATATCTATATACTTCGGACATGCCTCCTTCTGCCTGTTACATATGCACAATTTTATAATATAAAAATGTCGAGCAAAGCGCACTTGAGACGAAGACGCGCTGCGGTAGACGAGACGAGATGTTGAGTTGAGAGAAGTGCTCATGACAGGCGCGATCATCAAAAACAAAAAACGAAAAACACAAGACTATGTTCAAGTGTTTCTATTTGTGCGAGTATCTGTCGGATGCAGCTTGAAGCCTGACAGAATGACAAGTGTTGCGAAATGCTTTGTGGCAAACAACAACAACAACAACAACAACAAAGTACCGCAAGCTATAAAGTTACACGCCGACACAGAGAGCGAGAGCGATACTAAATCTTCAGCTGAGTTCAGTTGAGTTGAGTCAAAGTCAAGTTTTGGTCAGCCGACAAAAGCGTCGCTCACGATGTGGCTACGAAGACGGCAGCGTTTTATCTGCCGCTGTCAGCTGTGCTTGTTGTTGTTGCTGCTGCTGCTGTTGGCAGTGCATTATTTGATTTGCGCTTTATTTGATTTAGTTGGCCGGGCCAAAAAGCATTTGATACTCTTTGGGTGCCGCGACGCGTCGGCGGCTTTTGAAGTGCGCCAATTGATTTAATTTGCTTTGAAAGCGCTTGCAATTAGCCCCAGCTGCGAATGCGAAAACGAATGCGAATGCGAATATGAATGTGAATGTATATTATATGAATATGGCGAATATGAATGCCGGGCAACAGGTCAACATGCGACGTTGTCTCTTATTTTATTTGAATTTGTTTTTGCCGCTGCTCTTCTGTTGGATTTTTAATGGAAGAAGGCAGGTAGGGAGGAGGGAGGGAGGGAGTTTTGCTAAGCGCTCGACTAATTTGCATAATTAAGATGCTGCGGCAAACGGCGCGGCGCGACAACGATGCGATGATAAATCGATGCCGCCGCTTAGCGAAAAACAAATGCTGCCAATGAGATCATAGCCGGAGCCATAAACTGATCAATCTGCCAGACTCTTTGTATTTCTAATTAGAGCCACAAACAGCTGATAAGCACACACGAGATGCAGAGATTTAGCTACAGCGGTCAGCCGCAGTGGCAGTTGCAATGTGGCAAGCTTGTGATGCTGTCACCGCTTGCAGCTTGCAACTGCGGCTGACTTTGGCTGACATATGAATCTCTTCTTACAATTAATTGACATTTTGACTGGCGACGATTGTCATTCAAAAGACTGCAAATCCAAAAGGCAAACTGCCGATCGCCGATCGTCGATCGCTGGAATGCAACAAAGCCAATGCCGCAGCAGCAACATCAGCAGCCGCATCATGTGGCAGGCAGCAGCAAGTCAGCCAGACCGATGTTGCAGCTACTGCAGGAAGCGCTAGTCAGGCATCCATGTTGCATTGCATTACAGTCAGTGCTCAGCGGATTAGATGCACTTCACTCTGCGCGGATCAAGTATTGCTTGCCATTTAATTATGGCATTACTTTTAGCTGGTATTTACTCAAAATGCCATTTAATCTGTTTTAAGTGTTGAAAAATACAGCAAAATAAACTTGAAAAAAACTTACGATAAAGCATTTTAATCCACCCAAATAATAAATGTCCAAATTTCTTCATTCGAAAATTAAAAAATGGATTTGAAATATTTACCAGTTTTGTAAACACTAAACATGCTCTTAAAGTACTTTTAAGTGTTGTAAAATGTCACAAAATCGTTGGTAAAAATCTATCTATTAGTTGCAACGTTAAAGCATCCCTTAGACTTCAAGAAAATTTACTAAATTATTTATAAGTATTTACCAGTATTTTAGAATACCTCTACTGTATTTATAAGTGTTGCATAATATAAAGAAATATGTTCAAAATAACAAATAAAACCTTCATATTATGCATACGCATCGAATAGACTTATCCGAATTGTAGCGTAACGTAATTTGAAAAGTTTACCAGTGTTGTGAAACGTTCTATAGTGCTTTTACTGTATTTGTAAATGTTGTAATATATAGTAAAATAGTTAAAGAAAAACTAACCAATAATAAGCCTCTTTAAGATACAAATTGTATGGTTTTACTTGTGAAATGTTGCAAACATCATTCGCCAGTGTTGTGAAACGCAA
This sequence comes from Drosophila pallidifrons, assembly GCA_023558445.1. NCBI lineage: Eukaryota > Metazoa > Arthropoda > Insecta > Diptera > Drosophilidae > Drosophila > Drosophila pallidifrons. Next base: position 7,049,199 of record CM042351.1, read on the forward strand.
GAAATTTATACTCTCTGCCGTTTCTAATCAGATGGGCCTTGGTTGTAGCTGCACCAGCTACGACTTGAGCCTCGGTCGCTTTAGCTCGCTTGCAGTTAGACAAACAATCAGCGACAGCATCGGCTAATCTTTGGCAGAAATCTGCCAAGTGGCTGCCAGACATCCGGACAGCTGAAAGCAGCCACAGACAGAGAGCTCCAGCTGGAGTTGGAGCTGGAGCTGAAGCTGAAGCTAGAGCTGAAGTTCGAGTTTGCGTTTGAGATGAAACTGGAGTCTCAGCACATGAAAGCAATTGTGCTTAGCGCATGCTACAGTTACAATTGAAGCATCCATTGTATGGACTGGACAGACAGAGAGACGGACGAACGGACGGACAGACAGACAGACGGGCAGACAGAGGACTGGCAGTTGTGACCCAAACGAACCGCATTCAATTGGTCGCTGTTCGCGGTGCTCTTTCTGCACTTAATATATTCAATTTTCAGTTGACTTCAGTTCAGTTCAGGACTTTGTGCACTTGTGCCTCGACTTGCCAGTTGCAACTTGCAACTGCAACTGCAACTGGATCTGTCTGTCCGCGTGTCTCGCTGTCCCAGCATTGCTGACAATTTTGTCAGAAGCGGCAACGAGGGATTAGCTTGCAAAATGAGCTACACGCAGCTTACACGAAATTATGCCAAGAGCTAAAGTTGCAGTTGCAAGTTGCAAAGTTGGGGAACTGTTTGCAGCTGTTTCGTTTCGCTGCCCCCTTTTCTCTCTCTCACACACATACGCACACATTTTGCGGGCGTTGCGTCTGGGTTTATCTTTGGCCAAAGCAATTCACGCGAGCGCAGGCGCGCAGTTCAATTAACTTAATTGCCATGTAATTACGCTCAGCAGCAGCAGAAACACATACACACACTCACACATTCGCACACACACACACACACACACACACACAGTTGCGTATTCGCAGTTGAACGCCATCTTCAGCATCCTGCTGCCGCACAAAACAAAAGACTTAAGACACAAACCTGCTGCGGCGGCTGTATCTTTTTATTTCTTCTTCTGTTCGCCGTTGCTCTCGTTGTTGATGTTATTGTTGTTGTTGCTGTTGCTGCTGCTGCTGTTATGCTTTCTGGCTATTGCTGTCTGCATTGTTATTGTTTTTATGTTTCATTTGCTTCTTTTTTCTACGCATTTTGTGCACTGTAAGTCAGACACACATACATATTTTCAGCCCCATCAAACAAGTGTGTTTGCAATCGGCATAAGAAACTCAAGAGGTGTCTGCAAGTCGCTCAAACTTTACTTACTTTAACCAACAAAATATTTAAGTTTTAAAAGAATAATTGCAAAGTAAAGCGTACTTCTGAAAATGCTCTCAATACATTTTATACTACTTAACTTTTAGTAAAAGGTAACTACAAGTCGATGGGATTGATATAACATCAACTTTAGTTATATTTTATTGATATTTAAGGAAGCTCGAGCTAATCAAACTCTATTCAATCAATAAGCAACGAAGTCAATGCTACAGGGTATTCACCAGTCGATCATACCCACACCCACAAGTTACTTTCAGATTTACACTATTCTGATGCTGATTTGCAACTCTTCGATAGTTTCAAATTCAAACTTAATACAATTTTAAAGGGCATCTGTTAGTCGATGAAGCTGTCGAGAATGGCCTTGCTTGTGTTTTTTTTGCCCACTGTCATCGCGGCATCGTTACTCGCGACATTCCAGCCAGGCTTTTTCACTGACGCGGCATTTGAAAAACGTTGCTGCATTTTTTGCGTGCTTTGTGCCTTGGGTCGTCAGCACAAAAATAAAAGCGAAGTAGGGAGAAGGAGCAGAGCAAAAGGCAGCGAGTCAACTAATTGTTGTTGCCTGCAGAGGCAACTGGAACTGCGACTGTGACTTCAAGTAGCATTGGCATTGGCATTGCTGTTGCTGTAGCAACCAGCCAACATCCAACATCCAACTTCCAATTTCGAGCTGGACCTGCAAAACCTTTTGTCAAAACTTTTCGTCAACGTTTGGCCGTGCTTCATCATTATATTCAATCGCCTGTTTCAGCGAGTTATGCCGGGCCCATCGAATGACAAACGATCCATAGTTACACATTGTATATGTTGCGATGTTGCGACTGTCTGTCATTGCTTTTAACTCTGTCTATGACTCCGACTCTGTCTCTGCCTCTGACTCCCTGACTTCGACTCTTTTTTTTTGCCCTGCGCGAGACTTCAAAGTCATTTGTCTATAGGTAAGTAATGCATTATGGCAGAGTCGTTCGTTACTCTGCTTCTTCTCATTCGTTTTTCTTCATATTCTTTCTGATTTGTGTTGTTGGTGCTGCCGTGGTCGGTCGGTCGGTGGCACTCAAACATTTGACATTATCTTTGCTAAGTCGGCTCAAATGCCGCCCTGACATTCTTTTTGTCTTTGCGTCTTTTTGTTACTTTTTTGTTTCTACGAACGTTGCCCACATAATTACTATACAAACACACACACACACACACACACATGTACATATCTACACCCATACACATGCAGCACGTAACCTGGTAGCTTCTGCTAAATAGAGAACAACAACGTCAACGGCAACGGCAACTTGGCGCTGTCTGATAAGCAGTCTCTTATCAAAACGCCGCCACGGATTAACTCTGGATGAGTTTTTCTTTGCCAACCGCACAGCAACAACAATAACACCTGAAAATTTCTATATGTATTTGGAATTTGTTTTTTATGGATTTCTAAACATCAAAACTGAAACTGATAGCCAAACGCAATGCAAACACATTAAGCTTTTATCAAAGTTCATAGAAAAAACAAAATTGGGGTTTCACTAAATATTTACGTATAAAAATCAAAGTGAATGCGCATTTTGTGTTATACTAAATATACAAAAATATAATTGCTTTTAATAGAGTGTCGAAATTGTACATAAAATAGATATCTAAAAAGAAAGAGCTCTAATTACAAAAAAAAAAAAAAAAAAAAAAAAAAAAACTAAAACAAGTAAGAAAAAGCATTTTAAATAAAAGCAAAACAGTGCGGCATTATTATTAAAAATATACCGAAAGTCATATTTGGTATATCGATGAAGAATAAAAATGCTAGGAATTAATATTAAAAACAAAGACTAAAAATACTGCTATTAAGATTTTGTTCAACTCTGCAAATCTAACTTTCTTAGTAGACACTTAATATTTTGAAAATGTTTATAAATAAAAATAAAGATAAATCTTACTCATTTCATGCAGCCAAAAGATAACGTTAAAACTAATTTGTGAAAAGCAAATTGCAAATCTTGAAAATTCCCATAATTATGTTAATTTCTTGACGTTTCCTCTGGCTATTTGCACAGTTATATTTTGTTTGTTCTTCCCACCCCCCGGCTTGACTTTGTGGACTTTGATGTGGCGTTCGTTGATGATGACATCGCGCCTTGCGTCCGTCTTACGTCTCCCGTGTCCCGTCCCACCTCTCACATCACATGTCGATTGGCGGGCGACGATCGTCTTAATCAGTCGATATGGAATACGACTCCATAATCTGTGGATTGCGTCTACGTTCTCAAATCAAATATTGTAAAAAAGCGCTTGAAAATATTTCAGTTCCTTCTATTTTTGTTTAGTTTCGCTTTTTGCGTTTAATCAAATCGTGAGCCAATCTAGATATAGATATAGATATACGAGTGCCTATAAACGAAGAATATTGCTTTATATATATTTATATCTGATATATAGGTTCGGGTTTGGCTCTTTGGGACACACGATAAGCAAGACAGACACCAAGGCAAAGGCAAAGTTAAAAGCCCAGGCATTCTTTGCCATAAACATTTATGGCACTTCGAGTGTGATCTCAGAGGGGGGAACTGAAGGGAAGTTTTTGAAGTTCTCCAAACTTGCCTCGTTGCTGTTTTTATTTATCAAATTTCTGTGCATTGGGGCACAACCATTCCTCTCTCTCTCATCCTCCCCGGACAATCTGCTTAATGGGTTCTGATTTTCAAAATCAAACAATTTTATTGTCGCCATCGTCGTCGTCGTTGTCGTCGAAGTCTTTATGGTGCAAAACTTTGGCGGCCTTATGTGATGTGTGTGCGATCATGGAAAACAGGATGCGAGCAACGGAGGGAACAGAGGGAAATCTTTGGCTGCGTCAGCGGCTAATGCGCTGTCTAAACAGCGCCCAAAACGCAGTTCAAATATTTACAATTACTTTACATAAACGCTAAAAAGCGCAACAGCTTTGAACGGAGAGAGGGGAGAGGACACAAAAAGCGGGAAGTCGGGGCTCTTCTTTGTTTGAGCACTCATCTGTCATATTTAACGCACAAATCCGACATCGACTCCGAGCCACGAGTGTGACGGCGTCGCTAAACTACTAAAGATGACATCGTGTCAATAGGTTTGCTCTACGTGACACGACACGAAGTTTACTAATACTTCAATGTCGATATATTCGTAAGCTGGAACAATGCCAATTATCATATTTAACAAGTTTACACAAATATATGGAACTAGACTTTAATTAAGGAAATTTTCTATATATAAGTTCTTAATTTTTGGAATTCTAATGTTCTTAAAAAAAGAAACTTTAACTTTAGTATGTCTAAAATGGAAAAAGAAACTTAAACTTTATTATATCTGCTACGTATTATCACAATTTCACAGCACAAAGTTAAATGATATTTGTATTTCTATTTATTCTTAAGCTGGAACAACGTAATCTGTAATTATGCTTCCATTAAGTTAATTTTCTATGTTCATCTTTATCATAGATGATGAGATGGTATATTTACTTAATTTTTTTAATTCTAATGTTCTTAAAAAAAGTAAATACTCAGCTAAATATCCTCAAAATTTCATAACAATTTTATTGAAAGTTATTGAAATAAGTAATGCTTAAGTGAGAGCATTTTACGCCCATCTCTAGGTTGCATGCTAAAGGGGAGGCCGCACTATAACAAAATGTCCGTGTCTGTGTGTGTGTGTGTGTGTAGTTTTTTTTTTTTTCTATTTCTTTATCAGAGGTGATATGACAAACATGACAACGAGGGAAGCGTTGCGACTGCGACTCCGACTGGGAGGAGGGTTTTCTCGCAGCCACGTGAAATGATAATGAACAAATAAAATCTACCAGAAACAGCAAAGTGACAGGGACCACAGTGGGAAGGGGAATTGGGCAAGAGGGAGGGAGGGGAGGGGAGAGCGAGGGCAGCGCATAAACAAGTCAAATCAAATAAAAAGCAAGCTCCAGTCGCCAGTCTCTCCCTCCTGTAGCTGCCTCCTCTTCCTTCTGCTCTCTATCTTATTCTCTCTCTCTCTCTCTCTCTCTGTCCGTGCTTCTCCCTTTCTCTCTCTGTCTGTCTGTCTCCATTGGTATCGCGCTGTTTACACAGTGGGCGTTACGACCAAGTGCCGACAAAGTGCTCGTCAACGGACAATTACAAGCAAATTAATTCAATGTGCGCTGCGCTGTGCTGTGCATTTGCTCCTCACTCCCCCGGGTGGAACGACCCTCTCAGAGATAAACATCAATGAAAATGTTGGAAATTGAATTGAAGCAGTTGGACACTTGCTCTACAGCCGGGTGAAGGGCGACTGAGGGGAGGGAAGAGGTGGTTAAGTGGGCACAAGTGGAAGTGGAAGTGAACAATTAAATTACTTTCATTTTTCGTTGGCTGCAACTGCAATTGCCAAAGGTGCAACATGCAACCAACGATTGCAACATATATTAAATATATACATTTATATAGTACTATAGTAAGTTTAAAATCGAAAAATCACATCAAACAAAAACTTTAATTATCGAGGATCAAATGCGAAAAAAGTCTTTCATTAGAAAAACAGCCCTAAATTGTAATAATAAACCCCATTTTTCTACCTTCCTCTCTCTCTCTCTCTCTTTCTCTCACTCTCTCTTTCTCTCTGGCGGATCGGAAAACATGATTTGAATCGGTTTTATTGTATGGAAATGCATTTGCAGCCGTGGTCCAAAAAGCTTTTGATGATTTGACGATTGTTGTTGCTGTGGCTTTTAGTTGGCCTTTGATGTTGTTGCTGTGATGCTGCTGCTGCTGTGGTTGCTGTTGCTGAGGCTGTTTCCAGCGAGTTCATTTTAAAACGCTTTGATCTGTTTTACGTGCTTCCGATTTAATTTTATTCGTTTGCTGCTTTCGTTTTTATTGCCCACTTGAAACATGTTCGACTTTTGTCTAAACAACACACACACTGGCACACTCACTCAGCTGGAAGACAGCCATTTAGGGCAGCAGAATGAACATTTTGAGCAGCGCCAGGCGCAGGCGCAGGCTCAGACTCAGTTCAAGCGATAAGATGCAGGCAAAGTGGGAGGCAACGCGACGCCAGACGCCCCCAAGAACCTCAGCAGCAGCAGCAACAGCAACAGCAACAGCAATTAGAGTGCAGGTCATAATAAATGTGCGACACGAAAATACCCTAAACCTATGTTGTTTATGCTACGATTGTGGTGAAATTTTCAGAATATAAACTTAATACAATAAGAAATGTCTATTAGAAATTTCAGAGCTCTACCACGTGAAATATACAAGATATGTCAAGAAGAAAAGAGCGAAAAAACCAATAATGTATGAGCAAAAATACTAAAAGTAAATCATGATTTATAATTAGAGTTTATGTTCAATAATATAATATCCCTTGTGAAAGAAGTAGTATTGCTGCTCATTAAGTAAAATGATTAAACTACCCCATTTCTGATTGTACATGGTATGCGAAGAATGGTCAGCGCAGATAAACGCCTATGCAGTTAGAGGCATAGGCACAGTTTTATGCCTTTTTTTATGTAGTTGTTTCGTTGTTGTTTTGTTTCAACTCTCGCAGCTGCTGCAAATGGCTGCACTTAAGGTGGCGGCAGCATCATCGTTGACCATTGCCCATTGCCCAGTTGCCCATTTGCCCAAAAACGGCAAGAGGCAACGGCAAACGCCCAAAAGGCCAAGTCACAACTGAGTCTGAGACTGAGTTCGAATCTGAGTCTGAGTCTGAGTCTGGGGTTGACGTCGGCATCGGTGTCGGGCAAAAAGGTGTTAATGGACTTTGGGCCAAAAGAAAGGCTCCGACCATGACCGGCGACCCCTACACACACACACACACACATATATATATATACACATGAATTTCTCACTTCTTTCATTCCCATTTCCATTTTGATTTCCATTCTTTGCCATCTCTCTCTCTCTGTGTTCGTTTTACGTTTTCTTTCTCAGATGCCGCCTAGATTTACACTAAACGTTCTGCCCATTACCATCACCATTATCCGCATCGACTTTTGTCTTCTACTGTTTCTCAACTACCATCGCAACTTCTCTTCTTCATGATCATCATCGCCATCATCATCATCTTCAGTATTGTCGACTTATTCTTTAGGCACGCACTGTTCGCTCTCTTCGCTCTTCGGACTGTTTTCATGGTAAATTATGGCCAAGAATGACGCTGCCTCTAGCCTCTAGCCGCTGACCTCAAATGCACTCGCAGCCCAAAACAAAAAAAAAAAAAAACGAATAAATGTTGAGAAAATCAAAAATTCTCTTCTCTTTTTAGTTACAGTTAACAATTTCGGTTCGCCTTTTTTTTTTCTTTGTAGTTCTCTACCATGCTTCTTCTTTCTGCTTGGTTTTTATCATTTTATCTGGAACATGCAAAGGCGGCAGCGACGTCAACGCTGACGTCGTCGTCGCCGTCTCCGCTGATAGCAGGCAGCGTTTTACATTGAAAAGCAATTAAATGTTTGCGGCTGTCGCTTCTCCAAAGTCGTTTGACTGATAACTCTCTGTAAGAGTGTGCGTGTGTGTGTGTGTGTGTGTGTGTGTGTGTGTATGTTTGTGCCTTGATGTGTTTGCACTCTTGTCTAGATATGCTCAGAGCAGAGCAGAGCAGAGCAACGTCAGCCGCACAGCGGGAAGACTCTCCACATATATAGTACTATATAGTAATGTAATTCAGTCAGGCATTCAGAAGCCGCCGAGTCCTGCAGGATTAAAACCAGACACAACTGACAGCCACTTGATTAATGTAGTTCATGTAAAAAAGAAACAGCTGCATTTAGCTTCTTCTTTCCCAGCAATAGGTCAGTTCTCTAGCAAGCGAGAACGCCCCAAAAAGATGATCGTTTTTTAGCTGGGTTCCCATCATAAACTAAGGAGTAGTAGTAGAGTGTCTAAATTTACACAGCCCTTTATCAAGATCTATGTATTTTCAAATTAAATTTATTCATGATAATTAGCTAGATATTATCAAGATTGGCTGGGATAATACGTTGAGCTATTGTTGTGGCATCTGCTTTAGACATAGCGTTATCACTTTTTAATGTCGCTTGGATTAAATAAAGAGATGATTAAGATAGGTTGAAGAGCTTAAAGACTTGACAACGAGGTGACTAACTTATTTTGAAAATTGTGAGTTGCAACTGTGGGAAGCATATTAAATCGAATATATCGAATATCTTATTGTATGTCTGCCAATTGGTATCTATATTATATTATTTCGAATATTTCGAATGTTTTTTGTATTTCAATAATATCAGAAAAATCTTCTTTTTAGTAATTTTTACCATTTCAAATCATTTTTTCCAATTTCTCACATTTAAAGTACCAACAAAGTTTGCAGAAAATACAATTTTTGCAATTGTTCTAGTAATTATAAGAAATGGAGCATGCTTTGCATTTCACATTAGCATATTCTGATTAATGCTGTAACTTCATCGTGTAAACGGCCTCAACATTGTCTGCTTTGTATCTGTAACACTTTTGTACCTGTCGAAATGGATCTACGTGTGATGTAGCAGTTTATTCTTCTCTCCCTTCTCGCTGTTTCTCACACATTGCTCTGTCAAGTGTGGCCCAGATCTACGCCTAAAGTTTTCTCATTAGCTGATGGCTTCTAATTAGCATGGCGAACGTAGAAACTTTAGCTGCTTGGGGATGTGTGTTGTGGATCATTTCGAATTCAATTTATTTTGACCTTATCGCAGGCAGTACATCGCGAAAGCCGACAAAAAATAAAAACCGACCGCATAAATGAAAAGCGGCAAAAATACTACTAAAAATGAAATAAGTAAAAAGTGGAGGCGCTTTGATGAGCTGCCGCCAACTGTCGTCAACGTCAAGAGCAACTGACACTGACACAACTTCGGCTTGGAAACTTCTCTCGTGGCTTCAGTTTCAGTCATGTCCATATCCACAGTTACAGATCCGTCAACGTCTTCCCCCCACACTCTCCCTCGCCCCCATCATCATCATCTTCGACTCCGTCTCCGTCTTAGTCGGTTGGCTTTCGCAATGGTTTGTGACTTTTCAACAATTTTGGTTTTCGCACGTAAGCGTCGAGAATTGTTTTTATGGCCACACAAAAGTCGCGCTTATCGTCACGCGGCAATCAGTTTTGAGTTTTAAGTTTTGTTTTGTTTTCTTTTATTTTTTTTTTTTTTGGGGACAGCAAACATTGCCGCAAAGGTGTGAAAGTGAAGGGGACAGAGAGATTCTTGTTCTTCTTCTTTTGCTTACCTGCAGCTCAGCCTCCAGCTGATTAGTGTGACCAGCAAGATTGGGCAATGCGGTCATATTGTAGCCAAGTCCCTGACATGCGGACACTGCAATCCGCTGGCATTGTAATCCATTCGAGTTGGCTGCGCTGCCGCCCCCGCTGCCACCGTTGCCACCGCCACTGTTAGCAGCTTCGCTGCCTCCTTGCAACACAATCAGCAGCAGCAGCAGCACGCGACTTGCAACTGCAATGGCAACTGTTGCCATTATTATTGTCACTGTTTTGGTGTGGAGCGAAAAAACTTCGTTTATTTTTGGGGAGCAAGGATTGAGATCAGGGTCAGGGTCACACTGGCCGCATTCTGTTGCGGGTGGCGCACGTTTTACACTCGCGAATTGCAGCACGTGAAAAAAATAAAGTATAGTAATTGTAAAACACACGGCACACACGTCGTCGTCGTTATTATTATTATTATTATTATTATTTGATATTTGCCGCTTGAAGACGTAAAATTTATGATTTGTTTGGTGCGCAATTGTGCGACTGCAACACGTCCACTCTCAACGAAGTATTTTCATGGACTGAACGCTGAGCACAAACGAAACACAATTCAGAGCTAGCGCTGTGCGCTACGGCATCGAGAGAGTGTTTGCTTGCTAGCATGTGAGAGCGAGTGAGCGGGCGCTGGCAAGTAGACAGAGCGAGTGAGCACGAGTCTGAGAGAGCCGTGAGAGCAGCAGCAGCAGGAGAGCGCAGATCTGTAAGCAGTGTGCTCAGCACACTGTGCTGGTGTTGCTGTTGTTGTTGTTATTATTCTGGTTGCTGCTGTGTTTTCACTGAAAACTTTTCAGGTGCATGCACTGTTAATATCCATAATTAAGACAAAAACATAATGTTAACATGATGTTAAGCTAGCAGTGGCATGCTAATGAATTGATCAAACACAATGGCAAAGCCCCGAAAGAATCAATTGTCTTTTATTATGCTAAATTCAACAGTTGCCGCAATAAATATGCTAATTAATGTGCATTGCGCTATGATTACAACTTTTAATGCTGCCAATAATAATACAGCACACGTAATTCGTGTGATTTTGCAGTGCTGCAATTACGTTTATCGATCGCTGGTGATCGATGGTGATCTCTGATCGCGTTTTTCTTTCTTTTTTTTTCGTGAGAGGGGGCAGGTTGACCCCCCACCTGCGGGGCATGCAACAGTGGCAGGTGCCCGGTGCAAGCGTAGCAATCAAGCGCCTTCGCTGTGACTCGATGCACGACACTCTCAATGTATGTGTGTGTGTGTAGCCAATCACTCCTGGGCTATGGGAAATATGATCGCGCACACGACGATCGGCGACCACAGCGAGAGCAAGAGCAACAACGACATTAAACAAAACTGAAAGGTGGCGGAGCAGGGCGGTCTGCAATGTCGGTTGGTCGCGTGGGCGCGGCGGGGCAGCGGGGCCAATGGGGCACTTACAATTGAACGCCGCAGCGACGGCGTCGGCAATCTTTGATGTGCACTTTGATTTCCGGCAGCGAGATAAGATTCTTTTTTTTTTGCCTTTTGCTTTTTGCTTTTACTCGCTGCTGTTCTTGCAAAGTGTGGCAAGGTGGTGGGGCAAGGCAAATCGCAAATCAAAACGAATTGCAGCAAATTTTGCGGCATGGCATCGCAACGGCGCATCAAACGACGCAACGTTGGGCGAAGCGTAGCGAGATTTTTATCGCAACAACTCGCCAAAGGAGGCGTTGCACATGGCTGCCAATGATTGTGATTTCCCTCTCTCTCTCCCCCCTCTCTCTCACTTTCTCTGTCTCTGTGTACGCTTCTCTCTCTCTTTCTACACTTATGTACAATCGATGTGCAATTGTCTATGCACGAAAGAAACACACACACCTGTCCATGAGGCACACTTCCTGAGCTCAGCTGTGATTAAGAAGATCGAAACCACTTTCGGTGATCTTTCAATTGTCATCGAAAAGTCTAATACCCATGTAAGCCTCCTTCACTCCCAGTTCCATTCCCATGGCCAAACACACTCATGGGTATGATGGAATGAATGTACTCATACTCGCTTTGTTTGTTTGTTGATTTTCGAAATCTGCCAGTTGTTTGAACTACGTTTCGGGGCGTACGTAAAAATATCATCAAAGAGATCTCTTAGCATCTGGGCTGGGGGCAACAGCAACAGCAACAGCAGCCGGGGCAGAGGCAGAGGCAGAGGCAGCGGCAGCGGCAGCAACTGCGGCTACCCTATAATAGCTAATGTAAGCACTTACACTTGCCCTCCTCGGCTCGATCTTTTGTTTACACAATATGCTCGTCACATTGCTGTCTCTCTCTCTCTTTCTCTCCCTCACTCTGTCTCTCTTTCTCTACCTTTCTTTAGCCGCTTTGTATGAAGTGTCTTCACTGGGCACCTACAGTCAGTGCGGCTTCTCAATTCTGAGCATCACTTCGCATTGTCTTCGATCTTCAGTCCTCGCCTTCGCCTTCGCCTTCGTCTCCGTCTCAATCGCTGCCTCGGGGCCAAAAATCATACAATTTGGTTCCAGCGGCTCTACTGCGACTATAACAACAATAACGCTTTAGATTACGAGCACTTCAAGTACTCTTACTGCTTATTTTCATAATCTCTTTGAAAACATAGAGTATAACATGGGGTACTTACATAACACTCGCATAGTTCAACTGCCCTTAAGAGTGCTTACTTTATTGAAGCGAATAGAGAATTGCACCTTTGAAAGTAATTCTTATTGTACACTACTCTAGTTTTAAAGAATTGCTCAAATTTTATTATTTTTCCCAACTCTGCAGAAGAACTTATTGAACTTAAAAAAACATAATTAGTATTTTTAAAACTTATTAATTTTTAAGAATTAGAATATTTATCTAACTGTAGTAGTAATAAAAAAAATTAAAATTGTGCAATATTCAAGATAATTTACTTTGAATATTCAAAATCATATAAAACCTATTGTAAATATTATTATTATGATGAAGAACCAAAAACTGACTTAACAAATTTGTTGTGCATATTTTACTATATAAGCTAATTATAGAAGGTTCTATTAAATTAATAATGAATGACGTTGAATCGTAGTGCAATTAGGAAATTTAAATGAAATTTTGGAGTAATCTTATTACATTTATATCCTGATTAGATATTTTGAAAAATCATTATTATTATTATTATTAGTTTATCGAAATAATGAATACAATGACTGAGAATGGAAAACTATAATAGTCAACGTTGAATCTCCAATCTTTATGTTTATAATGATCCTTTCTGAAACTAAAATAAATACCTATAGAATATATATTTTAGAATTAGATTATTTTAGATTATTTAACATTTTTTGATCTGTGCACCAAATTTTGTTTTTTTATAAATTTTTCCCTTCAATTACCAAACTTTTTGTTTATTTATGTTTTTTTTCTAAAAACAAACCTGAATTGTGCTATAACAAACAAAATATTGTAGAAGTAGAATATTCAACCTATTTCTCCTGAGCTCGAAACTTCAAAAGAATTAACTTAATGAAATTAAAAGTTTCTGATGATTGTTTTACTTATTTCATCAATACTTTTATATATTGAATACTTTGAAAGTTTAAGCTGAAGACAGTAGTCCTTAATTATAAAGTTTCTGATGATTGTTTTACTTATTATATAAATACTTTTATATATTGAATACTTTGAAAGTTTAAGCTGAAGACAGTAGTCCTTAATTATAAAGTTTCTGATGATTGTTTTACTTATTTCATCAATACTTTTATATATTGAATACTTTGAAAGTTTAAGCTGAAAAGAGTAGTCCTTAATCATAATTGATTCCTAGATTTACTTATTTTTCCATAGTTTCATTAGCTGAACTCTTACAGTCCTTATTCATTTTCTCCATTTATCATTTGAAATATGAACTGCGATCAGACATGTATCTGTGACCTCAACTGTGACTTCAACTGCGACTGCGGCGCTTTGGCGGCTATTAAATCAGCATGCATCTGCATCTTCAAAGAGTCCGCACTGTCACCAGATGCTAAACACACACACAACTGCAGGTTGCTCCCTCTGATCCCTCAGTCCCGTCTCTCAAGGCGTTGCCCCTCCTCTTCGATCCCTGGGCTACATTTCAATCTCAAGTGGGCACTGCAACAATGTTTGCTCGCTGCTGTCAACAGACTCGTCTCTTTGCATCTCCATTTCCATCTGCATCTCTACTATGTGCATCTATATCTGCATCTTTGTCCCCGCTCCCGTCCCCGTCCCCATCACCTTCTCCATTTGCGTCTTCGTCAACGTCTCTCTCTCTCTATGCTTTATTTGCGTTTGTCGTTTGCCTTTCTTAAGTTGCGCGCTGCATTGGACAGTTTGGCTCTTGATTTGTTTGCTTATTTGCGCTTTTCCAATTGCCATTTCGCATGCACTTTTCCACACCGGCATTTTCCACACCGTTTCCTTCAGACCCCAGCCAAGAGTTTCCATATGCCAGGCTCTGTGTCTGCCATAAAGCTGACGACCATGTTGACAATCCATGGATGAAGCACTCCCTTTTCTTTAGTCGGCGCCGTTTGTCGTTTTTTCGCTCATGTTTTATAGTTTTTATTTTGTGTTTTACACTCTTCGAGGAGGGTATTATCTTTCTGGGATTAAATATGAGATTCGCTCAATAATTAAGTCATTTATCAGCAGTTAAAGACATTTTGGCTTAAATACATGATACTAAACACGTTTATGCACCATAACTTTTTATGAAAACTATTTTATGTACTTTTACATATATTTTTTGCAACATATCCGAATTTTATTTATTTATCCCCATTGCTTCTAATCGTAAAAAGCACTTCAAACACAAAGGTTACAGTGGTGTCAGTCTTTAAAGAAAGGTAGGATTAAATATGATATATTGAAATTAATAAAATTGTTTATCAACAGATCAAGCCTAACACATCTAATAAAAGTAGCAAATAATAATATGTTATAATTATGTTGAGATCAAAATATTTAAACATTTGAATTAATAAAACAAATCCTTCCAAAGTTCTCTTAATTGTCATATTAAACTTGAAAATCGTTATATTGGAAATTATAATTATAATTTGTATTTACTTTTTATATTAGTAATAATTTAAAAAAACATGGGAAATAATTTGTATTGTAATTAAAAATATATATATTAAAATATAATACACGAAATTTGTATTCTAAATTGTTAAACCTTTTTGTAATAGGCATTTTTTATTGGTTAAATAAAAATCAATGCATATTCAGTAAAAATAGTTAATAGCCTACTTAATATGAAAATAACAGCAGTCTTAATATAATATGAATCTTAATTTAAAAGCCTGTTTTCAGCTGAGTATTATAGACATTTAATTAAGAAACATGTTCCAAGCAAGATCTATAGAAAGTGATGAATGAAATAAAGTTCGCAATTCATTTTTTAACATAGAGTAAGGAGAACTTGCTACTGAGCGATCTACAACCAGATGATAATCGAGTTAGGCACAAAGAGTATTTCATCTTCGACAGATGAAAGATAACTGTTCTTTCAGCCTTCTTACTTTTTTTTTTGCTCACACAAAGTTGTGTGTCTGATGTTGTTGATGTTGTTGTTGTTGTTGTTGTTACTGTGTGCCATTAACTAGTTTTCTGGTCGGCTGAGTTCAAAAGCGCTTATTAATCTCTGGTACTTGTGTTTAGTGCTTTTAAATACGTTTTGAGTACTTTATTTTAGTATGCTTGATGTTTTACCGACCGCTGCAAGTCACGATGTTTGCTCTTTGCTCTCGTCGATCAACCAACTGGCAACCGGCAACTGGCAACTGGCAACTGGCATCGCATCGTTTCGTTTGGTATCGATTTAACTGATTCCGGCTCTGTCAATGTTTACCTTGGTCAGCGAGCAAACGGACATTCTGAAGTTGTTTGCTGTTTGTTATTGTTGTTGGCATTGTTCGCCCCCAAACTGGCGCCCGGCTTTGCAACTTGTGGTAACTTGATATCTTCACCAGAGGAGAGGCTGAAGAAGCCATAGAATTAATGCGATAATTACAATGCAAGAATCATTCCAAACAGTGGCCAAAGACCCCCTTCAACTGGACTCCATCCAGACTGTGAAGGAGGCGACGAGCGACGAGCGACGAGCGTGTGAATTACCATCACAGTCAAAGAGGCACAAAGAGATACAAAGAAAGACAACAACAACAAACGGCGGCAAAATGGACATTGCGGCATCTAAAGTTACACTTGATGTGTGAGTGTGAGTGTGTGGCAAGTGGGGAAAGGGGGCATACATGGGAGGCAACACCGGGATTAGAATAGCGCAAGAAGCACAAAGGAAAGTGTCGTTGTTGTAATCGTTGTTGGCTGATGCCACACGTAGCAACCAAGCAACCAAGCAACCAACAAAGCAACTGTCTTGTATGCCAAATGTGTTGTAAGTCTGACGATGATGATCTGCTGGGCCAACACAATGCCGCTTAGCAGTGTGCGTCTGGCGATCAAATGATTTGATATTCCACTAGATAGAATTAACATATTAACTGCCTTGATTTGAGCTAAGATAATTGAAGCTCAACTCAATGGAGTTGCTATCAAAACTAGAGCAGCGCTTTCATTCAGCGAATCGCTTCCAAGAAAGCGAGTAAATTAAATTGCATCTCATGAATATATTTCATGCATTTGTAAAACAATGTTCAATGTAATATTTTGCCTATTATTATGCTAATTACATTAAATTGCCTTTTATGCTAACATTAATATATTTTTCATATGAAATTATTAAATAAAATTAATTAATTAAATTAAAATTATTATTATTATTATTATTATTATTATTATTATTATTATTATTATTATTATTATTATTATTATTATTATTATTATTATTATTATTATTATTATTATTATTTGAAGCTTTTGTTATATTCCTTTTAGCATTTTCTATTCTATTCTATGCTATTATATTCTCTTATATTCTATTCTATTTAATTCGATTAATATTAAATATAATATTTCTGTATTTAGCAATTTGATTTTACTTTGAAGCTTTAATGAACTACTTTTCCTAGTTTGTTACTAAGCTTAATTACCCTTAGTTTCAAGCATTTCAAAGTGAAAAATTGCAGCCATACTTTTTTGCAGCACTGTAGATACTTAGTATCAATGTAATGCCCAGTTAGCTACTTTAGTTACACAAACGTCTGCCGCATAATATTGCATGATCCAGTTGAACATTGTTCTTTTAGATTGTACTATATACAATTCAATTTCATTTAAATGTATGTACAAATTTTATAAAAGATATGTATTAATTACTTCTTATTTGTTATAAAAAATAATTCAATTGGTTATAAGAAAATCTTAAAAATTTGATAAATATAATTTAAAAAGCTTTAGAGTAAAAAGCAATTAAATATTGAATGATGTCGAATACATTAAGTTATTGTAATTATTTTCTGTTTTAAGATAATGAACGTTTCTAAGCAAACCAAAAAATGAACGAAATTGTATTTTCATCGTAAAACAGAAGAAGTTTAAAAAATCAATCTTAGCTCTAAAAACTTATACGGCTTATCCTTTATTTATTTTTAATATTTTCCACCAGAGGATTATCTATACTATATATTATTTATATTTTATTATAATTTTTTGAGAGTATGTAAATTGTCTGAATATTTTTATTATAGTACTTCAAAGTTTCAATGTCAGCTTAATTACTATTTTACTATAATATTGAAATTGTGGCTAAAATTTAATGAATATTTTTATTACTTAGTTTTTAAACATCTGCTTAACTTACACAAATTTCAATTCGTTGTCCTATCTATATGGCTAAGACAACGTAATCTGGTCTTAGAGAGCAGCTGAAAATACAATTTAGAATTCGATTTGCCCCTTGAAAATGTTCCGAGTTCGTTCATTGTTTTGCAGGAGGAGGAGGAGGAGGAGACTCGAGTTCCGCTTGAATGGCTCAATTGGCCGTATCGCATAATACAATAGAAGCAATTGAAATTGATACGACAGACAGGCAGTGAGTCAAAGAGAGGTAGTTGAGGCAGGTAACGGAGCCTGGCGCTTGCCAGGATATCACAGGATATGCCAAGCAGCAGTAGCAGCAGCAACAACAACAATAAAGGCCACTCAACTCTCAAGGGAAAGACAGACAATAAAAACCAGTTAAATAAAAAAAAAAAACCTATGCAAGTTTTGTAGAGAATAAACACAAAACTTATGACAAGCGAGAGAGTCCACAAAATAAAATGAAATTACAAATAAAAAGAAAATAAAATGCGAAAAACATAAAAATATAATCGCATGCTTGTGCATGGACATTTGTCTAGAGGATTTGCCAAGAAACGAGGGCGCGCCAAATATAATTTGCCATATCCTGCGTGCAGAATCGAGAAACTCAGCAAAGAATTGATGGAACGGCGAGCTCAAGTGATCGACGAATTGCAGATACTCTAATGTGATCATTTACTTCATAAAGTGTTATTGCCAATTGTGATTAAAGCTAAATTATTTAGATTATAAAACCAAGTGATGCAGAAAAGAAGTGAAAAGCTACATTCGAGTATGTACGACTGTGAGATACTTACAACCCATCTTGATTGAAAGCAGAACAGTGTGGTATTATTCCAAATTAGTATACCGCAAAAATACTGAAATATATATCGATTTGAAATTCAAAACTATTTCTTGAATAACTTCTTCAATTTTTACCCGATCGCAACCAAATTCTCAGGAATCATAAATACTATAGTTATCATAATCTGTACCTAAATTTTAGAGCACTTTAAACTATGTATATGCTTAAAATAGTAGAAGAACATCATCATCAAAAGTGGTTGCATTTTAAATGAATTGAATACTCTTAAATGTTAAATGGATTGTTCTGAAAAGAAATCGACTTAATATTATTAATAAAATTTAAATCAAAGCTACAATTATAATAAATAAACTTGATATGTCTATTCCAATAAGTAATATGTAAGAAAAATATTTGACTGAAATTAAAATATAGTTTGAATTGTGCCAAACTGTCAATAGAAAGCTTAAAATAGCAACGTAATGTGCATTTGCAAATTTGTAATTAGAAGAATTTAATTTAAAGGACATAAAAAAATACAAAAATAAGTCGTGAAATATTATACATATTATATTTGAAAAGTATATTTTTGGTAAATTTTTTAGTTATTTCTTTATAAAATAGTTGAAGTAACAATGTTAGATTAAGCTCTTTGTTGGTAACATTTGTTTAGCGGAAGAATTTACAAAAGTAATTATATTATTGAATTCGCAGCTGTATATAAAGAAAGCGCTGTGATCAGCTTACTATATAGTATAGTTGCCATAGAAAAGAAGCGGTACAAGTACCAGCTATAGTGAATGGACTCTGTTGGCAGTGTATTGCAGGGAACTCATCGTCATCGTCATCGTCATCGGCTGCGGCGGCGGCGGCGAAAGATCAAAGGCATTGGGGTGCTAATAAAGTTGCCAGCGCAATGGCTTCAAATGTTGTTGTATTGCTTATTGTTATTGTTGTAGTTGTTTTTGTTGTTGGTGAAGTTCTTAAAGTTGTCGTTGTTGTTGTTGTTGCTATTGTTGTTTGCTGCGGGAGCGCCTTGTGTAGGTGCTAATTTAGCGACCCACCGCGAGAGCTGGAAAGAAAAAAAAGAGTCGAGGAAAAAAGTAAGAAGAGAGGATGGAAAGAGTGCGGAAGGAAGGGAAGAGCTGAAGAAGAGCGCTTGAGATTTGCATTTTCAAAAGAAATAAACTTCAGATAAGAAACTAAATGTCAAAATTATCTACACACATGAATTGAACGCATTAAAAGGAGGATGCCGAGGGTCGCATCGCATCGCATCGCATCGGAACGCAACGCATCGATGTGGCAAGGGCAATGGATGAGTTTGCTATGGTTGCGCATGGCGAACGAGAGCGACAGCCAAAGTGCAAATATGTGTAGGCAAAACAACAAGACAGACAGACAGAGGAGCAACAGGCAACAGGCAACAGGCAACGGATGAGTGGATCGCTCGCCTTACCTCGAGATGCCAAAGTGCATCAGGCAGTAAAGCAGTAAAATGCAGAAAATTGAAACAGGCTTTTTAATGAAATGAAAGCGCCGCACAGTCGGCGAAGGTGCCACGCCCCGCCCCGTCTCGTCTTGTGGCAAGCTGGCGGAAAGACGAATCAGAAGGCAAAAAAGGAGAACACAAAGAGTCAATTAATTAGTAGATGGAGCCATGATTATCGCTATATTAACATTGCAGTCCAAGCCAAGTTGCCACAACTTGTGGCAAGCCAAGTCAACTAAGTCAGCCAACAGCCTGCCTGCCTGCCGTCTGCCATTTACTTAAGATAAGACGCACGTGTGGCACCAACGAAACACACAACGAACAAAAAACAAAAAAAAGGGGCAGCTGGCCAAAGATTAAGCTGCACTTGGAGCTCAGGTTGAAGCTGCCGCTTGAAGCGGGGCGGCGTTCATTAAATGATAACAACGGGCGGCGGCTGCGGCGGCGACGACGACGGCGGCAACTGCCACATACAATTCGTTCGCCGGCGAGTGATAAGCGCTAAGCGCTCTCCGAGTTTTGCCTTTGGTGCCGCCGCCGCCGCTCGATCGCTGCCACATCATGTGGCACACAGGTAGACGGACGCGACGGCAAGAGTTGCAGCCTCACTAATTTATTGAAATTGTGCCCAGCGCCCAATTTAAATTCATTTGAAGGCACATTAAGAACGAAACTTCACTTTACCCAACGCAGCAGATACAAATGAAGATGAAGTTGAAGACGGAGTTGAAGTTGAAGTTGAAGTTGAAGAACCACACTTGAGGCCAACTTGCAACTCAAATCTTTTGTGTTGTGGCATCAATTCCGGGAATTGTGCTTTATAAATGTGAGTTAATCTGTTGTGAATACAAAAAAAGATACATTTGTATCTGTGGTTATGGCATCCGTATCTGCGTTTGCATCTGCAGTAGCTGTAGACGTATCTTGAAATGTAACTGCAGTAGTCGTTATCTATACCTTTATAGTATCCGTATGGAGACTATCTTCATTTGTATCTCTATCTGCAATAGATGAATTGGAATTTATGGATTTTATCTATATCGGTTGTATCTCATTGTGTCGTATTTTTATTCTTATCGGTATTAACTGTATCTGTAAGTGTAGTGTATGTGTATCTGCTTATATATCTGAGGTATCCGTAAAATTCGCATCTGTTCGGTATCTCTACCTGCTTCTGAAATATCTCTATTTGTATCTTCGGTAGCTCTATCGGAATTTATGGAATCTGTTTGGGTATATGTAGTATCTTTTACTGTTGTATCTGTATCTACAGACTTTTATCTATAATTGTGACTGTAGTAATTGTATCTGTAACTGTAGTATCTGTATCTAAACTATCTGCACACTCATCTTCAGTAGCTTCAACTGTATCTGTTTCGAAAGTATTTGTATTTTTATCTAGACTAGTAGTATCTGTATCTTAAGTATGTCTATCTGTATCTGGAGTCACTGAATCGGAATTTATGTGGCCTAACTACATTATCTGTTGTATTTGTATCTGTAGTATCGAAATGTGCATCCACAGTATTTATATTGATTTTATCGATATCTATCTCCTTTGTATCTGTAACCTCCATAGCTGTATCTTTACCTGTAGTACTCGTTGTATTCATCTGTACTATCTGAATCTATGTATCTCCTTGGCGTATGTATCTAGACTCTTGATATTTTCATCCGTAGTATCTCTGTCCGTATTTGTTGTAATTTTATCGCAATCTTTAGTATCTCCATCTGTATCTGCATCTCAGTTTTCGTTAGCTGCATTCAAGATGAGGCTGCATGTCATCGACTGTGGCCCCAACAGAAGCTGTAAATGGAATATGATTTAAATACACGCAATCCTCGAGGCGCCACAGCGGGGCATCCGATGTTGCATATGCAGCTTAATTTATTGCGCAATTTGGCCGGGAACAACAGCCAAAGCTAAAAGCCAGCCAACAGACTGTGTGCTAAGATACGCACCCGAGATACCCTCTCATTAATTAGCAATGAGTTTTAAGTTTCAGCCAAGTAAAACCAAGTAATGGAGTAGACTAGCACATCATGCCGCTCGCTTCGATATCTTCGCTAGGGTATCGAAGAGAAATTACCTACATGGGCCATAAGAGCAAACAGATTTTGCCAGTTGGCCAATTGAAAATGAGTTTTAATTGTGGAAATAATCCAACGATATTTCATTGCCACCGTGTGGAGATGCAACTGCAAGCCGAGTACAGTGCGGATCAAGTGAATAGCATCAGTTGAATACGTTTTTATTAGAATTCAACAACTATAAACTGAAGATATTCTAGACGTATAAACAGCGCTGTGTCTGGTCTGCAATTGTAAGTGGCCAAGTCATAAAACTGAAAAATGCTAATGAGTCACACACCAAGACCGTAAACTGACCAAATTGACCAGCTAATTACACAATCAACGGAACAGAAGGAGGCGAATGGAGGCGCGTCTTGAGGGAGAGGCTATAAAAAAGAAAGAAAGAGCCTAGAATTAATCTGGCAATCAGCCGAAGTTTTCAACTGAAAGGTATGCGAACTAATTGGATTTTAGATTTACTCTTTTATCAAACTCAAGTTTATAGCTTCAAGAAGAGAGAGAGAGAGAGAGAGAGAGAGAAGAATGCTGCGAAAGCACGTGCTTTCTTTAGCTGCAGAAATGATTTAGCTAATGATCCTTGCTTGTCAATTCGTGACTGACAGCGTTTAAACAGTAACTACAACATTTGCATGCGACTGCCGCAATGATTTGCTTGTGGCTTTAATGTAAATATCAACCAACCGAAAACAACAACAAAAAAAAAAAGAAACAAGTAAGAAAGCTACAGTCGAGTGTACTCGACTGTGAGATACCCGCTACCCATTTTGAATAAAAGAAATATATTTTGCGATATTTTTCTCAAAATATACCGCATATACTGCAAAAATACTAAAACAATATATTAAATGGTATATTTGGTATATTGATATAGTATCGCATTCAAAATATACCATAGACGGCACAATATACCATATTGTCATCTAAAGCATCTAAGACCCCTAGTAAGTAGGCGTGTTTGCCCATACAAAAGTATTTCTTTAATAACTTCCAAAATTTTTTTCTGATCGCAACCAAATTTTCAGGAATAATAACTACTACAGTAACTATTATATATACCAAAACTGTAGCTTTAAAATTACGCTTGTTATTCGATTTTTTTGATTTGCGGGGGCGGAGGTGGGCGTGGCAAAAATTTGAAACAAACTTGATCTGCGTGCAAACATAATAAATGCTGTCGAAAGCTTATATCTCTTATATATATATAGCTCTATCTCTTATAGTCTCATACGGACAGACGGACAGACACACAGACAGACAGACACACAGACGGACAGACGGACATGGCTAGATCGACTCGGCTGTTGACGCTGATCAAGAATATATATACTTTATAGGGTCAGAGATGCCTCCTTCTACCTGTTACATACATTTCCTGCCGGCACAAAGTTATAATACCCTTCTACCCTATGGGTAGCGGGTATAAAAACAAACAGTAATAAAGCCGTGGATCCCTTGGCAAATGAAGCTGTGCTCAGCATGTGGAGCAGCAGCAGGAGAAGATCATGGAAGATGATGAAGGTAGCATAAAAACCTCCGAGTGTGGGACAACAACAACAAAAAAGGAGTAAAAATGGCATACTAAACTGCGCTTTGCATGCACATAATGAAGATGATGATGCCAAAAAGAACACAGAAAGGGAGAGAGAGAGAGGGAAACAAAAAAAAAAGAGAGAAACAGCGAAAGAGGTAAGAAGAAGCGACTGCCGTCGGCCCAGGAATCGATTTACGTCTTCTGCGAAATATTCATTACAGCAAATTTGTACTTGGGGAGCGTGAAGAGGATGCGACTAAGTAGAAGGTATAAAGAGTATGGGGAGACTTGGGATTGGGCTCGAAACAGGCAGCATATACAATTCCTTCTCTCTCTCTCTTTCGCTGTCATTCTCATTCACAGTGTGTCCAATGCGGGCAAAATTTTCCTTAAGTTGTTATGCGAAATTATCTTTGATGTTATTATGCATTATGAGATTTTAATGTCCACAGTTCCTGTGTCTTTTTCTCGCATTTAATTTGAGCTGCTGTCGGCATGAGGAGAGTGCGAGATAGATCGATACAAATTCAGATACAGAAGGAAATTAGAAAGTCGAGGAAATTCATTTTCATTCTATGAACAACTAAAAACTACCAAAAAAGCTACAAATCTTAACGATCATTTCGATGATGATGATGATAATGATGACGGCTCAATTCAAGCAAATTGAGCAGACGCTGCCCAGACTCCCAGACAACCAGACGGACGGCGAGACATAAAGGTGGAAGGGATAGCAACGAGATGAGTCCGATCCGCAGAGCAACAGCAGAGACTACTAAGCAAGCAGTCAAGCAACGAAAAACCCAACTCAAAATTGAATGCACGTTTTATTTCTTCTGCAGTTCGCTCTTTTTATATGTTCCGTCTTTCTCCCTTTTTTTACTCTTTTTTTTTGTCTTCTGTAGCCGCTGCTGCTGCATGAAATATTGCCCCGAAGGGCGGTACAATTTTGATGCATTTACAACATTCAGGGTGTTGGTAATTATAGGGAGTTTATGTCTGGAAGTTTCCTTTATGATAGGCTTTTTATTTTCAAGTTTTTGTTTTTTTTTTTGTCCCTTTTGTGATGTTGTCTTTCGTTGGGAATTGTTGAATTAAGTTACTTGCCTCTAGACTTTTACGCTTGAGTTTATCCTTAGGGGAAAATACCTTAAGCAAACAGCAATCTTTGCATAAATTGAAAATGATAGCCAACATTAAAGAAATCACTTATTTTCTCAAGCGCAAAATAAAGAAAATAATTAGAGATTAATTAGTTTAGCATACGCTTAAATAGCAATTTAAAATAAACAAAATTTTACAAATTATGCATTTCTTTAAAAGAATATCGGTAAGCTAAAAGTGTTTTTGAAAAGAGCGCCAACTATAACAAGTTTGTTATCGACACACCTCCACATTTATCATTGCTGCATGTAGAAATGGACCATCGAAATCGACTTATCGTACAAATGTCTATCGATAACTTCGAATGTCATGCAGTTTGCAATAAAATTTTTGGTATTAAAATACTAAAAAAGATCAAAATGATTTCGTATCCCAAATTCGATTTCATACTTGTTTCTTATTAGATTTAGATAATTTATAGTTGCCTATTACTTTCTAACATATGTTTTAACACAGTTTTTTTTCGGGAATTATGGCAAAACATCTGTATATAGTTCTTGTCTTAAATTTGTACATTGTTTTTCGAAAGTTGAGGTCACTCTCAATAAAATGTCACAGTTAAAAAAGTTGTAAATGCGAAAGCAGTAAGAAGATAGCTCACGTTTTTTTTTTTTGTTTAACTACGAAGTGGCTTGGCGCAAATCGCTGAACGCGGAGTGCGAGGGCGAGAGACAGTATTTGATGTGCAACGCATATTGCAAAAAGTAAATCAAGGTAATTCAAAACTGCTGTCTGGCCAATGTGGGATGAGTGTGCAAAATTCTTAAGCACAATAAATAGGCAACATACTGCTAACTAAATGTCAGTCCTGCCTCCGTCTATGTATGCGTGTTGTGTGTGTGTATATTGAGTGTAAGTCAGTGTGTGTGTGCGGGTGTTGTGTGTATGGCTGCGTGCATGGCCTATATGTGTGTGTTTGTATATTGTCAAAAATTGGGTTGAGTGTCCGCCGTGATATTCCAAAGTGCTGAGGCGGCTGTTCCTCCATGGGCTGCAGCTGCATTGTTGTTGCGTGGCTCGCACAAAACAAAGAAACGCAAGAATTACAAACACAACAATGTTGTTGTTGTTGTTTCTGCTGCTGCTGCTGCTGCTTCCCAATATGGCAGCACATGAACTTAAACTTAACCTCAAAGCAGCAACGTTGTTCATATTTCACGCCTGTCGCTTTGTCGCCAGTCGCTTTGTCGCTTCGTGCCAATGAACGTGTGTCAAAGATTTGACCCCAAAAAGGCGAAAATCTGCTGACCTCCCTTACACCTCATCACCCCTTGACACAACACACCTACAACATACAAATGCAAATCCATCTCAACAACACTTGGGCCACCCCACTTGCCGCCCCCTTCACCATTGCAACTTGGTTGCATGGCTTGAGTGGCGCAACAACAGCAACAAGCGCGGACAATAAACAAAAACAAGGCGTCGAAAGACCAACAACAACAATAACTGTTGTGTCTTCAACGTGCTGCCGCAGCTTAAAAGCACCTAGAGAATTAATTACAGTGACAACTCGCTAAGCAGACGCACATTCGCATGGCAAACAGTAATATTATAAATAAACATCAAGCTTTTTTGCTCAGATTTTACAATATTGAACAATATTTGTTCAATCACGGGAGAGAGGTATCCACTTAGGCAGAAGGGGGTAATATCGGGGGATATATACCATATATTAATTTTCTGGTTTAAAATTTGTTTCATATATACTTTATTCTTCTTTTTACTTTATTCTTCGATATAAAGTTAAATACTATTATTTATTTTTAGATATTATAATAGATTAGTTGTCCTGAGATTGTCTTCAAAATAACACTTTATATGTAGGGTATATAGTGTATATATCCCATTTTTTTATGTCAGTTTACAGCGTATGTTGAAGTGCGACAAATAAAAGATTTGATGATTGTCGAGAAATCAACATTTCGATCTCTGGTCTGATCGAAAAAACACAAAATAACTCTAATACTATATAATTGTAATCAGTCAACAACGTTGTCGTCGACGTCGTCGTCGTCGTCGGTGTTGTAGTTGTAGACAAAGGCGCGAAGAAGCATGCAATATGTGCTTTACAGGGCATCTAGTAGGCAATAACAGCAACAAGAACAGTAGACTAACTGGAATCTCTATTTGATTTTAGTGCGCGCCTTTGGGAAGCAAAAGTCGCCGCTGGGTCCGTTTGAAAGGATTGGGATTTGGAGGCAAACAGCTGCAGCGGCATTAGCATCATCATGGTGAAGAAGCGTCAAACGGACGCACAACAGGATGGCAACAGTTCCACAGACTCTGGGGCAAGTGGTGCGGCAGTTTGTCAGCACATCAAACGGGCGGTGGACACAACGCGATTGCGTCGTCAGCTGAAAGCAACGGGTCTGCTCTACGAGTGTGTCCAATGCCAGAAACTTATTGCCTCAAATGTGGCAGGCAGCAGTGGCAATGGCGGCGTCGACGGCAGCGGCGAATCGAGTGCCACCTGCGAAGCGGACAACACGCTCTGGCTGTGCCTCAATTGTGGCACACAACTGTGTGGACGCGAGCGCAACACGCATGCCCTGCAACACCATCAGGTGAGTTACTCTTTAATTGCCAAACACTTATAACTTTTGCTAATCTATTGCTGCACTTCGAACAGACTCCTCGCTCGGACTCACATGCGCTGGTATTGAATACGCGCTCCTTTAAGATCTGGTGCTACGACTGTCGCAGCGAGGTCAGCCCCAATTCGCGTAAGAATCTGCTTGAGTGCGTCGAGCTGGTCAAGCGACTCGCTCAGAAGCCGCCGACGAGTGTGGCAAATGCGGAAGCCGAGCAGCCAACGATCAGCAACATTGAGTACAAAATGAAATCAACGCTGGAACAGCTCAGTGCCATGGTGCCGATGACCGGTGGCCAATTGTCACAGCCAGTTGCTGGGGCAGCAATACCGTTGCCTCCACCGCCACCGCCGGCACCAGCGGCGGGAGTTGTGCCCGGTATGGCCAAGCGAATGACGGGCAACAATCGTTTGGTTAACATACCGAAGAGCGTCTCGCCGCAATTGCAGCCCACAACGTCAACCAGCAATGAACTGGATCGTTTGCCGCGTGTGCGTGGCCTCACCAATTTGGGTAACACGTGCTTCTTCAATGCCGTCATGCAGTGCCTGGCCCAGACACCGTTTCTGCTTGCCGTTCTCAAGGAGCTCGGCGAGCCTGGCGAGCAGTAAGTATTCATTTACCTAGTGTACGAACAATTCACTAAACGTTCATTTCTTTTGCAGATTTGTGTTGCCTGGCGGCACTTTTACTTTTGCGGATTCGGGAGACGTGGAGTTGCCCATGATTAAGGGCACTTTGTCGTCGTGGGGCACGCTCACCTCGGCGCTGGCGAATGCGCTCGAGGAATTGCAATGCGTTGGCGGTGTCTTGAAGCCTAGCAAACTGTTTGACAAGTTGTGCGCCAAGTGCCCGCAGTTTATGGGCGGTGATCAGCACGATGCCCACGAGCTGTTGCGTCAGATGCTGGAGAGTGTACGATCGGAGGATTTGAAGCGCTATCAGCGTGTCATACTGGAGACGATGGGCTACAAGAATCAGAATGTGAACGATGTGTCGCAGGAGTTGCGACAAAAGTGCAAAATTTATGGCAATCAGGCAGCCGATCGTATACTGCGACCGGAGCAAGTGTTTCGTGGCTTCCTTGTCTCCACGCTAACGTGTCAGGATTGCTATAACATTTCGTCGCGGCACGAATACTTTCTGGACATGTCGCTGCCGGTGGCGGTGGAGAAGCCGCAGCCACCACAGCGTCGCAAAGTAAGTCCCGAAAATTCACCAATGGCGCCGAATGCAATCAATGCGAACTTCACCAACGGTGAGACGGATGTGCCTTTCGCCAAGCCAGCGACATTCTATCTGCATAAGGACGGGCAGGAACCATTGGGACCCTCCAAGGCGCAGGTTAAAAAGGATAAGGAGCGCGAACGCAAAGCGAAACGCGCCGCCAAACATCAGCGCACCAAACAGGCCCAGAAACTCTCGCTCAAACTGAACGTTAACGACGAGAACAACGCTAGCGCGGGCGGCGGCGATGCTGACGCTGATGTGGACCAGCAGCCCGGCAGTGGCGATAATCAGGCTCAGCCACAGTCGCCGGGCTCAGCTGATGTTGATATGGATATTGAAAAGACACGATCAGCATCGTGGGGCGAAGGACCGCGCGTCGATTCGTTCAGCGGCACCACATCGGAGCATTCGGATGCCGATGTTGAGGACAATCTGGTGGAGGATACAGCTGCTGATGTGGGTGCTGGAGTCTCTTCCGCCGCTGCCACAACCAAATTCTACACCGACACCAATGGCAATGCGCAGCCGTTGAGTGAGAAACGTGACGATACCCCTGAGAATATGGACAAGGACTCGCTCGAGGAGGACGAGAATGGTAAGAGAAACATTTTAATTATTAATCTTTCTCACTGAATTCCACTAAAATCGTTTTAGGTTTTAAAGTGATAATATGTTTTATATTATATTTTATATTATATTCCAATTAGTGAAAAATATTTGGTTTGCCAAATTAGTGTATTCGTAATTTAACTCTTGTTAATGCTTTCATCTCTCCTTTGCAGATTCAGGCATAGCCACGAGTCCAGCTCCAACCACAACGACTAGCATCAGTGCAAGTGCCGCCAACTCAACGACAAACAGCACCACGAACAGCAACAATGCAGTTGATGAGGAAGTAGACAAGGATAAGAAACAGCAGGAGTCGGAGGGCAGCACAGGAGCTGTGTTGGTCAATGCTGGACTGAGTGAAGTGGGCGCCTCGTTAATACGCCAGATCTCGTCTGGTCAGTTGCAAATCGATCAACTCAAGCAACAGATGGGCAATCTAAAGCTACGCGATGGAACTCAAGCCCAAGGCGCAGCAGCAACTGGAGCAGGAAAATCAGTGGCCGCAGCAGCAGCAGCGGCACGCTCGAAGCGTGTGCGCACCCAAAGCTGCTCGGATTGGAGCACCACAATTGCGCCGCGCTATCAATGCGAAGCCGATGAATGCTCTGTGCAATCGTGCCTCAACAATTTCACCGCTGTCGAGCTGATGACCGGCCAGAATAAGGTCGGTTGTGAGAGTTGTACGCGTCGCATCAATGGCGATGCACCCGATGCCAAGTCTGTGAATACGAATGCGACCAAACAGCTGCTCGTTTCCAGTCCGCCCGCTGTGCTCATCTTGCATCTGAAGCGATTCCAGCTGGGGCCACGTTGTGTCTTCCGCAAGGTGACGCGGCAGGTTAGCTACTCGACGCTTCTGGACATTGCCGCCTTCTGTGGCTCTAAGGTCAAGAATTTACCGAACATTGATCGCAAACAGAAGAAGCTACTCTACGCATTGTATGGCGTTGTGGAGCATTCGGGTGGCCTCTATGGTGGACATTATACCGCCTATGTGAAGGTGCGTCCGAAACTGACGGCCGACGATAAGCGATGGAAATTCCTGCCGCATGGCAGCAAAGCTGAACTCGATCAGGACGATGAGCTGGAGCAGCTGCTGGCCAAGGAGAAAGCACGCGAGATTCGCATGAATGCTATGGACGACAGCGATGACTTCTCCAACTCCAGCAGCAATGACTCCACCTCAAGCGAGCACTCCGTTGATCATGCAAGTGGCTTGGAGAATGGCGATGATGATGCTGTCAGTGCGTCTGGGGATCAGGCGGCGGAAAGCGGGACAACTGTCAATGGCAAAGAAGGTGCTTCTCCTGCTGCGGCTTCAGCTGAAGATGAGGCGGCCAATGTGCAGGCACCGCCAGGCAAATGGTATTATGTATCGGATTCACGGGTCCAGGAGGTCAGCGAGGAGGCAGCACTCAAGGCGCAGGCGTATCTGCTATTCTACGAGCGCATCTATTAGACCGTTTTTCCATCTAGCTCTTTATTAGATTCCATTAACTTCCAGCTTCTCACAGTTTAGTAGCAGTAGAACCTGATCGTTGATGGTCTTTTTTGTTTTGTTGTTTGTTTTTAGAGACTTTTTAAAATACTTTTCTTTCTAATTACTTTTCTATCTCTTATTTTTGAATTGTGCATTTGAACGCGGTAGGCGTGAAACTACAACGAAGATGATGGACTGAAAACTAACACAGAACTGACGGAAGACGATAGAAAGTCTCGCCCCCCCCCTCCAGACAGCATTAGAAAGAGATAGATGGCGGGAGACACGAAGAAAGAGCGAGAGAACAGAGCGTAAAGCCAAGTAGAAGTGCATTTGAGAAGCGTTAGAGGAGAGATAGTTAGATAGATAGATGCCATGATGACGACAGCAGGGCAGTAGGAGAAGAGACACACGCATACACTGTCACATATACGATATGCAGGGCAGCAGCACACAACACTCAATCTCATGCTCAAGCACACACCACACTACATTTTGCAAACAAAATTTGTAAGTTAAAAATGACACTTATTTTTTTTGTTATCCTATATTATGTACATTTTAATTATATTTTCGATTTATTTTAAATTGTTTTTGTAACGTAAGATAAAAAGAACTTTTTTGAGTAAATAACTGAATCAGACGACATGAAAAACAAGTTTAAAAAAGCTACCGATAAGTGTACTCAATCGCATTTTTTAAGAATTCAGAGAGGGCGTGGCAATCTATAAGAATATTGTGAGAAAATTTAATAGTATCTGAGATGTGACTTTGCCCTGATCAATAATATATATATACTGCTATTAGATGTTCCCTTGCATGTCACACATTTTAAAGGCACCAAGTTGTAAAAAACAAACAAAATATAGAAACTTGGTTTGAGGCAAAAGTAAAGAGGATGAACATTATAGTGAATGCTGCAATTAACTATATTAAATGAGAATGAGAAAGCATAAGAAGCGAATTATTAAAGCAAGTTTGATGCGAGTTTTCAGATTTTTGTAAAGTTTATTATTAGTTTTAAGTTAGCTGCATATAAATATTTAGTCTGTGGTCCAAAACAAATACGAAATGAACAACATTGCCTCAAAGTTGAATAAAAAACAAACAAACAAACAAACACATGAAAGCGAAGAGAAATATGATACTTAAGCAACAAGAAGATGGAAATGGAGAACATAGACATTAGGCGATAATTAACCATACGTGTTTCTTAAACCTATTTAATGCGTTGTATAAAGATTCGAAAGTGATTCTGTTCTATGATAGAAATAACAAAATACATATAGAAATAGAATAAAAAAACAAACAAGAAAAAAGAAAACAAAACAAAAAACAACAACAAACCAATTGCTCGCTTCTGCCAATATATTTAATTATAATTCAATTCATATACACAATATGAATAAATAGATATTAAATGAAATAGTTCTAAACGCATTCTAAATAGTTTTTACAATAACTATGCAAGGTAAACATTTCTAAAATAGTTAATGAAAATTACTACAACGAGATTTATACACAACAAGAAAACTAAAAAGCAAACAATATATATATAATATAAATATATTTATCGTTCCGTTTTATTCAAGGAAAATTATGTACATAAGCATTTTAAGAGCTGGAAAATTGGGAAGCATTAAAAACGTAAGTGAATTTCTAAAGTTTTGTCCATAGTGAATCTTTATATAAAATGTAGAGCACTGATTATAAGAAAAATAAGTTTTTTCATATATGCGACACAATTTTAACATACTTCATAAACGAGCAACAGATATTTCGTTGTATGGAAAAAATGTAGCATACTTTTGGGAGTCAAACTATGCTGGTGCACTATGGTCTAGGAGACCACTTTTCTTGATGGAAATGAATAACTCCTAAACTACTACATGGTGTATTGGATTATCAAGCCGAAGGCATCTGCTGAGTAAACATTAAAAGGAAATAAGAAAAATAAATGATTTTAAATCACAAACCAATTAATATTAAAAATTGCTGTGTTATATTGAGGTTTTCATAAAGCAGCAAAATGTTAATAAGAACTTTATTAATTATTGCCTGTAGTGAAAACTATACAAAAGTGCAATGCGGAACTATTTCCCATAACACGTTGATTGTATAAATGTATGTATTTTTGTTTTTTGGGATTGCTTGAGGTATCAACGAGAGATCAACGAATATTATTAATGCTTAGAATACAACAACGCAATTGTAGATTATCAGCAATTAGAAATCGACAGCAGCAGCACAAGCACAAAGCACAAGCAGTTGTTGAAATTCCCGTTTCCCAGTTCAGGTTCAAGTTGAAACAGTTGCTGGCAAGTCGCAAAATGAGAACGGCTGCGCTTGCACTCTTCTGTATGGGATTATGGGTCAGCATGGCATCGGTGCTGGGCAAGCAATATTTGCGCTGTGAACTGGCCCGCAAGCTGCTGGAGCAGCACAGCTTTGAGCGCAGTCTCCTATCCAATTGTGAGTAGTTGAACTATAGAGACAAAGGTGAAGAGTCGCAAACTATGTTCATAGGGATATGCCTGCTGGAGCATGAGAGCGAACTGGATACGTCAAAGATAAGCACCACATCGAATGGATCACGCTATGGTCTCTTTCAGATCGAAAGTCGCTATTGCCAAGATGGCAGACGTGGGGGCGTTTGCAATGTCAAGTGTCAAGGTACGCACAATCACAGACACGGAAGCTTTTGTGCTTTTTGTAAGTTTCACTGCATTTATTTGATTTTGTTGCAGATCTGGTAGAGGAAAATCTCCGTGAGGCTGCCGCCTGTGCCAAGCGTATTCAGGCGGAGGAAGGCTTTCGGCATTGGAGCGGTTGGCAACGCTATTGTCGCAACACGCAGAATTTGCCTAACTTAAAGGTCATTTGCGGCATTTGAATAAACTCTCTCTTTTTATACTCGAAATACACATAAAATACTCTTAAATAAACTGTCAAAGATGCTCGATTTTTATTTACAAAGTCATAGTTTACTTTTAGTAATATATTATCATATTATTGTGAAGCTTTTGCTAATAAACTTTTCAAGCAACTCACGCTTCAGCGTTATCGCTTTCCAAAGCTTTCGCTCTCGCAATCGTTGCGCTCTTTTCGTTCGAGTGCTCACTCTCTCTTTCTCTCTGCTGTCGTTCGCTTTGACGACTTTTAGCTTATGGAGGGCTTTTGGGGCTGTGCTCGCTTCAGGGGGATTTCATTAAGCGATGCCAGTCGAAACGAATCAAACGTTTCTGGGAGCGCTGCACGTACAGTTGTTTTGATTTCATTTGAATCTTCATTTCTTACGTTCGTTTTCGTTGACAAGTGCGCAGTGGTTGCATAACAATAAGAAAAGAAAAAAGTACAGCATAAATAAAAAAGTACTATATGCTATTCACATATTAGTAAAATATGTATACAAAAAAAGTACTTAAAGTACTCAATATATAATACTACACTAGTATTATGATGATCTTTGTGATTTTTTTGTGCCCCATGATCCCAAATGCAAAAAGAAAAAGAAAAAAAAACGAAACTGACTACCTGACTGTGACTCATTGAACCGGTTATGAAATGATCTTACACACACATGCATACACACATACATACCAATACAAGTGCCAATACAATACATACAAGTCCAGTCGTCAGTCCAATGACAGATAAGATTCTGTCACTGTCCCCTTTGCTTAGTCTTTGAGCTAACGTGTGCTTAAGCTGAAGAAAATCTAAAGAGCTCTTCATTATAAAAAGTTGTGTTTTTTTTTTTAACAAAAGTTCTGAAACATCATTATCATTAATCATTATGTAATGTCCCCTTAAAAGTTGATCCTTTGGGTCTATAAAAGTATGATGATATATAAAGAAATGAAAAGAAAATTTATTTCTGTGTTTTACAAAAAAATCATATGAAATTTATCATGAAATCATGAAAAGAAAAATGTCCTTAAAATGTGAATTGCCCTTACGATAAATACTAGAAAATAAATCTAGTTGAATCAATGAAAAGAGTATTCTGTGCTTTATGAAATATCATATGATCATAATGAAAGGAATAAATTCCTTCAAGAGTGAATTGCCCTTACGAAAAGTACTAGATTATAAATCTAGCTTAGAGCCTGCTAATAAAAGAATATGAGAAAAGTATTCTATGATTGTGATTACATGAAAATCAATTGCAATAAATTGAAATAAAATTCCCCTGTGAAATATGCTTATGAAATCTAATGAAAATCCCCTAAATCCCTTACTGATCCAATGTTTACATTGATCGAAGTGTGGGCTGTCCTCTCATATACATATGATGTGAATATAAAAGAATCATATTTTTAATGATTTGCCTAATTAAAATATATTTAAAATATCAACAATGTGTATGAAGTTATTCTGAATAATATGGAATAAACATATGCATATATAAAACATATATACAATACTGTACGATCTGTGTATAACTGAAGTTTGAAATGCAAAATATCCTTTTATTGCTTTGAGTCGTTAATCTTGAGGATAAGTTGGCCAATAATGTTATTAAAATAAAAAGAAAATTTAAAATATAATATCAAATTTGTTTAAATTATTGAATTAATTCAAAGTCTATATGCAAAATGTGTTGCTTGCAATAAGAAAATGCAAAAATATCTTGAAATAATTTTGATATGTGAAGCTATTGAAACTGCAATTGAAACAATCTTTTACTGGATGTTTGATGTGCGATATAAGTGAAAAAGAGCAACTTATTATTTAATTGAAGATCAGCTTGATCATTGTATGAAATTATCTGCGTGAAGTTCGACTAATGCATGAACAGTATCCTTCAATAGGACTGTGGAGCATTATGTTGATAGCAATGACGTTATGAATTATGCCGGCTCAAGATCCAATAAGCAGGAGCAGTTCAATTACATTGGATTGCGGAGCTTTTTGTTGATGACGAGCAAATTTATGTTTGCAATGAAATGAACTTGGCTTCAAGCCTTTGATGAGCCTGCCCTTACCCTTTGACCTCTACATATTTTACTAAGCTAAGTCTATTAATTATGAGAATAAAGCTGAAATCAAGTTTTCAAGTTGAATTTCATCAGAATGATCTGGAAATTTCGATCGCTGCGTCATTTGTTAATTTTTTTGTGCTTCGCTAAGCCCGGCGAGTTGCTTATTTCACCAGACTGCGAAATAGCGTTCGAAAAGTATGTGCTAACAAATGCGCACTCTATACGTATACGTGATATCGTAAACGTATGCGTGATAAGGTCTACGTGTATCAGTTTTTGTATATCATTGTTTACGTTTGTGTTGGTGTAGTGTATGTGTGTGTGTGAAACGTGTTCACACACCACGCACACCACGTCACAAATCGGCTATTTTTAGTGTGTGTCTCCCCGTTGAGCTTTATCTTTTGCTCGTATTCGCTATCGCTCTCTTGCTCTGTCCCTCTTGCTCTCTGTTTGTTTGTCAGTAATTGGCGTCTGCGTCGGCGTCGGCGGCGACGTCGACGTTAAACGTTTGCAAACGTTCGCTGGCGAGTATAAAAGTTGCCGGCCGGCAAGCGTTCATCATCAGTTTGCAAGCTTCAAGCTTTCAAAACAGCGACAGAGAACATCACAAACACAAACAAACACACATATACACAAAAGAACAACGATAATAATAATAACAATAACATAGAACAAAGAACGACATTTGCAGTTAAATTTTCCAATTTTTCACAAACTCAATCAACATTCAATATGGCTGAAGTAGCTAGAAATGTGGGCGATGCGATGCAGGACGAGCCCATCGAGTTGCTCGACATCGAGTACACGCAGATTTCGTCTGTGCCAAAGGGACAAGAACAGGAGAAGGAGCAGGAGAAACAGCTGCGTCCCAAGACCGGCAAGCTCATCAAGAAGGCCATGAAGGAGGCGCACAAGGCGCAGCGCATGCTGCAACAGGCCATGGAGCAGCTGGTGAAGGAGCAGCACAAGCTGAAGCACAATGAGTGCAAGCAGGCCAAGAAGGCGAAGAGGCAGCAGAAGAAGCAGCACAAGAAGGACAAGAAGCTGGCCAAGAAGCAGCAGCGCAAGGAGCAGCAGTCCACGGAGGAACAACAGCAGGAGGAGTCTGCTGAGAAGGCGGCACGCTCTCGCTCCAGCAGCGTCAGCTCCACTTCCAGCTCCTCGTCCTCGTCGTCATCATCGTCGTCGTCGTCCAGCTCCTCATCAAGCTCGTCGAGCAGCTCCGGCTCCGACCAAGCATATGGTTGGTTTGGCCGTGGTCATGGTCATCATCGTGGACGTCGCGATCGCTCGCGTTCCCGTTCACGCAGTCTCTCACGCGGACCTTGGCGTAGACATGGACATGGTCATGGTCATGGACATGGACACGGTCATCGTCGTCCTCATGGACATGGTCATGGTCATCGTCATGGTGCAGGACATGGTCATCGTCATGGTCACGGACACGGCCATGGCCCCCATCACTTTGGACCGCATCACATGCTGCCTCATCACTTTGGGCCCCATCACTTTGGACCGCGTGGCGCTTGGCCCGTATGGGAAGACGCTCAGTTTTTTCGGATGGGCGGCCTGCCGTGGGCCCAGGAGACAAGCACGGCAATCCCGAAATGCCGCTCGAAGTCTAGAGCACGCTCCGTTTCCCGCTCCGGTGGACATCGTGGACATCATCAGCGACACGGACACGGACACGGACATGGCCCAAAAGATCACGCCCATGGCCATCGTGTAAGGCCCTCCAGGTCTAGCTCCAGCTCTAGCTCCAGTTCCAGCTCTAGCTCTAGCTCCAGCTCCGATTCCAGTTCGAGCTCTAGCTCCAGCTCTAGCTCGGGCAGCGAGAAGCAGTTTGGTCGTCATCACGGTCATCATCGCGGACCTCATCGTGGCCACCATCGCGGTCACCACTTCGGTCCTCGTCCGGGACCTCATGATTGGCCACATCATGGCCCCAACCATGGTCCTGGTCCTAATCATGGTCCTGGTCCTCA
Organism: Drosophila pallidifrons; assembly: GCA_023558445.1. Classification (NCBI taxonomy): domain Eukaryota; kingdom Metazoa; phylum Arthropoda; class Insecta; order Diptera; family Drosophilidae; genus Drosophila; species Drosophila pallidifrons. The sequence goes on from CM042351.1 coordinate 7,086,483, forward strand.
TCATGGTCCTCATCATGGTCCTCATCATGGACCTCATCATGGACCTCATCACGGACCCCATCACGGACCTCCCCATCATGGTCCTCACCATGATCCTCATCATGGCCCTCACCGTGGTCCACATCACGACTGGCGTGGTCCTCCCTGTGGACCCATGGATGCCTTTGGGCCACCAACACCGCCGCCTGATTGCGCTGAGCCGCGTTCTCGCTCTCGCTCCCACTGCAAGGGCGGCAAATCCGTTGAGCGGGAAGTGAGTCGCTCTCAGTCTCGTTCTCGCTCTCGTTCCTGCTCTCGTGGTAAGCAGGACAAGCACGAGAAGCATGACAAGCATCAGAAACACTGCAAGGGCAAGGGCAAAGGCAAAGACAAGTGCAAGGGTAAAGGCAAAGGCAAGGGCAAAGGCAAGGAACATCATAAGCACAAGCATCATCAAGGACATCATAAGCATGGCGAAGTCAACGCCTAACATTACTGCCCAATGAACAACCCAAAGAGTTGGAACAATTGCATATATCAACTATTAATCTTCAATTTAAAAAAATCAAAAAATTAAAAAAAAAAGTATTATACGCTACACTATATAACGATATACCATATATTCGATCTATATCAAAACATGTATACACTATATATTATTTTTTAATAAATATAAACTATAAACACTAAAGCAACTAATGTTATTATTGGGGAAGTTGGGAAGCAAAATAGAAAATAAAAATGCAATATTCTACATCTCAGTCAAATTTTTAGAACCTTAACACAATAAATAAACTTCAAAGGACTTCAGTGGACTGATTGCATTTAGCACCAGCTAATGAAGTTGAGGGAAATCGGGAGGAATGCTGAACTGAGCTGTAATATTGGGGTTTATTTTTGTGAAATTGAAATGCCAAATTATGCAATTACAATAATCAAAAAGCATGCAATTAATGCGACCATTGCAATAATTTCTATGTAATTAGAAGCCAATTGGACATGCTCGACTGCTTTACACCCTGGTGTTAATCCCTATTAAGCGATTGCTGGCAGCCGTTGGCAAAGTGTTGCTCATTTTAAAGGTTCTGCAGTTGAGCGATAGAGTACAGGGTATTAAAAACAAATTCAATTACGCATCGCTTCGTAATCCAATTTGAGTGTTATGCGGCCACAACATTTGATAAATAACAAACAAGAGCGACAAAACAGAGAGGAAGCTAGAGCGGGTGTCGATGAAATGACTTTGTTTTGTTTATGAAAGATTAAATACCCTATATACTATGTGACAATCTTATCAGACAAATACTTCGCAGCTAATTTTGTTCCACTACAATAATTGGTGTAAACAAATAAAATACTCAAGTGACTTTTTGATGCACTTCTTCTACATTTTGTAACTGCTTTCAATTGTTACAACACTTGTAGTTCAATGTAAACAACCTAATTTGAAGACTCCCACTTAGCTGGAGCTGTGAAGTCATTCCACAGCAAATAGAAACTAATTATGTTATAATCTCTGCATATAAATAATATTTAAATTCGAATTATGTACGAAACCAAAAAAAATTGTGGCATTCGAAAAAAATATAGAAATATAGAATTAGTCAGTGTGAATAATAGACGACTAGTAGATAACATAACTTTCAGCCATGATACCCCAAAACTAGCTAATTCGGGGTCTTATGTTCTTCCGTCCAATACTGGGTTTGCCAGCTCAACAGGTTTTCCCGCTCTGACGAAGCGAACATGATCGATAAGGCGATTGATAAGGCATTTCGTAGTTCCCATCGAGGGCGTAGTCTTCCAACTTTTGGAGAAAAACCCATATGTAATAATTTGATAAATGATTGAGTGACTGAGCAAACTTTAGCTGCAGATAAGACAATGCCTCACAATCAGCTGGGGAGCAGAATGTTTTGATTTCAGAAGAGTTTCTCCTTTGCTTGGGAACAGTTTTGCCACTGCAAGTGTTCCCAGCGAGGGGCAATAAAGTGTTCCCGAATAAGGCGAACAGGTCGACGCGATGAAGCTCCTTAAATAAAAGCAGTTTATTCTATATTTATAATATGAAATAAATTAATATACAAAAATATTTATAAATACCAAATAATGAAGTTTCTCTAATTATTTTTAATATACTTGCATCATACTTTCATTTGCTGATTGTTAAACTAAGTGGATGTTGGAACATCTCTATAGGTCATAGATCATGAAATGATTTAATCGTAGAATTAAAATAGAATTAATGCCAAACTTCTCAGGTCCAAAATATGATGTGCATATAATATATATATAATATATATAATAATATATATCAAGTCGAGCGCCTTTGGTGCCAGTGCTTTAGAAATATGTTAGTGTTCATTTTAATTATATCTAACCGTTTAAAAATAAAAAAATTATTATATATTATAATTTTAGTTCCACTTTAGAACATTGTTATCTTTCACAGGTCTCTAAAGTAGCGCATATTTGGCTAAGTAAAGATGCTTCCCCAGGCACAAAGCGTTAAGAGCGGATTTAAGAGAGTTAATACTGGGAACAGTTGTCTGGCAAGTGAGAACAGTTGCTTCCCCTCACAAAGCCGAGGTAGACAAGTGGGAACGGAAGTTGATTTGTTGAAGCCGAGTACGCTGCCAGCACGTAGATGGCCTATGGCATAAATGCTATTTAATAATAAACTACCCACATACACACATACACACACACACATAGACACACTCACACATGCAGAAGAGTGCCTCACACAGACAAAGGAAAGAACCTGATACAAAGTTGGGTGAAATCTTTTTGTTTTCAGTTTTAATTTTAACTGATTAAGATTGGACAACTCTTCCGATGGCGATAACGCGACAAAGGACTGAGAGTAGGAGGCGGAAGCGAAGGAGGGGAAGGAGGCTTGAAAGAGTTGTTGTGTTTGGCAGTTCATGGAGTTGGGTTTCAGGGTCAAGGGTCAGCAGGAAGTAGACTTATCGCAGCCAGATGAATGTCCTTTGAGTTAACTGCGGATGTTGCTTTTGCTTACTTTGCGTTTCAATCAGTCAACAGGTGAGCACACTCACATACACATCAATATTTACACACACAAACAGAAACACATGAAGGAGTTTTAGGTAAATTTCAAAGCAAAAACTTTGTGTTCAATTCAAGTGACAATGTGACAGGAACAGAGTCGCATTTGTTGCCCTTTTGTTGTCATTGTTCTTCGTATTCGTCTGTGTGCTTTATGTTTCAGGCCTCTTCATTGTCATCAGCAGGCATCAAGTGTGCTCAAATCTGTATACAATCTGACACTCTGTGATTTACTTTAAGCGCAGATTTTCAATTTTCTTAAAACAAAAAAACCAAAAACGCAAAAAAAAATCCATCAAGTGATGGGGAAAGCGCAGAAAAAGACGCGCTGCGAGTGTGGCTCAAAAAGTGTGGCAGGAAGTGGATTTTTGAGCGGAAATAATTTTGCCACATGTTGGCAAATAAACACACACACACACAGACACACACGCAAAGAAGGTGAAGAGCTAATACCAAAGAAGCGTGCCGCTGGCAGACAACCAACTTGGCTTGGCATTGTAGCCAGTACACTGCAAAAAAAAGGGGGTGCGATGTTTGCTTTTTAGGTGGAAGTAGGGAGCATGATTTGGCGTGTTAGTCAACGGGAGGTGGCTCAAATCCATTCGCCTTTATCGTCAGCAAGCTTAAAATTCAATATAAGTGCACGATTCTCATCTCGCCCCATTTGTGTTTTGTACATAATTTTCCTCTTCGTTTTCCTCCTTTTTCCGTTTTTAATAATTTGCTGTTTTTTTTCGGTTTGAAACTTTGTTCCCCTTCGTGCATGGCAAATAATTTTGTGGCAGGCGAAGCTAATGCATAAGCTACGCTTCCTCCTTTTGCCTCCCCTCGAAGTGCTTATCTACGCAGCACGCGTATGTGACAGCAATAATGAGAAGGGGAGTATGGAGTATGTTCTTCAACAACCAGTAATCGTTGTGCCCAATGATTGATGATCAACCTGTGATAGTAAACATTTTGCCCAAAGATTGCTATATATATTGTGCATCTGGAAAGGGGTTTCGTCTTCGCATGTCATTGGCAGGCAGAACAAAGAGAGTTATTACGAAAGCAGCAGTTGGTAATTAAAGTAAACAGCCATGAAATTCCAATATTAGTAGTTGTGCTTAAAATAAAATATATTAATATGCAGTAGTTTATTTAGCGCAGATAGGAAATACTCTTAAGTATTTTCTCCTCTTTTTAACATTAATATGCACCTGAAAGGGTTGTATATAAATAAATTATGTTTCTCAAATATATTCTAATTTATTTCTGGCTTGAAGGTAAATAATGATGTGATCAAAATGAATAATTTGCACACACAAATAGATAATTAATGCTGGTACTTAAGATTTACTTTGACCCAAAAAGTAAGCAACAGTCCTAAGGGTCAAATAGGCGGCATTTGAATCCCTGCATTTCTGAACGCTAGTTCAATGCTGGTGAAATAAGCACTTACCAACAGACCACCACTACTTACAAAGTGACACCTAGCTATGCGTTCTTTAATTTCCGTTTTTGTATGAAATGTCAAAATAAAACAAGTAAGAAAGCTACAGTCGAGTGTACTCGACTGTGAGATACCCGCTACCCATTTTGAATAAAAGCAATATGTTTTGCGGTATTATTCTCAAAATATACCAAATATACTACAAAAATACTACAAATATACCGAATGGTATATTTGGTATATCGGTATAGTACCGCATTCAAAATATACCATAGACGGCACAATATACCAGATTGTCAACCAAAGCAACTAAGATCCCTAGTAAGTAGGCGTTTTTGCCCATACAAAAGTATTTCTTTAATAACTTCGACAATTTTTATCTGATCGCAACCAAATTTTCAGGAATCATAACTACTACAGTAACTATTATATATACCAAAACTCTAGCTTTAAAATTACGCTTGTTATTCGATTTTTTTGATTTGCGGGGGCGGAAGTGGGCGTGGCAAAAATTTGAAACAAACTTGATCTGCGTGCAAACATTACAAATGCTGTCGAAAAAAATTATAGCTCTATCTCTTGTAGTCTCTGAGATCTAGGTGTTCATACGGACAGACGGACAGACACAAGCGGACAGACACACAGACGGACAGACGGACATGACTAGATCGTCTCGGCTGTTGACGCTGATCAAGAATATATACTTTATAGGGTCGGAGATGCCTCCTTCTACCTGTTACATACATTTCCTGCCGGCTCAAAGTTATAATACCCTTCTACCCTATGGGTAGCGGGTATAAATAGGGTCTCCAGTTTGCAGGGATGAAACAGTTCACTGTTTTAGCTCACCCTAAAAGTATGCAACAGTGAAAAGCGCACGATTTCTACTAATTTGCTTTATTTGATTGACCCTTAAAGTATGCAAACAAAAATGTTTACCAATAAATTAAAATATTTAAAAGAAAAAGGAACCTTAAATATTTAGTGCATAATCGTAATGTTGTTGATATTCCACATCGCTAATTCCATGTCTGTTAATGTTAGTAACGGAAGCGCATCCTGCACAGTGTTCTTCCACAAACTTTGAAAATCATCCGAGTAGCTACGTTCAAGGTTATTTTCTGGGTTAGTGTTATTATGTGCGTATTTGCATAGAAACTTCTCACACTAATTGTTTACGCTCTGGCTATGCATTTAGTTAGATAAATTGAATTTCTTTTGCGTGTTGCGTGGCAAAATAATCCAAGACATTTTATTGTCGGATGCATAGCAAAATATTCAAAATTTTCTTTGGCAGCCAAAAAGTGTGCAGAATTTTGAACAATAAGAACTATAGAATATAGTATTTCCGCCTTCTGCGAGATTTTAAGCAATACAGATATATGCAGTTTGTGGTGATCCGTGTTGGTGTTGTTGTTGTTGCTATTGTTGCTGTTGTGAATGCAGTACGAAACGTGCCAGAAAAGAGCTTCAAAATCACGAGGCGTGCAACAGAATTCAGTCGATGGCAATTCGGCAAAAAGTTTTGCAACAATGCTTATTTGCCCAGGCAAAAAGAGGTGGTTAATAGAGAATGCTACGTGTGATAAATGCCAAGGCAACTGCTGCTGCTGCTGCTGCTGCGTCTGTTATAACAATAGTAGCTCAGTGTCTCTGTGTCTGGGATTCGGAGAACTGGACTGGCAGCTGCTTCCTGAATGCCGCCCGCAGATCCCGTGTGGCGCATTTAGTATGCAACACTTGTCCGGCTGCCTTAACAGTGTCAGCAGCCGAAAACAAACACAAAACAATACAATATATATGTATGTATATATACTCGACAACAGGGCAGCAACAGGGCAGCAACAGCAACAATGGTAGCTGTAAAACTTGTAGGGCCAACGCTGCGTATGCGCAATGTGGGCGCACTTCATGCAAAACTCAACCATTCAGCCGCCGCCCCCATTCAAGCGTGCAATGTGGGCGTGGGCATTCACATCACACACGCACACACACACACACACACACACACATAGGCGTTGGTGTTGCATTTACTTTATGCCCCATTGCGTCGTGCTGCACATTTTAAATGCTGCCACCAACAACAACAACAACAACAACAACAGCTGGAGAAGTGCAACACAAAGTTTCAGATTTTTCTGTTAAATTCTGTGATTTTGTACTCTATGCAAAACGGATTTAAAGAATTGTCTTTGAGTCAAGAAAAATGTATAAAACTTTGCAAGAATTTGTCACCTTACCTGAAGTATTTTCAAATTCAGTTCATTTTGAATATATTTATTTATAAGTATTTTATTTGGTAATTTAGTGTATTCAAATAGTCATCTGAAACTCGAGCTTTTGATTTTTGCATTGGCGCTAAAGGAAAATGCAATTTCCCTGGTTGCATTTAAAATGCATTTTGCAAAAGTTCGATAAATATTTGGCTTAAACCGCCGCCCTGCTTAAAATGTCACTAATTAATATGTGCCCAGCGCGAAGCAGCGCGAGGGCTGCAAAAATATTGTAATAAAAATCAAAATTAACGACTGCGATAAATTGCAATTTGCAAATCCCACTTTGAGCACACTTTTAATTGCAATCATGGAAAATGTTTGCCACTGGTCAACTCGCAAGCTATTTAATTTCTCTCGCTCTCTCTCTGGCTCAATTTTCTTGTGGTCTCTTTGTGAGGATTCTTTTTGCTTTTTTGTTTGCTCTGCTGACATCTGAATGTGGCATCTATTGCAAATGTAAATCTTAACTAACAAAGTGTATATAAAGTGAATTATTATAATATTTAAATATTTCACTCTGACTTGTAAGAGGTATCATTGACTTTTGCAAAGCATTTGCTACACACACACACACACACAGACACACACACACAACAGAGCAGAGCTTTTGTCATGTAAATTAAGCAGTTGCATTTGAGTTAATCAAAGTGTCGCAAGTTGCGATTCATTGTGCACTTTTAATTGATGATCATGTGAGTGAGTGAGTGAGTAAGCGTTGGATTAAGTTCTCAATTGTAGAATAGGATTTCTTGAGTTTATCTCAAGGTTGCATCTCAAGTGAATTTGCTTGCAAAACTTATTTTCTTGTGTCCCTCGAAACACAACAGACGTGTGTCTATTCAAGTGCACTCAAGAGTTTCCGTAGTTTGAAATTGATTTTTTTAAATAACTAAAAATACAGATAATATATAATTGTGTGTGTTAGAGTTGAGTTAAATTACATATATATTCAGGTAATTATTCAATCTCAATTTAATAGCAGCCTTTCTACAGGGTATCTACCGATCGTTCAGTCGCGTCTCAAGCAATCACAATTCATTTTATTCTTTGCTTTTTTGTTGCTCGTCTTTTTTTTTGTTTGCTTGCTTTACGTATATTTGTAAGATGAAATGAAATCAAAATCTTTATGAAAACATTTCATGCAAATGAATAAATAAGCAAGTGCCTAAGAGAGACTTTGACTGACAGCAGTCAGATTCTAGCAATGGATGCGAGATTGTGACAAACACACATACACACACACACACATACATGCGAAGGACAGACGATAAAGTTGTGTGGAGGAGGCAACAGTTACATATTTACATAAATATTACATGGCTATTACGAAACGCCTCTGTGACACGCCCCCTTCTAAACAGAGTATTTGTATAGGCAAAATGTCTAGTTACATGTGTAGCCATGTGAGTGTGGTGTGTGTGTGGGTGTGTGGTGTGTGTAAATATCTGTCTGCATGCATTACAATAATATGAAAATTATTTGTAATGTAATTTCAACTTAATAAATTCTCATATAAAGCATCGCCCCCCCGGTCTCTATCTTCCTGCTCTCACTCTCCTCATTCCTTATTTCTCCATCCGGCATACACGCACGCACGGCACACACACACACACACGCTTGGTTAAGTGTTTAAACAGCAACGTGGCAAAGCAGTCGAGGCACCTGCAAGAGCTGCCTCATTACGGAAGCCGTCGGCGGAGCTGGAAACGGAGACGACAACGATGCTGCAGCAGCAGCTGAGAAGGGGCTCAAAAGGGGGGTAGAGGGGGACCGACTAAGTCGTAGGACAATGAGGACGCCGGCAACGGCGACAGGAAGTAAAGTTGTCAAAAGTAAATTTGCATAAACGTACGAAAAATTTTAATATTTACGACAAATTTGCAGCTGCCTTCCCTCTGCCCCAAGCGAGCGCAACTTTTTGTGCTACATACTTGGTGGTGTGTGTGTGTATGTGTGTGTATGCTGGGGAGCAGGAATGGGAAGTAAAAGAAGGGAGCAAAACATGGCTAAGAGCAGAACCACAATCAAAACCAGCAGCAAATGAAAGGTGCGGCTGCACTTCCAGCTGAAAAGGAATCTAGAACGGAAATGGAGAAGGCAGAGGAGTATGGGATGAGGAAGGGGAAGGGGAAGGGGAGGGGAATGTGGCCAATGCTTTAGAGCATAAACTAAATTAAGTTAGCACATTGAATGGGCAATGAGGAATATATACGTTGCCGTTGCCGTTGCCGTTGCCGTTGCCGTTGCCATGGACAACAACTCAAAACGCAGCATTTCAACAGTTTATCGAATTCGCTTTCGCTGCAATTTCGCCTCCTCCGCTCCGCAAAAAACATTTTGCATAACACATTTCACTTGGCTGGCGATTTCAGAGTTTGCTGGACGAGCTGCACACAATCCTGCGGCCAGCTGCCAACATTTGCCAATGGACCAAGTTTTGCCAGCTGCAGTTTATTTTTTTTCTTCCGCTTTTTTGTTGGCCTGCAGGGAACTTGGAAGCATTCAAATTGAATTTTGTATTCCAGTTGTGCGGTTCTAACATGCCTAACTGCATAAATGTTTGACCAACAAATGTACACAAAAGCTTCACAGCATTAGCTAATTGAAACAAAGACTGCTCCGACAATGCGATTTATATTGTATGTCCATATTGTGTGTCCATTCACACACAACTTTATTTACAGGGTATGAAGTTGACTCGTAAACAGCTCACTCAAGTGGCATTAGATGTTACTTCTGGTTGACCAGGCATCACAGATCGTAGAGTTAAGAAACCAATTTCCGAGCCATGTTGCAAAACAACTTTGGAGACTGAGATTTACAGCTGCCAAATATATTTTGTGTATTTATTGTTTTCAATTTAAATTTCGTAAAAGACTTTGTTAAGCTCTTTTTAAATGCTCTGTAAAATCGATCCGCAATTCGTCAGCAAATTGAGCAGCGATCAATTTGGGACAGAGACAAACAAACGCAATCGCAGCTGGCGACCCATCAATAATTTGTTTATTATTTTAACGATCGAATGGTCTTTCACTCAGTGCTGTTATGGCTATGAAATTGGCATCCGTCTGTTCTGTCGGTTAATTGACGCATCTACTCTGGCCCATTATGTTTCGTTGGCTCATTAGCAATTAGCGCTGTCATTTAAATGATTTCTTAAATGCCAAATGCCTTTCGAACTTTCGCACTTTAATGTCAGTTTTACACTTTACGCAATACCCGGCAAATATTTTGAATGGATTGCACACTAAACGCTTGCAGCGGGTATAACAGACTATAGCAGCAGTTGAAATCAAAATTGAAAGTGCTAATTTACAGTTCAATTGGAGTAACATTTAAATTAAATTTGAATAAATTTATGACACATTTTCTATATAAAGGTAAAATTGTTTTCTTTTAAAATGAAATTTGGATTAAGTTTTAACAAACCTGTGAGAAACTTTTTTTTATATAGATATGTATAAAAAATGCTGTTTGCAAAAAAACAATTTAAATAATTATAGACAAAAAGGTTTTTGTGCACAATAAAATTCAAATTGAACTTTTCATAAGACACTTTTTTAACATATACATAGTTTTTTATTGTTAACAATATGAATTCATTTTATAGTCTTCATATTTCAACACACATCTGAGAAACTTTTTTACATCCAGATAAAATGGATATTCCATGTTAATAAAATTAATTAATTTAAATGGCGATTTTTCTGGTTGGGAAATTCGAAATTTAGACTTAAAATACGCTTTAATTTTATGATTAACGCATTCGTTTGATTATCGCATTAAAATGCATGGATTACAGAGTATTTTAGTTAATAGTCTGAGAGTCGAGGGTATTAAAGATCCGTGGCATATTTAGCGGCTGTTTATTTGGTGTCGATTTAATTGCAAAACGCGCTACACAAATGCCATTTTAATTGAATGTAGAATGCGCGTGTAGTCCGTTGTATTTCGTTCGTTGCAAGCATACTATTTTGGGGGCTATAATATAATTGGGGGCCAACTTTATCTGTAATCGCTTTAATGTGTGTTTTCAGTGGCTTTTAATGTTGCTGGCAAATGGCTCTTGGATTGCTTTGAGCCCATTAAATGTGATGTGGCTAACGTGGATGTGTTTCTAATTGCCGCATTGCCTGCCATCCTCATCTTTCCTTTTTTCTCTCTCCCCATTTCACCTCTCTTTGCCACTGGCGTCCAAAAAATGAAAGAAAAAAAACGGAACTAAACTATTTTCGTTGCTTTTGTGTGCAAGTTTTTTGAAGTCCATTTCGCTGAGGGCTCTCTTGCTGCCAAAGTACATAAATTGCATTCTCATGTAGAGAAAAAATCAATCAATTGCGATTTTTGATTTCATTAAAAATTGATTGGAAACTTGCAACTATGCCAGAGGCAGTGGCAGTGGCTGTGGCAGTGGCAGAGCCCTCGCATTATATGTGCTTCATTTTTGCAATTAAGGCAAACTTTAGACTCAATTGACCATGTCCAGGAGCCACGCCCACTTGTTGAACGACAACACGAGGGGGGCGAGCAGCAGCAGCAGCTTCCACTTTTCACGGAAATTGAAATTAAAGTTTAAGCAAGAATTGAGCGCACATGTTAATATCAAATTTATGGCAGCAGCACTCACAAAGCGTAAAGTTTAGTAAGGTATGCCCGACTAGCAGATACTCTAATTATGTTAGCAAATAAATTCTACTTAAAACAACAATGAAAGCAGCAGTCGAGTGTGCTCGAGTATGGATAAAAGCAAAATAGTGCGGTATTCATTTTAAAATATGTCAAATTACCGAAAAATTCTAAAATTATATTAAATGCTATTTTAGGTATATTAATATAGTACTATATTTAAAGTATACCATGGAGTGCCAAATATACTAGTTTATCAGCCAAAGCAGCTATGAGCCCTAGAAGGAAGGCGTTTTTCCCATATATTTATTTAATTTGTAACTTCTAAAATGTTTATCTAATCGCAACCAATTTTTCAGGTATAAAAGTTATAGTTCTTATTATATGTCAGCTCTACCTTTAATGTTACGCTTACTATTCAATTTTTATCGATTTGCGGGGCGGAAGTGGGCGTGGCAACCATTTGAAACGAACTTGATCTGCGAGGAAAAATATCATAACAAAAACATAGCTGCATCTTGTATAGTCTCTGAGATTTAGGTGTTCAACAGCCGACGCTGATCAAGAATATATATACTTTATAGGGTTAAAGATGCCTCCTTCTGCCTTTTATACACATTTCCTGCATTTACAATGTTATAATATCATTCTACCGTATGGATAGCGGGTATAATGAGTAGCGAATATGCTCGACTGACGAACTGTCGACAATTTCTGGTGAAGGTAATAAAATCTGATATATTCAAGCTTTGCCGCACTTTACAACACTGTGCATATGTGTGTGTGTGTATGTGTGTGTGTTGTCACTCGCGAATTGAGCACTTTGATGAATGGTTAATGCTTCATATAGTCTGGCTACGTGCCACATTTGAGTTCACCGGGCGGCAAAGCCTATTTATGTTGCTGTCACTTGTGCGTGTGCGCTTCCTGATTGTAATTAAAACTGCTTAATTTGCTGTCGGAACACACACTCACACACATACACAACCACAAAGGCGGAGGAGGAAGGGATGTGGATGTGGAATGTATTGTCAATGCAACACAATTAATGACGAACGACGCGAGACGAGCACGAGTTCATTTTGACTTTTGTAATACTCAGTTTAAAATGTGTAATTGATGCCATTGTTTTGGGCAGCTCGTCGTCAATTGTTGTATGACTCGTTTAATAAAGCACGCGCCATCAGTTTGCACAATATTACGTATACGTAATGTTCAACTAGTTGCATTGTGATTGCAAATCAAATGCTCATCAAATCTTCAATAATCTTGTTATCTACAATGCTTAATTCAATTGCAATTATTAGCGCTGAATGGGTGGCATTGCCAATTGTTTGCTCTAGCATAATTGCGGGTTAAATTAGCAAACAAATTGTGTGTGCGATTGTTCTGTGTCATTGCGCATAATAAACTGGCAACAAATGTGGCAATCTTTGTTATACATCGTGCATATTTAGACATTAAATCGATTAGAAAATGATTGAATACTTAATTAAATCATTTCACACTTTACACATTTGCTCAGCTTTGACGAGTAATATAGAAATTAATAAATAAATTGTAAAATATTACGTTAAATCAAAAGCTTATTATATATATAAAGAAATATTTGATGCAATCAAAATTTTTTTTTTAAATTTTAAACGAGAGTTTTCTTTAACTGATAATAAGCGTGTCAAGTTTTAATACAACTTAAGATACTTTGCTTGCTATTCATCATGCATTAAATCGATCAGAAAATTAAAAAATTTCACATTTTACTTTACAAATTTGCTAATTTTTTTAATGCTTACTTCCTGAACTTGATGCCAGCTGAGCTTTGCCTAGTAATATTGAATTGGCAAATGAATTTATAAAATAATGTGTTGCATTAGAAGCTGATTCTTGAAGTCTTTAGAAATATAGTTATTTTTCGATGTTACCTGAATTTTATTTAAATGTCAAACACAGAATTTGAAACTGACAACAAATGCTGCAATTTTTTCTTATAATATTTTTATTTTAATTTTACATTTTAACACAATTGCAAACCTTATTAAATCGAATATCATTTTGCCTCCATTATTATTATTATTATTTTATTATCTGTATTTTATTAAATAATTTATTAATAATTGCTTAGCTTTTATACTTTTATAAGAAAACATTCCAACATCTTTAAATATACGAAGAATCTTCTTTAGGCATTCAGATTTGCTTTAATGTTGCTTATAATTCTAGTTTAAGCTGTCAAAGAGAGTATTTTAAAGTCGAGAGCTGCCAATTGAAATCGAGATTTCGCTGAGCCTTTATGCTGGCTATTTAGAGCGATTTATCATATCAATTATTATATTGCATGAGCATCTGATGGATTTTCAGTGCAACTCGAAACTGGGCTACGAAACAGAAAGTAGCAACAGAGTGAGCTTTCACTTGCAATACAACTTGCGATTTATTCCACTAGACACAGAGAGAACAACACACAGACACACACCGTGATGAATGCTTAACATTTGACCTGCAAGTGCATTTTGCCAGCAGCTCAGCGCGCAGTTGAGGGATCTGTGGGCAGTGTGTTTGTGTGGGTCTGTGAGTGTGTGTGTGTGTGTGTGGGTAGTTTCCAAGAGGGAGACGAGTGGAGAGGAGGTAAAGGAGATGCAGGCAACGCCCTGATTACATTTGCCAATGGCTGCCAAGTGCAGCGGTTCTTTATGCTATGCATAAATTACCTTGGCGAGTGCTCGAATAGACAGACAGACAGACGGCAAAAGAGTGGGAGAGACAGTGAAAGTGTAACAGAGAGAAAGCGAGCGAAAGAGAGATAGAGAGAGACAAGTGATTGTGGGTGGCAAGCTTTGTGCTGAAATGTCTCGTCGAAAGAGAATAGACTGAGAGACAGAGGCCTCTGCCGTCCTGGGCAGGTGGCGGCCAAGTTGCTTTGCCACTTTGTTAACTTTCATGATGCTGTTAAAAGTGAAGTGAAGTGCAGTCCAGAGATAAAAGCGCAAGCTTATGGCCTGTCACTGAACTTGGCCAAACACTTTCAATGAAGTTGTGCGGCAACAGCAGCAGCAGCAGCAAACTCCGCTTTGCTTTATCTTTGACGGTGTCAAAATGGCTAATTGTGCGAATCTCGTTTGGCAACACGAAGCGCTAATAGAAAGCACGTTTTCAAAGCCACTCTGCAGCTCAAATCTTGCATTTGGCAGCCAGCAGAACTTTGCCAATTTCGATTAGCTTAATATTCAAAGTGTAATATTATATTTCATTCAGTAGATAAGAAATTGCCTCAAAATGTTACTAAACTATATCCCAGTAATCATTCGCAAATATATCAATAATGAATTTATAAACACATTTTTTTAATGTTTTAAAATATTTCAATATTAAAAAGTCATATTTATGTTGATTATGCCTTGACAGTAATTTTATATTTCATGGAATTGTGCATTTATAAATACATTTTTTTACTATTTAAAAATATGTCTATATCTAAACTTAAATAAAATGATTATAATGTTTTTACATTGTATAATCAAAGAAGATCTATATTTTAAATACTAAAACGTTGAGAAATCATTCATATCAAATTATGAGTTAATTAGGAATTTATAATTATAATTGCAACACCTTTTATTTTTTAATTTTAATCTATTTTTTATATTAATTAGCTAGCATTCACATGTTTATTATGGCAAAGTAGTAGTATTCCATTTAAGTAAAACTCTTGGAAATATTATTAAATTATTTAAACATTCTGAATATTAAAACGTTCAGCAATCACTGACAAGTAGATATTAATTTTATGAATAAATACATCAAGCATGAATTTTAAAACATATTTTCAACGCATTTTATTTGTTATTTATATCATTCATGTTTATTAAAGGAAAATAGTAGAAGTAAATTTGGGTAAAATTCGTAGAGAGCTTTTGAAAATATATTCAAACTACGAGTAGTTATAAATTCCGAATACTAAAACGTTTAGCAGGTATTCAAAACAAGTTATGAATTTATGAATAAACATGTAGGTTGACATATCAATTATGAATTTATAAACATTTTTTCATCGCATTTTATTTGTTACTTAACAAAATTTTTATAATTTATGGAAAAGAATTTTCGTTATACTATAGATGTATATTCTACTGCCAGTTTAATGTATGCAATAAAAGGACTTGTTCAAACATTTCATTGTGAACAATTGAAAGATGCTTATGCGAATTCGGTTTAATCAAGTTCAAGCCGAATGATTGAAGTGCCTTGAGTTGATTGAAGCACAAGCCCTGCTGTTGATTGCACGAAGGCAACGCTAATTTGGAAGGCAATGAAAGAGTTGATTGAAAGGCGGACACACACACTCACACACACACACACATGTTGAAGACGCACTCAATCGCACTCATTTGCTAATGATTGATGGCCAATCGAAGCGTTAAGCCGCTTTTGTATACTTTTTTTTGTTGCTTCAGGACCCTAATCCTGTCTATGAGCTCGCATGCAGATGGATGTCAGCTCGGATGGCATTTTAATTAACCAAAAGCGTTTTAACGGGCGACAGTTTTAATGAGAGAGCGCGAAGGAAAGGGGGATTTGGGTTGGGTGCCAGTTTGAACATGTCATTTAAGTAATTTCATTTAAATCTTGACTAAGCCTGCAATGCGAGAGTCGAAACAAAGCGCATTAAATTGTAATGAGGCAGCCGCACAGCAATTTCCATTTTGCCAATGGCAACAGCAACAGCAACGGCAACACCAATGGCAATCGCAAGGACAAGGTCATAGGCCATGGCCCAGGACCCTATGGGCTATGGCAAGCCGCTTAAAACGTTAACTTATTATTTGTTGTTGTTGCTTTCCTGGATTTTTTCCTATTTTCATTTTCTATCTGCCAACAACAATAATAATGTAAGAGGAAAACAGAAAATTGCTTCCAATTATGTCTATGACGGGCTTGTCCATTAGACTAAGCAAATGTTTGAAGTTATAATTGAGGCGACATACTCATTATGTTCCACCAAGAAAACCTCCTCGATGTGTGTGTATGTGGTTGTCTTTGCCAATTAGCTGCAGAGTGCAATTGCAGCATAAATTACAATTCAGCTAGAGGTAAAGGTAGAGCTTGTTCAGATTTCCAAACTTGATTATGTTTGAAGGTAGCTATATAATATGTTCGTTTTTTTTAAAAGCATATCAGTCAGTATTATTTTGTATTTTTATTATATTCAAAATAATAAAAGACAAACTAAAGACAGCAGTATTTTCTCCCATTTATTTACTCTTCTATGCTTTATATTTTAGATAGCTAAGTTGTTAGTTAGTTCTTCCATGAGTCAATCAGTTAGTTAATCAATCAGTCAGTCAGTCAGTTAATCAACTTCCAGTTTTGAGACAGACAGACAGCGGAGACAAGGAGTGAGAGAGAGAGAGAAAGAGAGAGAATTCAATAATTAGTTAGTTATTCTAAGTGTCAGTCAATCAGTCAGTTAATCAGTCAGTCAATCAGTCAGTCAATCAGTCAGTCAATCAGTAAGTCAATCACTCAGTCAATCAGTCTATCAATCAGTCAGTCAATCAGTCAGTCAATCAGTCAGTCAATCAGTCAATCAATCAGTCAGTCAATCAGTCAGACAATCAGTCAGTCAATAAGTCAGTCAATCAGTCATTCAATCAGTCAGTCAGTCAGTCAATCAGTCAATCAGTCAGTCAGTCAATCAGTCAGTCAGTCAGGTGATCTGTCAATCAGGCAATCAGTCTATCAATCAGTCGGTCAGTCAGTCAATTAGTCAGTCAATCTATGTCAGTCATTCAACTATTGCGTCAGTTGCATTTTAAAATACTTACACTATGAGTCGCTTCAAAAGCAATTTAATTTATTAAATTCAAAAAAAAGTAAAATGAAAATTAAGTAAAGCAAAGTTTCCTTTCTTTTGTTACCACTTTTACTTCTCACCGTTTGGCTAGTTAAAAAAATTACTTAGTTCCTTCAAGAGTCACTCAGTCAGTCAGTCAATCAACTGTTGCGTCACTTTTATTTTAAGGGACACAGAGAGAGAGAGAGAGAGAGAGAGAGAGAAAGTCGCAATTAGCTGCATTTCACTTCTGGGAAAGCAGTCGCAGTCACAAAATGAGACTGCTGGCAAATCGTTTACAGTTCGTAATGGACCAATTAACTGTATTACGTTTGTTGGCCAACACACATACAAACATAGACGAAGTCGAGTTTGATTGTCATATGCTAAAGCCAGGGATCTGGTTATGAAGTGGCCAAGCAACGTTTCTCCTCTCTGTCTGTCTTTCTGTTTGTCTGTTTGTTTGTCATTCTCACTTTTGGCTATAACTTTGGCTAGTGCCACGTGCTAATTGCCAGCATGAGTTGGCTTTCAAGGTAAAATCCGTGCTAGCTGCCTTGACTTTGCCGTCGCCTTTACCTAGTCTCGCCTCCTTTTTCGTCTCGCTCAACAGGCAAATCGAAAAGCTGGCAATTACATTACGCATACGACACGTTGCCAAGCGAGCGTCACGCAAAGGCTCTGCCAGACATTAAATGCTGCGTGTGTGCGACTGTGTCTGTGTGTGCGTATGTGTGTGTGTATGTGTGTGTAGAGCATCTACTTAATCAGACAATTATGTGTCGCTAATATTGATATAATCTCGAGCTTAATGCTTTTAATTTAGCTCGTAAGCAGTTGAGGGCAATATTCTGCATAATCGAAAGCAAGCTGTGCGTGCAAACTGCGCTCTGCGCTCTGCCCTTCGCCCTCTGCTCTCTGCTCCCTGCTCCCTTTGGAATTATTTAATCCAAGTTCTTGATTGCTGAAGCTTTTAAGTAGCTTGCAGGCAAAGACTGCAGCATTTGCATCCGAACTCTGACATTTTGTAGTGCAATTTTCATTTTGGATTTTCCTGGATTTTGCTTGATGTGGTTTTTATTCTTTCTCTTTTTTTGGCAGTTTTCATATATTTTTATGTGTGTTTTCACATTTTGAACGCTTTGGAACGCATTTAGCAGCGTCATTTGCAATTCCGTTTCTGCAGTTGCCATTTTAATTAACTCGCCGGTAATTACATTTAAACTTGGATCAACTTTTATATTCCAAAAATTAGTTTGTACTGCAAACAGCAGCATACATAAAACAATAATGAAAAATTTGAAACGAAAACTACGACAACACCGACAGAAACAGCAGCCAATGATTCTAATGTAATCAAAATATTTTGTTTGAATTCGAGTTCGACACAACTACTGATGTTACTGTTAATGAATTATGCACGATTTATAGTTAGAAAATTGATAGGAAAGGGAGTAAAGTGTAAAATGAATGTGTGTGTCCGAAATTAATGTTCGTTAAATGCTGTGAACTTCTACTCTGTATATTTTCATTTGCGGAATTTAAACCTAGATTTGATATTAATATTGAAATGATTGAAATGATACTTTCATTGTAATCCAATTTAAATTTCTATTTTTTAGCTTATAATCCTTTTAAGTGTGCCCAAAGCCTAGGTTCATATTCAAGCTGTATAACTGTGTTATAAAGGTTGAACTTTGAGAGTCCAGGGATTCTCTACATATATTTATAAACTTATATATATATATATATATATATATATATATATATATGTTAATTAATATACAATTATTTCTTGCTATTTAAAGTATCATAATTCAAACTTAATATAATTTTACTTTAAACATTTGTTTTAATTAAATTCTTTTATATTTACAATATTGTTTTGGGTAAAAATTGAACTTTATAACTGTGCTATGAAGGTTTCATTTTAGAATTTTGGAACTGACTGAAAACATTTCATCTTAACGCAAACAATTTCTTTAATTAAACTGTTTAATTTACAATACCGGCTTATATTTAAGCTCAATGACACAGTTAACATTTAAGTTTCACTATTGAATTTAATGTATTCTACATTTATATATATATATGTAAGTGTATTTCATGTCATTTAAAGTGTCTTAAGAATATTGGCATATCTGAAATTATTAACATATTGCATTTATCTGCTACTAATCAATTTCTATATTGTATTTAAGTGGTATTTTGGCTTAAGCAATTTTTGTAATTAAATATGGTACAGAAATGAAATGTAATCCTATTAAAATAGATCGAGTAAATTGCATTCTCACAGTTAGCATTCAATATTCTGTTGTCATTAAGTATACGAAATGTAAATGCTAAAACTCTGTCAAAGCTTAACAATTTAAAGCTGCGTTACATTTACTTATGTATATGCGACAACCCCTTGGCAATGTCTATCTTCAGCTTTGGCTTTGGCTTTGGCTTTAGATTTGACTGTGACTTTGGCATTGGCTTTGATGAATTCACATGTCAATGGCAGACGCATTCGATATGCGTTGCGATATATGTATATTTTCGGCGGGGGAAATTAAAATATAAAAGCGGAAATACATGTGTTCTCCCGCCTCGCACAAAAATGTCGCTTGCCACCGCTGCCACTTGATTGCCGCCGGCAATGGTCTAGTTTAGCAGTGGGTTATTGGCACGCAGGCGGCATAAGCAAATGCCCACACACACATCCACACCCACACCCACACGCACATACGCACACATATACACATACAACAATAACCCCAAGATAAGTAATAGCAAATTGGTGGCGTCTCCGCAGTGGCAACTTCGGAATGCCTCGCACCCAAGATACCCAACTGCAAGCTAGCCGAGTATTTATAGCTGGTGGTTCAGCCTTAGCTTCAACTTTAGCTTCAGCTGGTTGCACGTACCAAGCTCAACAAATATGTATCTCCTAATTACTGCTGCGAAAGTCATGCGGCGTTTCTTCTTGTTCTTGTTGTTGTTGTTGTTTGCAACCACAGACGAAGCTGCTGCTGCTGCTGCTGTGGTAATCATGATTTAAGCGCTAAGCTGCTTTACACTTACATTCTCACACTCGCCCAGGGCCACAGCTCCATTTCATCCCATTCCAAGCCACACACACACATACCAGGCACACATCTCCTGCCCTTTGCTGCTACTTCAATTTTGCAACACACGCCTCATGTGTGTGTGTGTGTGCTACGTGATGTTGAAGTTGAAGTAAATCGCACAAGACTCATTGCCAATGCCAGAAAATTATATTGCCTTTAAGTTTCGTTCAAGCTGGATGGATAGGGTGAGAAAGAAGGAGAGGGAGAGGGAGACAGAGTGAGAGAGCGATAGTTAGAGAGGCAGAGCCACGCCCACTTTGTCCACGAATGCATATTAAATATGCAAGCAAAGGACTTTCGAGTGCTTCAACGGAAAACAGGACATAAAGGCGTTTAAAGTAAATACGTTAAATTCAATTTGTAACTAACACACAAACACCTTACGCACACACAGCAGCACACACACACACACATTCCGCCTGCCCTGCGGTGGGGTTAACTGCCCTTTAGGAGGGGTTAAAGCGAGGGGAATGCGGGGCAAACAAAATACCAATAACAAAGTACACGCATTGCCAGAGATATTTTGTGGCGGATCCTGAGTTTCCCTCTGCCAACAAAAGGGTGGTAAATGTGTTAGGAAGAAGAGCGAGGGAGACCAGAAGGGGTGTCGAAACTGAATGGAATAACAACAAAGCCATTTACGTGCAGCATGGCGAAATCTTTGAAGCTACCAAATAGGCAAACCTGCAAGTCCAAAAGCAAAAGCAAAAGCAAAGGGAATGCTGGCAAGAAAAAAAACATATCTGCTAAAAAAGCAAAAGAAAAATGACGAAGAGCACACAAGAGATGGACGGGAAGATACCCTATAATGAGAGCCTAATATATTAAGATTCAGCAAAGCTTTAAATAAAGATAAATTACAGCACGCAGAGATTTTTAAACTATTGCAAAGAATAAATTTAAATATCAAAGTGAATAGATAAATTGAATTCCTTTATTAAGTTTACGAAAAAAAAAATCATCAACAGACTAATGAGACCAACTCGACAGACTTAAGTCGAACGTAAAATTGGAATAGTAAGAAAAAGTCTGAAGAAAAAAATGTGAAAGAAGGCAAGAAAGTTCGATTGATTGACCAAAACTACGCAATAGAAAAAAACTAAAGTCGCTTTTAATGGATATCGACTGGACAAAAACCAAAAGTCGTAGGTGGAAAAGTAAAGGGAAGAAAATGTGACGAGTCGCAGGCTGCACGAGGAGATAATCTACAATTGCAATTAATGTGCTGTAGTTGTTACCATAAACGAAACATAAAAGATATGCTGTATAATTAATAATATTTATACAATTATGAATTTTAACTAGTTTAAGAAATAACATTTTAGAGGAAACAATTTGAGAGTTTTGTATGAAACAAAAAAAAATACACTAGAGAAAGAAAGCGCAAGCCCTTTCTCATAGGCTGCTGGGTATCGAAACATCAAGTATGAAAGCTACAGTCGAGAAAGCTCGACTGTGAGATACCCGCTAACCATTTTGAATGAAGGTAAGATTAAAATATATATCAAATTTGTATACCAAAAAAAAATATATGTGTATATTTTTCGAGTATATATTAAAGGTATTCACATTTAAAATACACTATAGAGTGCAAAATATGCCAGATTGACAGCCAAAGCAACAAAGACCAGTAGTAAGTAGGCGTTATTCCCATATTTATTAAATATCTTACAATTTTTAACCGAATCAGAAATCATAAATAGTTATAATACCCTTCAACGCTATGGGTAGCGGGTATCGAAAAAAAAGGTGAAGCCAATGGCGAAAGGCAAAGCGAAATCATTGAAATAGGCTAACCCAACATACTGCATATGTGAGTCAAGGATGTTTTGCCAGCTCTCGCTTTTGCTGAGCCAAGTCAACTGAAGCTAGCATGACTGTGCGTGTGTGAGTGTGTGTGTGTGTGTGTGTGTTTGTGTATGTGTGTTGGCGGGTATCAGGGTGATGGCATTTTTGCTATTGCCTCGAGTGATTTACAGCAAAATTTGAATGCGAACATGAAATGAAGAAACAGCTGTAGCGAGTAAAGAAAGGAACGTAGGCAGAGACAGTGACCGACAACGAGAACGAAAACGAAACCGAATGTTCGTAGCAGGCGCATCTAACAGGAAGCGGAAGTGCTTTGTAGCTGTAACTGTAACTGTAACTGTAACTGTAACAAAGTGGCGGCCGGTTGACTTTTATCTGCTTACGGCATAATAAGCAGCAGTTTCAATGGAGGCAACGGCTCGTAACGAGCATTCAATATGCCACACATGGCGTATGCGTGATATGCGCATACGAAATGCAATTTTTGCGCTGCTGACAAGTGAAATATGAATTTGACTACAGTAACAGTAACAGCCATAACAGTCTCAGCAGCAGTAACAGTGCAGACGTCGCATTCGATTCGATTCGATTCGATTCGATTCGATTCGCTCAGCTCAACTCAGCTCAGCAGATGGCAAACTCAATCGAAATCAAACACGTACATACCTGTCTGGTCATGCACACCTCAACACCGAGATTGAATGAGAGAAAAACACTGTGGTTGGAGTAAATCACTTCTGGTGCTCAGCTACTGTAGATTTGTTTACCAAATGCTGCCAGCTGCCAGCTGCTAGCTGGACAAATGAGCAATTCAATTTACTCTTGACTGGCCAAACAGAGTGACGATATGACCGAATGACCAAGTGACTGCTGGACTGTTTGACTGTTTGACTGTCTGACTGTCTGACAGCCCCAGAAGCACGTCTCAGCGCACAAAAATGCAATTATAATGCCTGCAATCGCTGGCCTTTAAGTTTGCATTTGTGCAAAGAGCACAACTGTCAGCATTTGGAGACAGTGTCAAAAGAAAAAGGCAACGAAAGCGGCCTGCCAAATAAGTTAAACCAAAGTTTTTGCATTTGAAGGCAATTACCACGCTCGATAAAAATGCCTTTTTATTCTCTCCACTGTAATAAAAACATTTATTATTCATTCTCAACTGTTCAACAATGGCAGAACATTCTAATTCTAAACTTGATGCAAGTTAGTTTGACTTTGTGCATTTTTTAATGATTTGGTTGACAAGTTAAAGGTTGTTCTGTTATAAATACTCTTAATTTTCGAACGTTTGATTTAAGCATTTTTATTCATTAGGAATGTATTCTTGAAATGCAAATATTTCCTCTGCCTATTTGAGTTAAAACCAATCTTATTTCAAGTATATATATCCAATATAGAATTATTCTATAAGTTTTATTCTTGATTTAATATTATTCCATTCTAGAACTAAGAATATATTCTTTAATTAAGAAAGTTTCATCTTTCTATTTGACTCAAAATTAATCTTATTTCAAGTATTTTGAGAATTATATTATAACTTTTGATCTTGATTTGAGATTTTGCCTTTTTGATTCAATTGATTTCTTGATATTGATTTGATATATTTTTTTTTTCAAGAATATTTGTAGAATATTGATCTTAATTTTTGTTTAAGATTTCATTCTTATTTTTAGCATGTTTTCTGTGTACGAATGCGAAAAGCAATTGAAAAATGCCTCAACTGTAAATGGTATTAATATTCTGAACAACATTTTTGAAACGTATTTTTAGCGCAACTCGAACGCAAAATTGGCGCTAACAGTTGGCGATTTATTGTCATGGCATTCACCTTAGACAAAGGCTTAGCGTTGCAATGACCAACTGAAAAAAATAAGTAAGTGGCACTTAAAATCTAATGTCTGTCATATGGATTCATCACTTGATCTACGGATGTGAGACAAGCAATTCAAGTGTGCTTTGAGATAGACTTCAATGGACAGCAGGAAATCAATTTTATCTTTGTTGTTGTTGATTTTGAACAACAACAAAACTGTCAACTGGATAGATAGATATACATAGATAGAAAGATATAAAGGAAGCAACAAGCTAAAGAGAGGTGGACAAAACAGTCTAATAAAAGTCATTCAACTTGAGCTGCCAGTCGACTGTGTGTAAAAGTGAACTTCTAATTGTTGTTGAAGCTTGTATGCTGACATTGCGTAGACCAAGACCAAGACCAAGACAACGACGACGACAACGACAAGCAGAAGGACATGGACAAGGACAACAAAGTCAGAGAGCAACGACGTTGACAAAGAATCAATCAAATTCGTTTACTCGTATACAACGTATGTCTAATCAAATAATACAACCATAGCAATCGCATGGAATTAAAACGCAGAGCGTTGAAACCCATATAAATACTCCGCCCACAAAATATGCCACGGAACTGATAAGGAAATTGCATTTGCCGAAAAAAAAGGCTATGGTATATTACTTTTATCTCAATATTTATACCTTTATTTACGTGTATAAAACGCGCGCATAAAAGTTAATGACTTTAGACATTTCTCGTCGCAAGTAAATGGCCAAAACTCACAACGAGAAGTTAAATCGAAAGTATACATAGCAAAAAAAGAAAGAAAACAAAAAGCACAACGCACTGAGCCAGAATCATAAAACAAATTTCATACGCACTGCAGCTGGAATCTGGGTACTTTAGCTGTTTAGATGCGTTTGTCAAGCTGTGAATGGAAATCTTGTTTTTAGTTTGCTATGCGTAGATCACAGTTTAAGAAACGCTTCTAGACTTTAGTGACCACAAATGCGTTAGCCGCAAATATGTCTACATTAAATATTTATAAAACATGACATGGCCAAAGACAGTCAAACACATGTCTTACGCATTAGCTGGAACATTTCTTTTGAAGCATGTCGAGTCTTAAGTAAATTAGTAATATTTAATTCGCATTTAGTTCTTTTGGAGTCTTGTCGCAGTATTATCATTTAATAAATTAGTACATTAAATCAGTGGCTAGCATTTCTTTTTCTAATGAATTCAATATTATATTTTAAGAACAAAAATTATACCTTTTTTTAGTATTGCAATATTGAAAAGTAAATACATTTTACTACATACTTTTGAATAAATTTAGTAATTAAAATTGATAATAAAAAATACATACATAACATATAATATAAAAATATTAATTTTAGTTTTAATTGCACATGAGGATTTTCATCATTTTAAATATTTAAAAGTAAATTAAATGTTAACATATATTTTTTTAATAAAGTCAATAAATAATTTAGTATATAAATGAATCAAATAAATTAAGAATAATCACAAAATGAACAAATTAGGTTTTAAATGATTTCAAATATTGAATCGTAAATGCATTTTTAATACGCATTATTTATTCCAATTAATATATCGTAAGAATAAATAATATATGAAATGACCCAATATCAACTCTTTAATATTTCAATGATTAAAAATATTGAAAAGTAAAACTATTTTAAATACATATTTTTAGTAATATTAGTTAACAATAATAGTAATAATAAAGGTAAAGGTAAAGTATTAAAGGTAAAATTACAACATCGATATATAGAGAACTAAATAAATTTTTTCATACAAGTTTTTAAATATTTGCTTAATTTTAATTTATTTAAGTAACTTTTTGCGTACTCCGATTTATGTCAAGTATTATTATTATAATTTTTACTGACAAATAAACATTTGTGTTAACTCTAGCAGCATTGTTGGTTTCCTAGTTTGTAGCTTTTATGTTTAGCTGTTTACAAAACAAGCTACTAAACTCAACGCACACGAATAAAATAGAGCATTGGAGCTTCAGCTAGTAGAGTTGGTGTTAATATTTTGTTTTTATTGTACCGAGTGAATGAGTTTATTGTGGATCTTGCGGAAAAGTGTCAAACACCTAAGCGAAAGCAACACAAGCTGCAGGTCGACGACGTTGCTGTGCTGCCCACAACAGCAATAACAACAGTAAGACAAGGGTGTGAGAATGTCAGGGGTGAAAGGGCAGCAGCAGCAACAGCTGAGTGAAGCCGCAAAGCAAGAGACCAGATGTTGATGTTGCTGATGCTGATGCTGATGTAAATGCCGTTGTTGTTGCCATTGTCGTTGCTGTGGTTGATGCTGTGGCTGATGGCCGACGTGTTTTGTTTGGCTGTTGTGCAAAACAAAAGCATAGCACACAGCATAGCTAAATTTATATAAAAAACGTTTAAGCAGTTGAAGCAGCAGCAATAACAATAACAACAGCCTCGACAGCACAAATAACAACAACAACAACAAAAGAAGAAGTAGCAGCAGCAGGCAATCGCTTTGTATGAAGGGGACATGTAAACAACAGTTGAATGGCAGAGAACGCGCAGACGCGCGGATAAAGCTGCTACTGGCGGATAATGCGGATAAAACTGTGCCGGATAACACGAACGCTGGGAACAGTAGAAGCAGCAGCGGCAGCAGCAGCAGTAAAAGCAGCAAAGGCAAAGGCAGCAGCAGCAGCTGAAGCAGCAGCAGCAAAGCAGCATTCGCAGGCAGAAAACGTCGCGACGCGCATAGAGGAAACTTTTTCAAATATAACCAAAGAAATTTGTTTGTTTTGATTCAGTCGTTGCGGGTTTTTTAAGGCGAGCAGTCACAGCCAGAAGCGAGCCAAAAAACAGTCGAAACCCAAACTAAAATCGAGTCGAAAATTGTGTTGAGTTTAAATAAATAAACTGAAATAAATATAATTTTGTAAATATTAAAATATTTGGCCAAGTGCCCAAAATCTTTAAAACTAACCTCAACAACCACCAAAAAAAAAGAAAACAAAAACCAAAAAGAAAAACTTAAAAAAGCAAACAATACTTCAAGCATTCTTTTTTTTAGTTTTTTGGTTTTTAAGTAAGTTTTTTTTTTAATTTTTCTTCAGTGCAAAGTGAATGATAAAAGTGATTTTGCGGCAATTTGTCGAAGTAAAACAGGACGTTCAGGTAAATGCATTGCAAATTGTCTATGAATAAATGTTCGAAGACTTTTGCCGACTTTTCGGCAAAGTTTCGCAAGGCACATTGTCGACTCTGACATTTGGGGGGCCAAACAATGGGCAAAGAATTTATTGTTTGTTGCCAACGGGGCCAAAAGACAAAAGCGCAAACATTGTAACATTCTTACAAAATCACACAAAATTGAATTGTATGGCCATCCGCTTCGCTCCCCTTCCTAAAATTGAATCGAAGCAAGCAAGTAAATCATCTTAAATTAATGCTATTTATTACAATGCTACAGTTCTCAATAGGCAACTGCTTTTCAGCAGTCCTTCCTCAAAGTAGGCTGAATCTGAAGCCGGAGCAGGAAAAGCCATTTACCGCATACAATTATGCTTTGTGGCCTGAAATATTAAGGAATCTGTCATTGATTCCGGCCAGAGAGAGAGAGAGAGTTCAGTTGAAAAGGAGCACAGCTGGCCACATATTTGGCATTTAGAGCGATACTAGGAAAATGTGGAGAATTTATGCAGATTGCAAGTGATCCGGTAACTGGGAATTGGTAACTTGCAAATGCTAGCATAACTCGTAGTTGGCTTACATGCCTCTCTGCACTTGGTGGCCTTGAGCAAGTTGCAACTTGCAGCAAGACCCGCGCATAGTTTGAGCCATCGTTCTGTTTATGCAACCCCCTCCCAACATTGTTTCCTTACCCCACTCCCGCTTTTTCTTGCCGCAGCATAACAAGTTAAAAGTCGCACAAGAACAAGAGCCCAAACTAAAATGCAAGAAGGAAAATATTACAAAAAAAATTACAAAAAAGGAAAACACAAGAAAAGAAAATTTCCGTTCCTTTTGTGAGCAAAATAAAAACTAAAGTTACAAACTTGTCAGGCAGCTGGTTTATTTTTGCTACAAGCACATTAACTAAGCCATTTCATTCGTATCAAAAAGTTCTAGTTTTGTTTCAATTAAATTCATTTTTAAATTTTAATGTTTAATTTTATATGAAAATATCTTTAAATATAAGGCGGATGTTTATTTTTCTGTTGTATAATTATTTTCCAATTAATATTATTTTATTCTTCAACGAACATAAATAATATATTTTGTTGATATGCATAAAAATACATAAATAAACTGCAAAAACGTTACTTACTCAAAATTAATATAATTCTTAATTACTTTTCCTATTAAATTATGTAAATTTTAATGTTGTGTAAGAAGGATTAAAGTAAGGAAAAGTAGTTTTAAAAAAATTAAAGTGTAAAACTATATAAAAATTTATTTTTAACGATTATTTGGAAATATAACATACTTTGCAAAAATACATAAAATTTAAAACTTCTCAAATTAAATTCAATATATTTATATGATGTATATTCGGAATCACTTTCAGTCACATTAAATATTATTTATAAATTATAAAATAAAGTTAAATGTCCTAGAATGAATTTGTGCAAAAGTATAAAATAAATATTTATCTAAAAGCGCGCTTACCATGTGAACATTTCAATCAATTTCTGAATCTATTCTACATTTTTTTTTAAATTTTTTTATAACTTATAGATTTACTATGCAATGAAGTATCATAACAATACATTTAAGGAAAATCTCATAAAGGCCAAATTTATTTGAGCTTTGTTAATTTCCTTTAATATTTCATATAAGTTTTATTTTCATTTTGCATATTACAAATAATTATTATTTATTTTAAATAAATTTACTGTTATTAGTGTGACAGCCTAATCTGGTAGTAATTATAATTAATAATAATTTATTTAGAATTAAATTAGCCTAAGGAAATGTATTCAAAAATGTAGCATACTTTTGAGCGTCCGTTTTGCGCATAGTCCTAAGCGCGCCTTCAAGTTAATGTGTAGTGTATGCGAGTGTCTCGTAGATGCGGTCAGCAGCTTTTGCGTTTGCTATTTTAGTCCAGGGCTTTGCGCGTCATGTTGTAGACTGTAAAACTGTCGAAAGTGTGTGCGCTCCATAAGACGGGCGGCTGCTCTGTCCAGCTTCCGTCCGAGATACTTGTGGCAGCAGTTATGTAGATGGGAGATGGTAGATGGTAGATGGAACTTTTCTGCTGCCCTGTCGCTCATTCGAGCATCGATTTTCCAGTCGAGTCGACAACTGGCAATTATGTGGGCCAAGTGAGAGGCGGAGAGAGTGCGAGCGAGAGTGCGAGCGAACAAATTAGAAGCGAAATGCGATTAAGTTGTAATTTGTAATTGCATTTAGTTAAATGCGTTGCAGCATGCCACATGCCGCATGATGTAGCATGTAGTATGTTGTAGTATGTGCCGCATTTGGTAAATATTAACTCGATGCCCGAGAGTCGAGGAATTTAATTCAAGGCAGTCGAATGCTAAACTTGATTCGGAGCTCAGCTGCCACATGAGTCGAGTCGAGCTGAGTCGAGTCGAGTCGATTCGAGTCGAGTTGAGTCCAGTGGCACACACGTGCCGTACATATAAATCAATATGGTCATTAACATTAATGAACCAGGCATCAGGCATTAAACTGCTACGCCAGGACCTTTGACAGCTTGCCGCAGCGGCCAAAAAGTTAGTCACATTACATCTGTGAATGTATGTTGTATGCCAGCGCATAGATACCCTGTAAATCACACATGCGCTGACTAAATTCGTTAAGCTTAAAGATATTTGACTTTTGACCTAGGGCAAAGCAAACAGTACAAAAGAAAATAAAAGCGTTTTGCAAGTTTTTTTCTTTTTTTTTATGGCTGCACAAAAGAGCGAAACCGTAAACTGAAACAGTGGCAAAGCCAAAGTTAAAGTTAAAGCTAAAGCCAAAGCGAAAGCCAAAGTCAAACCTAACCCAAGCAGCCAAAAGCTGAGGCTGAGCAAACCGTAACCGTAACCGTAACCATAACCCAGCGTAACCCTTGCCAAACAGCCGCATTGCCGTTGACCTTGTGGTCCTTTCCCCTCCCTTCCCTTCCCTTCCCTTCGCTTCACCCAGCCAGCTATTCACTTTGGTGTCGTCTGTCGAACTGCGCTGCGAGTTTCATGCGCGAATTATTGAAAGAAAAACATTAAGATGAAATAACGTTCGCCTCCGCCTCCGCCTCCGCCTCTGTCCGCGTCCCGCAACGTTTTGGCAGTCATAACTTTTGTTGCTTGTTTGCGGTCAGTTGGCTTATTTGCTTTTGGCCATTTTTATTCTTCTTCTTCTTCTTCACTACGAATCCAACACGGGCCATGTCTGAGCCCCAATGTGTTGCCTTTTTTTGCTCTCCTTGCTGCTCTTTTGTTGTTGCCGGGTTGTGTTTAATAGCACCTGTGGCTGCCTGCTAATCATGATTTTAATGACTTTTAGCAGAGGTTGCCCAGTCATATTCCTCTCCTCTCCCATGCTCTGTTCTGCTCTGCACTGGTCAGCCACCTGGACGAAAGAGAAAGCCTTTGAGTGAGGCAAAAACACAAAAAAAAACACAAACTTAACGCCGAGTGCTGAAAGGTTTATCAACCAGTGTTGCCCTCTCGCGAAAAGGTTGCAATTAATTTTTTAAATGCTTTACAACTGACCAATCCCATTGTTGTTTTTGGTGTTGACCATGCTTTTGGCGCTGCTGCTGCTTCTGTTGTTGGCGGCTTAAACAAAGAAATTATTATTTAGCCACTGGCTTTTTAATGCCATGCACAAAAACTTGGTGTTGATTGAGTGCTAAGCACACATTTGAGTAAGGCTCAAAACTTTCTGGTTCTTCATCCGATAGAAAAACTCGATGCTCGAAGTTTACTAAAAACAACAAACGACAAAGCTGCAAATAAATTTTAATAAAAACAGCAGTAAAATGTTGAATAATTCTTATTTATAGATTTAACATTGCCAACAATTTGTTTTATAAATGTTGGAATATTTATTTTTTTTTTTTTGCGAAATCAAAAATAATTAATAGAAGTGTGTCGGTAAAGTTTTTTTTTTTTTTATAAATTAGTTCAATTAGATTTAAGCTGTTAGACATTGCAAAATTTTTACAAGGATTCTCCCACTTTGAAATTTTATGAATGTTGCATAATTTTATTATATTCTTGGCAATTTTTGCTAGAAATTAGATTAGATGAATATAAATTTCGTAAATTCCAATATTTAAATAATTTAACATGCATAAAATGTTTTATAAAAGAGAGAAATTATTGATTATAAAGTCAGAACTAAAGAAGAGATGTAAAGAGAATAATTTTAAGAGAATTAGATAGAAAGAAAAATACAAAGAACAAACATACATAAAAAAGTGACAAAGTCTAGATCGATTTCCAAGAAAGATATTGAAAATTTGCGAATGTGAAAAGCAGACGCGTCAGAGATATAAATAGCGAACAGAGAGAATAACATTTGGCTTTGTCGCAACAATTTTGGGCATTATCAAAGTCCCAGCTGAAGTTAAGGTCAGTTCAGTTTGGTCTAGGGACTCTAATTATATTTATTGTTTAGCATTTGGCATATGGACACAGTACCAACAACATGAATAGTAAACGAAATGGGGGGAGTGAGAGATGCGTTCAATGGGCCATCGTTTATCGGATGACAATGCTCAGATTGCGATTGTCAAACATTTGGATTCATTTCTGGTAACGTCGCCTTCAAGTCCGGAGAGTTCAGAGTCCAGAGTCCAGAGAGCGGAGCGTAGTCCACAGCTGTCCTTGGGTAATATAATCGCCCAAATTCGACACCACAACAAACAGACGAAATATATTTCATTTCAATAATTTCATTGTGATGCCACCGATGATGATGGCCAGTGATTGGCCAGAGGTGTGAGTCCCTCTACGTTCTAGGTTCTCGATACTGATTTCGGTTCTGGTTTCGGTTCTGGTTTCGGTTACGATTTCAGTTTCGGTTTCGGTTTCGGATGCCCAATGACGTAGTCGTCGTAGACGTAAGCGCAGCCCGTGGGCTCTGTCAATATTGGCACAACACTTTGTTTACTCTCTCACGACGAGAGGCGCAAAAAAATGGAATGAAAGAAAGCAGAAGTGGTGGGAGAAGGTGAGGGGGAGACAGAAGGAGCAGCAAAGAAAACACACACACATACAGAGAAATATGTTAAATCGACAACATATTGAATTTAGATTTAGTGTCGCTGTGGCACAGGAAGCAGGCTGTGTTCAAAGCGACTGAAAAAGAGGCGTGCCAGAGAATGGGGAAGGGGAAAGTGGAAAGGGAAGCCAAAGGAGCGTGACAGCGAGGAAGCGTCCAATCGAGCTGCTGCTGCTGCTGCTCCGCAGTTCGTTGACATCTGCTGACAAAAATGAAAAGATAACAAATGAGCGATGTGAGAGGCGAAAAGAAAGCGAGCTCGTACCTTGTGATGGCAACTTATGTAAATGTATTCAGGCGGCGTGAGGCAATTACGGACACAACAATAATCACAAGGCAGGCGACGAGGACGACGACGACGACGAGGACAATGTTGCAGCGCTAATGCGTCCCTGTTGCACGTGGCTCACTTCCCGCTGCTCGTTGCTCGTTGCGTGTCGCCTTGCGCTCCACGTAATAATGAAAAGAAAGCAGCTGAAAAAAGCGTAGCAAGTACTTTGCCTTTGATGCCAGCAGCAGCAGCGAGCCTTGAACAACATTGCAGCATGCGGCATGCGGCAAGTGGCAAGTGGCAAGTGACAAGCGAAACCAGCAGCGACTGCCGCTGAAATATTGAGCAAACAATGAAAGGATTTCAGTCGCTCTCTATTTAACAGTTGTCCCTTGCAACTCAGTCTCTGTTTCAGTTTCAGTCTCAGCTTCAGTCACTGCGGTCTGAGGTCTGTGCTTGCAACAGGTTGCCGCACACGCAAACACACACAAGGGAGAGCCGCCTGCGGTTCTGTCACTCTCGTGTCGTCGAGCGAAACTACATCCCACAAAAAAAAACATAGCACACTTTTCAGCGTGGCAACATTTTGAAGACGCAATTGCTGAAACTTCTAAACAGCATCGTCAAGTGCGGCAACCGGCAGCCGGCAACCTGTGCGGCAGACAAAGTATTTCAGTAATCCAAGATATCCAAAAAATATGTAGCCTCTCAAGCAACTCTAACCACAGCAATGTTAACAAGCTGTCGAGCGTTGATTGCTGCTGCTCTTGCGTGTGTGTGTAGACAAAGTTTGTGCTTGAAACTGTGAAGTATTGAAGACAGTTGTGGGCTGAAGCTATCAGCGATCATCAGATTGCAAAGGTCTCTTTAACCCTTTTGGGACCAATCTTGCCTGTTCGATATCATTTATATATTTATGAGTTTAGTCTAGTGTTTTATTCTTCGAATTTGAGAAGTTCAATTAAGGAACTTTTAACTTTACTGTCTTCATTTGAACTGCTTATATTTATCTATAAGATTCTACAACTATATTTGGTCAATTTTGTTATTTATTTATTTGATAACATTATTACCTTTATTAAACGTACAAAACGAATAGTTCGATTTAGCAAATCTATTTCTAAAATAACTTTTACAACTTGTATAAAAAGTGTATTTAAGAATAATCAAATAAGATAGATAAGTTAAGTAGATAATAGAATTTATTATTATTATGACTATTAAAGCATAGATTACAAATTAATTTATAACCTAGAGTAAATTTACAAAAAATAGAGTTTACTTCTCGTGCAAAATGCAATATAAAAATTGGTAATTTTACTAATTTGAATAGCGATGTTAGTAATTCCAATTTCCATCACTTAATTTAATAATAGTGAATTAACTTGTTCAACAATAATAAGTGCTGCTTTCTTTACATTATTTAATTTAGTAGAATTGCTTAAATTAGTAATGCCAAATTTATGCGTTAACTGTTCATTGCTGACCTTCAGCAAAATACATATGTAAATGCTTCTCTGAATTGAAGAGTTTTTCCAACACAAACTTGTTGATTTAGTTTGAATTGAGTTCGCATATGGATTGAACATATTGAACAGCACTTTTGGCTTTGTCTTTTGTGAACATTTCCCCTTCACATTTGCACTTGCGATTGCAATTTCCGCTGCTCAGGTTCACGAAGGACAAACAGAGAAAAGCCGGAAAATATGGAACGCAAATTTCGCTCACGTGTGCTGACAAATACACATTATGGAATGCCATTGAATGGAATGGAATTACAAATGCAAATATTTCGTTACATTTGTCAATGATTATGCAAATGTGCGCAAAATAATCTTGCAAAGAGATCTGAATTGATTTGCATTGATTTACAGCAGCTTCTTTTGTCTTTCTTTTGTGAGTCTTTTGTTGGCATTCGAAATGGCCAGGTATTTAAATATTAATTGATACGTCTGCAGCGCAAAACTGAAATTGGATCCAACGCAATCGCGTTGCCAGAAATCTGTATAAAAATATATATATAGTACTTTTGTTGATTTTGGAATTTAGTTGTGAAGCTGTTGACTAATGTCTGCAATTAATTACAGTCTGCTCGTGCTTGTTTATGCTTGCAACCAGTCCACACCTGTGCGTAATTAGGACACCTGCCGTGTCTACATTCAAACACCATTCAGGACAAAAGCAGCCGGGAGAGAGAGCTGAAGGTGCAGCACAGCACTTAGCAGCTAGCTGCTAGCGGCACAACGTTTATAATTCATAATTGTTGTGTGCGCATAATTAACACATCATTAGACAATTTCTCTCCCTTTCCCTCGCTCTCTCTCTCTCTTTCTCACTGTCTCTGTCTCGCCTCCTTTTGTGCTTATGTTTTAATTCAATATTGTTGCAACCCAATCAAATACAGAGAGAGTGAGCGAGAGAGAGAGCGCACACACAATTGACATGTGTGTTTACACAATGCGAAATTTCATTTATATTTAGAATAGAGCAAGCAACGAAAGAACTTCGAGCAGATCATTAGCTTGAAGGGATGAATAATCATTAAGGTAAACAATTAGCAGTGACATTGAAAATTATTAATTTGTGGATAGAGCATCTAAGACCTTCCGCCTCCATTAAATGCAAAGCATAAATATAAACATTATAGTTCAAAGCTATGGGCTGAAAATACTATTTAAATTGATATTTTCTTTATACTTTATTTACAAGATATCTTGTGATAATAATACATTTTTTTTTGTATTGAGAAAAAGAAAGACTCATTTTAATATTGTAAATATTTACGAAAATAGTTTGGAAGCTTAGAGAATTGACGGATATTATATAACAACTCTTTTGGGTGGCTTAAAGGAAAGATCAATAGAATATTAAATTTGAATGCAAACAAATAAATAAGATGCAGACGAAGTGCACATTTAACTTACGGAAAAAAAAAGTATGAACTTTATAGGCTTTCTTCAATTATGCTCTAAAAAAAAATTAGACAAGTTCATATTTAAAAATTCAGTAAAATAGTTTGTTGAAAATTTTTTAGTTTCTATAATAGTTTCAATATTGAAATAATCGAAATAGAAAATATTATATATATATTACTTGGCAATACATGAAACTTTACCAAATAATATAATAATGTTATTTATTTTTTTTTTTTCTAATTAAGGATACAAATATTGTAATGCTTGGCAGTATATATGGGCAACTTTCTGGGGAAACTCTTGCGTGTCTAAAATGTAAAAAGCATATACCAAAACATTTTTTTATTTTGCGTAAAGGGATTCTTCTTTAGCTTTTGATAAGCAATTTAAGAATGATCTTGGAATTACTTTTCTGTTTTAAGAAAAGAAAAGAAACGAATTTATATATTTTATCGTAAGACTCAAAAGGTTCCTAAAATCAAATATAGTGATAATCCAGAGCTAACACATGGGCTGAAAAGTCCCGGGCCTAACAAAGAAAACACGCTTTTTTTGGTTCAAAATTGGCATTACTCATCAACTTAATCTTTATCAAGAGCATCGCAGTCATTCCAGAGCCGCTGAAAAATTTCAATATAAATTTTTTAGAACGATCTATTTTTTGCCTCAAAATAGGCTTCAATTTCAGTGCTAACCTCTTCATTCGTACGAAATTTTTAACTGGCGAATATTTTTTCAGGACTGCTAACCTCCAGAAGTCGCTGGGAGCCTTATCTGGCGAAAAAAAGGGTGTGGGAGCAATTCGAAGTTAAATTAATGTAGTTTTGTCACTGTCATGAACACATTCTTGTTGTTGGTCAAAAGTGAGCAAACGCGGCAGCCATTTTGAAGAGATTTTCTCATAGTCAAATGCTCATGCAATATTAAGCCAACATGTTCTTTTGATATCTTTACGATGTTAGCTAACTCACGCAAATTTAATTTTCGATCATTCAAAACGAATTTGTGGATTTTTTTGATGTTTTCTGGTGTGACCTCCCCATTTGGACGTCCACTGGGTTCTGCATCAACGGTGTCTCTACGACCATGTTTGAAGTCAGCAAACCAACGTTTTGTTGTTGTTTCTAATGGAGAGGAGTCCCCATAACACTTTTCAAGCCAAAGCTTTGCTTGAACGGTATTTTTTCCCATCAAGAAGCATTGTAAGATTAGAAGTCGAAATTGCTTTTGATCCATTGATTTGAAAATAGAAAAAGTAGTCTCACTCTAAGCTCAATAACTCAAAAACTTATGATTAGAATATAATGAAATTTTGGCATCTGTCTTCTGAAGGATTGTATTAACTGAAAAAAAGGTGACTGTAATAAAACTAGCGCCACCTATGTGTTAGGCCCGGGACTTTTCAGCCCATGTGTTAGTTATAAGAATAACCTATACTTGTATTCAAAATGGTTTCAGTTTGTGGTTTTTTTCACTTAAAATAATGCCAGAGAATTTCCCATATATATATATTTTGATAATTTTAGGTGCAGCTCTATTAATTTGAAGCTGCCAAATTATGCATACGCAACGTGAGCTCGTTATACAAATTAATGATATCAACAATTGAATTAATCAATTCGCTCAGCAAATATATAATCAATAATTAAGATATATAGCATATGAGGAAAACAATTGCGCCAATAAATTGAACATTTCCTAGGGCAGAGCTTTATACATATATATGTATGTATGTATGTTAGATGCTTTGCTACAGGGTATAACAATGGGTATTTTGTGTGACGCTCTTTGCTTGCGCCATTGCTGTTGTTGTTCGCCAGCGTATCAATCAATTTTATTTAATCATTTATTTAATCAAATTTACTGATTATGCAAACAGCACACAGACACGCACACTGACTGACACCTCATAGAAGAGGAGACAAGCAACATAGCTCGTGGTGTATATATATCATATATCATATATATGTATGTTTATGCTTACATTGATATGCGCATTTTTTCGTTGTTGTTCGTTTTTGCCACCGCTGCTGTATGAAGGTTTGACGATTGGACGGCAGGACGGCTGGATGGCTGGACGGACGTGGCACACGCCCATAAAAACGCCCATGCAGATGGGCACGCACACACAAATCAAATATAATAAAGTGCTTGCTTCTTCTTTTTTGTTGGTGTTCTCACTGGTCTCGTCTCGTTTTTTTGGGTTTCGAACTGCGAGTACCTTCTGCTTCTGCTTCTGCTGCTGTTGTTGTTGCGGTTGCTGCGACCCTTTATCGGTAACTTTATCGCCCAACAGTTGTTTCGTCACCTACCAAAAATTGTCCCCTAAAAATGTTTGCGAAATGTGCTGCAATTAAAATCATAAAATAATGTCTTTAAAGCTAACGCAACTACTCTAGTTGAAATTGTTTATCTGCAGTCACATAAATAAATACTAATTAAATTGTCATATGAATGTATCGCTCTTGTTGTTGCTGCTGTTGTTGTTGGCCATGGCAAGTGGAGCAAATTGTTTACCGCTGCACTCTGCACTTTCTGCACTCTGCACTCTGCACACTGAGCTGATGGCTTGTCAGCAGACTTGATTTATTGACGATGTGGCTGGCCTGCTTGCTGCGAGAAGCATGTGATTTATGCCATTCCGAAAAGAGAGCTCTGACTTAGTGCGGCTTTAACGATTTAAGTCTTGAGGCGCCATCAATTTTGTTGCATAGTTACATGTAAATATCAGCTTAATTAATTGCACTTTGATTTGAGAGCAAGGTCGGTGGTTTAAGTATTCTACGATACGTAATCAACTGATTGCAAGGCATGTGAATAGCAGTGATAGAAAGAGAGAGAGTAAGAGCGATATAGAGACATAGATTAACCCCAAGCAGCCAGCACTAAACACATTTTTAGTGACAACAAACAATAAGCAAGCAATCTCTCTCTCTCTCTCTCTTTCTGTTGTCCTGCCTGTCTGCAGGCGTTGGCGACTGCTGGCACATGGGGCGTATGTGTAACATTTGTCGCACGGCTCGCTGGATGTTTTAGTGGCACGTTTAAATGAATAACAAAAGCCGCTGCTAGCCCGAGAGCAGCAGCAGCAACAACAACAACAACAACAGCAAGAACAGACAGGGATTTAGACATTACGTATACGCCACATGGCCGTTGCTTTGTCGCCTTGACGCGCGCGCGACGCGTAATGAATACTCATTAAAAACTAGCAGCGGGCAAAAACGGTTCGCCTATGCCAGCAAACCATCCAGCCAGCCTATGCACAGCTCAACTTACATTAGTTTCATGCGCAGCATCTGCCCCTTGCTTGTTCCACCTCCTGATTCCCCTCTGGTCATGGTTTTGTCTTGTCGTTATCTCGCGCGCTGGATGCCATGTGACCTTGTAGCTTTGTCGTTGCGTATACGTAATATGCGACATGGCGAACTTTCATTGATTTTGTGCAGGTGTCTGTCATTTTTATGAGTCTCCTCCTCCGAAACATAAAAGGAAGCGAGGCGCTCAGCTTGGCTCTGCTCAGCTTGTTATGTGTTAATGCCCCAACTTGTTAGTTATCACAGCATTTTGTGCCGAGCGCTGCACTGGCGGCCATTTTAATTTGTTTTGATAAACTTCGGTGCTCAACTTGCCTCTCTGTCTTTTTATCAAAGTTATTAAGTTGCGCATAAAACTGAGTTACACTCTAAGCGTCCGCTCGTGTGTGTGTGTGTGTGTGTGTGTGTGTGTGTGTGTGTGTGTGTGTGTGTGTGTGTGTGTGTGTGTGTGTGTGTGTGTGTGTGTGTGCGAACGTGTGTGTGTGTGTGAGAAAGCTGTAACTAAAACATAATAAAGCATAAAAACTTTCGGCTGCAAGTTTTGCGCCTTGATTAAGACATAGTTGATGATCTTTATGGCGCTCATAATGATGCCAGCGATGATCATGTTTAATGCTGAAAATGAAAGTTATGACCATCTCTCACAGTGGTAACTAGACGTTGACGAACTGAGAGACAGCAACTAATAAAACAGTTCACAGACTGACTGTGCGTGAGTCCATTTCAAAAATGTGATTCATTTCAATTTTAATGAGTGACTGCAACTTGACAGATTTATCAGCGTTGTCAAGGCATTAAATAAAAAAGAAAAAAGTATGCAAAAAAAAAAAGTAAACAAAGAAAAACAGCGGAAAAGTTTCCAACAAATGAGACACAAAAATTTCGAGTACCTGCCTAGCAGGCAAATAATAAGTATTGCGGGTATTCGTATTCGTATTATGGCCTCAACAATTTCAAGCAGCTTAAGCGAAACAAACATCAAATACTCTCGCACACACAGTGTCCCATTAATTGCTGTGTAGGTTGGGCAAGTTTTATGAGGCTGGCTTCAATTATTTTTTGTAGTTGTGAGCCCTGGGACAAGCCCCAAAACAGTAAAAATGTTTTGCCATTCTCTCGGCTTATTTTTACTTTATTTATTTCTATATTCTTTTGCCTGCCTTCTGTGGCCGACCACTCCTCCTTTCGCACACAAAGACTGACAATTAGCCACGCCAATTAGTTGAAACATTATTATTTTCCACAATTATTCGACAAATATATATATATAAAAAAAAAAAAATAACTGTCAGAGGGAGGCGAGAATAATGTGAGAGCTGAGCTGCGTCTTTGCTGTGAGCATCTCGATGTTGCCCTCTGTGCTCGGCATAACTTTGTATTGGGCATTGTAAAGCGTTATGGGCCTGGCTTATTAAAAGCAGCAGCATCCATGCCTCAATTTGCATATGAGTCGCATTCAACAACGAGGGCAACAAAATGCGAATATCATGCGAATACCACACACACACACACGCAAACTCGGTCTCAGTTACAGTTACACACATGGCGTATACGCAATGTACAATATACACATTGTGACTGACTGTGATTCGTTTGCTGTATGTGAGTGTGTGTGTGTGTGTTTTTTTTTTGCGCTGCCAGCTTCAATTTAGTTTGTCTATCTATCTGTCTCACTGTCTGTGTCTCTCTGTCTATCTTGTCTCTCTATCCATCTCTCGCTGTCGTGTCCTGCTGTCTGTTATCCTTTGCCTGCCTGACTGCCATGTTTATTGTTGTTACTTTTATTGCAATTGGGCGACATTTGTTGCGTGTCGCTGTCGCAGGTGAAACTAGCAACAATTTTGTATATTTTTTTTTCGCCCTTTCTCACTCACTCTTTTCATGAAGAACGCGTTTAACAGCAGTAAAAAAAAATGCAACTAAAAAGTCGAGAATTTTCCACTTCTTTTTTCTGCTGCGTTGTGCACAGCAACCACAGGCAATTGTTGGCGATAACATGATTACGTTGTGGCATATAAAAGGAGAACCAAAACGCAAAATAAAAAATGGTACTATATCAACTGCGTTTAATCAATTTTTAGATTTGATATTTGTTTGCTTTGCTCCGCTTTGAGCAAAATGTAATCAGCAGTTTGTATTTGTGTTGCCATTGTTATCAATACGAAAAGAGAATTGCGTAGAATTTTGTGAATTAGCAAATGCAATCAATAGCCAGCATTCGATGCATTGCAACTGCGTTTGTTTGTAAAGCAACAATCAGAATGTTTTCTTTATACGATGAGTAAAACATGCATTTGAATTTTCTGTTTTATGCTTTTTTTTAATGTAATTTATTAAGTGATGAATCCGTTCAAACAAATAGTATCATTTTATCAGAGATAAAGCAAGTAAGAAAGTTACAGTTGAGTGTGCTTGAGAAAGGCAAAGCAAGTCGGTTTTATTCTTAAAGTGCACCAAATTAATATACTCAATAAAATACTAAAATATGCCGAAAAATATATTTGGTATATCGATATACTAATGCATTTAAATTTATTATAATGCAATATTTTGAAATATCGATGGCTATATATTTAGTATTTTGATATTCTGTTAGATTTAAAATAATATACTGAAAAATATCAATATTCTGTTATATTGCAGAAGTCGTTGTTCTCCATAGAAAATTATTTCTTAAATAACTTCTACAATTTTTATCTGATTGCAATTAAACTTTCAGTAATCCAATCAAATAAATATTTAAAAATCTGTAAATAAATGCAAGTAAATTTGTAACCTATTCTTTGTCAGCTGAAAAGTAGGCAACAGTTTGTGGAAGAGCATGAATAAGTGAAAGAATATTTATTTCATGCATATTCTGTTTTTAGAAAATTCATTAAACATGAAATTGGACTGTCTTACAGCTGTTGTGCTTTCAATTTAGTGCTGATGACCAAAATACTGAGTTACAATGGCAATATTCTCGTTGCTTCCTTATTCACACTGCTGCAGTTTGCTATTTTATTGTTGCCATTATTGCTGCTAAATTGTGGCATCCTCTGACACAAGTGCGAGTGCCCCCCAAAAAGTATGTACTATAATATATAGTATACATAGTATAGGATGCTATGTATATTGTGCCATTAAAAGTATTTTGAACTTGTTGCAAAGTCATGCTGTCTGCCATGCAGATTTCATTGTTATCCCTATCCCCATTATTTGCATTCAAATGGTCCGCACTTTGTGCAGACCTCCTGCAGGTAGCCATGGCACTCGTTTCCCCTCCCTCTCTACCTGTCTCGAAAACTTGTTGCAAGTTTGCTGGCAAGTGTCGACTAAGCCGGGCGTCCAGTGAAACGCATACATTACGTATACGTAATGTTAGCGCGCTGCAGGTAACTCGCATA
Organism: Drosophila pallidifrons; assembly: GCA_023558445.1. NCBI lineage: Eukaryota > Metazoa > Arthropoda > Insecta > Diptera > Drosophilidae > Drosophila > Drosophila pallidifrons. The sequence continues at coordinate 7,128,565 of CM042351.1, forward strand.
TTTAGTAATTTATTGCGTTTTTCTGGGTATTTTCCTGTTCACTTTGTTTACTCGCCGTGCTCTCTCACACGTTTTCTCTCTCTCTCTCTCTGTCTCGTTTCCAATTGCCACTCACATTACATTTGTATAACAACAGCAGAGAAAAAGAAAAGCAAATGTTCAAGTGGAAACACGCGCCGCAACATTTAAGCCCAGACAACGAACACACAAAAAGAGAGAGAGAGAGACAGAGAGAGAGAGAGAGAGCAAGTAAGAGTGAGTGAAACAGACAATAAACATAAATATGAAAATTCCAGAAAAATAATTTTTTATTATGTTGCAACAACAAGAGAAAAGAAAAGAGAAAAAAGCGAGAGCGGACCTGAGATTTGCATTAGAGTGCGCATTTTGAAGTTGACTTAACTTGAATTCAAGTTGCGCTATAAAAATTAATGAACTTCAGCAGTAGAAGCAGCACCACAATCACTGTAACTGACTTCGGGGTTGAAATGGCATTTTAGCTGTTACATGAGCCAGATGAGCAGATGGAATTACGCTAATACAAGTAGCCGACTACTTGGCTAGCAACGAGCAGCAAGCAGCGAGCAGCGAGCACCCAACGACAACTCAACAGGGAAAACAACGACAATGAGCAGGAAAAACAATTGAAGAAGGAGGAAACACTGCGCAAAACTTGTGGCGAATTGCAGTGAACAGAGAAGTTCTTGGCTGGCAAACCAGTTGAAAAATTACGCCAAGCGTTGTTAAATGAGCGTGTGGCCGAAGCAGCAGGAGCTAAACTAAAGCAAAGTAGTTGCAAACCAGAGCAACAAAGCGAACAACTGGGGCGGCAAACAAATAAATGAATGTGCAACCAGCGCAAAGCGGTAGCAACTCTGGTTGCAAGTTGCGAGTTGTAAGTTGCAGCTGCAGAACTATGCGCCACTTAAGTGCCAAGAACAAAAAGCAATTCAAGTTGATTGGCAGCCAAAGATAAAGACGCGTCTATAAAACATTCTCGCGGCAAAAGGTATGCGGCAGCCTTTTTCCTCTCTCCTCTATTGTCGGATCCTTTCAACAATATGTGGCAAAGCTGGTGCTGCACTAAAAATCAATTGATTCGTTTGTAGCAAGCACAGCAAAACAATAACATCAAGCAGTCCATTTGGCAAATTCCCTCAGTCGCTGTCGCAGTCTCCATCTCTTCCTTCCTTCCTCCCTTCTCTCCCTAAACTCCGCTAACTGTCGCTTTCGATTGCTCGCGCTCGCTTGCGCTCTCGCTGACGGCGGCAATTGAACAAATTCTAGTTAAATTGAACAACATAAAAATATGTAAATTTCTGGTGTGTCTAACAACGGCATAAAATGTGGTGCGTATATAGAACAGAACAGAACAGAACAGATACATACACACACGAGTTGAGGCTGAGAAACAAGTGGTGCGTAAAACTGATGACGCGACACGTTGACAATCGACAATAGCAACAACAGCAACGATAACAACTACGACGACAACAACAACAACAACAACAACGATGGCCATAGGCCGCCAATAAAATGTGCGTCAGCGACATCCTAAAACATGTCAGAAAGCTGTGTAGCATTTCAGCTGAGTCTGCTCGACCCACAGCTACGCTCGAAGGTGCAGAACTAGGCGTATGCTCAATATGTGATACATGCTTTGAATATGTGCAATATTTAAACTTCGAACTCTTTATTACTTGCGATTATTATTTGTATTAGTTGGATAAGTCAACTTCATATTTTAAATATTATGAATAACTCTTTTATATTCATGCTTATTATTTAGATAAGTTTGAAAAGTATTCAATATATGAAAAAGATATTTAACACCAAGTTCAAAGTATTAGTACAAGTATTTAATTATTAATACTTTGCGATTTGATTTAAAGCTGTCAAAGCATATTTATCATATTATATTAATACTTATTTTACCATTTTATTTTTTAATAATAATTTGCATTAACTTTTTTTTTTTTTAGCAATTTTTAGTGCCATTAAAAGTCTGTTCATTTATAATATTATGCGTTTTTATATTAGTATTTTTAATGTAATTTAATTACTTTAAAATAGAGCTCAAATACAAGCTCTAAATTTGTATATTTCAGTTCTCATTCAGTGTCAAACAGATGCACATTTACCGATTGTCACAACTACTTTGCAATTCCAACTAAATCCATTTTATTTCTACACAGCAACTGCTATTTCCATCGGCATTAAATGCCAGTTAGTTGGCAACTACTTTTATAGAGTTGAATCAAACTGAAATTGGTTTGTTTGGCAGATCGTTAAAATAAGTGTTTAGCTAACAAAACTTTAGGTTCACTGTCAACATTGTTGACTGTTGAATCTTGTTGATTGATGTTTAGTTTGTGTTGCCTAATTGACTCTGTCCATATAAAGTGAATTTAGTAAACTAGCTAACAGCAATTTCGTTATTAATATGCACTCTGATTTTATTTGAACAATTCGCCACAACATGGAGGCAAACATTTAAATAATACATCCATTTACTTTCGGTGCAATTAAGTTTGAATTTACTGGGTGTGAGACTTCTATTTGGCGAGACATGTTAATTTGCAAGTGACCAACCAAAAAAGTGATTTGTGTATGTAGCATGGTCTCAGTCGCAGTCGCAGTCTCAGCCTCAGCCTCATCGGTAAATGTATCTTTTGAGGCATTCATCTTGCGGGTTAGTTGGCCACATTAATCCAAAAATGGCGAAATGGCTCAAAGCGATTGTTTGCAATTGTTTAGTTTTGTGTTTTTACTTTGAACGTTTTGACTCGAGGCTGCCGCAGAGATTTCCCAGCTCATGTTTTTTGCATGTGCTTCAAGGCTGCTCGAGAGTCTTAAGTGTAAGTAAGTGGTCCAAGTGTAACGAGTATATGTGTGCCTGGCCTGAATGGGCCCAAAACGCCCATTTTGGCCAACGCCAATGCCAACGCTGGCGCCAACGCCAACGCCAAAGCAGATGCTAACTGGGGCACGCCCAACAACTTAATCAAAGGCAGGCCGCTGTCGAAAACAACAAGCGGCAGCAGCAGCAACAAGAGTGAGAACAATGAGCGAAGGAATAAATACAAATACCGATGCGACCATGACAGTTAACACCTTATGATCCCAGGGGTAGAACAAGGGGTTGAGGGGTTGTGTTTAGGGGTTGGGGTTGAGGCTTGCCACCGGCCCAGTTGGCATCTCATTTATCAAGTGGTAAACAAACAAACGCGCGCCCATTGTTATTATTGGCATTATTGCGAAATAAACGATGGTGCACAGAGGGAGAGTAGAACTGGGGTGAAAAGGGGTGAGCATAGAGAGAAGGAGAAAGAGAGGGGTGGGAAAGGGTAGCAAAGACTGAGCTGTGGATGGTAATGGAGCTCAGATACAAATTGCTCAATTCAAAATTGTGCTTTTGTGTAATTTGGCCTGTCACATTTGCCACACTCCTCAACACACACACACACACACACACTGAGAGAGAGAGCCTCACACACACACACACGAGCACACTCTCTGATAAGGACAAAGACAGATCTACCTATGGCATATTGATGCTTGCGTGACCGAAAGCCTTTCGCAAATGCCGAAACTAAAAATGTTGATTGTTATGGCAGCAACACAAATAAATTATCCCACACGGGATACACGGGCTTACACACACAAGGACACGCCCCAAGGGGAATGCAGGGAGAGAAGTGTGTGTGTGTGTGTGTGTGCATCTTCGAGCCATAAATTTATGCCCCCAAAAATATTCCTGATTTCGTAATTGCAGGCAACAGCATTCGTTGACGCAACGGCTCAAAGGAACAAAAGTCTAGAAAGAGCTAGCGAGAGAGACAGAGACAAAGAGTGACAGTGGAACAGTGGAAAAGGCGGTACAGTGGGATTGCACACGCATTTAATATGAATAAATTAAGTGTATTATTTGCGAGACTATTTGCTCTTTACGTATTATTTTTTGTTTCTTTGCACTGTGTGCACTTGCTTTGCCCTGCTTTCATTTCGTTTCATTTTGCTGAGCATATAAAACATTAAGCATACGCCCCGTATGCACGCGTCGTCGTCTTTACATCAATTGAGACATTTAACAAAAGGCCGACGATGCCGTTTACCTTTTTTCTTTCTTTTTATTTTTGTATTTTTTGAGCTGTGCGTGTGTAATGAATGTATAACACGCTCTCCAACCATTTGGCGATTTGCGATGTTGCGCACAGTGGCACCAAATCCATTGAGATTCCGAGCACATCGTAGCATTGCTTCGCCTCGCTTATTCTCATAGTATTTTCGATCACTGTGCAATGATTTTGCTGTTCAAAAAACGAAAACGAAAAAAAGGTTCGTTTTTGCATTTTAGTGCCCAATTTTCTATGCGCTGTTCATGCATATGCAGATGCTCATATGTGTGTGTGTGTGTGTGCGTGTTGAGAACTGACCAAGCAACTAAAGGGTCGCCTTCCCCCACCGTTTTTCCCTTTGCGTCTCATCCATGTCGTCCCTTTACGTTGCTCAGCCGAACTACACTTAAACCATTTTTGTTTTATTTTATTTTTATATTTCTTTTGTTGGTCAATTTCTTTGCTGCTCGTTCAACGCTCGTTTAGACATCGTTTTGTCATTTTGCTACAGCGCTGACCCCACGACCTAACCCCTCCCCCACCCCCACGACCTACACCACTCCACTTCCATTTCCATTTTTGATCTGCTCTGCTCTGCTGCCCTAAGCAGCTGCTTAGTCATGGGAGAGCTGAAGAGAGCAAAGTGCTGGACGTGTGCTTTAAATGTCAAACCCTTTTCAAAAATCCTAGTCAGACAGGCTAACACAATTTACATACCCCGCCTCCATACCTCTACATCTACCCAGTCACCACGCCACGTCTCTGTTTTTCTGGTTACAAAGTAACACGCATCGTAAATTTTCAGTTCGTTGTTGCCGCAATTTTCATACGCACCGTGTGCCCCGGTAGAAATGCGCGTGTGTGGCAGATAAATAAAATTGTATTATTAACACATTCGAAATGCCAGGCAATGTTTGGTCAAACGTTGCTAATGCGAGCTCCCTCAACAGGAGATGCATGCATTTGCCTATATCCTGTCTATCTGCCCCCTCTCTCTTTCTCTGTCTCTCTCTCTCTCTCTGTGTGTGCGCGTGCAGGCGCCTAATATCCTTTCATTTGAAATTGTTTACTTGTCAGTCTTGCCCCTTGCCCCGTAGTTGCGCCTCGCCTGTCTGTTTGCCGAACTGCCCATCAAATCGCAGCGTCTGCATATTAATCTTCAGCTCACACAGATTTAGACAGACAGACAGCCCTGGACCCGGACTCGAACTCGAACCCGGACCTCGAATATAGTCTTTGGCAGGCTGAGCATGATGACTGGATATGTTGTCATCCAAGCCAGATATCTGGCCACGCCCACCATTTAACTGACTGACTGACTGACTGACTGACTGGTTGACTGCCTGTCCAGCTGCCAGTCTCAATATTTTGCAGCGTCTTCTACTTAGACAGACAGACGAGACTGCAATTACTTTCATGTTAAGGACAAGCACGAGCTGAAGCTTAAGTCCAGCTCGCCCAGTCTCAAGTAATATTCAAAGTTCATGTGCAACCAAACATAAAAAATAAAAAAAAACAAGTAAGAAAGCTACAGTCGAGTGTGCTCGACTGTGAGATACTCGCTAATTATTTTGAATAAAAACAAAACAGTATTCATTTTGAAATATACCAAACTAATATAAAGCAAAATATTCATTTTAAAATATACCGAAAAGATACGCAAAAATACTAAAAATTTACCAAATGCTATATTTGGTAAATTGATAAAGTAGTACATTCAAAATATAATAAGTGCACCAGATTGATTTTTTCCATACAAAATAACTTTATTGGGACGGAAATGCCTCCCTTCAGTTACATATGTACATAAACAAAAGTTATAATACTCTTCTACCCCATGGATAGCGGGTATAAAAACGAGCATTCCATTGGGAACGAGCCACAAGAGCTGTTGAGAACAGCTGCGAAAGCCGCAACAAACTCAGATCAGATTAACAGAGTTTCTCCCAAAAGCCACATAACATTTATTATGCCAGCACATTTATTTATTAACTTACAAAGTTATCGATAAGCGGAGTATGCTAATTACTAATCGATTGCACTTTTAATACTTGATGAATTGCTGAATTTTGAATAAGTATCTGAGAATCACTTTTATAATCAATATCGACGATTATTAATTATTAGCGATAATTATAAATTGAAAGCGTAGGAATTTTGTATACTTGGTGAATTGCTGAATAAGTTTAGATTAGAAAAAAAATTGTTTCTTCAAAATGACTAACATTATTTTCTTTAAACATTTTTATAAATAATTAAAAGATGTGAAAATTAAAAATAATATTTATTATTTTAAAAACTAAATCTGCGAAATTGAATTCATGATTAAATTAATGAAATACTAATGAAGCACACAAGCTAATTAAATGCTGCCATGTTAAGTTAGAAACTACAAATCAGTGTATGTTTAATTAATTTGAAAGCAATTAGTCTGCGATTAATAGCCATAGTCTCATTAATTTTGTATAAGTTGGGCAAGTTTAGGCTTTTCTCTCAGTCAAAGACAAAGATTTACCATAACCAGCAGCTGTTGCTGCTGCTGCTGCTGATATCACTTAATGTCGTCGCATGTGACAAGCAACATGACAAGCGACAAGTCATAGCAACGACTCTCAGTGCATTGCTCTGCTTGTTGGATGCTTTTTGTTTGTTGCATGTTTGCCCAAATGTTCTCGCATTGACCCTCAATGCAAGGTCGCGCATATTTATTGCCCCTGAAATAACAGGCCAAAGCTTCTAGCAATTAGCAGCACAGCGTCAAAACGGGATTGCGCAGTTGTCTCCCCAAAAAAACAAAAAAAAAAAACAACTGCAAAACTGTTGACCTTACTTAAAATTTAATGAGTCGTGTGAGCGAGCAAGAGAGCGCTGAAACTGAGCCGCGGCTTTGGCAATTTATTTGCGCCCAACATTTTGCGACGGCCCCCAAAACAAATTACAAATCGGTAGCCCTTCTCCTGCTGTTCCTTCGCTCTTGGTGCGCAGTACATTACTCATCGTCAGCTCGCGTCGCCTGCAAGTGACAAAATTATGCACAAAAAAAAGGAAAACGAACAACGAAAAAAACATCTTTGTAAAGAGCAAAAATTAAATGTTTAGCAGCTGACCCTTTGGGTCAAAGTTGAATTATGTGCGTGTGTGTGTGTTCGATTTGAATAAATGTTGCCCGTCTTATCAGCCAGCAGCAGACATCAGCGACATGGCCAACTGGCCAACCGGGCGAATGCGCGATAAACGAACGACTAAATTGGTAGTAAAAAAGAAGAGAGAAAACGCATGCTTGATTAGGTGCAGAAGCAGTGTCACAAAAATGTGCAATAAACACAGAAACAACATTGAAAATTACTAATTTGCTTGTGCTTTGTTTTGTTTTGTCTTTTGCAGAATCTGCTGGGGCCAAGGACGCTGGTGCACACTGGATTGAGTGAATGTGAGTGTCGCAAAACAAACTCAAAAAGTTTGATTTAATTGCCTCGAGGTCTCTTGGTTCGAATCTAAATTGAATTATGGCCAATTCAGTTGTACATTGTTAAAAGTTAAATTTACATCAAAAATCTCCTCAACTGGAGAGCTGTGAGCCGAGTGTCCTCGAGTGTCTGCACATCCTTTTTGTGTGCTGTGCTCCGTGTGCTAAAAGTTGGGTCGTAAAACGCAAAATTTGCTGCCATTTCAATGTAATATTCATTACCCTACCAGCACTTGTGAGCATGTCAATATTGGGTGGCGTTCTTTGGATAAGAAATTCAGTTAAATAAAATATGACAAACGGCAAACAAAGCCTTTGCTCCTAACTAACGAGATACCCTGGCAAAGCAACGAGCAATAGGTGGCGCCAGTCTACGTGCAGAGTGAATAGTTGTTGTTTGTTTGCGCTGAAGTGAATGTTTTTTTTTGAGTATAATAATAGTATTTAAAACGGTTTTGGCAGTTTCAGTTGTTCTTACTGCTTTGAAAATCTAAGCAACAGATGGTACCAGCTACTGCTATTATAATTAATGCATGTTATTGTGATTATCTTTAACTAATAGTTACTCGCTATGATCCTTTTGATTTTTAGAGTATAGTAAAACAATTGTATTAGGTTTATTACTTTAGTTTGTGCTAGATGCTATTAAACTAAAGCTAAAAGTTGCATAGCTTTAACATAGATTACACCTAATTTAAGCAGTTTAGTTGCATACCCTGTTTCTACGTGGTATCTGCAGGGTATTTGCACATTCAATTGCAACAGTGTGTGGCGTAGCTGGGGCGACAAAATACTTATTAGAAAGCAAAACGAAGGCACAAAATTAACAATCTTAAGCTGCACTCAAAGTTGTTGTTTGTTGATTTTTGTTGTCGTTGTCGTTGTCGTTGTCGTTGCTGTTGCTGTTGCTGTCGCTGCTGCTGTTGTTGTGACTGTGACTGTTGCTGTTGCTCTGGCTGCTGTTGCTGGCCAATCGTAAATTGTGTGCTCGTATCTTGATTGGCATTTTGAATGCCACTTGGCTTGTCTCTCACATCCAGCGACAAATGTGGGCGTTTATTTTTGAAAGGAGGCTGGCCAGAGCAACAACATCTGAGGGTGTGGCAGCAGTAGCAACAACATCAACAACATCAGCAACAACAATGACAACGCTGGACAATGAACGGCATGACCTTTCTTTTGCTGTTGCCCCTGATTCCGCTGACTGCGTTGACGAGCGCTGCTTTTCGATTTTAAAATGCTTAACAAACAAGTGGCAAATGCTGAAATCACAAATAATAAAGAGCAGCAACAACAACAACAACTGAGCGGCAACAATGGACGCTGGTTGACAATAAGAGTCGTCGAACAACAAGTTTATGTGGCACACGCGCCAAGAGTCTGGATGAGATTTTGGCAGCCTTAAAAACTAACTAACTAATTAAGTCAGTAATTAACTAAGTAAGCAGCAACTATACAAAATACTTTTACCTTTCAGTTTGGGGTAATATTCTCGAGTCTTTGAGTAAGTTCTTTAACGACTCGCGAGGGAATGAAAAAGTTGGCAAGTCAATTCTTTGAGGTGACACAGCATAAATGATAATTATAAAGTTTTCATGACTGATGGCCAGCACATCAAGTTGAGCGAGTTATTCTGATGAGACACTGAGTTTTGTCAAATGGAATCTTAACTGCCGACAAAAAGAAACGAAAAGCTATAAAGTCTAAATTCACTCGTTAAAGTTCAACACAATGCGGGAGAGAGGAGGGCACAAAAAACAGCATCAAAATTTAAGAGCTGCGAATAAAATTAAGCTGCGGAGTCTGATGCCAGATAAACTGAAAGATTACAGCAGATGCGCTACTCTATAAAAAAAGATGTAACAATGTTATCGGAGAGCATAGTTAAATTTAAAGATAAATTGCATTTATTTCGCTTTCACTTTCAACAGTTAATTCCATTGATTTATTTGCTATTTTCAATAAGAATTTATTCTCGAATTTTTGGAGTCAGCAAGTAAGAATGTTTTATGATTAGTTTATTTGCCATAAATTATGTTGCACTCCCAATTTGTGTGTGGCTTTGCCTCCTCCTCGTCCTCCTCCTTCTGGTGGCACAATTATCATAGTTTCAACCACAATGCGAGCAGACAATGCACCGAACTGAACCCGAGCATTAAGCTGTGAGCCAAGCAGTGAGCCAACATAAAATCTGCCCTCAAATCAGTGGTTTCTATGGTGGTGCAGTCTGCTGCATGGTGGTTGCCTTGTCTTGCCTTGGTTGCAAGTGCAAATGCCGTTTTTCCGACACGACTCGACGGTTTACAACTTTTATGTTGGGCAATGCAACGCCAACTTTTATGCGCGCCACATTCGACTATATATAAACTGTTTGGTCGGCCACGTTGGCCAACTGATTACGTGGCTCACAAATGGGCAAACACAATAGCCAAAAACAATGAGACTGAAAAAGAGCGAGAGTAATCAGCATTGGAAAATGTGAATATTTTACGTATGTTTTTAAGTTCTTTAATGGTTTTTGCTGTTCCATAATGTTGCCAGATTACACTCCCACACACACTTGCACACACATATGTGTGTACAATATGTGTGTGTGTGTGTGTGTGTGTGTGTGTTATTATAGCGAGTCGAAGGGGTTTTGGCGAGCTTCGCTATGATTTATAGTTGTAATTAAAATCTATGCGCGCTATCAAAGGCCTCTGTGTCGCTTTGTGTGTGTACTGATATGTGTGTGTGTCTGTGTGTGTGTCTGTATGTGTGTTTGTAGTCTCCGTTTGTGTGTGTCGCAACAAATAAGCCGTTAAGACTTTTGTCAAAAGGCATAAAAAGGCGCACACACGCACATCTAACCAAGGAATCCTTTTATGCCGGAATTTAATTAAGCCAAATCTCACTAAACATACACACACACATCCGTACACACACACACACACAGTCGCAGCAACTGGGGAACCATCAAAAGATGACAATGCCTGTCCAGCCTCGTGCAATATTGCGTTATTGTTTTTTGCCCTCAGTTATGTCAGCACCCCTTTCTCTTTCCCGTCTCCCCTCTCCCCTTGCCACACTCTGTCCCACAGCGCGACTCGTACCCCGCTGTTTTGCCAAACAATTTCACACCCTTACCCCTTCCCACCCCTGGCCAGCGGGTGGTGCTGGGAGTGGAGGGGCTGCTCGTTTGCTCGCTTGCTATCTTTAGTGTACAGCTTGCATATGAAAATTGGTCGCTTTGGCTTCAACCGCAGCAACTCTTAAGTAGAAACAGCAACAAAAATATTAAACGGCGTTATGTATGGCAGACCAGCGTATATGCTTCCAACAGTTGATTCTTGTTACTATAGTTAATACAATAATGTGAATTAATCTTAATAAAACTCTTTGAAATGAATCTGAGCTAAAGGAAAAATGTTGCTTAAAACTTTTCTTAATGTCCAATATAACAGAATATAATGAGAAATATATAGTAATCAACAAATAATTTTACTTCAAGAATTGCTATCCATCCCTCACTTTATTGGGAAATTTGAAAATCCACTCTTAGAGTTATAATTTTATACTTTTCGCCAAAATCAAACTACTTTAACTAACTAATTTCATAGATGGCCTGAAGACCTTAGTCACCCTGACTTATTGCATAACATAATAATTATAATAATTTGTTTCTATTTAGATTTAAGCAATATTTGCTGAGAACAATATTACTAAGCTGGAAATTTAATAAATTTAAATTGCTAATAATAATAATAATAATAATAATATAATATTGCAATTTGGTTTTCATTTTCTTTAATAATATATCAATAATAATATACATAGTTATAGCATAATTAAATTTGTAGCACAACTTTTCATGTTTCACCACAACAACATCGAAGTAATTTCCCAATCGAATTAGCTGTTATGCCCCAGCAGTAAGAGTATGGCAAAAATGTTATCCACTAAAGTCCAGTAGACCCTTTAAAAAGCGGTCCCCAATGAAAATCTCATAGAAGCAGTTGTTGTTGTTGTTCCTGTTGTTGTTGTTTTGCTGTTGGAGATTCCTCAAGCGAAATCTGCTCATAGCAAGCATCGTATACTATAATCGTCAATAAATTTATTTATACCAACTGGTGGCTTTAGTGCTTTTTAATATACTACAAATCGCATTTAGAGTATTTTTTTAGCCATTTACTACGCCACACGTTGCGTATGCGTAATATTTTGCTGCTGCTCTTCTTTGTTATATATGTTATATGGCAAAATAGGAAAAAAAAAAAACGAGACGTGTGAAAACAAAAAACATTTGTTTATTGCCCAAGTAGAATTTCACAGCGTGTGTTAATGGCTGGAATTGTTGGAAAAATGAGAATTAGAATGCCTATGGCAATGGCAATTATTTAATGCTGAAATTAAGTCAATCATTCTCATGCGTTTGAAATGGCTAGTAAAATTGTTTAACGATTTGATTAAGGGCAACATTAAAATCGAATGATCAATGAACTCGTGCACCCATCGCAATCCCAATCCTATTTCAATCATCATTAAGTGTGTGAGAACACCTCTGAGTTTAGATAAATGTAATCGAATGCCATTGAACTGTCAATTGAAGCGAAGTTGGTCGAATTAATTGCGATGCAAACGCAGACACATTGCTGATGAGTCCAGCTCCTGGCTGCTGCTTGCTGCCATGATATCAGCATGTTTTGCGCTGCTTTTAAGCGGTTAATTAAATTGCTCTCGAGACAAAAATGCCATCGAATGTTGAACCAAAAATAGTCATGTCCTTGCCTCGCTTGGACAACGAACTTTTAGCAAAGAAAAAAAAAGAGACAGAGTGAAAACGGATGTGGACATGCTTAAAGGACATGCGAGGAGACACTGCAGTGATTGCATAAGAGTTGCTTACAAATAGCATTGCAAGTACATTGGAAAATTGTCAAATACATATTTAATTGCTGTAAAGTAACTAACAGACAAAGCAGGCAAAGGCAAAGAAGAACAGACAGACAGATAGTCAGACAGAGACAGCTTGAGAGAGGGAATGAGACAGACATTTAATTCAATAACCGTTACCCGGTCTGCCAGTCGTCTCTATATAAAACTCAATTTAATGGGTACCAAGTTTGTGTGGCTTTTGTGTGTGCGTCCGACGTTGAGAGGCTGTCAACAACAGTCAGCGCGACGCAGCAGCAGCAGCAGCCATAACAATGAATGTGAAGGGCGTGACAGTCAGCAAAATACCCTCTAACAAATATTATTTGCATGTTAACATCGATATAGTTTTAAATATTTATAATAAACTTATATTTTCATTATGAGTTGCGCATTTAACTACAGCCAACGTTCAAAAAAAAAAGAGTTAAGATCAAGTGTGACCATACAAGAATGTGGTTATTTTATATTTTTATTTATTTTATTTTATTATATATTTTATTTTATTTATTTTATATTAAAATAGTTCACGTTTGTTATACCAACAAACATAAATAATTTAGTCGACAAAAGAAAAACGTAACGCTGCTCTAATAAACCAAAGAGTCTCTTTAATTTTACAGGGTATTTCGTAAGTCGAGTATGGAAAAGTTTACTTACTTTACTTGTATTTGCTGCACTCGCACTTTTGTCATTACCACATGCAAATCTATTGAACTCGCCTGGCCACTTTAAGTTCCTCAAGTCTGAAGTCAAAGGCAAAGGCTGCGCTTGTTTAAATGCAACACGCACAGCAATAACAAGTGTTTAAGTAAGGCATGAAGGAGGGCAGGGCACATGGTATTTCAATGGAAATTAACGGTTCATAGACCCAGAGAGAGAGTGAGAGAGTGAAACATGTAATTATGCCCACTTGGCGACAGTGTGGCATCACTGAGCGACGCTTCAATGAAGTGGAATCCTTGTTGTATATACTATATGTATATATGCGCATCAGTCAACAGAATTCGTTACGATTAGCAGAAATACGCACACACGCAGTCGAGTTGTTGCCTCGCCGAAAACGTTCGACGACCTCAGGAGACATGACAACGGAGAGTGCAGAGGAGCAAAAAGAGGAGCTGGAGAAGCAAGAGGGGATGTGCGACATTGCTGCCAAATGCCACAATTGATTTACTTCGATTGATTTCGGGGGCAGATCGAAGGGAATCATCATCATCATCAGCATCAAGGGCCTGGCTGCTCATTAGGTTTTCGCCATCAAATGCCAAGGTCCATGCGGCGGGGCGGGCGGTCGTGGCAGTCTATGAGTGGCATACAATTAGCTCATTATGAACAGACAACGCCTAGACAAATGCATGACGCATAATCGATGTGGCTATCTCGATAGATCAGCAGTCAAAATGATTGACTAATGATCTGCTGTTGCTGCTGCTGCTGCTTTTAGTAAATCATGGCAACAAAATTCAAGCGAAAAAAAGAAGAGTAAATTCACTGGAACAAGATTTATGGCACAGATTTCAATATATCGCATTTCACTAGAATTCTATTAATTTATTTCACTGCTTTGCGCATAATTAGACAAATCGCCTGGCGATCTATGCGAATATTTCTTACGGCATCTTAATTGCACTTCTTTTTGTTTATATTATTACATTATATAATACATTAAATATATATTTCATTTATATTATTATTATATTATTTATAAATAAATAAGCACTTTAGCTGAAGTAAGCCATTTATATATAATTGACCCATTCTTTGATATCTATTGCTCATGAGACAAATGCGTATACGTAATGTATGTTACGTATACTAATAGAAGATTTTAGATTTTATCAATTTATAAAATACATTCAAAGCAAATTAAAACAAGGTCAAGTTTTGAGTAATACAGCAAAAATAAATAAGTATTAAAATACAGCTTCACCCGCAAATAAGATTTTCATATGCAAATATTAACATTAAGACATTCCCAAATACTTATCTGGGAATCAACTGGCCATCGATGCGTGTAAAACTGTAAAAAAAACGAATGCCAAATATTTAGGTGTATGCATGGAAAATTCTTGTGAATGTGGCTGACTATGCCGGGGACCGAGAAAATAGTTTAGCTTTAAAAGTTTGACCAGCTTACTTAAGGTACCTTAGATTAACAGATGATCAAAAGTTGGTAGGCGCCGGACCAAGATAATTGCGTAGGCGAAGGTGCCACATGGGCGTGGTCAGGGAAGCGAGCATCACTAAGATTGCTTAGGAAGTAATGCAGGAGATTTTAATCAACTGTTACACAACTGTTGTGCATAATTGCAACTCGTTGGCGAAATTAGCAACTGGTGATTAAAAACAAAATTTACATTGCCAAAAATTTGTCTAAATTTGAACCAAAGGCTTGAACATGTGTTTGACTAGGCGGCGGACAGAGATATTGGAGAAGCTGGAGCTGCTAAGTGGGCGTGTTTAAGCGCGGGAGCTACACAAAAATGTTAGAGCTTGCTTAGTGTACTTTTGATCAACAGTTGCTCAACAGTTGTGCATCATGACACCGTATTGCTTGAGTAATGATCGAGTGAAAAATTGGCTAGCCAAAAATTTTAGTTTATGTTTGCCAAATGCATGCGAATGTGCTTGGGTAGGCGGCGGACCGAGATAGTAACGAAGTCAGGCTGGATAAGTGGGCGTGGTCAGGCAGCTGAGCTTCACAAAAGTTGTACACCTCACTTAGGTATACATGTGTGTCTGTGTGTGTGTGTGTGTGTGCACTTCTTATAAATTTGCTTGTCCAGCAAATTTGTCATGCTATGCATATTGCTCTGAACCCTTGAGAAAACTTATAAGAGTTATGAGTTTGCTTAGCCTGCAACTTATTTTTCATACCCAATTTGAACACAGAATTAAAATAGTAAAAGTTGAAATTTTGAGCAAAGTCAACTAGTTAAGACTTTTAGTAATTGAATTAAATGTTGAAAATGGCTCTTTAACTTTACTTTAGTTAAATTACATGTCATAAAAGGCTGTATCTGTATTTGGCTTGTTTCGAATAAACATAAAATAGCACTGAGACTATTTTATGTCACTGAAATTATCAATTTCGTTAGCTTAACTCTTTAATGCATCTGCATGCGTCAAGGCCTTGTTTAGAAAAGTTTCTGTTTTGTGGTTGTTGTTGTTGTTGTTTGTTTGTTGGTGGCAGTCAATGTAACGAGTCTGCCCCGAAGTTGGGAAAATTGTTGTTATCTGGCTCCCTGCGGTGGCGTCTATTGTCGTCCAGCTGGCGACTAACTGGCAATTGGCAACAGACAACAGACAACAGGCGACTGTAGGGCAACTGGCAAGTGGCAACTGGCAACTGGCGACTGGCCACTTGTTTGCTATTTTTGTGAGCGACCCACAGCTGACACCTCTATAAATAAATGCAGATGACTCCCCTCCCCTCGCCTACCCGCCTCGATAGCCCATTACCATGTGCCATTCATCTAGAGTCGTATCTGGTTTGCTCCATCTGCCATTTCCCATTGCCAACTCCAGCCAGCATCTCGACTCCATTATGAAAGCCTGGCCTAAAAAGACCGCATAGCCAAGGCTTATTATTATTAGGTCGACTCAACTCGACTCGAACTGACGCTGTTTCAAGTTCATATTTATGTTGCCACTGGGAGCTGTTTACCGAGACTTAAGTGATTTCATACGCAATAAGCAAGCGATGCCCCCAACGGACCATTCGCGTAGTAGCCTCCACCTCCACCTCCACCTCCACCTTCGTCCCATTCATTCATTCTCTCTCAAAGAAACGACAACCAGAAATAGCAGCAGAAACAGAAACATCAGCTTCGACATCCGTCGACATCATTGGCATCCTCATGGCATTGACGTGCCTTCAGCTTTTTGGGCCGTGCCTTTTGCTTGATGTGTCTGCTGAACTGTTTTTGGATTATTATTATTATTATTATTATTATTTTCGTTTTCGTTTGGCGCTTTGCGCTTTGCGCTCTGCGTTTTCATTTTCATTTCCATTACCATTTGCCTCGGCGCGTTTCTTCTTGCCCAGGTATTTATGAACGCGCCATAAACATCATTCAAGTGGGACTCGCTCTGCATCCATCTCCATATTGACAGGTGCTCAGTGTCTACCCGAATCAAACGCGAATCATCTTTTCGTCTCGTCTTGGTGTTTAGTTCATTGCTCGACTGACATCTTAACATCTTTTTCATGTTTACATTCGGCTTAATTAGAGAGCACCCTTGACACAGTCTCTGGTCACAGCTCTCTCAATTCTATTGCAGTTCTTCTTTCCATTTTCAAACTATATTCCATATATGTTATTTCATTCATTCATTTGTTCATTTGTTCACTTGTCATGGGAACCATTTAATATGGCTCCCCCACAAGTGTGGCAAAGCAGTTATTTTCATGCTTTGGTTGCTTTTCTTAATTTCCGTTTTAATATATACATATGTATATACATATATTTTTTTGATGATTTTTGATGGATAAATTCTTCAAGTTTTCATTATAATTGTTTTTGGTTTTTAATATTCTTCTGGGGGTTTTTTAATTTTAATTTTCGTTTTTGTTTTCATAATTTCGCACAAAACAATTTTGAGTCCATTAAGAGCTGTGGAGAAATCCTGTCAAATGTGCATAATTGAGGGAAGTGCTTATGGCTGGCCACAAAGGAGCTTCTCCTTGTCGTCTCTCTCTCTCTCTCTCTCTCATTTTTCTGCTGGGATTAGAGCAGCTAACATGATGAGGCTGCTGCCGCTGACTGAAGACGGCGCATAATTAAATACAATTGTCATAAAACTTTAAGCTATTGTCTGTGGCCAAGACGACAAAACACAATGCAGGTCGCAAAAAAAAAAATATTTAACCAGAGGCGCTGCCAGTTGCCAGATCTTCTTGTCTCTTACACAATGTCAATCAAAAGTTGGCCGTAATATAGAGTGGAGAAGGCAGCTAAGAAAAACGGGGACGGGGGGACGCGTCTGAGAAGGAAGACTAATTGGAAGCTGGCGCACGAAGCATAAAATAATTAAATTCAATTATGTACTTTCGCCAGGGCATATTTCATTGACAAGATCGTAAATCGCTTAGCGCCTTCAATAGCCACCAGCTGATCTCTCACTCTCTCTCTCATTCTCTCCCTCCTCCCCTTTGATTGTCGTCGAGCGAATTTCTATTTATAAGCAAGCAAGTATTTACTATCGTTTATAGTTTATCTTTGCCAACCCATCGTATAAATTGTGTGTAGTATGTATTTTGATATTGTTTATCCCCGGCACGTAGTTTATCTATTGCTCTCTCTCTCTCGTTCTCTATCTCTTTCGCTCTGCCAATCCCTTCGCAATTTCGATAACAATTTGAAACGCATTGCGTATTTGAAGATTATATGATGGCTGTTTTTGGCTTCGAGTTGTCCATTGACGCAATCCAGCTGCACTCGCAATTCAATTAGACAAAAGTCAAAAGAAATACCACAAAGCGACAGCACTAAAAACGACTATTTTTCCTTCCCCCTCCGCCACTCCGCTATTTGCGAAAATAAAACAAGCTTAAAAACGAAATGAAAAACCCCAAAAAACAATGCGGGGGACAAAAAAAACCCCTCAACTTGCTCAACGAGTATTTATCCACGCAATCAACACGATAAACAATGACGGAATTTGTCCCCCCAATCAAGGCAACGTTCTTCCAAATTGGAGATGGACCACACACATACACACCGAAACACACACACACACACACACATACACCCATCGGTTGTCCATGTTATAGATACGTGCATGTTTTCGCCACTCACAAATTATATTTTGTTTTCTTTTTAAATGCTTTTGCAGTTATTTATGGCCACATAGATACGCTGCTTAAACTAAATCATATTGAAGGTGTTCCCTTAGTCCGATTAATTTTTGCATATTTTTTACTCTGTGTAGCAAACAAATCGATGCCAAAGCGCAAAAGTAAACAATCCGATTTATTTTTATCTTTAACCCATGTGCAATGTTACTCGCTTGCTTAGTTTATGGTAGCGCTAAATCGACGAAAACAATAAGTGTAAATTATTAGAAAGATATTTTATCCTTATAAATTTGGAATTTTTATAAACGACAGAAGAATTTAATTTGCTGTTGTGTTGAAGCCAAAGTAATACATGAAAATTACTGTAAAGATATTAAGTTTTGAGAATACTATTTTCTTTTTTAATTTTGAATATTTATCAACGAGAAAAATGGAATTGGATTTATTTATATCTTTAAGATGATGAATTTCTCTTATTTTGTTTATGCAAATGTTCAAACATTGAAGCAATAAATAAGAAATTATTAAAAATATTTTTAATTTTAAGAAAAGTTTTTCCTTTTTTTAATTTTTAATATTTATTCACGAATAGAATGGAATTAGATTTTTTTTAGTTAGTATCATGTAATTTTCTTATTTAGTTTGTGCTAATGTTAAATCGCCAAAGGAATAATATTATTACTAAGTATTCAGTGTATTTAAGTGAACTAACAATAGTATTAGAGATATTTTATATATTTAAGTCAGATAATTGACTTATTTATGTATGTAGTTATGTAGTTTCTAATTTTGTTGTAAAGAACAATATAAATTTAAAGAAAAATTGTTCTACTAATGAATGCAGAATAGTATTAGTTTTATTTGTGTATATCAAGTATGATAATTCGTTTTTTTTTTTTTTTTTGTATTTTGAGTGGTTTGCAATATAATTTCTATTTACATTTAATATTTTATCAAAAGAATAATACAAATTTAAAAAGAAATTGTTTTACAAATGAAATCAGAATTTATATTTATGTTATTGGTAGTTTTAAATTGCCTAAGCACTAAGTGAATATATTACTATTTTTTCTCCAAAATAACATAATTATTTTCAAATTTGCATATCTAAATTTACTTTTCAAAATGTTTCATATTTTAAGCACACTTTCTTCACAAAGTGAAGTGAAGTTTCGAGTCTCTCGTGCTTTTGCTTAAACTTCTTTGCACTCACACTTCCATCACTAGCGGGCAAATGAAACTGCCCTCTGTGCAAATACTTGTGTTTGTAGTTGACAAACTTGAGGACGGCAAACCGCGGGTAATTGTGCAATGTCCAATGTTAGTTTTAAGCAATGTTACAAAATCCACAGTCAGGAAATTGAAACCAATTGAATTTAATTCCTACTTTAATGGCAAGCGAAGAGATAAGAGAAAAAATACGCAACTTTTTTTGTTAAACAACTTTCCAAAAAAGAAACTGACTTCCGTCCGACTCCTCTAACTGCTTTTTACTCCCCACCTCCCACCTCCTCCCTCCCCATCCACCTCCAGTTTCTCCTTCTTCTCCGTTTCCTGGGGCCACTTTTGTTCTTTGCGTTGAGTTTTTGGAAATTTGATATATTTCATCATTACGAAAATTTGTGCTGTGGTCAGTTTATGGTTCATAGCTTTCCCCTACTCCCATAAAAACAACTAGTTTTCCTTAACCCTGCCCCTCTTTCCACCCCTTGGACGGTCAATTTTCAATTCTCTATTCCAATGGCCGGGTCCATCCTCAGCATTTATTATTAAAGTTTCTCTGCTTCGTGATGAACTTTTCAATTTGCAGTTTTGTTTAAAATATGTTAAATATTTAGAGTAAAATTGTTCGAAGGACATGCAACGTTCAAAAAAAGTAAAAAAAAAATATAAAACGGGAAACCGTAAAAACCCAAACGCAAAAAATAAAAACTAGTAAAACAACAACTCATGGCTGAGTGACCGTTGTGGGTTTTGTGGTTGAGTAATTGTTTCAATTTGTTTCAATATCGGTGAAGCAAGCAAAAAAATAGAACTCGAACTACAAGTGCTTTTTATGTAAATTGATAGTTTTGCTCATTTATTATTGATTTGCACATGTTTCACTCTATGACTATGAACGACTTCTCCCAACTGCTGGATTCATATTAAATATGATTTGAAGTGCGCTGTAAATGTCTGTAAGAGTTGGCAAAATAAACCGAGTGAAATTCATTTGCCACATAAATTTGGCAGTTTATTGAGCTGACAGTCAATTTCACTAAGTAGAACTCTGGGGCAGAAGAAGACTAGTTAACTGCAATGTTACAACAATTTTGAATGCAATGCCAGAGATTTGGACTTTCAATTTAAAGAATGCAAAGCAACAACTTGAAATTCAATTTAATAAATATTTTCATATTGTATTAAGTTACTCAATAAGTAAGCAAAAGACTTGCTCTTTTATTTTCAAGAATGCAAAGCCACAACTTGAACTTTTATACAATATATTTAATAAATATTTTCTTTGTGTCGAGTTTAACTTTCACTTGTTGTGCTGCTATCACATGTGCCACAACACATCATCACAGTGGGTCATAAATATCAGCAGACATAGACGACAGTCAAGAGCAGACAGCAGTTCATATCAGTAGCTTGTCACATTAGATATTTTCAGAGATATGTTTCAGCCTGTTTATATCACTTTTGTTATTGCACTGCTGACATCTGGCTGATGGACACTATTTGTTATTAAATTTGCCAAACTAATGACGCAGTAAAGCCGATTGGCCGTAAAAAAAAAATAAACTGAAAGCTGCAGGTGGGATAAATACTTTAATTGGAATGCCAAAACAAAAAATGGTATTTGAGAAATGTTTTGCAATTGTGCGGAATGCCAAAAGGTATTTATCAATATCAATTAGAGACTGCTCGTTTTCTCGATCTTAATCACAATTCTATTGAATTTTTGCGCTTAGTCAAAGAGGTGAAGACAACAATGAAAATGAAAGCCAAGCACTCGGAATACGTAGACAATGCTCGCAAAACTATTTCGATTTTGGCAGCCGAGTCGAGTTTACAGCACATTAAACATTGTCTAGCCAACTTGGCTGGCAAACTGCATTCCCTCCTCTTCTCCCTCTAGAGAGGCAAGATTTTTGCACGTGTTGCAAGCAACTACCTTGCCACGTCCCCCATTTTGTGGCCAACAATGAAATGAAATGTGTTTTTGGCACTAACATGATATGAGATGAGCTGCACAATGTCAGCACCATGCCAGCTGCATTTTACACGACTGTCGGAAAACTGCTTCTCGACTAGCAGACATGTTTCCACTTCTTTTTTTTTTGGGTTTTTTTTGGGCTTCTGGCCAACTACATATCTAACCAAAAGATGCGGATACATATGACTGTGTTAGAGGTTTTCAGAGTTATTGCGTGTGGGGGGGAGAGCAAAGTTAAAGTTGAGTGGCTGAGCAAAAGTTTTGCGGATGCTTGTTAGCAGTTTTGTTTTTCGGCCTCGGCCCAGATAAGCGTGGCTCGCAACTTTACGGAGCTAATAAGCTCACACAAACTGCAAACTTAAAGCGATTCGAGCTTTGCCTTTTATTTATTTCATTTGATATATTGATCTCTATTACTCTCGTTTGTGCTCTCGCTCTTGATCTCAGTGTGAATGC
The DNA here is from genome assembly GCA_023558445.1 of Drosophila pallidifrons. NCBI lineage: Eukaryota > Metazoa > Arthropoda > Insecta > Diptera > Drosophilidae > Drosophila > Drosophila pallidifrons. The sequence goes on from CM042351.1 coordinate 7,150,521, forward strand.
GCCCAGGCAATTTGTTAACTCTTCAAGTGCAGATTTTTCAGCCACAAAATTTGCCAAAATCCTCGCCACAAATTGTTGCAAGACGCGCCGCAAATGAAATTGTTTTTCAACATATATTTTTTGCCCCAAACATAAGTACACCTATCTTTGAGTGTGTGTGTGTGTGTGTGTTAGCGTGTGCGTATCTGTGTGTATTTGTGAGCCATGTGTTGTTGGGCTGTTTAAATTTGTTCAACTCTTGCGCACATTTTACTGCGAGAAATATTGCTGTATTATGATGCTATGTAGATTGGACGGGGCATATTCTTTAATGCAAATTCAGCATGATATTTGAGATGATATAATCTCGAATCATTTTTTGTTCCATTTAGCTTTTATGGTTCTTTGATTTACATGGAGTGGAGATTTCGTATAAACAAATGAATATAGTACCACATTATAAATTAGCGTTAGAGTCGCCCAAAATAACAATATAATAACAAATATAAATATACATACACTATTTTACAAAACTAGATATCGATTATTTTCTCTGCTCACAATTGTTTCTTTGCAAACACAAAGATTCAAAATATTCGTTGCATACTTTAGAGCGCAGCTTTTCGCTTGGCATAACAATTTTGTAAACTAGGGTATACGATTGTCTGGCATGCCGCCCCTATCGCCTTGTTTTTTTCTCGTTTTTTGTTGCTTTTTTATTTTATATATATATATATTTTTTTTTTGTTTTTGTCTAGTGTATGTGTGTGAGCGTTGTGTGTGTGTTTCTCATGGGCCCAAGACTTTAGTCACTTTTGAATAGAGACAAGCGTCTCGACTGCGCTCCTTTCTCCTTGCAGCTCATCAGTCCCCGCTTGGCTAGCTACACTGTTCATCTTGGCTGTTGCTGCTGCTGATTCTGCTTGTGTTCTGTGTGTCTGTGTAGGTATGAAAAACTCGTATATTTTCTCCAAACATTTGGCAAATTGTTATAGAAAAAGCAGCCACACACACACACTCCCCCCTCACACACACATACACACGTGCAGTACAGAGGAAGATATATAGTATATGCATACAAGTTGGTTTTAGAAAACTCGACTACAACATATGTTAACGACGCGTTTGCGTTTGCCTTTGGTTTTGCCGTTGGATCTCTGCTGCTTCTTATTTGACAGCACAGCCAGCACGTGCCGCCAGCGAGCTGTTGTAATGGTGACACACACACACACACACACACACACACACACACACACACACACATACACACACACACAATGTGTATATAGTGTATATTATAGCAGACAGCATGCCAATGTCTTGTTACATAAAGAACCGGCGATATAGCGCAAAATGAAATGCTTTCAAACACCGAAATTGGCATTCCCTTTGCCAAGACAATTTTGTTTGTTGGCCAAAAAGAGTTGTTCGAGAACTCAAATAGAGCACTTAAAATAAATGCAATATTGTGCCAATAATGTTGCTTGTGAAGCACACATAAACTTTGCTAATATCAGCAACAATGTTTGCTTTAAACACATAATTCTTTATTTTCATTTCAACGAATACACAAATTTAAGACTTTAATTGCAAAGCATTTAAAAAGAAGCAATCGATTGAATTACCGAAGCTCTGCATCCGCAATGCTAAATGCATTTTTATTGATAAAAACAATTTTTGAAATTAAGTTATACACAATTGCATTCATACGTAAAAACGTCTCATTAATTTCCCTTCATTTATTTATTTTTGTTATAGTTTATTTTAATGATATTAACTGATTTCATTAAATTTCTTTTGCTGATACAGTTAATTTTAATGTATTAACATTTAGCCATATTTTAATGAAAAAAACTATTAAGAAGTGATTCATAATTTTATAGAGAAATTTTCAATTACTTTATTTTAATTTTTTTGTGTAATAATTTATGCAAATTATTCCTACGCTGAAAAAGTTCATTTGTGTGAAATATTTTTCCCAACCTTAAAAAGCATATTTTAATATAAGACTATTAAAATGTAAATAATAAGTTTAAAGAACAATTTTCAACTATAATTAAATTCTATAATTAACCGCACTTAAACAAAAATCTGTTAAAATATTTATAATAATTCATTTAATTATGATAACATTTATAAAAGAGTTTTCATCAAATTCATATTTTTCAAAAATATTCGCAGAATACATTAAATTTTCAATTTTCTATTGTTGTCGCACAAAATTTACTACAGTCATTTGTTAAGCATGGCAACTCTGATAATTCCTGTGGCATATCTCGTGTCTTCCATCTACATGCGCTGCTTGCCACATCTGCCTCAGCTCAGCTGAGCTTAGCTTCGCTCGCATCGCTTCGACAGCCGCATTTTATTTTTGCTGTCTAGCTAAATAGATTTATAAATCTAGCAAATTGCGTTTAACCGCACACACACACACACACACACACTTAAATTCCTCCCGCTCTGTAATCCACTTACTTCCTCCCCCCTTTTGGGAGGGAGACGAAATGCCACCCTTTTTCTCTCAATTTATAATTTCATTTTGCGGCTGGACTGAATTTAATGCGACGCCACATTAAATATTAAGAGGCGCCTGCGACAAACTGTCTAACTGTAGGAACTGTCCGTCCTTCTGTCTGTCCGTCTGTCTGTCTGTCTGTCTGTCTGTCTGCTTGACAATCGTCCGCCATTTGCATATTTTGCTGCACTAACTGTTACAGTTAACTGCTTAACTTGGCCTCAGCGTGTCAGCTTTGCTATGTAAATTGCGACCCATTCAAACTAACAAACTGCATTGCAATGACACGTAGACACACATACTCGGTCTCTCTATTTCTCTCTCTCTCTCTCTCTCTCTCTTGCTAGCTATCTCGCTCTAAAATTGCTAGCACACCTGTCCCGCTTTCAGTTCGTTGAACTCTGGTGTTGTCCTTAAGGTTGAATGAACATTTTGGACTTTATTTCCGACGCTTTTCCCAGCATTTCCTTTATTGTATTTATTTTGCCACCTTTCAGCTGCTGCTGCTGCTATTGCTGTTGCTGACTTTCCTTGACTTGGCATTTCAATTGAATTGCTAATGCGTGGCATGACACTGCAGCTACTTAAATGTTGCAGTTGCACTTGCACTTGCTGTTGAAAGCGACCATTTACGTCCCCAGCTGCTGGCGAGTGTTAAATGATGCACAAGCAAGCAGAAAAACAGCGCTATTTACTAATTTCAAATCAAATCACGCTTTTTATACCCGCTACCCTTAGGGCTGAAGAGAATTATTTAGTTGTGCCTCCATCAAATATATGTATGTAAGAGATAGATCACTATATTTTCATGGCAATCTGATATACTTTGTACTCTATAATGTATTTTGAATGTAGTAGTATATCAAAATACCAATTACCACTCTTGGTATATTTAGGTATGTTATCAGTATATAAATATACCGCACTGTTGTGCTTTAATTATAAATGGGTAGCAGATAGCCCACGAGCAATAGCTTTCTAACTTAATATGCGTATGATATATATACGAAAGTGCAGGTTGAGCTAAAGAGTTGAAGAGTGCATCAACCTTTTGCCCTGACCGTATTTAGCAATTAAACGCTAGAGGAGCGCGTTTAGCCATTAGCATATATCCACTTATCAGTATTGCAGCATATTTGTGCCACAAATTACCAAATGAGGGACGGAAGACGAGGAAGAAGAAGAGGAGGAGGAGGAGAAGAAGAGAAGCCGTAACACGCGAGTGCGCCTAAGAGTAGGCCATGTTTTTTTTTTTTGCTGCTGTGTTTTGTGTTTTTAGCGTGCGGCGAACTTGGGCGTCTGGCAACAGCAATTTGTATGGCGGCTTATCACTTATCTGACGGAGGTCGCTGAAAGGGAAAGAGAGGGTGGAAGAGAAAGAGCGAGAGAGAAAGGGAAGTCAGGTTGTGGGTCGAAGTCGGAGGATACGCTTTGGATTTGCCCATTAAAGTGAAAGCGAAAAAGCGTCAGCGATGCGTGGCGCAAAACTTTTTTCGTTGAAAATCGGGACGTGAGAAGCGCAGAGAAGGGAAAGCGATGCCCGATTTTGTTGTTGCTCTTGCTGTTTTATTTTAATTCCCAAATCGAAAAAGTTTGTCATTGCGATTACACTAAAAACACTAAACGCTTTAAGAGGCCCAAAACTCTGTCTCTGTTTACACTTCAATCTTTACTACCTCTCTCTCTCTCACACACACTCCATCTCCATCCCTGTCGGACTCACTGCAAGAGGCGTGGCATGTCGCTGCGTATGTGAACTACTAATTCGACATGTCTGCGAAGTTTCTTTCGGATGTCCCAGAAAAGCTCATTTCGTATGCCTAACTGTGATCCGCAATTCCAGGACCGGGGGGAATTTCGGGCTTATTCAAAGTGGGCGTGGCTCAGTTGTCTAACTTGTAACTTCCAACTCCATGCAATGGACTCTTTTGTTACTCTTCTCTGTGGCAGGCGAGCATTAAACGATTTCAAATGATTAAGTCTGCAACTTGGCGTGAAATTTGTTCATCATTGTCTCTCTTTCCCTTTCTCTCGCTCGCATTAAATGCAATTCTTTTTTTTTCCTCTTTATTCTGCAACTTTTGCGGAAACTACCCCTATGTTAAGCCATCTCCCCACCCCGCACCCCTAGATACTTTGCTGAGAAAATGAGCCACAGTCATTTCCCCAAGCGGGCCGAGTAAATTTTCTTCATTTTCATTTATTATTTAGGGAATTAATTATGTGCTCTGCTTGATGTACGGCAACCTCGATAGTCTCTTTCTCTCTCTCTCTCTCTCTCTCTCTCTGTGTGTCTTAAGTCTGTGCCTTACACACACGCGCACTCTCACACACACTCGTTTCTGGCCGCTGGCTGTGAAATTTATTCATTGGACCACAAAAAGCGCGAGACATTCAAATTTTTGGTAAGGACTTTTACAATGTCCAAAATGAAGAAAAAAAAACTGGTGTCTAACGCGTACTTAAGCCATTCAACGGCCGCGGCTCGCAACTTGCCAGACAGCTCCGTTACCCTGTTGTCCTGTTCTTCTGCTCTCCTCTTTCACCCTGCTGCCTTGAGCCTCGATTCGTGTCTTAATACTCTCCACTGTCTCTTCCCCAAGTCTCTCTTAAATGTACTCTGAAATCAGCGTTGTTTTGCTGCTGCCAAAAGAGCAATTAACTTGTGCCGCCCTCTCTCTGACTCTGGCGCTCTGATACCCTGTAATTATGTCACGGCATGCAAATTATAAAATCAATAACAGACTCAACTTGCAATTATACATCGCTTACTCTAGATATCAGCTCGTTAGCTGTTCGACTTCCTTATTTTTACAGGGTGTTTGCTGGTCGTAGACATCTCACACTATTGAGAGCCTGAAGCTGCTGTTGTTTTACGCTCCACTCGTGATTGTCCTCGTTCTAGTTGATCTAGTTTCGGTTGTCGCTTGTTTTTCAGCCACGGAATCAAAACAAGCGCATCAAACTGGGCGAAAACTGGGCGTAACTGTCAAGAGAAGATGTTCAGCCCGACTGAGGAGATATGCTGCAAAAAGAGCTGTTCATATTTCTTATATTTGCCAACGCACAACTCTGTCAGATCATGAATACTCTACTCGCTCTCTGCTGTAGAGTATTTCAAGGCTAATATTGAAATTTCATTTGAGAGCACGGCACAAAACTGAATACCGAAATGTCCTTCAGCTCGACAATCGGAGGGAATCGAGGCAATGCCCGAGGCATTTTAATGGCAGTTTTAGTTTCACTAATCGCTTTATGATGATGTCTTCACAGGCCTGATGATTGTGTGTGTGTGTGTGCTTGTGCTTGTGTGTGCTCTTCGATGAAGCTTTTCTTCTATCTGTGTGACGGTGTGAATGTGGAGCAGGTGCTGCGACTCTTAGACGGCTCTTAGCAAACACCACATTCTCAACAGCCAGCTTGTGTGCTAGTTAAAGTTTTTTACAACAACAGTAAAGGCAGCCAGCCATCTTAATGCGGCTCGCCTTCGACGTGTTCTTGTTTGTGATGCGGTGGGGCTAATGGAAATGCTGATGCATTGTTAATGTCGTCAACAAATTAAAATCACTAGCGATAGCTAATCAAAGGCTCGCAGCAAAGTCTTTGCCAATTGCCTGACAAATGCTCAGGTCTTTGCAGCTATTTGCACAAGGCCGAGACAGAAAGTCTTTCAACTAGAGCAGCACACTTATTTTGGCAGTTAAGTGTATTGAAATTTGATAGAAGATGATTAGAACATTACTTTAAAGCGAGACATTTTGTGGTTGAGAACTAAAACTCTTCATAAGATATCCTTCTATAAACTAGAAAAGAAGTAAGAGCGAGAATTTTTGGTAGGTAATCTTACTTTAAATTATACAAAAAAAGTACAAGTTAAATAAATTTTATCTACCCAAACAAATTTATTTAATACAAACCATATAAACTTGGTAGAGTTTTTGAATTTTTACTGAAACCAGTTACTCGTAAGTTGATCAAGTTGCCAGCTATATCATAGACAATTTCAGACATATATTTCATTGTCCAATAGCAAAAGAAATTTTAACAAGTTATTGAGTTTTAATCTATACTTTTTCAACTTCAAAAGAATATAAAATAATAATAAAAAAAAAAAGTTTCGCAATATACTTATTTTTAGAGCAGAAAATTATTTATAAAAATTTCGTAAGCCTTGCAAAGTTTTAGCTTTAAAAGAAAACTATAATTTGCATAGAAAATTTCAGTTTTAAATTGATGTTGAATTGCCTTTTAGCTAACACTGCTTGTTAAATAGTTTAAAATAGTTGGCTGCACTTTATCTTTCGAGTGGCACTACCACAAATTATATGGCTGCAGTAATTCTAAATGAAACTTGTTAGAGTTTCATCTTTACTCTGCAGTCTGTTTATTTGCTCAAACTATATCATATAGTTGTCATGTTTATGTTTCATTTTTCTTGCCTGCTGCAGTTTGGAATAGTTTTCTGCAACCAAACCAAATGATATGGCTGCAAAGCAACGTAATCAAAGTTCGCTGAATCTGGCACTGAAATTAAGCCATTTTGTGGGTGTCTGTACCACTTTGCATGTGAGAACCCGCAAATTACACAGCTGAATGGCTAAGTAGAAGTATATCTAGCAAAAGCCAGCTGCTAGCAGCTGATTCTGCCACAACGTCTTTGTGAATATCTAGCGATTGAGTGAGTGCAGTATCATAGTCTACGTATTGATTGCGAATTGCAATCGGCAATTGGCAATTGGCATTTAATATTTGCATTTGCATTTACGAGTTGCAAGTTGATCGAACAAAGCCCATCACACAGCCACTGACAAGTTGTCAGTTCATTTGTTTAACTGTCTGTCTCGATGTCAGTCATTAGACAGTTGCTTGACATGAAATTCAATTGCAATTCCATTTTGCTAGCTCGCGCTGTCAGCATATCTCACGGAACTTGTTCTAACCAATTGCCTGGCATTTTAAAGGCCAATTAAGGAGAGCTCACTGTCCAACAGTCCAACCAACAGTCAGTCCAGCATTCATCCATCAGTCCAAAGCAGCGACCACAGAGGAATGTGTGTCGGGTGCAAAATGCTATCCGGATGTGGACTCTGGGTTTGCGTTGTGCTCGGCTCACGGTTTTGTGGCTTGCGGCTAGTGGAATGTGGCATGCGGCTCTGTTCAACTGACAGCTGGTCAACAAATTGACTGTTCTGCTCGACGGGCTTCGCGGCTGTTTGGCTGTTTGGCTGTTCTCTGATGCGCTTTGTTGCCTCGCCGATTGATGGGTTATGCGATGTGAGTCGATAAAGGAAACAAATCGAATCAAATCGTTTCACTTTACACCCGATTATTTATTGGATGTATATGTATGTTTTCCATACACAATTAAGTGGCATTTTTTTGGTGGCCAGCATGGCGTATGCGTAATATTTGTCATCGCCTTATCAATGGGCAACTAAATCGCATTAGGCATGTTCAACATGCCTCAAGGGTAACAACAACACGACTGCCTTTTACCCTCAAATACATATGCCATTCAATGCCTTTTCAATTTTCCCTTTTCAAGTTCGCGACTTTTCTTTTCCCCCTTTTTGCGTCGCCAGTTCGTCGTGTTTGGTTTTTCGTCTCCTTTATGTGGGTTAATGTGGCCTCTGGCCAAACCAAACTGAATGTGTACTCCACTCTCTCTGAATGTGTGTATGTGTGTATGTGTTTTTGCCATTTCGATTGCGAAAAATAAGGCCATTAAAAAAAGCATAAACATGGCAAATATGCCGCCATTGAGACAGGCCACCCAGGATACCCGGTCTGCGATTGTGAGATCATAATGGCTGAAGCCAATGGAAGCCAATGCCAATCGGCAAAAGCAGTCAGCAAAAGTCAGACAATCACATTTACAATTTAAGTTGCGCATTACATAAAAGCCACCACATTCAATGGACCAATGGCCAAATGTGCTTTGATACGATTCCCAATTCCAATTCCAATTCCAAATTCACTTTCCACTTCCCGCTTTCCACCTTTTTTTGTTATTTGCTTGTGGCCTTCCCTTTGAGTTGCAGCTTGTTGCATTCGAAAGTAATTCAAGTGCAGTTTGTAATCAAAAAGTGAAAGGAGTAAAAATCTCAGTACTTACTTTAAATGTCGCCACAATCCAATCAAGCAAAAGCACAAAGCAGCTGCGATTTGAATTGCCAAAAGTTAGTTAGGACCTCGTAAAATGAGTAATGAAAAGAATCGTAATAAAAAGATGATCTTTCGACTCTTAGCTAATAGACAAAGCTACTTAGAACTCCCCGGTTGCAAATTAATTTGAATGGCTTAAAGCAAAACTCCGCCATAATAAATCATAATTTCCTCAATTTCAATAATAAACATTAACAATTAACTGGAACTGCGGTTGCTTTTTCTGTTCGTCTTCCTAGGTTATTTTCTCGCATTTTTTTCGTTTTTGTTGTGCTCATTTTTATCAACTGTTTTGTGCCTGGACATTAGGGCCCCCAAGCCCCCATTATAATGGGGCTCAATGGGAAAAGTTTCGGTTGAAAGGGCCATTAAATAAGAAGAAGCAGCAGTCGAGTTAGCCAAACACAGACAGATACACATAGGCTACGTGCATGGGAAACTTTCCACTTTGAATTTTGTTTGTGCAGGAGAAAAAAAAAGTGAAAGTATTTCGAACTAAAATTGATTTCTTTCTTTTACTTCTCGCTCGCTGCAGACGAAACGGAGGACGAGTAAAAGACCATCAGAGGAAAAAGATGAAAGCAGCTGTGCCAAATTCAATGAATGCAACTTCAACGGAGCAGCAACCACATGAACACGAACATCAACAATAACAAGAACAAGCATAAGCCACCACAGTTGAGCGAGCACTAAAAAATCAACGAGCAGCAGCAGCAGACGGAGAGCGGACATTCCAAGCAACAAGCAAAAAAAAAAATAAAGGAAAACAACAAAAAGAGAGATAGAGCGAAAAAACTCGATTCGCCTCGCTTCGCTTCGCTTTGCTTGTGGCAACATGTGTTGATACCGATCCGATGTCTGTTAATTGAACTGCAGGAAATGTCAACGGCAGTCACGAAAACATTGACCGCCGCCGCAGCCGCTGCCGCTGCCATTGCGATGGCCACCGGCATGGATAATAATACGCTCTATTCCTACGATATCGCCGCCGCCAAAGACGTGCTCTATCCAGCGCATGGCGGAGACGCCACATCGATGCCCAACACCACAGCAGCAGCATCCGGTGTGGCAAACACCACATCGAGCATCGCATCCGCATCCGTTTCCCTCTCCCTGTCCGCCACGGCAGCCGTTGCGGCAACAGCAACCGCTGCTGCGGCAGCGGCAGCAGCAGCTGCAAGCAGCACTGTGGAGAGTGTGCCCGGCTTAATGGACGCCGCCTCGGCAGCGGTCAGTCTAAATGAGACGCGGTTTCTGCTCGTCGATTATGCGACGAGCATGAACGACAGTCTCGACGACGCCTCGTATCAACAGCATTTGAGCGCCAGCGCATGCCGCTCCATGGATGGGAATAACAGCTATTGGAATATCACTTGCGACTCGCCGTTGGGCTACGCTCTGCCGCTGTACGGCTACTGTATGCCCTTCCTGCTTATCATGACCATCATCTCGAACTCGCTGATTGTGCTGGTGCTCAGTAAGAAGAGCATGGCCACGCCCACCAATTTTGTCCTAATGGGTAAGTTGAATGCGTTATCAATTTATGTTATAAATGCTAAAGCGAAGCAAAAAGTATTTAATAATTTCAAATGTTTATAATGCTGACAAGTAAGGAAGAAGTAATAAATAAGTTATCATTAGCTGGCAGTTAAACATATGAACTGCATAATCATTTATCAATATATAGTACTAAAAATGAATTTATTGAATTATTTTAGTTGTCGACAATCTTATAGAAAGTAAATCGACTTGAAAATCACATATATCTAGGAAATAAACATTTTTTTATTTCAAAAGAAACCAACAGTTAATTGTCAAGGATTTAAAACAAAATTCCTTTTTTGTTTTGAACATGAGTTGCAAATAGTTGTCTGAAATTAAATTGTCGAATCATATACATACATACATAGGTGGAACAAAATTATATACACCTGCAAAAAATTAAAAACAGCAAAAATATATTTTAACTTGCGTGTTGTTTCATGGATTGTGTAATATAATTTTGTTATTCCTTAGTGTCATAAAAGTTAAATTGGTGTGTTTTGGGAGACCCTTTTTTAGTGCACACAATTTTATTTGAAATTTGGTATCTGCAAATATTACTTTAAAATAAAAGATATGTATTTATATCCCATATTGTAAAAAAAGCTAAATAATAAACGCTTAGACTCTTAGACTTAACTCCATGTTGTTATCTGTTATCGATTATCAAATTATTGCTAATAGAAGTTATTTATTTTATATTAGTTGCATAGCACAAGTAATTTGTTTATTTTCAATTATTTGTATACTCACGTTAGGGCTAATAACAATAGGAAGTGCATTAGAAAAGTTGCATAAAGACATTATAAAATAAAAGTTCTTCCTTGCTATAACATCAATAAACTGCCGTGACATTTTGTTAGAGAAACCCAATTTCCGCACACGTCGCGCCTTAAAATACGTGCCATAAACTTTCGTTCGTGTATTGCTTCAGTTAGTAAACAGAAAAATAAATTAAAGTCAGTTATTCTGTAAAGTAAGTAAATCTCGCAAATATTGACAGCAGGGAAAACTTTAACTTGAGCACAAATAAAATGAACGGGAGCTTGAATAATTCGAATTCCTTAAAGCAACAAGTGAATTCCCTCGCTGCTAATTGCAATTATCGATAACTGACATTGTATCGATAGCAGTTGCTTCATCCCCTCCGGTTTTGCCTCGAGAGCACTTTTACGATTATTATTATTTTCATTTTTGATTCCCCCTCATTTCATTTAGCGAAGTGATTTGTGCTTCCCCCCAGACACTGTGTGAAACCCCCTTGATCCATTTAATGCGTCACAATGTTAAATCAGGCAGAAGTTTTGCGAGATTTCAAAAAATAGCTGGCACGTTTCCCATTCCTTCAGTGCTTCAGTCCTGAGCATTCCGCGTGCCACAACTCAAGTAAATGCTGAGATATTCTAATAGCGTGTGTAATGCTAATGGCTGACTGGCTGAGTTGTTTTTTTTTCCCTTGCACTGCTTTTGCTTTTCTCAGGGGGGCGGCTGGCTATGTGCTCTTGGTATTTGCAACTGATTTATGAAAAGTCGCTGACTATGTGGCACGAAGTTGCCTCAGACTCCCAAGGCTGTAAGTGGCTTTGACACAGACTTGAAGCTGTTAGCTGTTCGCTGTTAGCTGCTTGCTTCTCCTGGACTTTCTCTGGTTAAACATCATCACAGCAACAGCAACAGCAAGAGCAACAGCAGTAGCTATCAGCAGCAGACGATTCAATTTGAGCTGCGTGTCAATGCAATTTGTAGCAGCAGATTACTTAACCCATCACACCACTCAGCTGAACTGAAGCAAAGTGTGCGCAAAGAAAATATGGAGTTGAAAGTTGGACAGTTGTAAGCCCTAAAGTTTATGCCATAATGACATTTCGTTCGCCTGTTTTGCCGGCTTTTCATCAGAGGAGAGTATAAACTGACAAATGACACTGTCAGCTATACCGGCTGTCAATGGGTTAAGCTGCCCGATGAGATGCGTTGCGATGTCCGGGTGGAGGGCAAATACAATGTAGAACAGAAACGGGGGCTAATCGCATTTGCCTCTGCCTCGGAATCTGGAACTCGATGTGAACGAGAAGGGCAAGAAGGGCACGAGGCGAGTTAAGCGACGATAAATGACAGCAGACCAAACATGAAATGAACTTTGTGTCGCCCGAAACGACACAACAACAGCAGTTGACTGTAACTTAAACGGACGCTGAACACGAAACTCCCATGGGGCCAAAGGTCGGGTCAGGCAGAGGCCGACACCGACACAACGAAAGCACGAGGACAAGGACGAAAGCAAGAACAAGAACGAGAACGAGAACGAGGTAGAGACTGGCACACGGGGCGTATGATGAACTTGAACTTGACTGCACTTGGCCAGTTCGAAAGGTAATACAAAACTGATTAGAGGATCCCTATTCCCGCCTCTCTCTCTCTCTCTCTCTCTCTCTCTCTCTCTTTTTGCTGTTGGCCAACTAATTACAGGTATTAATTGAATTAAATCTGAAGTAAGCAGCATTGCAACTCTGATTCAATCAGTTGTCCACTTAGCGCAGCACTCAAGTGCGAAACAGAGACAGAAAGAGTGGGAGAGTGAAAGGGAATCAAAAGTCAACTACTATAGTTTCACATTTTGACTTTTCATTCTTTTCTCTCGTGTATTTCATTTTTTATTTTGTGCCGAGTCAGCCATAAATTGTATATTCCATACATACTATATGTACAAGTATTTATTGCCTCCTTTGCTTTTTTGGTGTTTCTTTTTATACCCGTTACCCATATAGGGAGAAGGGTGTTTTAAATTTGTGCCAACACAATCTGGTATATTTGTACTCTAAAGTACAAATTCTATTGTCTATTGGTATATTATAGTGTTTTATGAGAAATATTAATTTAGTAGATTTTAAGAAAAAAATTAATTAATTCAATTTATATACCGAAAAAATGCTAAGAGATACAACTATTATAGACAATTATAGCCATTTGATGTATTTTAGTATTTTATGAGTATATAGACGTAGTATTTTATGAGTATATATATATTAAGATTTACCGATACTGTAGTGATGTACAAATTATTGCTTTCGGTATATTAATTTAGTATATTTTAATCAAAATACCGCACTCTTTTAATTTAATTCAAAACGGATAGCGAGTATCTCACAGTCGAGCATACTTGACTATAGCATTTTACGTGGTTTTTCTCGTTGTGGGCACATGATATTGGGATAAATTGTTGGCTTAGCCACAGAGTAGGGAAACCTTGAGTGTGAGGAACTAAACTAGTTTTTAAGCCGACATATAAGTTGGTCATCTAGTGTTTAAGCCATTGGCCAACACAATTTGTCAATTTGTTGTTCTCTATTTTTATCTACATTGTTGTTATTCTAACTCTGTTGTTTGGCATTTCCTTTCAGGCATGGCCATATGCGATATGCTGACGGTTGTTTTCCCCGCCCCCGGCCTCTGGTATATGTACACATTCGGCAATCATTATAAGCCGATGCATCCGGTCTCATTTTGTCTGGCCTACAGCATTTTCAATGAGGTAAGTAAACAGTACTCTTCTTGCAGGCTTTACAAATACCCTATCAAAGGATATGAGCTTCATTTCATGCTCAGACAACATACATACATACATACATACATACATACATAACTAAACACATTCTAATGAAATTTGCAAGATACGCAGACAATTTAATTAGCCACAAATATGCTTATGAATTTTTAACATCAATTCAAACATTTATATTAAATAACTCAACATAGAAATTAAGCTGGTGGCATAATTATTACTTGATGTACACAAAAAGTCAATTATCATTGAGTGAATAAGCCAAAGCGGTAGTCTATAAATACTTTACAACAATTGCTTGTCGTTATTAATGAAATGAATCTAATAAACACATGGCAAACCGAAACTGAGTTTAATAACCATAACGCTGTAATAATCCGTTTCGTAGGCAGATTGAGCTAGTCAAAAGCTGGGCAAACTCAACTGAGATCAAAAGGAGGATGTTACGTTCCCTTTTTCGCCCTCCTCTTGTTACACATACCATTTAGATGGTAGAGTGTTGTAGGGTGGGAAGGGAGGGTTAGGAGAAATGTACACACTGCATAACAAAATTCGAGTAGCAAAGCAGCAGACAGAAGTAGTGGAAGAATCTTAATTGCTTAGCCAAGTTCAAGAGGGATCCAGAGTTTTAGGGTTTCAGATGAGTTCTGTTTGCTCTAGGCCTGCAGGCAAAGATATAGATATACACAAAGAGAGAGAGAAAGAGAGAGAGAGAGAAAGAGAGTGAGACGGAGAAAAAGGTGGAGGAGTTAGGCACTCATTGACCTAAATAAAATGCTTGGCTGCAAACTGGCAAGTTGGCTTTCTTTTGTCTTGCTTCTCGCATGATGATGTATGATGTGTGTTATCGCCTATCGTTATCGTTATCGCTATCGCATTTGCTGCTACGTTACGTTTTGCACTCTGCTTGTCATTTCTGTCAGCATAATGAAAGAAGTATTTCACATGCCACCTGACAAAAACACAGTGCCCCATCCTCGTGTTGCATCGATAACAAACAAAATAATGTCACACACACACACACACACACACTCAGACTAACATTCACATTCACATTCACATTCACATTCACATTCATTCACTCACGCATTCATTCATGCGTTCGCTCGTTTGCTACACTCACACTTATTCAATCTTTTTACATTATCATGCCCCAAACACTCCGCACTCCACACTCCACACACTCCACGTCTATGTTGCACGTTTGCCTTGATTAATCAACATTTTCAATTTATGGCACTCGCTTTTTGGGGGGGCGAAGCGGAGTTGGCGAAAGATGGCGGCATAAAGCAAAACTGTTTACTCACTTCAACTGGAGTAGTGTCGAGCTGATAAAATGTGCCTATTGTTGTTGTCGCTGCTGTTGTCGTTGCCGCTTCTGTTGTTGTCGTTGCCATTGTTGCTGCTGGCAGCTACGTGCTGTGACCGGGCTCCCAGGGGATTTGTACCAGCTAAATTCCATGCTGTGCCTTCCTCCCTTCCCCTTTTGGCTAGTTGAACGTGGGGCTAGTTGGAGCTGCTGATGGGAGAGGGGGAAGGAGAGGGAGGAGGAGAAATATCTCTGGCTATCTGCGTATGACGGCCATAAAATTCAACTCACATACACAGCATAGAGAGGGGGAGAGCAAGAAGCTGGTAATAACCACCAGGCGGCCATTGCATTGCTCAACTTGAAGATTTTTGTATCATTTCCCCTAGAAAATTTATATGTGCTCCATGTACTCGACGCGCGTTCTACAAAAAGTCGCCCTCTATATGTATCTCTCTCTCTTGGGTGGCGCATTTAATGGCCATGTTAATGTGGCAGGGATGAGCTGAAAGAGGACACAACAACTCCTTGTTACGACTGCTTGAAAAACAAGCTCATAACAGCAGCAGCAGCAGCAGCAACAACAACAAGAGACAAAGTAAATCTGACGTCTGCTGTAATTCTAGTTGTGTCTAGGCAGGAGAGTGGAGGGAGAGACTGCTCATAAATCGGATTAGTTTACAGTTCTGCGGAACGAAAAATGTAAATGGAACTGAGTGCGATTATGATTGCCATCACCGAGTACTTCAATATTGGTTTGCATAGTTACAGGTGCATGCATCTTGTATCGCATTTTGTATCGCATTTTGTATCGCATCACATCGCATGGCACTTAGCACAAAAGCCTTAAGTTGTAGTTGTCTATTTGCTGTTCACATCTTCACATTCACTTTGCCATTTTCTTTCCCTCCATTAACACACACACACACACACACATGCATACACTTGCAATTCGTATTCACACTCATACGGACAATCACCCATTTAATATTTGACTTATACTTTTGCGCCCTTGTATGCTTACAGATGATGCCTGCCATGTGCCACACCATCTCTGTCTGGCTGACTTTGGCTCTGGCCGTGCAAAGGTAAATATGCAATAAAGGCTTATGCCTCTCTTCCTCACCTCTATCTCTATCTCTATGCTCAGCTGAGCATCAGCTATTTTCCCATAACACATTGCGACGCAAATCCCTTTTGCATGTGAACTATATTCATAATACGAAATAACTGAAATGTGTGGATTTTAAATCGAAGCTTCACATTTATATGATCAATATTCAATTGGAATTTATACTAAGTATAAATACATCAACATTTTACTTTAGTTTCTTCCTTAATAAACTTTAATCTATTGTTCTAAAATATCAAAAAAAATATATACTTAGCTTTAGTCACAAAAAGAAATAATATAAATAAGTATTCAAAATCATTCCAAAATTCAGCACTTTAAGTAAAAAGTACAGATAAGTGTACGAAATAAGCCCAAAGTCCATACATATTTACTCTTTTAATAGACATTATTTTTTGTATTTATTGGATATATTTTAATTGTAACAACAAATACAATTCCTTATTGCGATGAGATAAGCAAGAGCGACTAAGACCTTCAGACTATATACATAAACTTTAATCTTTTATTCAAAGACATTCACATCTCGCACAATAAGCAGAAGAACAAATCAAAACTTAAATTTTTATGTTAATAAACTTTTTAAAGGGAACTATATAAATCTAAATTTCACTCTAGCTGCCCCTCAAATAGAAATAGAAGCATGATATCAACTTGACCGTAATAAAACTTAATACCAATAAAATCTTATAAGTATACGAAATAATCCAAAACTCAACTCTATTTTCCCCTTTAGTAAACTTTAACTTGAATCTGGTTGCTAAAGCAAAATAAGCAACAACTTTTCCTCCAATCGCAATACGCTTTCTCCCCTTTTTATTGCCACTTCGAGTTGAACTCCAATTAGCAGTCGCATTGCAATTGCAGATTCCACTCTCAGTTTTTGTTGTTCCCGCTTGCAACGAGGAGGCACTTCAGCTCACTCACTTCATTTCGATCATAACGAGGTAATACTGCACTTGCTGCAAGTGCACTTGAGCTCTGCAACAGGAATTCCAATTGCAACTCCACTGCGAGCATATCACAGCATGGAGCACATTAATAATGTCATAAGAACACATTCTTTCACATACCAACTTGATGACTGGTTGACTTGCTGGCTGGTTGACTGGCTGACTGACTGGCTGACAGCATGACTCCCTGACTGGCTGACTGGCTGACAGACTGAGTTCTTGACTTGTCAATGCCGCAATAAATCAAAATGCGGCCTCACAGAGTTTTGCACGTCGTCGTCCTGCTGTCGATACGCTCCCACAGTTGCCAATGCCAAATACAAATGATACGTGCTCTGTGTGTGTTAGTCTGGCGACCGGCTAACGCTGCGTATGAGTAATGTGCGTGCTGAAGCATCGCACGGCCAATAGCAAAAGGCGTTGACGCAAAAAAGAACACAGACAAACACACACGCACACACACACGTCCACATTAGATGTATGTATGTGTGTTTTGTGTGCAGCTCAATCAATCGCATTTGTTTCGTAAATCTCTTCTTGCCAATTTCTGTAGCATACTTTTCGCGGCTCACTTAAACGAATGAAAGCCCAGAACTACAAGTAGTTCGAAATCAAAGGACTCGCAACCTTTTACGTTAATGAAATCGAATTATGGATCAGTATCAGTGGGTGTCATTAAATTCCCTTCGAGTGAATTGCATATTTTTCTGTTTTTCATAAGAAAAGCGACTTTAAGCCTGTAGCAACGAAGACTTGCAAATTTACCCCGGTTTATGGTCAATAACAGAGATATATTAAGTCTGCTTACACTTTTTTTTTATAGCGTAAGCAGTGAAGCAACACATCTTCCACTATTTAACAGACTCACGGAGTTTTCACTTACTATATATTAAAACTGACACCTTAAGTCATTCGTGCTTCTTAATTTATCTGCCAATTAACGATTTTCTTTGCGAGCTCTGTGTGTATTTATGTCCTTTCGGCAACCACAACTCGCTTGCATCGCTGTCTTTATATTTTCATTTCGCAATCAGTTCGCATGGCTCAAAATGTCAGACTTTATTGACAGTGCGATTTTCTTTTTGCTTGTTTTAAAACTGAAATTACTTTATGCAGCTATAAATAAAAACCGTCGAAAGGATATGAAGAGATGCGGCGATAGAATGAGACAGGGATCAACTTGTAGGCTTTAAATGTTTTATATTCATATTAAAAAAAAAGAAACAAAACAATAAACTAATATGAAATTGGCAACATAAATCGTAAGCATGTGTGTATATAAAATTCGTATAAAATACAAAAGCAACAACAACAAATTCAAGTGGCACAGCCAGTGAAACTGAAATGAATGGACAGCGGAAAAGGAGGACCACGTCGAGCACTGTATAAGGACTATAAGGACCACTCGAAAGCCAACGCATTGTTCTATTAACTCATGTGTGGAATCATAAATTTTACAGCTTTGCAAATAAATTTTCAAAACCCACTGAAAAACAACAACAAAGGAGCCAAAAAAAAAAAAAAATGAAATAACAAAACGAGAGTAAAGAAAGACAAAATTTCTATGAAAATAGTCATAAATATTTGCGCCATTATGCGACTTGGACCGCTTCAAGTGGTCGCTCGATGACTGCGTGTGTGAGTTAGTGTGTGTGTATGCAGCAAATAGCTAAATAATATGTTTTGGCAGGGGACACATTGAACAACGTCCGTCCATCCCTTTTTAGCGAGCGTTTCTCTAAAATGCGTTGAAAATGGCTCGAAGGACAAATAGCGCGATAAAACAGTCAACGTTTATTGTTATTATTGCTTCCATTTGTTGTTGTTTTTATTGTTGTTGTTGTTGTTGTTGTTGCTGTCAACTTATTGTGTTTCAAGTGATTTTATGGGCATTCCATGTGCCACAGGTAGAAGAATGGCAACGTCAACGTTGCCAAGCGTTGCTGTTGGCTGCACTTCAGCAACTCAATGTGAAATATGTGTGACTGTGTGTGTGCGTGTGCGTGTGTATGTGTCTGTGTTGATATTGAATGAGTAAATGAATATCACGAGTATGAAATGAATAAGTAACTTGTTGCCTAGCGGTTAACAAAGCTCCAAAATGCCAAAGTTATAGTCAAGGAAACCTGATAAGTTCCGTTCCGAAATGAAATTGAACACAGACTTTATATTCGACAGTAAATAAATTCATAAAAACATGTTTAATGAAATGATTCCATTTATACGATACTTTCATAAAAAAAACTTAAAAACAAGCTTCTATATTCTTTTGATATTAGCTACGATAAAATTTTGTTTTATCTTTGCAAAGCGACATTCTTAAATATGTTATGCATAAATATTTTTGATATTTGATATCTAAGCATATTGCCATTTAGATTAAATTGCCGAATAACATTTAAATAGACAATGTTTTAAATAGATTTTAATTTTACTTAGAAAAGTGATATTATTTAATATCAAAAGAATAGTTAAGAATTTTAAATTTTTTTTGTACACTTTTCAATCAAAAATAAATTTAAATTACCAATAACCCAAAATTAAACTATAAATATTTTAATAGCGATTTATTTTGAGCAGCAGAATGAATAAAGAAATTAAAATAGTAAATGGTTAGATATCGAGATAAACTGGCTGAGTTAATTATTGAGTGCTAATAATGAGTAATGAGTGCAGTGAGTGCATAATAAGCTGGTAGTTGGACCACTCGATTTAAGACAACAAATCGCTCAAGTGAATAATTGATTGAATGCGAATGAATTTCGAAAGCATGAAAGGATAATAATTCGTAAAGTGTCCAAGGCGAATATTAACTAGATTTTAGGTTCATCTTTGTTGTTCGAGTTGTGCACCCTCTGAAGAATATGCTAATTGCCCAATGTTAATTATTTGGCCGGATGAATTGCATGTATTTTGTTGATTTATTATTCCGCCTGGCTGCCTGAATGAATGAACGAATGAACGTTGAATGTTGAATGTTGAGTCTGAGTCAAATTAACTGAACTGAAAATGCAAAGCGAATAATACTAAAATGTTATTCATTCAATTATTAATATCAATTCCATTTAAGACTAAACGCTGCGGCAATCGCTTGGTCCCTTTGTTTACGATTGCTTTCAACTTTAATGAAATCCCCGCTTGACAAAGGTTCAATGAAGGATTGATTGAAAACCATTTTTGAAGTGCCAGTGTGGCCAGACCCGACGAAGACGCAGACTAAGGCCAAAAGAGAGAGCCACAGCCACAGCCAAAGCCAAAGCCAAGGCAACGCGAACAACGCGTCGTGGGCGTTGCTCGATGGGCGTGCCAATAATTATGCGCATAAATTAGGCAAAAGGCGCACAGCCTTGAGACGCCTTTCTATGCCCGTCTTTCTTCTTCCATTCCCTGTCCCCTGCTAACAGTTCAGAGTCTGAGCGAAAGCTGTTTGAGCTTAACGCAGGGCCACAACATCAAGTGTTTCCACAGCAGGCTAAAGATGAAGACGAGAGGTGGCCTTTTGCCATCAAGTTGAAACTATAATGCGGCGCAAAAGTCGTCCCATTTGACTCGTGCACCATGGGGATCCATCGTCCAAGGGGGCAGCGACTTTGCCCATCCCCTCCCCGCACCGACCGAAAAATAGCGTTGACACTGAGCGATGCGAGAGCACTTTTGACAAATTACTTAAATTATGAAATTATAAAACGCCAAGTTGATTAGGTTTTTCTTCAGATTGGCTTTGATTGCGTGTGGCCATAAGTCCCAAGTGCTATTGCTGTTGTTGTTGGATCAGCATCTCGATTGGAGATGTGACAGGGGGCTGGGGCAGGAACAAGGGGCAGGCAGGTTAAGAACGTTGTCAACACGTTGCTATCATAAATTTGCACCTGCAAAATTGGGTTACTCCTTGGATGGCTGACTGACTCACCGACTCACCGACTCATCGACTCACTCACTGACTGACTGGCTATAAAATTATATTAGCCAAATGCGTTTAGATGTATGCGCTGCCAACGTGGGCTTTTATGCCTTAACTCGGCTAACATTTCATGAATAAAATCCATTGCCAGACACTCTAATGGCCGTCAGATAAAGTCCCCAACTTGATGCATGTGACAACAGCGGCAACGGAATCGGCGAATTTGCCTTAAAGATACGCTAGACTCGGTTACAGCTACAGCTTCGAGATACATTTAAAGATGCAGATACATTTTAAATGGCGCGCCCTGTTGCGCTGCCTGAATTGAAATGTCGAATGAAGCTGCTGTAGCTCGACAATTTATTACCCTCACTGCGCGTATTATCATTTGCTCATTAAATGGCCATCTCAATAATGCATTCAAATTGCTTGCTTTTGACCTTCACAATTCCCATTGGGCAGAGTTCCGCTCAAATGCGCTACCAAATACTTTTCAGTTAGTTCTTCATACAATTTATGTATACACTCCGTATACTTAATATATTGCGTATATGAACACTACTATATATGCTGCGTATACTTAATACATAATATATATATTCAAAGGGTACAAAATTTCACGTTCATATAATAAATATACAATAAATACTTTATTTACTAAATAAAGTGTCAAACTTCATATATAAAATATGCTGCATAAGCTGCGTATACTTAATCCACTCCATATGCTTCGTATACTTCATATTGAAAATAATTGGCGTATACAAAGTGAACTACATATACTGTCATTAATTAATTAATATTCTACGTATACTTAATATATTAAACAAACTGCGTATACTTCATATGCATATCATATATAAACTTCGTATACTTTATATGCAAAATAATTTGCGAATACTTAATATGTGATTGAAATGTAATAAACGATATCCAATAGAATACTTAATTTTCGTATATTGCGTATACTTAATATTCCACATACATATTTTACGTATACTTCATATTTTGAAAATACCAAAATATACTACGTATACGTCATGCTTTTGATTTTTTTTGCGTATACTTTATATACTGCATATATTACGTATACTTCATTTACTGCATATACAGCATATACTTTATATACTAAATATTATGTGTGTGATTTACATACTTTTATTGCTGCGTATACTTCATATGGCGCATAGGTATTACGAATTACGTATACGTATGATTCACTTGCTTATTAAAGTAAGAAATTTGTTATGCTTTTTAATCAAATTTTAAATTTCTAAATAAATACTACATTAAATTCTTAAATTTATATTTATGAAAAAAAATTAAAAATTATAATTAAAGAGTAAGCTAAAGATATTTTCTAGCAATTCTTTTTAAATTTAATCGTCAGAATGCACTCGCTCTCTATTTACTTTGCGATCGAGCGATATTTCTTTTAGCATTGTTTTAACAATTTTCTGACAGTACTGAATCCCATTTATGCTAAAGTTATGATATGTTAGTGATACAATTTCGCAAGTCGTGTCATATGTATCCAACTTTGCCAGCCTGTTACAATCGTAAAGAGTTATATTAAATTACTAAATGTTCGCTTTCCTCTCCTCACAATCCTTGCAGATACATCTACGTTTGCCACGCTCCGATGGCACGCACCTGGTGCACAATGCCGCGCGTGAAGCGCTGCACCTTCTACATCGCATTGCTGGCGTTTCTGCACCAGCTGCCGCGCTTCTTCGATCGCACCTACCTGCCCATGGACATCGAGTGGAACGGCAACTTGACCGAAGTGTGCCACGTGGAGACATCGCTGTGGGTGCACGAATACATTGGCGTTGATCTCTACTATACCAGCTACTATCTGTTTCGTGTGCTCTTCGTCCACTTTCTGCCCTGCATCATCCTGGTGACGCTGAACATTCTGCTGTTTGCGGCATTGCGGCAGGCACAGGAGCGACGCAAGTTGTTGTTTCGCGAGAATCGCAAGAAGGAGTGCAAGAAATTGCGTGACTCCAATTGCACCACTCTGATGTTAATTGTGGTTGTCACTGTGTTTCTCATTGCTGAAATACCGATTGCTGTGGTCACCTCCATGCACATTGTTAGCTCGCTGATTATTGAGTTTCTTGACTATGGCATTGCCAACATATTCATCATGCTAACGAATTTCTTTCTTGTGCTGAGCTACCCCATCAACTTTGGCATCTATTGCGGCATGTCGCGACAGTTTCGGGAGACCTTCAAGGAGATATTCATGGGTCGGATGGCGGGAAAGAAGGACAGCTCGTCAAAGTACTCGATGGTGAATGGACAGCGCACATGCACCAACACCAACGAGACTGTCCTCTAGTAATTGGTGATGTTGGTGCCGCGGCGCGGCAGCAGCGATCATCATCGCAGCCAGGCCGTTTGCACAGCCGTTGCCGATGGCACGGCGCCGCAGCATCAGCATCAACATCATCATCAGCATCTACATCTGCATCATCATCAGCAACAGCGACGCACCAGCAACATGGAAATAATTGCCGAGGAGCGCAACGTCTAAGGTTTCCGCTCTCCCTCTCTTTCCCTCTCTCTCTCTCTGTCTTTTGGTTTCAAACCATCGCCCAAAGAAATAAAATAGTAAACAAACGAAACAGAATCGAGCGGATATTGAGTGTGGCATGCATAAAGCGATTTATTCGTGCCAATTTGTTATAGAATCGATAACAGAAAGACTGCATTTTTTTTGTGTGTGTGATCGTCGAAGATGGGGAAAGCAAAGCTTGTGAAATTATCTTCTCTGCTTCTTGCGTCACAAATGAAATCGAAACCGAAACCGAACTGAAAAGCTGCTGTTGCTGGGAAAGAAATTAGTAACTTGAATCAACTGTCGATTAAACAAGATTAAATCGTTAATACCTTAATAGCAGTTCAATGGCACAGCGTTAAACAAATATTGCGTCAACATTCAATACAAAATACACAGGATTCGAAAGAAAAAGTAAAAAATAAATAAATAACTGACAAAATACATAACACAACAATTCAATGTTAAATGTTTGTTCCAGTTCACTGATTAACAAAAATGTTTAAACAAGAGAAAACAATTGAATTTAATATGTTTTATGTACGTTTTGTGTGTCTATGAGTGTGGAATATAACTAATATAGTCACAACAACTAAATACTACTAACTACTACAATAAACGAGAACAACTACAATTAGTTATGATAATGATTAGGAAATAAAAAAGGTGATTATCACAGTCACTCCCTTGAAAACAAAATAACATCAATCGAGTTCAGAAAATTGTCAGCTGAATACATGTGTTTCTGAATAGTTTTAGATCTTGCAAAACAAACAAAAATGTATATGTAACATATAGTTAATATGTGTATTTAATAGATGTAAAACACAAATGCAAAAATCAATGTAATAAATGTATTAATTATAAAAAATAATAATTACAGGAACTGTGTGCATAGTTGTTAAAGATAAAACTGACCTATGCAGAAATTTAGTAGATATAAAGTATTTAAACTTGAAACTCTAACACACAAGCAAAAATACAAAAGGAAAGCAAAATTCAAGTGAAACCAAAATAACAAGAGAACGAAACAAAACGATACGAAGAGATTCTAAAACAAAAGTTTATTTTTGCGTGCGATTTTTGTGTGGCATTTTTTGGCTAAAAAGTTGCTGTAAACAAAAAACTAATTAAACTTTAACAATAAGCTGACTTTGTTTAAGTGAAAACTAATCGTAAGCCAAACAAAAACAACAACACCAACAACAAGAACAGCAAAAGCAACAACACAAAACTGAAAACAAAGTATGAAACTCATTTAAATTTGTAAACCTTTTGAGCCCCAAAGTTTACTGATTTAAATGACAGGCAAATAATAAATGCGAAACATCAATAAAAACGAAATTCGAAAAACCAAAAACGAAGAACAAAAACAACAAACAACAAACGTTTCAATTTTCGCTGTTTGCGGATTAAATAAATGCGATTACATTACATAAATAATAAAATAAATCATATAATATATAAACTAAAAGAAGATAAAAGTTCATTGATATTTCCTAGGCATAGGTTCAGCTCCATATAACATATTATATAAATAAATATATACATATATACTATTTTTTTTGGTGCATTAGCAAAGTAAGTGGATAAGTTAAGTGAATAATAATGCGATAATTCAATGTTGATATCTGTCTGTGTACAAGTATTTTAAACAAATCTCAAGTTTAAATGTTTTACTCGTAAATCTCTGTAAACTAGCTCGATAAGTGCAAACCAACAACAACAACAACATCAACAAAAATACGAATAAAACAAAACTTCAAGTTTTCTGTCTGAACCGAGTGACTTTTATTTAACAGAGGGTATCTTTAGTTTATTTTAATATTCGGGTTTAATTAGTTTATGTTTTTTCTTTTCTTTCAATTGCATTTAGTTACCTTAGACTTAAATTTCAATTTGCATTTGCAAATTCCGTCTTTTTAACGATATGTAAACGTATCCAGCTGACTAATATCGATTAATTAATTTTAATCGCATTTTACATGTCAACTTAGTCGAGTTAGCAGCCCTGACCATACCATTCACATAAATAAATTACAGAGATTGATCGATTAGTTGAGATCAACTCTGTGTAAGCTCAATATTATCGAAGACACATTAGAAGAAGAAGAAATTTTCCTTTTTCTTTTGTCCGCTGGGACAATTTATAAATTTATAAAATTCTCCATCTGCGTGGATATAGCCACCAGAATATTTGTTTAGATAATCATAAGGTACGCTTAGCAGAAGAGAAAAAGCAATTAGACAAAGCAGACGTACTATTTAGTGTCTCGGCAACCGAATTTTATAATCCCACGTGATTCTGCAGATTATATAAGATAGACGGCATACAAATATATATATACATATATAGTGCAGTGCTAAATTCGTTAATTAAGACAGGTATGAAGAGGAAATAATTGTGAGTGTAGTTGATACCCATATCTCTCCAATACAGGCGTAGAATCCCCAGAAATTCGGCTCATCGAGCTCGGCACTGACGGATGGTAGTCTCTGTGGGCCACTAATGGTCCATTTAACCTCTATTACAACTATAGAGTGCCGTGTGACCCTAGTGAACAACTACATATTGGGTGCACAAATTTGGTCGGAGATCATAACAAGGTTGGCGGCTCAACGGAGCGCCAAAGACTCTGATTCTGACCGTCCACGATACACCCATACCCATACACCCAAGATCACGGCCAAGCTTGATCTTGAATATTAACGGAGCACATACAGGCACATACGCCTGAAGACCAAGAATACACTGGATGAGTAGGGCATAGTACAACAACAGTACCACAATCCACAATGCAACAACAATAAGTTCATTTATATTGTATCAATCAGACACGAATTACATCGTCTGTGTCTTCTAGATATTTTGTATTAAATTAGTAAACATAATATTAGTAATTCTAATGGAAAATTGTTGAGGCATTCTCGTGGATACAACTAAAAGAAATAATTATAATTTTGGTACATTTGTATTAATTATCTGTATATTTTCTCATATAGTACATTATCATCACAACATTATCATCGTCACTCATCTTCATCATGGTACCACGACCGTAAGAAAACGACATCTGAGTAAGTTAACTTAAACAAAGTACAAGTTACAAAAAGGTAACCTTAATGATACAAATGATTATATAAATGTGCCTAATTGTTAATCAAATGGAATTATCCCGAGTACGTCTCAGACTTGAATTCATTTTGTAAATATTGGTAATCATATCACATATGTATGTAACAAACGGAGTATCGTGAATTCTTTTATAATTAACAAGTAAGAAAGTTACAGTCGAGTGTGCTCGACTGTGAGATACCCGCTACCCATTTTTAATAAGGGCAAAATATTGGTATTATTTTCAAAATATACCATAAATACTAAAAATACTAAAAATATACCAAATGGTATGTTTGGTATATCGATACAGCACACCATTCAAAATATACCATAGACGGCACAATGTGCCAGATTGTCGGCCAAAGCAACTAAGACCCCTAGTAAGTA
Organism: Drosophila pallidifrons; assembly: GCA_023558445.1. Taxonomy (NCBI): domain Eukaryota; kingdom Metazoa; phylum Arthropoda; class Insecta; order Diptera; family Drosophilidae; genus Drosophila; species Drosophila pallidifrons. Next base: position 7,177,647 of record CM042351.1, read on the forward strand.
GGCGTTTCATAACTACTATAGTAATTATTATCTATACAAAAATTCGCAACTCTAGCTTTTTTTGATTTGCGGGGGCGGAAGTGGGCGTGGCAAAAATTTGAAACAAACTTGATCTGCGTGCAAACATAACAAATGCTGTCGAAAAAAAAATTATAGCTCTATCTCTTATAGTCTCTGAGATCTAGGTGTTCATACGGACAGACGGACAGACACACAGACAGACAGACGGACATGGCTATATCGTCTGGGCTGTTGACGCTGATCAAGAATATATATACTTTATAGGGTCGGAGATGCCTCCTTCTACCTGTTACATATATTTCCCGCCGGCACAAAGTTATAATACCCTTCTACCCTATGGATAGCGGGTATAAAAATTCACATCAAGTGATCAATGAAATAATGTTTTGCTAATTTTTCTTAATATGGTCTGTCGAGTAAACGAAGGGAAGATGTCGAATATATAAAAGAACTTAAATATGAATTAAAGTAGGGGTAACTTATAAAAAAAAATCGAAAGTTACCATGGTCGGGAGGGTAGAGATGAGGAACTTAACATCTAGATTCCTCCACTAGGTAATTCTTAGAAGGAACCTCCACTGAAGCGTGTGTCGGCTTGAAATCTCTTTTTTTTTTATTCTTCATTTTATTTTCTATAAAATTTCCTTTTGCGTATAGTACGGAATGTACAACCGTTTGCGTATTAAATATTTGCATGTGTTAGTGTAGCCGCAAGTGAACGAATGAGGAATAACCCCGACCAATCCGACGAGCTAGAACCAAGCATAGCAAGAATACGCAACCTATCAAGCTCGATCACGGACAATCAATCCCTTCTAAAGCTTGATAAGGTTTTGGTACACTACAAATTGTGTTTACAATTGCGTTTTGACATGTCAGCATTCGCTGTTGAGTTTACATTTAGGTTTGCGCATTATGATCTGGGCTTTACATTAATTGTGTTTATGCTAAGGCATAATTGTTTACATCAAAAATGACTGTGCAATTAGAATTGGACTAATTGGAAATATTATTGATTTTCAGAATTCTTTAATTTTAAAAGGTTACAATAGTTGAAATACGCGGGCTGGTACTTAAGAAGCTTTATCACAAAAAATATTAAAATTAATACAAATAATAAAAATGTTATTTTAGAATGGTTATTTTCTAAAGTGACAACAATTTTATGCCTTTATAATCCGCTCATATTGTTGCAGTCTTGCCTCAGCCTGGGCAAATTTTTGTTTCATCATGATATTTAAGTCTTCACTCTTTTTCAATTTCACTTCCAAATTGGCTAACTTATCGTCATATTGCGCACATTCCTTGACTTTAGCATAATTGTTGTTCTTCAGATTATTGAATTGGTTTTTTAATCCTGCTAGCTCAGCCTTCAAGACATGATTAAAATTAGTATTGAATGAATTTATTAACATCGGAATGTATTAAGCTTTATTCGTACCAGCTTGACTTCTTGCGCCTCATTATCTGTTTTCAGCTGCATATTTTTCAGCTCAAGTTACATTTAATTCACCATTCTTCCTGTTCATTACTTCTGTCCATGTAGCCGTTATTTTGTCAATTTCTTCGTTCTGCTCCAGCTAAGTAATTAGAGGAAACAACAAAATATATATATATAAGTGAGTATTGAATATATATAAAATATCTAGCTTCATTAAAATCAAAAGATAAGATATTTACAAACATATAAATACTATATAAGGCAGGGGTGCTCAAATTCATCTTATGGCAGTGCGTTTACGAACACAGACACTACCACTACCCATAAGCACAGGGCATCTACAAAAATAAAAGTGCTGTCAGTGTATAGGCGTTGAGCAGTGCTCAATGAGCAGCCTTATATAAGGATACCGATGTATTTACCTGAGTCAACAAAATCTCATTGCCTCCATTGTTGTTGGTCTCCACTGTTCTATCCCCGTTCCTGTTGTCTTCTCGAGAACCCGCATCTAGCCGCATCTGCGGCTGATTACGCCTCTGCTGTTTGGCTTTTTTTTTTATTTTGGCATTATTTGTTCTCAACTGCAGCACAAAATTCACAAAATTCTTAACGAATATTTTTGAGTCAAAAAGCACAGCTGATTAATATAAAAAAATATTAAATAAGTAAAAATGGTATTTAAAATTTTATGTTATCTTTATGAATTATTCTCTCTCTGTTATTTATTATTACTTTATTTCCCAAGTCTTCTTTAACAACTTGTTTTTTATATCTGGGTCTTAATTTATTTATTTCACAATGTTTTTTCTCGTAAATTACTTCTCCCACATGATAATTTTTGGGTGTTCTTTTTTCATTATGGTATTCTAACATTTTGTCTTGAGCTGTTTGAAGTTTAAATAATATGTCAGATGGTTTTTGCTGAGTTGTTGATTGAATAGAATTATTGTAGTCTTTTGCCACTCTGTATATGACCTCGGAAGGATCCATTATTTTAAATTCTTCTTGAATGCAACGAGAAATTTCAATTTTAATGTTGAATGTACTCTTTCTACTTGACCATTGGTTATACTATGTCTGGGATCTGCGAAATAAATTGTTAACCCTGCGCGATTCATAGCTGATTTAAATTGGGCTGATGAAAAACTAGGTTCATTATCCATCAAAACGGATTTTGCAAACGGAAAGACTTGGAGTAATTCTAGTACTTTATTTTCCATGTTAGATTTGTTTTCTATTTGTTTCACTACTAGAAATTTTGAATATGCACATGCGCAAGTAATGAATGATAATTTTTCTGCGTATAAAATGTCAATGTGCAATTGTTCTTCTTCTCGTTCTGCAATGGTTGCTTTAGATATCGGTATTAATTTGGGGTGCTGGTTATATTTATTTTTGTTACAAATTTCACAATAACGAATATATTGTTGAAGTTTTTTATACAAAGTTGGCCAATAGTGATATTTAAGAATTTGTTTAAGATTTTCATCGAATCCTCTATGTGCTCGAGCAGGTGTCTCTTCTATAACTATTTCTTGATAGTCTTTCTATATCTTGAACGAATTTTCTTGTATAAAGGAATTTACTTGTAAAAGTGTTTTTAATAATATTTTGAATTTCATACAAATCTTCGAGAGTACAATGAATACCTGTTGTAAGATTTGGTTGAAGGAATTCTTTCAAAATGGCAATCAAATTATCGACTGTATCGTACTCTATAATGTGACTTGTTTTATTAAATACTTCGTATTTCTCATGGATTATGAATCTATCTTTTGCAATGAGCAATTGTTGTTTGAATTAGTTTAAAGGTTTATTAGTTTCCTCAATTATTATTTGATTACTGCTGTCAGCGAAATGTATTGTTTCAATATCGGACAACTCCTCAATGTTTTCGTTAGTTATGTGGTTTATAATAACTCTTGATAAAGCGTCTGCAACGACGTTTGTTGCTCCTGGTTGTAACGAGTAACGAAGCTTGTTCGCTAAAGAAGCTGGTGGACTTGTAACAATATGAAAGGCGTACGCGATCGCTACGGCTGTTGTCTGGTCGGATGGGTGTGGGCAAAAAAAATCCTTTCCGCTTCGTGCTTCCATAGATTAATTACATTATTACAAAATTCGCGTACTTAGGTTGGAGGGGAAAAAAAAGGAAAATGGACATACAAGGACAGTAAACAAAAGAGTTGAAAGAAAACTAGAGAAAAGACAAGTTAGGGATCTACCTTCGACTTGGAGCACTTCTCCTTTACGGTGCACTCATTGGTGCAAACGCCCACCCTACCATGATCCTGCAAAGCCAATGTAAAAATCAATTTAAATGACAGGATCCCTTAGAGAAGCTCCTCGTTACTCAACCCTCCTCGTACAAAAGCTGCATGGTTCCAAATTTGAACAATTACTCGCACATACTAAACATTATAATTAATTTATTTATATTAAGAAACATAAAGAAAAGGCAACTAAGGCAACAAAAGAAAACATAGACGGAATATGAAATAATGACGTTGAAATATTAAAGCTAATTTAAATATATTTCATAAATACTTAAAGACTAAATAAATAGATAAATAGAATAAATATGATTAATAGAAATAGATAGCCAATATTTCATATTGCAATTTTTACATGGATCGCTAAGTAACAGATAGTTTTTATGCAATATTAAACTATTTAATTAAGAATCCATATCATTATATGGTAATGAACCATCGCAAATGCCCAGCCCTAAGAAACTTAAGGTTTCTCAGGCGCAGCGAAATGAAGCTGCCAGCAAATCAAAAAAAAATAAACTTTGTTTGGTCTATAAATTTAGCATTCAACAGATGCAATACAAAAAAAGCTCTGTAGCGAACAATATGAGGTATAAACAAAAAGCTCACTTACATCATTCTCCGGCGACGAAAGATCTTTCACAGCCGGTGATATGTGTGTGTGTGTTGTTATGTTGTTGTGGGTGCAACTGTGGAGCAAATATTTAAAGCCCTAACCAAAAGCTTTCTACTCAAATGGTGATCTGAGCTTTTACGCCAGATTTTCCATTGTTTTTGTAAACAATTATAAATGTTATTTTAAAATTGCAAATTCAAGACAGAAAACAAAAGTATTTACGGATAAGATATATGTAGGACGACTTATGGTAACTAACGAAGTTTATTTACATCTGATATATAGTATATTATACCACGAAATCATATGTAAATTTACATCACAGTTTTTTTTTCCATTCAACATATATATATGAACGCAAACAAGACTTTACATGAACAAAATAGAATACAAAGAAGCACTAATTAAGTGGCAGAAGGCCCAAAATGAACAATGTCGAGATACATATACTAAACAACACAATCATCTATGGCACGGTCATCAGCTTCGGAGACATTTCTTCAGGTGGTCGCACGGTCACTTGTACATATACCACATCTGGGGTAATGTTGGCGTTCTCCTTGATTTCCCTCTTAGAGACAACTCCCAATGCAATTTGAGGTGGTGGCGGCGCGGTAGCGCTTCAAATCGCTCCTCAGCTTTCGCAGCTGCAGCTTTCGCAGCGGTCGTGCAGAAGCTTTCAAAGCTTTAGTACAACCAACAACATCCAAAAGAACAATATGAAACTGCGTGCCGTCTGATTTTGAAAGAAAAATCAGATCATGAATACATGTAAACTTTATATCTGCCGTGTGCAATAGTTACCCTGCCTTTTTGGACGGCACCACAAAAACTCCAAATTTTGTCTCCGCCTGTTGGCTATTGACCGAAAAAGGGGGTGTTTTCACACAATTTTTTTATTCGCACTATGCACTTTTTATTTAACTGAATATTTATATTTTGTCGTTACGTTAACGACCGTCGCACTTATTTCTCAAATTATATATATTTTTGTTTCACCTGGTGCGACTTGTCACGACAAATTCAGAAAATGACTTGCGAGATTGCATGACCAGCACGAATAAGAAAAAAAAACTGAGAACTTATCTTCCCATTCTTTGACATTCACTGCCTCAAGATGCAACTATCGCGAAAATTTTTTTGCGATGTTGCCAAGCCCCACACCCAGATGGCGCTAATAAATTTGTGCCAACAAAATACAATTATCCTAAAAGTTTATACTAACATTAAACAAATGTTATACATTTAACATTTAATTAACAAAAATAGAATTTTTTTTAACATATACAAACATAAATTTAACAAATATATTACATTAACTACTATTTTCTACACCTAGTGCCGTGGCGCTGGCATTTTTTCCGTACTTGGCAAAAAAAACCTTTGCCTCCTTTTAGGCCCATCCAATAAATATTGGCGGTCCAAGCGACCACTACATGGTTTATAAAATATTTTAGGAGAGAATTCTTCAATAAATGCATGTCATCTTTTCATTTTTGAATTAGGATTACGTGCAGATACTGCGAAAGAAAGAGGTTGGATTTCTAGATTGGTTACTCTCTACAGCTAACGCTACAAGCGCTTTTTATAGGTTAACCACTTCTGTTTGTGGCACTTTCTTTGCCTCTCACTCACCTAGTACAATTGACACTCGTCTCTCACCGGCGAACTGCAATCGAAGGCGCTGTTAAAGGCCTCCAATGTGAAGACAGCATCGTTGATGCGCTGTCGACTTCCGCCATAGACATCAGAGTCCTGCCCCAGCTGCAGCTCATCCAGTTGGCAAAAGAACTGCGCCACATTCAAGAAGAAGAGTTGCTGCATCGATTTGTTGCCTGCCACCGCCGCAGAGGAAGTTGCCACAAATGCCTCGTGGGCCAAAGTGAGTCCATTAATGTCACAGAACTTCTCATCGGTCATGTCCTTGTACTTCCTACGAAAACACCGAGATTGCCGCACAAAATGTTCGCTCGCTCGCAGTTGTTGCAGCTGCTGTCGACTGCCCCGCGTGCCACGCGCATCGTAGATGACATCGGTGGGCGTAAAGCCGTGCGACATCTCGTGTCCGATGAGAAAGCCGAGTAAACTTTGCGTCAACAACGCCGGCTGTTGGGGCCAATAGATGGGCGGTGCAAGCAGCGAATGCGGAACCAACACGAGATTGCGACCAGGCATAAAGAATGGCGAGGCATAGCTGCCGTAGCCATCCGGCTGCAGCAGATGCAGTGAAGCACCAGCTGCTTCTGTTGTATTGTTATTCTCTCCATCCGCCTCCAGCGCATCTTGCTGCTGTTGCCAGTGCTGCAGCTGTTGCAGTATCGCTACCAAGTTGCCGAAGTAATCGCTAACACTCAGCTGCAGCGGCGCATAGTGCGTCTCCAGCAGTCGAAGCTCCTCGTCCGCATCGCCGCCCGGCAACACGCTGACCTGCAAGCGCATGCGTTGCAACTTATTGCGCAGAAAGCGCTGAGCTGGTGCCGCAAAATGATTTCGATTCTCTTGCAACTTGAGTGCGAAGCGTTGACGCAACTGTTCGAATAGCTGCTGCATCGTATCAGTCATCAGTTGTCGCTCCTCCGACTCCTGTTGCAGCAACCAGACAGCGGCATGCGTCAGCAGTTCGTGCGTCTGTCCGGCGCACTCGTGACTCGTAAACTGTGGCGCTCCACGCAACTGCAGCTTGTGCAACAGTCGCAGTAATGAATAGTGCAGCAGCACAGGCAATGAATGTGTAGCAAGCAGGCGTGGTAAGCGTTGCTTGTAGTGACGCCAGTGAGTGTCAAGCATCTGACTCGACTCCGGCTGCAGTGGCAGCGGCAACAGCCAGTGATCGGGAAATTGTTGGAGTGACAACACTTTTCCGCTGCTCACATTATGTGGCAGCTGACTCAACTGCAACTCCAGCTGCTCGAGCTCCAACCAAAGCTGCTCTCGTGCCACGCCGTGTGGCAAGTCCAGCTGTTGATAGAGCCGTCGGAATTCGCCTCGCTTCAGGGGCAGAAACTCGGCTGCAGCCGCAGAGCCAGATTGCTTGTGTGGCCAATTCACGGTTATCTGACGCAGCCATTCAATGTCCGCTTTCTCCGCCTCGTCGCTGCTTTCGTAGTGTGGCAACAGCTGCAGACCATGGTCCAGCTTCAGCAGCTTAAGTAGCTTCCACTCGCTTTCGCTCCACTTCAGCAGAAAGTGCACAAATTGCGACGCCTTAAACTTGATTCGCTGGCGTCGACACGATCTGTAATTGTCTCTCAGCAGCTTCACAAAGCGTGGCTCATTCATCTTTGGCTCGCGATTCAGCATCGTGATTAAACGGCTTTTGTAATTGTAATCAAGTTGCCCCAGCTGACTGTAGTAGGCGTCGCTTGGATGCGCCTTTGCCCAGCTACCGCAAGCGTGCTCGTAGAAATCAACGCAGGCATCGATCTTCGGATTCATGTGTTGCCACAGATAGTCGAGTGTTTGATTCTGGCTGCTGCCGCACACGAGTTGCAAGCACAATAAGTGCAACAGGAAGACCAGCTTGCTCATTTCGTTTTGAATTTCGCGTGAGAACTGCGCAAATCCAGATGATAATTCTCGCAAAAAAAAAAACGTGACTCACTCAGCTGAGGATGACGTCAAGTTCAGTAACGCAGCTAATGAACACATTAATTACATAATTAAACTAGATCGATAAGGGTTGCACTTATCGATCTAGTTTAATTACAACAACAACAAAAATACGAATAAAACAAAACTTCAAGTTTTCTGTCTGAACCGAGTGACTTTTATTTAAAAGAGGGTATTTTTGTTTATTTTAATATTCGGGTTTAATAAGTTTATGTTTTTTATTTTCTTTCAATTGCATTTAGTTACCTTAGACTTAAATTTCAATTTGCATTTGCAAATTCTGGCTTTTTAACGATATGTAAACATATCCAGCTGACTAATATCGATTAATCGCATATTACAGTGATATTACATATCACTTAGTCGAGTTAGCAGCCCTTGACAGTAAATTACCATTCGCACAAATAAATTACAGATAGTGATCGAATAGTTGAGATCAACTCTGTGTAAGCTTAATATTAGCGAAGTCACATTAGAAGAAAAAAATATTTTCCTTTTTCGTTTCCCATACCAAGGCGCGCGGATCAATTGGCTGGGACAATTTATAAATATATATATAAAATTCAGCAATCCATAGCTGAACGGAAAATATTTCTCCATCTGCGTGGATATAGCCACCAGAGTATTGTTTGGATAATTATAAGGTACGTAGGGTACGTAAGAATATACATATGTCGAATCACGATCGTTGTTGTTGTTGTTGTTGCCTTCCATTGTGGCGCATCGAGTTTCGGCCTTGTACACACTTTAAGTTCTGGTACGCAACTGCCTGCGTCTAATTCTCTACCTACTGTGCATACTACCGAACCACGATCGGCGACAGCGACACAACGCTGTCGCCTCGCTACAACGGTACTTTTAAAGCGACAACATCCAAGTAACGGTCGCCTGCCAACGGTTGCCTGGCAACCACACACTCACAGCCGCAAGAGGCTGATGCAATATTATTACTCTTGTGAAATACCCGAAAATGTGTATTCGCACACACACACACATACATTCGCAACCAATGCGCCGACACGGCCATCCTGACCCTAACACGACCTCGTGTAGAAAATAACAACATTTGAATTTTCTTTCTTTCTTTTAATTATTAGACTGAACATTAAATAGTTTCATAACAAAATCCAATTTTCTTATCTTAATTCATAACACATTATCATATTAACAGTTTCACAAAACTGTATTCAGTTACATAACCATAATTTTTTTCATCAATTCAATTCAATTTTTCTTTTTTTTTTTTTTTTTTTTTTATTTCTTTGTTTTCATTTCTTTGTTTTTCTTCTTCTTTTATATAATCCATTCTTCTTCATTATTCACTCTTATAGTCGCATAATCAAATACCCCACACGCCATGATCAAAACAAACAATATGTTTTGCACTTGTGCTTGCATTATATTTTATGGACTCAGTACTCTGCCATTTTCATTGGCCAGCAGTACAACTTTGTCACCCTTATTGGTGTACTTCATTTTCTTCTTCAATACACTCAGTATTTTCATTTTCACTCTTTTCTTCAATACTCTCAATATTTTCATTTTCACCCTCTTCTTCAATACTCTCAATATTTTCATTTTCACTCTCTTCTGTAGCGGTTACGTTTCTTTCATCTAAATTATTATAATCATCGTACACATTTAGCTCTTCGGGCACTTGCCCCTCTGGTAATTTTCTTAAATCCTCATGTGCATATTTATAATTTCTTTTATTAGTTAAAGACTTTAAAATGTACCTGTCACCTTCTAGAACTTTTACTATTTCAAAAGGCCCCCTAAATTTTGGACTTAGCTTCGTCTGGTGTCTTTCTTCGCTCTTAAGTAATACGAAATCTCCAATTTTGTGCCTTTTTACTTTTGCCTTATTTCTATCAAATCGTTCTTTATCATAAGCTGCACTGGCTAATACATTCTTTGCAGCTTGCGCTCTTACGTTTGGCAAATCAATAACATTTTCTATATCACTAGGTGGAAGTAATCCCAATGGGCGTGCTACCTTTCCCAATAACATTTCTAAAGGACTTGCTTTCGTAGTGCGATTGGTTGTACAATTGATTGCCAACTGCACCTCTCCCAACACATCCTGCCAAGACTGTGTTCCCGTTTCAACCGCCGTTAACATATTCTTCAACGTGCTCATAGTTCGCTCCACTTGACCATTAGCTCGACTTGCACCAGTGGCTATCAAATGCAAGTTTATTTTTTGATCTGAACAAAATTGACTGAACTTTACGCCTGTAAAACACCTCCCCTGGTCAGCTATTATTCGGTTTGGTACTCCAAACAATGAAACGGCAGATTGAACGGCCCTTATACAACTCTCACTGTCTAATTTAAGACTATGACTAAGATAGACATATTTGGTAAACGCGTCTATCTGAACAATAACATACTCCTTCTGATCACTCTTGCCACTTAATTTTCCTGTGATATCGATGTGGATAGTGTGCCAAGGAATAGTGACTTTTGGTATTGGATGCAACTCCGCCTGTATTTTTCCTGAAGTAGATTTTGACATTTTACATGTGATGCAGTTGTCGACAAATTTTTTACGTATTTTGACATATTGTCAAACCAGTAGAAATCGTAAGTTTTATCTAATGTCTTTTCGAAACCTAAATGCATTATGGACTCATGCACTTGATTTATGACAGACCATCTGAAAGCTCGTGGCACCACTGGTAAGCAACGTGTTCTCCCATTTCTTTGTATCTTTCGATGAAGAACTTCTGCCCTTAATTCATAGGTTTTCGCAATATCTTCAGGCAGAGAAAAGTTTTTAAAATGTTTAACAATTTCGATTATGTCCAAATCTCGACGTTGTTCAGCAATAAGCCAGTTGCTTGAAATTTCAGCTAAATTTACTCTTTTCTCTTCGACTATTTTTGCGGTTGTAGTAGACTCTTTTGAAAGGGGATTTCTCGATAAAAAGTCAACGTGTGCCATCCTTTTCCCTTCTCTATACTGAATATCGAATGTGAATGACTGCAAATAAGCCCACCAACGCTGTGCTCTGGGGGTTAAATCTTGTTTATTTCTCGACGCCTTAAGCGAGTTGCAGTCAGTGTAAACTACAAAGTTCCTGCCCAGCAAATAATGTCGAAAATGCTTAATGGCGTTCACGACAGCTAAGGTTTCCAACTCGTACGAGTGATATCTTGATTCTGCCGATGAAGTAGTTTTGCTATAGTATTCTATTACCTGGGGTTTGTTATTAATTTTGTGTAATAAAATTGCACCGTAGCCACTGCAACTGGCGTCTGTGTGCAATTCGATTGGATAAGAAGGGTCAAAAATAACAAGGACTGGTTTGTCGGTAAGAGTGGCAATGACCTTTTTCCGTATCTGCTCATGCTCTGTTTTCCAAATAAATTTGTTTTTATCTGCAGTTAAGAAATATAACGGTTTCATTAATTGTGAAAATCCCTTAATAAACTGTCGGAAATAGGATGCTAGTCCAATAAATTGTCTAAGTGAGGTGACTGACTGTGGAGGCGGAAGAGCAGTCAACGCTACAACTTTCTGTGGGTTTGGACGAATCTCACCCGCACTTATATTGTAACCCAAATATTGAACCGATGTTTTCATGAATGAGCACTTTGTAAGATTGAATGAAAACCCAGCCTTTGTCAAAACATCTAGAACGATCTGTAATCTTTCTAGCGCCTCGCATTTTGTTGAGGCGGCTATCATGATATCATCCATATAGACGATGACAAAGGAATTTGCTAGATCTCCTAGCGCCTGTATTACTAATCGTTGAAAAACAGAAGGTGCGTTTTTGAGCCCAAATGGCATGGACAGGAACTCGTATTGACCATCCGGAGTCACAAACGCCGTGTACTCGATAGAGTCTGAATGTAAAGGAATTTGGTAATATCCGCTGGCCATGTCTAGACATGTAAAGTAATTAACTCCCCCAAGTCTATTGATTTGATCTTGTATCAGTGGTAAAGGGTATTTATCAGCGACCGTATTTGAATTCAGCTCTCTAAAGTCGACACAAAGTCTGTCCGTACCATTTTTCTTCTTCACTAGTAATATAGGGCTTGCATAAGGTGAGCAGCTTGGCCTAATTATATTGCATTTTAGCAGTTCATTAATTTTGTCCCTAACCAAATCTCGCTCGCATGGACTTAAACGATATGGCCTTCTCTGTACGGTTTTTGTTGGATCAATCAACCTAATTTTCATTTCGCCAATTCTAACTTTAGTACTTGGGATCCCAGTTATAAATGAATTTGAGTACTTTGCCAACAGTGAATGTAGTTTTATTTTATCTTGTCCCTCAAGGTCAGTATCAATATCGGCTGGCTCATTGCCGGTACACAAATTAACTACTTTGGTCTTTGAGATACTAAATTGGTTTGATGAAATGACAATATCAAGACCCTGATTTAATATCTCACGGCCAATTACAATGTCGTTTTGCATATCATCATCGCCTATTACGTGAAACAAAATTTCAACACAATAATCGTCAATTTTTACATTGGTTAATATTTGTACAGTACTACATATTCCATTGCTGCCGATACCTTTTAACATAACAATACTATTTAATCTTTTACCAGAAAATTTGGTACTTAGCTTTTCTTTTATCAACGAGCATTCCGATCCCGAATCGAAGGTGATTTCAAAAATTTGGCCTCTATGGTTCAGGCATCCCTTTGGTACTGCAACGCTGCACTGTTCCACTCGCTTCTCCCGGTTGAATGCCTTATTCTTATCAGCTTCCTTCTTTGTACATTGGGTGGATATGTGACCCAATTCTCCGCACTTGTAGCAAGTTAAATTTGATTTTCCACGGTGATGAACATCATGCCTGCCATGTTGGGTTTTATCAGTCGCGAATTGATTCTGTTGTTTCCTGAATCTGCATTCAAACATTTTATGGCCCACTTTTCCGCAGAAATGGCACTCTATCGGTGATTGTTTTTGCCGTTTAGAATAAGTTTCAGACTGATGCTCCATAGCGCCGCTTTTCCTTTTAACAAAAGTGAATGCTTTCAATTCGGACTGTAGATCGCCTCTGGTTCGAACATTTGATGTGAAACTTAAACGCTGCAATCGGTGATCGAAGCTTGCCAGCAGCGCAAGGGTCACAGACACAGCAATCTCTTCGTTATCCATTTGGCGCCATTTCGTCGTTAGTTCGGTAACCATGCGACTTGCATGAACAGCCAGACTCTCGCCATCAGTCGGTCGATTTGATAGCATATTAAGAAACATAGCGGCTGGTGTTTCTATAGTGTCGAAGCGTTGTATAAACAATTCTTTAAACTCCGGCCAAGTAATTTCAGCATAGCACACTTGCGAAAGCCATTGCGAAGCACTTCCTTCTAAAGCCGAACTCAATGCCATAACCAACGCACTGCTTCTCAATGTGTTTTCTTGTAAAATTATTTCCACAGTTGTGCACCATGATGATGCATTGGCGCCTGGTTTGTCTGGGTTGAATTTGGGTAGTTGCACAGTTTTGTTCTGCCCTGCATCGGGTACAGTTGTTTTTATGGCTCTCACTAGTTCAATTAAATTTTTATTTTGCAATTCCATCAGGGTACGCCATGGTCCATCTAGTGTTGAAGGCTGGTGGCCAGATCCCACTTCTGATGTCGAATCACGATCGTTGTTGTTGTTGTTGTTGCCTTCCATTGTGGCGCATCGAGTTTCGGCCTTGTACACACTTTAAGTTCTGGTACGCAACTGCCTGCGTCTAATTCTCTACCTACTGTGCATACTACCGAACCACGATCGGCGACAGCGACACAACGCTGTCGCCTCGCTACAACGGTACTTTTTAAAGCGACAACATCCAAGTAACGGTCGCCTGCCAACGGTTGCCTGGCAACCACACACCCACAGCCGCAAGAGGCTGATGCAATATTATTACTCTTGTGAAATACCCGAAAATGTGTATTCGCACACACACACACATACATTCGCAACCAATGCGCCGACACATACATATTTCTAATAAGAAATGTTTTTAGGCCTTAGCGCGGCGTGGGTTTATAAACGTTTAGAATGCGTTTAAACAATTTGGCCACCGCCATATATTCACCTTCGCATTATCGGCGCGCAAAGCTGCTGCTGTAGTTATAGTGGGCACATAAGCTGAAAAGCAAAGAAGATTGCCACTGTTCCTACCGGTGCTGCCCCATAGGGCCTCGCCAAAATTGTTACGACCCATGAGCCGTTCAGAGGAGGGATAGAGCATAGTTGCTGTCTCTATGTTCTGAACAGTAATGCCCCCATAGCACAGTGGGCGATTTGGCCTCGCTAGCGGCATTTAATTAATAAATTCTATACTAAAATAGATGTCTGCAGTAGGTTTTTTTCACTGATCAGAGAAAAGTCATAGATGTTTTTAAGTTAAAAATAAAATTTTTTTTAATTTATTTTTATTATTTTCTTTAATTACAAAAAAATGTTAAATATAAAATTTTGTTTTACTTTTTTTTTTATTAAACTTCAATTAAAAAATTTCATATATTATATAAATATTATCTAAAAAATGATGGGATGATGGAAAACAAGTAAGAAAGCTACAGTCGAGTGTACTCGACTGTGAAATGCCCGCTACCCATTTTGAATAAAAGAAATGTATTTTGCGGTATTTCTCTCAAAAAAATACCGAATATACTGCAAAAATACTAAAAAATATACCAAATGGTATATTTGGTATATCGGTATAGTACCGCGTTCAAAATATACCATAGACGGTACAATATACCATATTGTCAGCCAAAGCAACTCAGACCCCTAGTAAGTAGGCGTTTTTGCCCGTACAAAAGTAATACTATAAAAAGATCCCTTTTTGGTACTAACACTGTGCCTAAAAAGTAGCATAGTTTGAAGGCTAGCAGGTAATAGCAGTTCATATTACACATTTTGGACGCCACTGATTCACATTTCGGCTAATAAAAAAGTTAGACTGAATCCACTTCAATCCAGTAAGTTCGACTCCACGAAAGACAGGTGTACGGTCATCCGGACTCGTTGTTAATACACTGAATTACCACTACGTTTTATGAGCTACACATTTATAGACCAGTCACAAACATTGATTTTTTTTGTAACACATACCTTGAAGATAATAAAAAGCCAAACTTTTAACAAATTCAATAAAAATTGTAAATTTCCGAGGAACATCAATGCGCGAAAAAAGAAAGAATTTTCTAGAGCTCTTTGCAAAATCATATGGTGTGTTTGACCGTTCACAGCTGATGATCAGTTGATCGTAGAACTTTTAAAACGTTTTGATAAATCTAATCAAAGCATCTGTTGTTGACTTGTGAAAAAAATATCAACGCTTTTTAAATTTCAAAATTTGAATTAAATGCCGCTAGCAAGACCAAATCGCCCACTGTGCATAGGAGCATTACATGAATTGTCGCCGTCTATGAGGACCTTCCGCGGCTAATAGCCAATATTTTGATTGCCGCGAATTAGTTTGTATAATTTAAGAGAAATTTGCTTTAATAATTAATTAAAAATGAATGAATTAACGTAGCTTCTTTTTTTCTTGTAATATCCATAGTATAATAAGTACATGATAAGGTATGTAGTCGTTATTCGATACTGTTAACATTATTCACACAGCAAATAAACACATCATCTCACCAACAACATAAAACACCATAAACACATCATTCATCATTAGGCCTGATCATCAGTGAGTTGTGTACATCTCTATAAAACTAAAAGTATGTGAGTACGGCTTGGCCGATAATTGAAAATATAATAATGTCAACAGTGTAGGGTTTAACACATGCCATATTTACCATTATAGTATCATATATAATATATAGTTGTTTATTACCGTAAATATTAAGAAGAGTTACAGGGTATTGACCGCCCCTGAGTCCGATTGTGAAATCTTAACGAAATGATATTATTAAATTAAGCCTTTCTGGCACCTGAGTATAGTAGTGTGTGTCATAAATCAAACTATGAAAAAGGGTGAAGACCATGGTGGGCTTTACAGGATGGGAGGGTATAGAAGAGGATCCATGACATCTGGGATCGTCAACTTTTCGTATGCCAATTCAAATTTTTGCCGTTTAAGATATCGATAAACTCTGCTTACCTCTTTTAATAATGTAACCTCAGCTCCTATAGATAACAAAAACCCACCCCATTTGCCCTGAGCAACAGTCGGCCCCGTAAGAAAAGTACGTTATCATTGGCTGTGTATAATCGGTTTGTTACAAGCCTTTGCCGATTATAAATTAATAATATATAAAATTTTGTAGTTCATTTTTTTATGACGTTTCTCTATTTATTTCTTTGTTTTCTACCCCAAGAAGTAAAAGCATTTATATTACGGTGCTGACCGTAATTTTTTTATTATAGTGCAATTATATATTATTGAAATTAATTTATATATTTATTTCCACATCATGAATATATAAAAGTTGTACACTTGCCCTATTTAGACATTCGTTTTATGCTTTGAATAATTGTTTAGTATATAATTAAATTAAAGAGACCAAGTTTCTGAGTACATGCATATTTTATACATAATTAAATTTCATACATTTGCATTTAATTAGCCTATTATTAAATCATCTAGAACCATGCGAAGCTTAGAGATTTTGGATATCTATTTATTATTACTTTTACATATTGTAATATGTATTATGTTTATTACATATTGAAGCAAGAGAAACCTGTTTTTTTTTTCTATATATAAAGTACTATTGAAGTTTATCTTGAAAGTAGTCTGATACTTGAGAGTGGAGTTCTAGTAGGAAAAACCTTAGTGCTTATTCAGCTAACGCTACAAGCGCTTTTTATAGGTTAACCACTTCTGTTTGTGGCACTTTCTTTGCCTCTCACTCACCTAGTACAATTGACACTCGTCTCTCACCGGCGAACTGCAATCGAAGGCGCTGTTAAAGGCCTCCAATGTGAAGACAGCATCGTTGATGCGCTGTCGACTTCCGCCATAGACATCAGAGTCCTGCCCCAGCTGCAGCTCATCCAGTTGGCAAAAGAACTGCGCCACATTCAAGAAAAAGAGTTGCTGCATCGATTTGTTGCCTGCCACCGCCGCAGAGGAAGTTGCCACAAATGCCTCGTGGGCCAAAGTGAGTCCATTAATGTCACAGAACTTCTCATCGGTCATGTCCTTGTACTTCCTACGAAAACACCGAGATTGCCGCACAAAATGTTCGCTCGCTCGCAGTTGTTGCAGCTGCTGTCGACTGCCCCGCGTGCCACGCGCATCGTAGATGACATCGGTGGGCGTAAAGCCGTGCGACATCTCGTGTCCGATGAGAAAGCCGAGTAAACTTTGCGTCAACAACGCCGGCTGTTGGGGCCAATAGATGGGCGGTGCAAGCAGCGAATGCGGAACCAACACGAGATTGCGACCAGGCATAAAGAATGGCGAGGCATAGCTGCCGTAGCCATCCGGCTGCAGCAGATGCAGTGAAGCAGCAACTGCTGCTGTTGTATTATTATTCTTTCCATCCGCCTGCAGCGCATCTTGCTGCTGTTGCCAGTGCTGCAGCTGTTGCAGTATCGCTACCAAGTTGCCGAAGTAATCGCTAACACTCAGCTGCAGCGGCGCATAGTGCGTCTCCAGCAGTCGAAGCTCCTCGTCCGCATCGCCGCCCGGCAGCACGCTGACCTGCAAGCGCATGCGTTGCAACTTATTGCGCAGAAAGCGCTGAGCTGGTGCCGCAAAATGATTTCGATTCTCTTGCAACTTGAGTGCGAAGCGTTGACGCAACTGTTCGAATAGCTGCTGCATCGTATCAGTCATCAGTTGTCGCTCCTCCGACTCCTGTTGCAGCAACCAGACAGCGGCATGCGTCAGCAGTTCGTGCGTCTGTCCGGCGCACTCATGACTCGTAAACTGTGGCGGCCCACGCAACTGCAGCTTGTGCAACAGTCGCAGTAATGAGTAGTGCAGCAGCACGGGCAGCGAATGTGTAGCAAGCAGGCGTGGTAAGCGTTGCTTGTAGTGACGCCAGTGAGTGCCAAGCATCTGACTCGACTCCGGCTGCAGTGGCAACGGCAACAGCCAATGATCGGGAAATTGTTGGAGTGACAACACTTTTCCGCTGCTCACATTATGTGGCAGCTGACTCAACTGCAACTCCAGCTGCTCGAGCTCCAACCAAAGCTGCTCTCGTGCCACGCCGTGTGGCAAGTCCAGCTGTTGATAGAGCCGTCGGAATTCGCCTCGCTTCAGGGGCAGAAACTCGGCTGCAGCCGCAGAGCCAGATTGCTTGTGTGGCCAATTCACGGTTATCTGACGCAGCCATTCAATGTCCGCTTTCTCCGTCTCGTGGCTGCTTTCGTAGTGTGGCAACAGCTGCAGACCATGGTCCAGCTTCAGCAGCTTAAGTAGCTTCCACTCGCTTTCGCTCCACTTCAGCAGAAAGTGCACAAATTGCGACGCCTTAAACTTGATTCGCTGTCGACGACACGATCTGTAATTGTCTCTCAGCAGCTTGACAAAGCGTGGCTCATTCATCTTTGGCTCGCGATTCAGCATCGTGATTAAACGGCTTTTGTAATTGTAATCAAGTTGCCCCAGCTGACTGTAGTAGGCGTCGCTTGGATGCGCCTTTGCCCAGCCACCGCATGCATGCTCGTAGAAATCAACGCAGGCATCGATCTTCGGATTCATGTGTTGCCACAGATAGTCGAGTGTTTGATTCTGGCTGCTGCCGCACACGAGTTGCAAGCACAATAAGTGCAACAGGAAGAGCAGCTTGCACATTTCGATTTGAATTTCGCGTGAGAACTGCGCAAATCCATTTACCAGCGATCAGATGATAATTCTAGCAAATAAATTCACCGGAATTCAACTCGCTGCCAAGCTGCCCCCATCTGATAACCCCATCCGAGCCAGACTCGTTGCTCACTCAGCTGAGGATGACATCAAGTCAAGTGACGCAGCTAATTAACACATAATTATGCGCTCACTAAAGGTGAGAGCTGCCGGCAAGTTGGCAACTCAAACTATATTTTGTTTGCAGAGCAATTGAAATTGAATTCACTTCGTTGTTTGTCTGTCGGTCTATCGGCTATCTTCTCAGCTAGTTGATCGCCCATTAGAACCACTTTTGTGTAACTATCGACGAAAAAAGATGTAATTTCACTCATTGTATTGAAATTTCGTGATTTCGTGATCATTACAGATCTAACTTCGTCAATTGTGCTGTTTGCTATACTTGATTTTACAGCAACTTGAAGGCTAAGTTCCTGCGGTACACCGTGAATCATATGCGCTGATTGCAAAGCCCTTGTCAATTGTTCAACTTCTTGAATATATTGACTTGCTGACTTTTGTTTTTGCTGAAGATTGAATAATTTAGCGGATAATGTTTTAGCTGACTCGCCTTTTATACCGCTTTTTAATTTGTCGACTATGGTCACTATGGTTTGTTCATTGTTTATTAGATTTCGAACATGGCCTCGGAGTCTAGTTTTTATTAGGCTGACTGCAATAGTTTCATGTGTTCCTTTTAGTGAATCCACTAAACTGAGAGCATCAAGGAAACTTTGAAGATTTTCAGACCTTCCGTCAAACTCTGGTATGAGTGAGGAGGCTAGTCTAAGGAATTCAACTTGTGTCATGGCCATATTTAGATTTTTTATATCAGTAATAGTAGGCTCAGATTCCGAATCAGATAGTTCGGCTAGTGTAATTACTGCTGGTATTGTAAGATCGCCTATATCTTCTTTTTTTATATATTTATCTGAACTGCTCGCAATTTCAGATTCAATTATTGTCTCTAAGTCAGTATTTGTTTCTTCTTCGCCTAACACTGGAGTATTCAAAATTGAAGGTATAGTTATATCTAACGAATATTTTGATTTAATACTATTTAAGTTTGTTTTTTAACTCTGAAGAAATCTTGATACATACGACCAGTGGCTAGAATTTAACTTTTCTTTATTTTCGTGTATAAGAGAACGAGATTGGTTAAAACATGCAACTAGTATTGTTGCGTGTCTACTTATTGTCTCTTTCGAACAAATTTTCCAAATGCGGATAGAGTGGAGTGCTCGACGTGGAGTTGCGTAATACAACCGGTTGCCGTGATACCATAGATCGGAAGAGGTTTTAGATGGGCCTCGCTCCTCACACAGGAGGTTGAGCCAACCCAAACAGTTGGCTCTTCAATGTGTACCTGTGAACTGCTTCACGGGGGCGCTGATCGACGCTTAAATTGAGTCCTCTGTACTGGGCACCGTGAGATAGAGCCAACATGGCAGGTGCTCACGTTAATCTACAAATTCCATGTCTCTTTCGAACATTGGCCGTGTGGTTGGCGGCTGGGTGGATGTAGTAAAGAATACCAACCACAGTGGACCCCCACTTATCGTAAAAGGCGATTAAGGAGGTACGGCACCAACGTTAACTGTTTGGAGTTTAATTGGAAGTATAGTAGCAAATACGACACCTGACCAGAGGTGAGTTTCTGGTACCACGGGAGCCAGGTGCCTGCGGACTTGTCCGTCCTGGTATTTGGTGTGGCCCTTCGGGGAGTATCGTGGTGGCTGTGGTAGTCCAAAGCGGACAATGAGGATTATACTCAGCGTGGAGTTGCGTACGTATCAACCGGTTGCCGATAACCAAAAATCGGAAGAGGTTTTAGGTGGGCCTCGCTCCCCACACAGGAGGAAGTGTCCAGTCCAAACAACTGGCCTTCAGATGTGTACCTGCGGTGAATTCCAAGGGGGCGCTGATCAACGCTTAATTTGATTCCTAAGCTCGGGCTTCGTGGGATTAAGCCAACATGGCAGGTGCTCACGTTAAACTCGAGTTTATTTCTGTCTCATTCGAACAATTCCATGGGGGCGCTGATTCGACGCTTAAATTGAATAGTCTGTGCTGCGCACCGTGAGATAGAGCCAACATGGCAGGTGCTCACGTTAATCTACCAAATCCCATGTCTCTTTCGAAATATTTCCATTTTGTGCTAGACACTTGTATGACTTGTTGAAATTTTCTTTTATTTTTATTAATACGAAATTGAGGTGCGCTCTAGACTTCAGTGGGACGCGAGCTGGCGTAATGCCAAATCGTGCAAAACTGCAAGGCTGATGTGTGCCTCTACTAACAAAAACTTAACCAAATACGTCATGCAGCTTTCAAGAAAAGACTGCAGGCTAATGCTAGGCATTTTAACTGGTCACTGTCTGTCAGCTGTCCATGCTGTAAATCAGGGCATCACGAACAGTGATCAGTGCAGAAAATGCAACGAACCCGGGGTTAAGGAAACACTTGAGCATCTTCTCTGTAGATGCTCAGCGTTATCCCGACTCCGGCTGAAATACCTTAATTCGCCGTGCCACAACGATCTTCGGGACGTTTCACGGCTACCTCCTAGGATGCTGCTGGCTTTTGCCAAAAACGCATCCATACTGTGCGACTTCTGAGACGATGATACGCTACCGGTACAGCTACGGACCTCCACTGGTCTATGCCCCGTACAGGGGGCATGTATGTATCTATGTACATTTGTTTTAAATTTTCTCCAGGTTATTTGCCTGCTTCGATTGCTTTTTATACCCGCTACCCATAGGGTAGAAGGGTATTATAACTTTGTGCCGGCAGGAAATGTATGTAACAGGTAGAAGGAGGCATCTCCGACCCTATAAAGTATATATATTCTTGATCAGCATCAACAGCCGAGACGATCTAGCCATGTCCGTCTGTCCGTCTGTGTGTCTGTCTGTCTGTGTGTCTGTGTGTCTGTCCGTCCGTCCGTATGAAACACTGGATCTCAGAGACTATAAGAGATAGAGCTATAATTTTTTTTCGACAGCATTTGTTATGTTTGCACGCAGATCAAGTTTGTTTCAAATTTTTGCCACGCCCACTTCCGCCCCCGCAAATCAAAAAAATCGAATAACAAACCTAATTTTAAAGCTAGAGTTACGAATTTTGGTATATATAACAATTACTATAGTAGTTATGATTCCTGAAAATTTGGTTGCGATCAGATAAAAATTGTGGAAGTTATTAAAGAAATACTTTTGTATGGGCTTTGCTTTGGCCGACAATCTGGTACATTGTGCCGTCTATGGTATATTTTGAATGGTGTACTATATCGATATACCAAACAAATCATTTGGTATATTTTTAGTATTTTTTAGTATTTTCGGTATATTTTGAAAATGATACCGCAATATTTTGCCTTTATTAAAAATGGGTAGCGGGTATCTCACAGTCGAGCACACTCGACTGTAACTTTCTTACTTGTTTTACATTATTTCCTGCCTAATTGTGTATGGTTGTTTGGCCATACTCTAATCGGGCAACTTTAATGTCGCTCAATTTTACAATTATTTTTAATATTTATAAAAAAAATATGCATAGTAGTGCATTCAAAAAATTATGCAACGCAGTGCATTAAAAAAAGAAAAATTTTCGCTCTTGGCAGCGCTGTCAGTTCTGGATGCTTCGATGTTGTTGGAGGGGCGCCGGTGCTGGCTGCACAGGTGTAATTACAATTTGTTGAATACAATGGTCCCTCGCAGTCGGCAGGACAGGTCTTCCATCGTTTTGGTAATTCTTGTTTTTGAGGTGGAACAGTTTTATTGGTTTGTTTTGCAATATTGTTTATCGCATGGTTAGTGTATGTTATGTGTGCGCGGTTTTGTCTTTGCGGTTGTTCAATTGTTCCTTAATATGTTCGACCTCTGCGTGTACCTTGACTGATTTATCCCAAAGTAAAGAATCTGTATTTAGTAGTTTTAACAGCTGGGCTTTTCTTGCCCTCAACCGTTTTACTACTCCGCTCCGCTTTGCACACATATCACTCTACTCACTGCGTTTGATTTTTATTTCCAGATTGCATGAATTTCATCCAATTTGTTCCTCCTCCTGTTCCCTTTCCTGTAGTTTTCCCAGCGTCGGCGGATTGGTTGAAGATTTGCGACTTCAATTTGTCGCCATGTGGTGATCACCGTCGTGGTCACCATGTAGAGATGACTGTACCATCTTGTATACGTGTCGAGAATATTAAAATATTGCGACTCTGGCACGTCTCTGCCTTTTGGGTTTCACTTTGATAATGATCTATTGGAAAAAATCAAAGCATGATCTAGCCTAAGTACATATGTAATTAGAAATGCACGCGGTGAAGCCGTCGATGCCGGCAGCAAAGCTGCTGCATAGTAATGTATTACATTTTATATTATGTATTCTAAGAATATGCGACAAAGCATATTAGCAAGACAGAGAGAGAGTCTTATATGAATATACATATGCATGCACTCGAGTCGGAACGTAAAGCGACAAAGTATTGCAGTTAAATGTAACGAAAGCGTTGCGACGAACAGCTTACTTGAACAGCTGATTTCTCGAAAGTGGCGCCATCTATGCACATTTTTGGTATGCAACATTGATGGTCAGTCTGTTTCTTGTAGAATGCGATCAAAACTTTGATGATATATTAACTTTTAAAAAATGTATTAATGTCAAGAAAAGTGGTCGGCTGGACCATAGTGCGTCGCTGCTTAACTGTTCATATTTGGAACACTGTTCCCTCGAGATATGCGCATACTATGTAAAGCAACAAAGTGTTGCTGCTTAAATGTTTTTATTCGGTACAGTGTTCTCCCAATATATGCACATACTAAAAACTCTAATTTTATATATACTCAAATTTCTGCACAGTATTTTAATAAATAAATATTTATTTTTACTGTGTTTTATTATATAAATTTACTCCTCTATTGTTCAGAGTATCTCGGATTTTAGATATATTTCTTATTTTATTTTATTATATTAATTCACTCCCGTGTTCGTCTATCCCTTTGATAGCAAATTAGCACCTCTTTTATTTAGTCTAATTTTACTTTCTGTAAAGTTCAAATTTCTGCACAATTTCTTTATTTGTAATATGGAATAAACTTACTTGAAATAAACAAAAATATTTATATTTAGCTTTTAATTAATATATTATTGTACTTATCGGTTTGCCTCGCTGTCTACTAGTCTATTGAATAATTGATTAGAAACATATCAGAGAATTTTAATTTATTGAAAATTCTAATTTCTGAATCATTTTTGTATGTGAAGTACAAATAAAAAATAAAGCGATGCTTATAATGATATTTAAAGATATTATTTTTTGGCAATAATACATAGCAATTTTCACAAATTTCTTCAACTTAAATTCTAATTCAAATATTGAACCTTAACTGTAAAGTTGAAAGTACTTCTTCCATTTGCTTGAACTTTTATTCTCTGTCTGTTCATCTGCCCTTACGCTTGTCAGCCTTTTCGCCTATTTGTCTGCCCCTGTTTCTCTTTGACTATCAATGCGAGTTTAAGCAGTCTTTTCCTTCTGTCCATGTCTTTGTCTTCTTGGCAGATTGTCCTCCAACTCTCAGTCAATCTCTGTCTGTCTGTCTAGCTTCTCGTCATACAATTCATATTTGGGCTATTCTACTTATCAGTTGCATCGTTTGCTTATCACACAACACTCAGCTTAATTGATTTAATTTTTGCATTGATTCTGAGCAGCAAAGTTCACCTACAAAGGGCACTTGCTAGTTTTGCAGCTCCCAGTTTATAGTTCACAGCTGTTGGTTAAGTTAATCATAAGATAATAAAAGTTTTCGACTTGCTGACAAGCGAAAAAGAGTGTTGGGGCGGGTGAAGAGCGAAGGGCGTAGGGCGAAGGGAGGTACAAAAGTTTTCGGGGGATTTTGCATTTGCATTGAGCGCTCAACGGTTTAAGTTTTCCACTGATTAAACACTTTTCTGTTACGCCCACAAGCCCGCCTAAGCTCACAAATATGCATAGCAAAGTTCAACTTAAGGGGAGATCATAAAATGGGGAAAAATGCAACTGAAAATTGCCAAAGGTTGCCGCCGTTTTTCCCTTTGGCTCATTCAGATTTAATGCACTTGCCACTAAAGTGTGGCAAGCAGTCAAAGGGGGTTTTTAGCAGGCGGGATCATATTGCAACTGCTGCTGGGCTTTAGCTTTGGCTTTGGGTTGCGGCTGCTCCCGTTCCCTCTTCGGTTGCTGCTGCTGTTCGCTGTTCGCTGTCATTGCTGGCGTTATACTTGAAAGTTCTCGTCAAAGTCATGAAAATTTCGTTGCGTTTTAGCTGCCAGCAAAGTCTGTGAAAGTGTGTGCGTGTGTGTGACAGTGCGTAGCAAAAAAAAAATGTCCTCGATGAAGCGCGGAAAAGCTGTGCAAAGTGCACTGGCAACAACAGCTCGTCTGCCACTCAAACTTCAACCGTCTGAAGCCTGGCATCCGGTCTCTGTTCTCTGTTCTCTGTGTCTGTGCCAGGGATAAGAAAATGTCCGCTACATACATATATATTGTATATGCTATATGTATATATCAGGCAGCGTAATATGTGAGAGGACCACACACAGCACCCACAATCGCATGTTGATCAATTTTAAGCCTTGCTCCCGAAAAGTAGGCAACAACAAGCCTCATTTATTTCACTCAAAATTGATTGACGCCCACGCCTCCGAAAGAAAGAACTTTCATATTAAAGTCAACAGCAACAGAGCGAAAGAGAAAAGGGGCAAAGAAATGGGTGAGAGCAGAACATTGAGCAGGGCAACAGATAATCAATCAGAAGCTGCTTATTGGCTTTTCAAAATGCGTCTAACAAAATAAATAAAAGTCAAAGCGACAATGTGGCATGTTATGCTGCCACAACCACTAAGCACAGACACTTCACATACATACTCTTGCACACACACACATACATACAGGCTTCGCTTTTGTGCCCCATCATCTGACCCGAAAATAAGCAAGTCCAAGTCCAAGGCTGGACCCACAAACTGTTGTTGTTGTTGTTGTTGTTGTTGTTGTTGTTGTTGGAGCTGTTGCCGTTGCCGACTAATGCCAATTTAATGCTGTGTGTGTCTGTGTGCATCTTCCATTCTCCCTCACTCTCTCTTCTGTATGTGTGCTTGTGCGTTAGTGTGTGACTAAGCCCATACTAATGCCCAAGTATCGATAAACGTATATAATCAAAGGCAATTAGGCTTTTGAGAATTGCTCTTTCCCCTCATCTTCTATTCGCTTCGTTTTTGCTGCCGTTTGTTGCCAGCGTGCTCTAATTAATTTTCAATTGAATTTATGCGTCTCGCACAACACCAACAGCAACAACAATAACAACAAAAAGAGGACAACAATAGTAGCAATAAAATGTCTAAAAATAGCATTTTATTGAAGCACTTCATTGAATTTTCACGCTTCATGAAGATTATCACAGCCTTTGACTGAAGCATTCAGTCCTCGAAGCCAGTTCACGTACTTTGTACTCTCTACTCTGTCCTCTATCCTCTATCTCCTCTTCTCGCACTCTGCACGTACTTTGTGTCCCCAAAATCGAGTCGCAGCTCATTTTACTGCCACCTGACACCTTCTCTCTTATTAGACGACATTTTTTTCCACATGAATCAATAAACTCACGAATGGAACGAAGTTCAGTGCGAGTTGTTGACAAGTCTACTTGTAACCAAAATACAGAATTTAATATAGTCAACAGCAAGTTAACTATAGAACACAACAATTTATTTATATGAGCTTGAATTGTATTAAAAAATATTAAAAATGTAAAATTATTTAAAAAATTAAATAGAATATTCTACATGTAAGAAAACTTGAACTTTATTATTTTGAATTTATAAAAAATAATTAAATTCCACAACAATTTGCCTTACAAAATCTATAAATAAAATCATTATCTTTCTTAATGGAATGGCAAGGATAATGTGCTTATAACACTAACCAAAGGGTTCCAAGGAATTTATTCTTTGATCAGTGCTTATAATTAAGCCATATGCAATTTTTTTGTGGCATACTTCGATCTTTGATTTCATCAACAAACAACATATGGCGCTACACATCAACTGCTTTTCTACATTTTTGCTTGCTATTAAGTTATATTCGCCTGGTATTTCGTTTGCTTAATTAGCATATTCTAACCATTCATAGCGGCTTTACATAGCTAAGATAGGCAAGAAAGTGCCAAGACAGTAGATGAAATACCAGGTGAACATACATACATCAGCAAACAAATAAACATACAGTAAGTCACTTTCTTACTTTATGGCGCCATTTACTTCTCTTTCAAAGTATGCCACAAGTAATAGAATAACTTTGCAGTGAAAATTTAATAATCAATTGGAGCGATCTGCAGATTTTTCGAGACTTCGATCTTGCCAATCTAAGCTACCGTGCACAATCAGCTGGTGAAACACCAGGCAAACATAAATTGGGAGAAAACAGAAGTACAGAAAGTCACAAGGATTGAACTGGCAAACCTTCAAATTATTAATATGTACAGCCTAAAACTACACAATATAAAATCTGTGATTTTTAAATTAACGCGTCTTAAAAGTATGCTATAAAAATAGAGGTGATTCAGTAGCCTCAGCGCATCAATTTGCAATATTAGATCAATTTCTATCTAATACATCACATCCGAATCTCTCTTAAGTTTATAAAATTTTGTTGCAATTGAAACCCTTAGGCGCTAATTTTTTTGGGATAGCTTTATCAAATTAATTTGTGGTTCTCTTTTCGAAAGAGTTGGTTGCATTCGATTTTTAAAGCTTTATCAATTAGCATATAAAAAAAATGGCTTCATCAAGGGGCACAACTTGTTCAAATGTCGGCGATCGACGTAGAGAAATCAATCAATCTATGCCGCAATGCAACAATGCGACTTAAAAAGCTTTAAACTTTAAATATTACAAAACTATTTAAGACAAGTTTCCAATAACAATTTTTTTAAATAAAATTAAAAAAAAATGCATTTGAAACATTATAAATAACACTTTATTCTTGTTCTTATATTATGCTTAAAAAGACTTGAAATTAATTGCATATCTTGACTATAGCAGTTGATCAGTTGATTGCTCTGCATGGCATCGTTAAAGTTGCGACTGTCTTGTATTAATGTTAATAGGTTGCTGTACTCCTTTCGCCTTGAGGCTATTAGCGCAAATTACAAAACGAGCGAGCGTTACCATAAACTAAATACAAAACGGATGCCAAAACGACGGCAAATGGCAAATTTCCCCTTGCAATTAAACATAAAACCGGAGAGCCCAATAAACCCAAATACCAAACACAAAAAAAAAATGAGACAGTGGAAAAAAAGACGAAGAGAAAAGCCCCCAAAAACGCTCAGACAAACCGCAGACAAATGCTCCACAAAGCACAACAACAGCAAAAGCAAAAAAAAAAAAAAAAAAAAAAATGAATATAAAAAATAGCCGCATGCATTTAAATTAAAATCTAACCGAGCCCTTAGGCGGTCAGGGAGCATTGTCTGCCCCTTTTGTTCCGGTCATGTTTCTCGGGGGGGCAAACCAAAGCGATGCCCTAATTGTGTACGCATATCCTTTACAACAATAAAAACCACAATAGCAACAACAACGAAAACAAAAATGACAACAACTATAACCACAACGGCAAACACACACAGAGAGAGAGAGAGAGAGAGAGAGAGAGGCAACAACTATCAATTCCTAAATGCGGTTGTGCACTAGATGAGCTTTTGGCACATAATTAGCAGCGAAACATTTCGTTTCGCTTCGCTTTCGTTTTCGTTTTGTTTCGTATCATTTGAGAACCTCAGACCTTATAATGAGGTCAACAAACAGGCCAAAAACACACAAGCACACACACACATATAGAGAGTGAAAGATGCTGCCGCTAGGCGAATGCCATTTTGTTGCAAACTAACCGACAATCTGTGGCAATTTGTCGTTTTGTTGTCTTTGGCTGCGGTCTCTCAAAACTGCTCAAAATTGATGGATCAAAGAAGCCGAAACAAACTCACAATACCGCCCAAACCAATATTCGCTTTCACATTCGCTTCAATTAAGGGCAAATGTCACTCATAATGCAATTAAAACTCAAGTGTTATTCGATTAAACTGCGAGTTGACTAAACATTTTCGCTTAAATTCCTTTATTCATCTCCCTCAACAACTATCAAGCATGACTATCGCTTAAGTGTCGAGCAGAATAATGAATGAATGGAGAGTGTTAGATCATGACTTGCATTCGCTTTAATTTACTCGAGAATAACAAACCAAAATCCCCCCTCTCCATGCACTTTAGCTGACAAATCATATCCAGCTAATGGAAATGAAAATAGAAACGGAAAATGGCGAGGGCGATGGCGATGGCAATGGCAATGGAAATGAATTCTGCTTTTGTTAATAAACAAATAAATATGAAACTCATGGTAGTGCATGGAAAATTTCCTCTTGAAATAGTTCATTATTTCATATTGTCTGTCGACATTTATTATTTATTAAACGAGTTTAATTAAATTTTTCAAATTTCTGTTCAAATAAATATGCACAGCTTTGAATTCAGTTTTAATTTTAAATTAGCTTTTTATACCCGCTACCCATAGGGTAGAAGGGAATTATAACTTTGTGCCGGCGGGAAATATATGTAACAGGTAGAAGGAGGCATCTCCGACCCTATAAAGTATATATATTCTTGATCAGCGTCAACAGCCGAGACGATCTAGCCATATCCGTCTGTCCGTCTGTCTGTCTGTCCGTCTGTCCGTCTGTCCGTATGAACACCTAGATATTAAAAACTATAAGAGATAGAGCTCAATTTTGTTTTCGATAACATTTGTTATGCTTGCACGCAGATCAAGTTTATTTCAAATTTTTGCCACGCCCACTTCCGCCCCCGCAAATCAAAAAATCGAATAACAAGCGTAACTTTAAAGCTAGAGCTGCGAATTTTGGTATATACAGTAAATACTATAGTAGTTATGATTCCTGAAAATTTCATTGCGATCAGATAATTGTCGAAGTTATTAAAGAAATACTTTTGTATGGGCAAAAACGCCTACTTACTAGGGGTCCGAGTTGTTTTGGCTGACAATCTGGTATATTGTCCCGTCTATGGTATATTTTGAATGCGGTACTATATTGATATACCAAATATACCATTTGGTACTTTTAGTATTTTTGTAGTATATTTTGTATATTTTGAGAAAAATACCGCAAAGTATATTTCTTTTATTCAAAATTGGTAACGGGTATCTCACAGTCGAGTACACTCGACTGTAGCTTTTTTACTTGTTTTAGTTTTTTATTGCTTATTTCATTCAATTTCAAATGATGAAGTTTCTATATTTTACTATTGCTTGAGTTTAATTGAAAATAGTTTTGTTTGCTTATTGTGTTCATCTTTTAAACAATGAAATACTTACAATTATTTGTACATTTACTTAGAAGTCTAATATTTAATTTTAAATAAACTTTATTTATTGAAAATAGTTTCCGCTTTCATTATTTTCTATTTTTAAATAATGAACTATTCACAATTATTGAAGTGTCTATTTTACTGCCTGTAAGAAGTTCTCCATATTTACCTTGAACATTTGCATGCATCTCATTTGTGAACTTGCTATTCTTATGCTTGTCAGCATGCGTATTTACATTTCCATCTGTCTTCCTATAGCTATTTGTATCCGTAATCCCATTCCGTTGCCAATTCCTGCTGCTATTTCTATTCCCATGCCTCACACTAGCAATTGGGTCGACATAATCATCAGCTCAGCAGTCAGTCACTCAGTCAGTCAGTCAGTCAGTCACTCAATCAGTCAGTCAGTTGTGAGCTGAGCCATTAGCATTTTACTTATAATACGACACACGCAAACAGGACCAAACAAGAACCTCAGTCCGGCATGTGAAATGGGACGGACATTTGTCACGAGTGTACAATCAAAAGGTGTTTCTAATTTATGAATCAACGTAATTAGCTTTAATAATACTGCTATATGAGCATGTTTCTGTTTCTGTTGTTGTTGTTGTTGTTGTTGCCACACGTAAATTAGGTACGCATATGAGTGAAGGTTGGGCGTCATGTAGGCGTGTCTGCTTCCCCAAAAATTTGGTATTCATATTCATTAACCCGAGTGGGGAAGAGAGTATGAGGATTGTGTGCGAGTTCAACGAAACAGTGATTTATGCATAACAAAACTGTGATCGAAGCGTCAAACTCGAATGCGAATTAAAGCTAAAATTAAAAATAAATATGTAAAGCAAGCAGAAATATTGATTGAATTGCTGCCACTCGCCTAACCCCTTGAGGTGACTCTCAAAAATAGCCACGTACCTGAGACTGAGACTGAAACTCGAGTTATTTGCAATCAATTTGCTGGAATTGAAATGTCAGAGAGAGAGAGAGAGAGAGAGAGAGAGAGTGCTTTAATTAAAGCGGCATTTTGCCAGGCTATTTTCGGGTCAACTTTGTTGCCAGAAAGTAGATAATAATTGTTGTGGGCTTCGAGTGTTTCGCAAAGATGTTGCAAGTAATTTGCACAAAACTTTTGCCACTGCGTTGCCCTGGACAACATGGCGTATGTGTAATGCGTGTAATTCAATAAACTTTGTGTACGAAATGAAAACTAAAACCCCGAGACAAAAACCAAGTGTGCGGCATTGTTTGTCGTCGTCCAGTACTTTTCGCTTCGAGCCAAACAAGAAAAATATATGTATGCAATTTCAGTCAATTTGTCCTTTACTTACGACTGTCTTAATGATTGTGCTGTTGGTGTGAGGCGAGGAGAGCTGCGTGTGCTGCGATAATATCATCTATCAATTAATTAGACTTTCATTACAAGTTACTTTTTGGGTGCCCAAGGGCCAATTGTTTGTAACTCGAACTCCAACTCCAACTCCAACTCGAACTCGAGTGTGTACAGCTTGAGGTCTATTTTCAGCTTGTCCAGTTCGTACAACGTCGATTGGATTCGGAATTTGTAGTTATTGCTACTGCACTCGATAAGGTGGCCACCACAATAGCATATCGATTTATTGTCATCGCTCTGTGAACAACTGACAAATGCATTTGCAGCTACAAAGTAAGCCACATGACAGTCAACAAAAGCCACGTTTAGTGGGTGTCGTTTGCCCGGAAGCGCCTGAAACTGAGGGATTCGAGTTTGCTAAGTGTGGGTTCAATGTGTGCCTGAGTGTGTGTTTGTATGGGTGTGTGCGTATATGTGTGTATGTGTGTGTTTGTGTCACATTCTTATGAAGCGACTGCGGTTTTTGCGGCTTGCAAGCAAAATCCCACTACCACCAAAAGCTGACCCCCGCATCGGACGCATCGGACGGTGTGCGGCACAATGGGCGCAATTGCCACAAAACCGTTCGCTGATCCCATTTCACGCAGTTCAATTGACACCTCACACCAACAGGCTGCGAGGGTGGCTGCCTAAGTTGAGGAAAACGAGAAAAGTCTGAGTCTGTGTAAATAAGAAGTTAACATATAAAGTGTAGTTGAAGAAAATGCATGATTAAACAAATATTGACATGCTAAAAATGTATAAAATTTCAACTGCTCTAAAAGGGATATGCATACAAAGAAAGAAAAACGTGATCAAGCTAAGAATAAATAATGACAAAATTGATAAAAGGTTTTTTCTTAATGAAAACCAAAATTCAATATTACCCAATCTTAAAATTCAAGGTTATAAGAAGAATGAAAAAGTTCAAAATTTAACTAAGAACGCAAAATCTTATATGAAGACTTACAATCTACTTTTTAATCTAAATTTTTTTCTTTCTGAGTAATTATTAACTATTAAAAATCTGTGTGTCTAAAATTTTTGTACTGACTGATGGCGGATCACTTGCTGTCTATCAGACAACACTTTATTTAAAGAAAGAGAAGCTGGGTAATCAATGCTAAGCTCTCCTGCTTAACCACGCCCATTTTTCCGGTCCGCCTTCGCTACTATCTCGGTCTGCCTCCTAGTAAAACACACACGCATTCTTTTGTCACACATAAACTAAAATTTTTGGCAAGCCAATTTTTCACTCGATTGTTTCTCAAGCAATTATCTGCAATACTGTGAGACGCTGCACAACTGTTGAGCAACAGTTGATCAAAAGTATCCTAACCAAGCGTGGATGTCTTTGGGAAGTTCACGCGCTTGACCACGCCCACTTAGCAGCTTTGCCTCTACAATTATCTAGGTCCGCCACTTAGTCAAACACACACACAGCATATGACGCAAATATTCACAAATTTTTGGCATTGACTTTTTGAGCCAAACACTTCAATTAACTACTAGCGACTAGCTAGATCAATGTATTGAAATGTCTTATATGTAGTTCTGCACAACTGTTAGTAAAAGTCTGAAATTTTTAGCAACTGTTGATCACAGGCAGCTTAAGCATTATCTAAGCAAACTTCTTGAAGCTCTCCTGCACGACCACGCCCATTCAGAAGGTCCGCCTTCACTATTATCTCGTCCCATCTAGTTAAATAAATTTTCTTGTCTGTTGGTTTACATTATGACACATTTTTGGCAATGACATTTTTACTCTTTAAATAGCAACCAAATTTGTCCACTGGTTGATATTCTACACAACTGTTGAGTAACAGTTGATCAATAACACATATAAGCATGCTTAGAAATCTTTCTTAAGCGCTGCTGCTTGACCACGCCCACTTAGCTCTTCCGCCTTCACAATTATCTCGGTCCGCCGCCTATTAAAACACACACAAAGCATATGGTACACATAGTCACAAATTTTTGGCAATGACTTTTTTTCAATCAACTACTAGCGATTAGCCCATACATCAATGCATTGAAATGCCTTTTAGTTCTGCTCAACTGTTTAGTAAAAGTCACAACTGCTTAGCAACTGTTGATCAAAGGCCGCTTAATCACTATCTAAGTACACTTATTAATCTTTGTGAAGCTCGACTGTCTGTCCACGCCCTCTTAAGTAATCCGCCTTCAAGAATAACTCGGTCCGCCGCCTAGTCCAACACAACCACAAGTATTTAGGGTGCATATTGGCAAACTTTTGGCAACCCATCTTTTGTACTTTTAAGTCACCTGCAGAAATGTTTATCTGCTTTGCAGTTGGATAGATCGAAGACTCATTGAAATAAAATCCGTGTAGCGCAAGGCAAGTTTTAAGAAAAATATACAATGCTCCACGGTTTATGAGGACAAGGGATATTGATAGATATCGTGGGGTTCCTAAAGTTGGAGATATATGGCAGTTGCAGTTATTTTAATTGACTGACCTTAATTGTAATATTAAATATATTACATTTATATATTTGAAATGAATTTTAATTCAAAGTGACTTCAGCTCAGTGAGCATATGAAAATACACAATTTAATTTAATCAGAAAACACAAACATTTCTAAAAACTAGTTTCATAATAAATATAGTATGCTTCAGCTTGAGTTGAAGTACTAGAATGAATACAAACAATTAAACAATTTCAAATAATTCCTCCATTCTGCTTGTATTGCTTAAACTTTTAATTAATTGTCTGACTGTCCTCGCACAATTTGAGGCAACAACGCAGCGTTTTGCATAGAAATTCATATGTTATGCACATTGTGCGACCCGCGGCGCATGTGTCAAGTGCCACTCTGTGTGCTAATCTCCATATGTGTGTGTTGACTGTGTTTCCGTGTGTGCGTGTGCTGCGCACAGTAGCCGTCATTTAATTTCACGCTTGCCAACCACGATGGTTTCCCACAGCCTCGATCCCGCCTCTCTATCTCTCTCTCTCTCTCTCTCTCTCTCTCTCTCTCTCTTTCCCCCTTTTCTGCTGCCCAGGGAGCTGAAAAGTGGCCCATGCCAATCGTTTTGTATGTGTGTGTGAGTGTGTGTTGACGCTGCTGTTGCAAATATTTTGCAACACTATAATTCGGTTAAAGTCCAGTTAGCTGCTAATGTTTTCTAATTTAATTATATAGTCCTACTCGACCCGACCCGACCAGCCAGCCAGCCAGCCAGCCAACCATTCTGCTAGCCCGTCATCTCCGCACACAGACAGTGCAAACAAAATTTGCATTTGTGCGCAAAGTGGCTGCAGAAAATTTCATATTTGCCAAGCGAATCCAAAGGTTAGACCCGGGGTGAAAACCCAAACCCGGGGTGTGGGGAACGTGTCGTTGGGTTGCAGCGCAATGGCTAGCAAGCTAATAGATTGTGAGAGAAACAGCAGCTGCAAAACTGTTGTCATAGTCACTACCCTGTTGCTCAAACGTAAAAGGGTTGCCTACAATTTCTGTATATTGAGTAGATCTTTGCTTTGAGGAGAGTTCGATTGCTGAAATTTGGCAGAATGATGGACAGCAGTTAAATACAGGTCTAAGTAGTGTCATCAATTTAAATAATAGCTATATCAGGCATTAATTTTAATAGTTCTTGAACTGTTTCAATTGAACTCAGCAATTGTAAGAGACACAATATCTAAAGTTAGTTCATTTATGTTAGCTGCAATTTCTTGGCACTTGTTGAATTTTGTAAAAATAGTATCATCAATTGAAAAGGTAGCTTTAAAAGGCATTAATTTCAATAGTTCTTGAGCTGTTCTAATTGAACTCAGCAGTTGTAAGAAACACAATATCTAAAGTATGTTAAGTTAGTTTAGATTCAATTGATCCGCACTTGGAAAATTTTGTAGATTTCTAAATTTGAAAAGAATCTGAGTGCTGAAATTTGTCACGATGATGAACAGCAGCTAAATGAAGTTCTGAGTAGTGTCATCAAATAACTTAATAGCTTTATAAGGCATTAATATCACTAGTTCTTAGGTTTTTTCGATTAGTAGGTAGGTAGTAGGTTAATTAAGCTGAAATTCTTCGACACTTAGAAAATGTTCAAGATTTCTGCATTTATAAGAGTGCGAACGCTGAAATTTGGTAGTCAGATGGACAGCAGCAAAAGGGAGTTATAAGTAGTCTCATCACTTTCAATAATAACTCAATAAAGCATTAATGTTAATAGTTCTTGAGCTCAACTAAATGAACTGAGCAAATAAAAAGATTTAACCTTAAAATTAAGAAAGAATCAACATCCAAATATCAATTCATTTCAATTGCGAGTGTGGACGCTAATCAATTCAACATTTTGCCTTTGTCTAGCCATGCGTACACCTGAATAAACTCGTCGATCTCTGCAATTATGGAAACTAGAACTCTGAAATTTGGCATGGAAATGCTTTTAAGCATTGCACAAATATTTCATCCGAGTTATGGCAGACAATATGTCATTATCACTTAAACAATGCAGCATAACTACAGCGTTCATCACTCAGCATTGGCATGCAGTTAATTACAGTTGTTGGGCGCTCGTTGTTGTTGTCGCTCGGTGGCCAAGCTTAGCTGCAACGTAGGCAACTGCAACTGCACGAAGAGGAGGAGGAGGAGTTTGAACATGAATTGAAGGTGTAGGTACTGAGGCTAAACAAAAGCCGTGTAAACAGAGAAAAGTACCAGGACTTATGCTGCCTCACACTCTCTGGCGCAGGCCGCGAGACGAGACATAAAGGAAAACATTGTAATCTCTGGCATCTCTCGTGGCAAAGGCGTGGCAAGGTACTTAAAATGGGATAAAAGCACCGGCGACCACAACATGATGTGCTCTTCCCACGCCATGCTCCACACACACACACACACACACACACACACATAATCCCAAATGGGGTTAGTTGAAAGCCATTGGCCAATAGAGAGATTGCATTACGACCTTGGGATATAATGAAACTTAACCTGACAGAGAAAAAATGATGCGATTTATAAAGGGGAAGATGTATAAAACATGTTGGATTCTGCGAATTAACTGAACAAATCGGAAAATGAGCATGAATGCTCCTCCAGCAAAACCACAACAAAGACTATATTAAAGAGATATGATTTTAAAACGCCACAAAGAGAGAGAGAGAGAGAGAGAAAGGGGAATCCAGCGAGACTTTTGCCGCAGGAACTGTCTCATGTCGCATGTGGCTTGTTAATGAACTTCAACAACTATTTTGTCTGCACATTTGAAGGTCACAACAACTTTTTGATGGCACTTTGTGAGTGTGCGTGTGTCTGTGAGTGTGTGTGTGTGTTTCTGGCAAATTTAACTAAATGATGCCTAAAGGACATAAGCTAAAAAAAAGAGCAAAGGGAAAAAATGGCCACAGGAAAGGCGTTAGGCTGCATGCGAAAATGAGATAACAAACCGTCTAGGTGAAGTGAAAATCATCGCCTGCTTTCACCACCCACAGGCGTCATAATTATAAAATGCTTCTGTCTAACGGAAATTGAGGCAAATGTCAAAGACCAAAACGATGCAAAAGATGCCAGGATGCGACGACACTTCGTCTGGCAGCGCTGAAAAAATAAATTGAGACAGAGAGAGAATAATAAAGAAAAATATATATATATAGATGTTTGTGAATCAGCCGGATAGTGTTTGTAATTTAATTTCCTAGAAGCACTACAACTGCAGAATGTCCAGAAACTGCGCTTGCGGAAATGGAATTAGATGGCAGAAAAGTGGAGAGTGGTGGAGAATGGTGAGTGGAGAGTGGCGAAAGTTGTTGTGAATCAGCATCAACTCGTAATGAGCTGGAATGAAAAGTTACCAAGTTTATGTGACCCGACTGAGAACTTACGAGTTTTAGTCGACTTACTTGCGACTTGCTGCTTGCTACTTGCTACTTGCAACTTGCTAGTGCCAAGTGGCGTGTCGCACGGGTTCGCGTTGGCTGGCTTGACAAATTGCTGCAAAAATTTAATTACTTGCAAATGAGTTGTGAACACGAGGCAGATGCCAAGCAAGAACTTTGCTGCTTCTGCCAGCATCATTAGGCTAATTAAATGGGCATTACCCAACACTGTGACATACACACACACACTCACACACAAAGTAAATGTGAATGTGAATGCACAACCAGCCAGTCAAAGTGTGGTATCGATGAAGACTCTGAAGACGCAGCTGAATGCTGTCGACGACATAAGTAAATGTGAATTGAGTCGAGGCGTCGTAAATGCGCTCGTGACACGAACTCAGCAAAAAAAAAATAATGCGGAGATATTAAAAAGGTCTTTTAATTTTAAGAATTGAATGTAATAATCAAATTCAAAATCAAAATTTTGCTAAATTAAATTGCAATTCTCATAGAATTCGAAAAGTTTTAACGATAGTAATGTAAAATTGACTTGCCTAACACATTTTGCAACACTGCACGCGTGTCACGCGCTCATCTCTAGCGAGCAACTGTAACCGAGAACACAGCCAAGGTAAATGAAGTGTAATTAAGTGCTTAGCTAAGAGTGAATGCAATTTGTAGTTTGATATATGGGACAGGTGCCGCATTTAGAGCACGATCTTTATCATCTTTTGGCAAACACTTGCCAGATTCGGAATTGATTAATGCATCCGCACTTTGAAAGCTGTAATCGAATCACAATTTAATGTCAACTTAAATTTCCACAGAAATATTGCACATCATATTCAGCGATTCAGCCAACTTAAATTTAAGTGGGTGTGGCAAAAAATGTAAATGTGAATATCAAGGCCAATGGTAAAAAATTGGAAATTTATCAAGGGTAAATAAAGTTCCCCAAGTGTGATTATAGCCGACAATTATGTGCGCTATATGAGTTTAAGTTTCACTGGAAAGGAAGGCAATCAAACTACTTTAAACATCGATTTGTAAAATTAATGTTTAATAATTTGTTAAATGCTTTAGATAAAAAAAAGTATTACAAAAAATTTGGTACTCTTTAGAAACGATTCATTGATATAGCTGCAAAATTAATGATTTATAAATGACAATTTCAATTTACAATAAAATGTTTTTTAACCTCTTTTATTTAATAATGACTACTTCAGACATTGCGTAAAAGTGAATAGTAAAAGTCATTTATTGCTTATTATTCCTTGATGCAGGTGCAAAGCAAATCATTTCAAATAATTGAAAATTGTAAGTAGTGAAAATGTTTTATGAACTTTTTACAATTTAATAACGACTACATCTAATATTCCTTAAGTTTTCAAGCACTTATCAAAGTCTGTGTAGAGCATCGACAAGTCACAATTATCACACGTTTATCATCATTTGTATTTTTTAATGTTTTTCAACATAATTTGATCGCTGCCCATCAAAATGTCAAAAGTGTTTCAGTTGTTGGCTTTCAACATTAATACGATTTGATAGTTTTTCGATTTGACTTTCTTAATTGGATTTGGAAAACGTCAAACAACACAACACAACACAACACAAAAATAAGCAAACAATAAAAAAGCAAATTAAAAAAAAAAACGAAAATAAAAATAAACTCATTTTCATATGCAAAGTATGAGCTCAATGCTCGTGTGTAGGTGTAAGCGAGAGCTGAGAGTGTGTGTAATAGGGTGTGTCTGTGTGTGTGTTCGAGTGTGTGCGTGTGCATGTGTGTGTGTGTGCATGCGTGTATCTGCATATATTTAAAAGTTTTTCACATTTCTTTATTTATTTATCTCGTGGTGTTTGTCTTTGTTGTCCTTGCTCCTACACACAAACACATCCTTCTTTCCTCTCTCTGTCTCTCTCTCTCTCTTTTTGACACTTTATCTGTCTCTATCTCTTGTGCTCGCTAGCAAACTCGACAAAT
This sequence comes from Drosophila pallidifrons, assembly GCA_023558445.1. NCBI lineage: Eukaryota > Metazoa > Arthropoda > Insecta > Diptera > Drosophilidae > Drosophila > Drosophila pallidifrons. Next base: position 7,217,028 of record CM042351.1, read on the forward strand.
ATTGCATAATTTTTTAATTTTCCATCAAAACTCAAACGTTGCCTCGGCCCTTTGCCTTTGAAATCGATGAGAATTGCCTGGCAAAACGCGGGGCGTTGGCTGGCCAAGGGAAGGGAAGGGAAGGGGTGAGTCACAAAGAGGGAAGGAAGCGAAGGGACGTCTCAGTCTGGTGCGTGGGCGTGGCACTAGGCAATGTTTGATGACTCAAATCTGCTGGCACTTCACTTAAGCCAGACAAATGTCGAGGTCTGAGTTTTCCTTTCGACAGTTGCAGCCAATGCAGCACCTGAATGTGTGTGTGTGTGTGCGAGTGTGCGAGTGTGTGTGGGGAGGGGGTGCCACATGGGGCTGCGGCCAGTGGCAGCTCATAAATGTCAGTTGGCTAGATGTAGATGTAGTCCCACAAAACAAAAAAAAAAAAAAAAACGAAGAAAGAAGGAACGAACCAACTGACAAATAACTCAAAAGTGATTGATGATACCCCTGACATGGTGACACATATAAATGCCTGCAAATGGGGCACGAGACGCTGGCTGCCGTTGACGTGTCGCCTGCCGCACACACACACACATACACACATATATGTATGTATGTGAAGCACATATAAAGCATAAAGCATACCTTATAGCATGTACCGCCCATTAACTGCGAGATACTTATAACCTGCCCCCAAGTTTCTTACTTCTTCTAAAGTGTGGACTGTGTTTATGTTTTTCTTTTTGTTTTTGCTTTTGCAATATGCGTGCGTGATTTCTTTTTGCCTGCATCATTACTCAGCATCCCCTATGTATGGCAGCAGAGAGTGAAAGAGATAGAAGGGGGCTAGATTATAGGAGGGGAGGGGGAGACGCGTTTGTCAAATATGTTAGTTTGCTGTGATTATTGCCATTCATTGGCTGACTTTGATAACAAAACTTGGCTGTTAGCTGTTGTCGCTACTCTGTTGTCTGTCGTCTGTCGTCTGTTGTCTATTAGCCATGTCTGTCTCTGCCCTCCTCCCCCTCCCCATCCTCCTCCGGTAGTCTACGCCTAGACTAAATGAATGTCATTTGTAGTCCAAGTGTGTGGCGCCCAAGGGCTTTATTTACATTAAGTAATTACCTGGAGTGCAAACTTTAAACAAGCGCCGCCAGCTGAATAAGAGACGAGTTGTCGCTTCGACTTGTTGTTCTTCTTGATATTGTTGTTGTTATTCAGTTTGTCTTCTTATTGTTGTTGTTGTGAAAGCTATTTAAACTGTGCTGCATATCTGCAGGCGCTCGAATACGACAATTTTGTCTCGACTTACCTCAAAGAGAGCGAGAGAGAAGCACAGCTTCAATTGCAGGTGTAAAGCGAGAGAGAGAGTGAGAGAGAGAGTGAGAGAGAGAGTGGGGCAAAATACTCACACTCAAGGAAGCTGAGTGGCTGCAGATAAGTAAGCAGTCGCCATTTATGTCCAATCCAGGTGCGACTGCAGGCAAACAACTTAAAGTCACTTAACTTTAAAGTACATCCATTCACACATACACTGCCAGAAAAAATGCAAATTTTAAATGAAATTTACGAAGATTATACCACTTCCATGCACTTAGACACCGCATCGAAAGGTTCGTCAATATTTCGTTGTATTCTCAGAAATACTTTAAGATATTTCATTCTTAGGAAGAATTTAAATAAATTTGGTAAATTGTACAAACATAACTAAAATTCTAGCTGTTTGCTTAATATATTTTATAGAGGCGGTAAAAAAATGTTAAATAATTTAATTTTAAGCACTGTTTTAAGCTACTAATAAGTATTCTTCATTTTAGCAAGAAGGCTTTTTTCGCTTTGGCTCATCTCATTGCACTAAGGAATTGTATTCGTTATTTTAAGGAAATAATAATCATAATAATAAAAGTCTTCATTTAAGTTCTTCCCAAAATCTTCTAGTTTATACATTACTAAAATATTATATGCTTACTTTGCCGTGTGCATACTAATTTGCCTCAGTGTAACTCTTTGAAATTGGAGCGTTTTAAGTATCATTCCACAAGCTTTAACTGAATTAGTTGAAGCTTTTGCTGACTGATTTTGGTACCTCGAATGCAATCTCAACTCGAAGTGAAAAAGTGCAAATAAAAGGAGAAGCTCGCATTTGGAAAGTGTTCTCCAGATTAAACTCGGGCTTATTTAAACCTCAGATCTGTGGGGAATTTGAAACTAATAACGAAGAAGAAACAAAATGAAAATAAAAACTTTGTGATATCGAATCCATCAAAAGTCTGCAATATTGTTGAGCTGTGGCAACTGCAGAGAGAAACCAGCAAATGTATTTACAAATTGTTGGCTATAGAATCCCTTCTTCAACGTGCCGCATGCCACATGCCACATGCAACATTCTTCATCTATTGCAGCGACAGCGGTGGCAGCAACACTTCAAAACTGATGACACTGTCAATTTGGAGAGCATTCTTTTCTTTTTGTGGGTGTGACAACGCCCCCAATTCATGTACTCCATCTCTTTCTCTACTTCGCTATCTATGTATCTCTCCCTCTCCCTCTCTCTCTCTGTCGCTTTCATCAAGTGCTCACTGACGCATTGCAATGCCATTTTCATGCTTTATCTGCGTCTGGCCTCGCACAAATTGATGTTTTTGAGCTTGTTGCAATTGTTATTGATGTTGTTGTTGTTGCTGCTGCTGTTGTTATTGTTGTTGCAGCAGCAGCTGCTGCATAGCAATGCAGTCAATTCCCTTGACAAATTTTGCATTTATTACACGTTTTGTTTATGCAACTTTCAGTGCTTGGTTTCAACATTTGCACATCATCGACACACACTTCGTGCCCCAATAACTAACGAAATAACTGCGACTCCGAGTGCGCGCTGCACGACTGCAAGTTACCCATTACTAAGGTGTTGACATTGTATATATCAGTTGATATTAAACAAAATATATATACAAATATTCTTAGAACAATATTAATGAAATGTTTAAAAGTTCTTTTTTTTCAGTGTAGAGGATATCTACTATTATTGAATATTTGATCATCACATGAAACAAATATGAAAACCTATAGTCGATAACCATTTTAATAACAACCAAATACACTATATTATAGTATATTTTCGGTGTAATTTAAATATTTATTGTAAACACATATGCATTTAGCATTTATTCAACAAATATGCCAAATTTATACCGAACATAAACATAATATAACATTCAGTATATTTTAATGTTTCTTCGGTATAATAAATACACTAAGATTATGCCGAAGATATGCTAAAATATACTGAAGGCTATATTTGATTTTTATTAAAAATAGGTATATCAAAATAATACCGAATATATACTGAAATATACTAAAGTCAATGTTTGGTATATATCTATAGTTTTAAAATATTCATTATATACCTGATACTTTTCTGCTGGCACAAATACCCTTCTTTCCTCTTTAATACCCTTGTTGAGCCACTAAGCTTTTTTAGTAGCTTTATTTTCGTGTCTATTGTTAATAAATAAAACACGCGAATTTCAAGTTCAATTGTTTATTTAATGGCACATATGTACGTATATGTAACCACCACTTTGGATTATTTGGCTGTGACTTACGCAGTGCCAAGCTTCGCCACTGACACGATAACAAGCAATTTACAATTCGAGAATCAAAACAAGAGTAAAGCAATTAGCCGATCGAACTGCAAGCGATCGCTAACTGAGAGCATACAGCGCTGCCAGCAGATGCAGCGCTGCTGGCAGACGCTGTCACAGCATTGCATTAACATGCGCTGTCTGCTACACCCGATAACCCTTTCATCCTATGGATGAAACAAGAATCCTTATTGATAGCCCCTAGTACTATTATTGGTTCAATTGAAACGTACAACAGGCAAGTCAATTTTTATGATGTTCCAATAGTATTCAAATCAATCGTTATACTGGTAAACACTTTTCGAATAATATATGTTTTAAATCTTCACAACATTTTTGCATATAATTTTTCCTAAAGTGTATATTCAATTTAATGTTCCCTACAATTTATTTCTGCCTAACTTATTTGTTTACATAGAAATGTTAAAATTGTGCTGAACTTTTGTTTTCTTCTCTTTAAATGCGTTATAACTATCCCTTTATAGTTACTTATAAGCTGTTCAATCAATTAAAAAAAAATATATTAAACTTATAAACTCGATTAAGAAATTGCAGGGTATTCACAGTTCGACATGCACTTAAAGATGTGTTATTTGCGAGAAATGTTTGTTCAAAACTGCACTTGACACTTGGTTTTGTGCAACTGGCGTTTTGGTAATTGGGAACACAACTCTCACTCGGTTATCTATCTCTTTTGTCTCTATCTATCTCTATCACTCTGTCTGTCTGTCTGTCGGCCTCGCCTTTTGTGGAATTTTTATTGCATTGGGATTTCTCGACAACGATTGTCAGACTATGGGACACAGAGCTGCAGCTCTTTTTTAATGCACTGCATGCAATTGTTTTTGGCATTTGGTTTATGCTGCTCAACCTTCTCCCCCTCTAGGGTGAAATAAAATTCATTTTCAATGCGCATTTTCATTCGTCTTTTTCGGGGGCAGAGCAGCACAATCGATTACGCAGCGTTAGACGTGTTTAGATCTGACTTTGCCTCTCCCTCTCCCACTCTCTTCTCTCATCATTGACTATATTGGCTGCCACCTGATTAGCATAATTTGACGTGTGAGCAGCTCGGCGCGTGCCCCTGTAGCCCCGATTGTCCTGTTGTGTGCCCCCATGCCAAGGACATGCGCGAAAAGTGAAAACAAGCCAGCAACAAAAAAAAAGGGCGAAGAAGAAAACATTTTTTGAATCAACAGCGACGACAGCGACATCGAACGTCGTCGACTTGTCATCAGCATCGACATCAGGATTGGCATCAGCTTCGTTCTGGGACACGCGACAACTTCATTTTCATTTTCGAATTCCAATTTTTTTCTTTCGCTTTTTACTTTGTTGCGTGTTGCGCCTGAGGGTGATGCGTTGTGGCGTTGCAAAGAGCTGACAGCTGAAAAGCTTTGCAGAAATTACTTGTAAAATCAAAAGGTATGGCATTGAACTGTCAGTCTATCTCCCCCCTCCCTCTCTTCCCCTGTCTCTCTCTCTCTCTCTCTCTCTTCCAATTAATAGTCATTTATGTATTGGAGAATTCAACTACAATATAGTATTTGCCCATTAGAAGCGTCATTTATGCGTTTGAAATTGCTTGTCATTTGGTTTCAATTTCCTTTCTTATCGTTCGGCGATTTCTTTTATTGGCTTTGATGGGCGAAAACGTTTTGTGGAATCACAAATCACAAAATTGAATTGCAGTAATAGTCGCATTAATATTTGATGCGCATTTCATTCCAGTGAGCGTGCGTGTGTGTGTGTGTGTGTGTGTGTGTGTTAAGTGCAAACGATTTCCGGTCGTTAACTTTTTGGAGTGTGAATTTATGGTGAAATCGTTAGCTGGAATTGCCCCCAGCATGAAGTGCATGTCTTGATCTACTCTAAACGTTGCGACTGTTCGACTGTTTTCTAAAGATGTCAGCTCTCAATTTGAATGTTGATTGATGAACACAGACATAGAGAGAAGGAAAGTGAGAGAGAGAGAGAGATGTTGCAATGTTGCTGCTCGTCTACGTCTCGACATATGGGCGCTGTCTGCATGTCACACATAATGCCAACGACCAGCTGGAATGGAATGTCTGGTAGAAAGGATATCGAGTCGCAGGAAAGTGCCTTTAAAAGGAGGCGCTTTTAAAGACAGAGCTGCCATTAAAGCTCAGCGCACGCACACACAGACAATGAAAGTAGCTCAGCTCAGCGCAGCTCAGCTCAGGAAACTGACTGCGAGTGGAGCCATTAAATTTGATATACGACAATAAGCGAGGATAATGCTGCGTCCAATGGAGCTAGATCCCAGGGTCATCTGCCCCGTGCCCCCGTGTCCCTCCCCTCTCTTTGACTCCTAAGCATTAAGGCACGCCGAACCCGAGTAATAAACCAAAACCAAAACCCAAAACCAAAGCCAAACGAGACCAGAACAACAGACGCGCAGCCAAAGGCGACATCAGCTAAATGCACTGCGTTTCAGGTAAAGTGCAGGCAATTTTATATCGCACGCAGACTCTTAACACACACGGCGAGGGGAGGAGCAGGGAATGCACTGTGTAAGCAGACTGATTTGTTCTGCTGTCAAATCGCAAAAGACGACTATTTTTATGGCCTCACTTTGAAGATGTATTCCCTCTTTTTACTTTTGTAATTTCAAGTTTTTTTTATATAGTATTACACTTAACAAATATCTTTTGTTTATTTCAATAATATTGCTTACAATCTTTTACTCTCACTTTCTTTCTCACTTTCTCTCTTTAATCATAATACTTTTCGTTTCTTTTGCACCACTGTGCAGCATGCAGCGCGTTCTTTTTCTGGTGGCTAGTTCAATAATACAAATGGACGGCGCTTAAACCTTTAAGATGCCAATTACAATGAAAATTGATTTTATTTCGCATTCTACGCTTGCTTCGCTTTTGCCTCGCATTCCATTGATACCCTGTAAATAAGAGATTTAAGTTGACATGTTGAAGTTGTGCACTCAAAATGCAAAGATTATAGTTGTATTATTTATTTAAAGCAGTTTACATTAATAAGAACACAATAGTAACTAAATTACTTACAATAAAATTAAAGTGATTAAAGCGTTATTCAACATAATTTTAAATATTATTTCTTTATTTTTTAAAAATTTCTCATAAAACAACATGCACTGCAGATGTAGTTATAGATATGTTAGTTACATTTTTTTATTGCTAACGAAGTATTAATTAAAAATTTGCAATATATTCAACATAAATTTCATTGCAATGCTAATAATATAAATTGCAAGTTCTTCAACTTACTTTTTGATATTCTTATTTACTTATTTATTATTCACATTTATCTTAAGAATATAAAAATAGTTTATTTTTATAGTTTGACTTAAAATTAAGCATTTATTTAATATAAATTTATTTAATATAAATTTCATTCATTCATTCAAGTGCCTACATTTTTAATTCCCAGGGTACTTAGCCGTCGAGCATGCTGCTTTTTGACACATTTCAGCTTGTTCTGGTTTTGGTGATGCTTTTTTTTGTTGTTGTTGTGCTTTCTTGTTGTTATCAAAGGCCCAAAAAGAATCGGCTATTGTTTCACTTTAGCTGTATTTTTGCCACGCTTTTTCCAAGTGTGTGTGTGTGCGTGTGCGGGTGTGTGTGTGTGTGTGTGTATAGTGGCCGTCTGCCAAAGTGCCGAATGTACATAATGCCAGTGGATTAGGGCTTAGTTTATCAGCGTTTTCAGTGACAATGTCAAGGTCAAGCTCATAAGCGCGTATGACAACAGCACTAAGCTGTCTCTATCTATCTCTTTCTTTCTTTCTATTGTCATTAGCTTAGTGTGTGTGTGTGTGTGTGTGTGTGTGTGTGTGATAAATTCGATATTAGCTATTGTCCAGGCAACAGCAGCAGGAGCAGCCAGCAGCCAGCAGCTGTTGAGGCACTTGCGACGCCTCGATATTAACATACAATTATGCCAAATGCCAATCAAATGCAGGCTAAATAAATACAGAGTCGAAGAGACAAGACGAAGTATTAGTGCTCTAGTCAGCTTTAGTTTGAGGAGTACTAAATATAATCCACGCTGCTGTTACTGCTGCTGTTACTGCTGCTGCTGCTGCTAACGTCCTTGGCCTTGGCCATTTATCATGGTAATAGACCAACACGTGCACAAAGTTCTTGTTTTGATTTAACGATCTCGCTCTGCTTCTGCTGCAATCACAACACATGTGTCTGTCTACTATATCTGACCACTGGATAGCGACGCGTTGTCTGGCCAGACAATAACAACAACAAAAAGAAAAGAAAATAAGAGAAGAGAGAAAGAAGAGAAACAATAGCATATATCGTATACTGTATACAAGTCGAGACATCGAAATCTGCTTATTTAGTTAATGTGCTTGTGGTAATAAAAATTGCGCTTGGCGCGTGTCGAATCGAGTCAAGTCGCTGCCCCGAGTTAAATCTAAGGGCTAAGCAGCTTTTTATGATTATAACGAAAGTCACTTTTTTTCTTTTCTTTTCTTTCCCCTGCGTTGTACCCTGTTAAGTGCGCTTAAACAGGAGTTTTCCCACATGCAACAGGCGAAGATAGGCAAAGGTTCGAATTTATAACGATAACTTCGATTTGATTAATATATTTAATTAAACTGAGAGCGATGTATAACTTGCAGGAATCAGCATATAACTACCTTAAGTTTTTTTTCCTACTACTAAATTATATCACTATAAGAAGCAGCTGAAATACTGCTTTGGCTTTTTGTAATGAAAAATGCTGCCAAAGCGACGGTTTAAAATAGGGTATAGTGTTAGTCGCACATGCCCGGTTTCTTGAATAGCTTAGCTGCACTCCTTGCCATCAATTTTGTCGCATTTTTAGTTCCATTTATATTGTGCTTTCTTCTGTTTCGCCGCAGAGATCAGCTGCAGCACGTGGCTGCACTCATGCCCTTAAAAGTATGCTACAATAATTTTTGACACATTGTTACGCGTTTCTATCCTCATCTGTTGCTGTTGTTGTCTTTGCTGTTGTCTTTGCTGTGTATGTGTACTCAGGCATTTTTACGACAACAATAAACTGGCAACATTGTGGCACAAACTACACTTATAGAGTGTCGTCGTCTTGCATATGCAACTCAATCCGTGTTAAATTTATGACCATATCCCATGCATTTTCATTGCTGTCGTGCATTAACAACCGACACGAGTGTCGTGAATGTTTCACAAAAGTTTAATATCATATTTAATTGCCCTTTTCATTTAGTTCAAATTATCTTTTCGGCAAGTTATCGATGGAATTTCCCCCAACAAAAACTTTGTTTTGCTTGCGTTCTAATAATCGATTTTCAAATAACTAAAACAACCCAAAAAAAAAAAAAGAATCTCGTTAACTCGTTTAAAACAAATTGCTGTCAATGCAGATTAAGCTCAAGTTTTATCAAAGAAATTGTTGTTGTTGTCTGTTGCTCTAGCGCTCTTCTACTTCACTTGCTTCTTCTTGCTTTAGCTATTTTTTGCTTGTCATGTGGCATGTGTGGCAAGCAGTGTATGTGTGTGTGTGGCAACGTTGAACGTTGAACGTTCATGTAAGCATGCATTGCAAATTGATAACTCTTAATGTGATTTGGTATTTGATACGAAAGACGTCGCTGCAAATAGTCAGTTTGCATAACTGGTAATTTGATTGTTACGACTGCAGCAAGCGAGATAGAGATAACACGCATTGCTTGTGTGTGCGAAAGAGAGCAAAAGAATGCAGTGTAGCATCATCATCATCGACATCAACATCATCTAAAGCTGCTGCTGCTGTTTCTCTTTCAATACTTTTGCCCTGAGGGGGCCAAAGATATTTTACTCGCAATTTCCGTTGTGTGCATTGTATGTGCATGTGTGTGTGTGTTTGCATGTGTGTGTGTTTGTGTTTGTGTGTGTCGTTGCTGTCTAACGAAAATTGTTGCTAAAGTCACTTTGCTTTTGTAATTTCATAAATTGCGTAATTGCATTGGAGTATGAGGCAACAGCAGCACTTCAAAGACAGACAAAAAGATAGAGCGAGAGCGATAGAGAGAGTGTGCAAGAGTGATAGCAATAGCTTAGTCAAGTGCTAGGCAATAAGCGACAAAACTCAATAGTCGCCTCTGTGTGTGTGTGTGTGTGTGTGTGTGTGTGTGTGTGTGTGTGTGTGCGTTTTGTCCTTCTTCCTTGCATTATTCATGAAGTTGATTTAGCTAAAGTTTCCCTGCTGTGTGTATGTGAATGTGTGTGTGTGTGTGTGTGTGTGTGTGTGTGTGTGTGTGTGTGTGTGTCGTTGTTGCCTCCAGCTCCATTTTGTTGCTGTTGCCCCTTCAAGTTGTGCGCGTCGTGAATCAAGACAAATCAAATTAACGACACTGATGAGGCGCCTTTGATTTTCTGCGCCAGTTAAATCAACTGCATCTAGCTGTAGTTGTAGCATCTAGACCATCACACAGCACCTGCCACAAATTGCAGCATCTAAAAGCGAAATGCAAATGCTGATTACCATAAGGAGCAGCTTCTGTCTCGACCCTTTTGGGACCCAGTCGAGCAATCACAATCACAATCGCATCACACGACTCCGCCCCCAAAGAACAAGATTATCATTAACATACGTCTTCAATGCGATAGCTGCTAAAGAAAAAAAAGAAAAACAGAGACCAGATAGTTAAAGGTTTAAGTTGAATCAGTTTCAAAGCGAGAGTTTCATGGCAACCAGCTATTGAGAGATATAGTTACATATTAATCAGCTTTGCCGCAACATTGCGCAATCGATGGCATAGCGGTCAGCTTTTGCCACGGCACACACACAAATCAAGATGCTGCGCGTGTCGAAAACAGAAACTAAATCGAAATTTACTATAATGAAAGTCATTCTTTTTGTGCGCGAGGGTGAAGCAAAGAGTTTGATTTGCTGTATTTCACATTTTTATATTATTTTTACTAGTATATAGTATTGTTTATAGATACTATATATAATATTATAAAATATATAAAAACTATAAATATTAGCTACTTGTCTTTACGTTTACAACTTGTATTCAGCACATGTTTTGTATCCGCTCTCGTTGCACTCACTCGAAAGGGTTACGTATACGCCATGGGTTACGTATACGCCATGGGTTACGTGCTGTTTGCTGCGCTCTTGCATGCGATTGCAAATTGAAAATAACGCACGACTACGAGCACGAATATTCGACTCGAATAGTAGTCGAGCACTCGGACCGTGTGACTTCAAGCTGAAAACAATTGATGGCGAGCGTTGCATACCTTGAGGGGCAGCCACTTTTATTTGCCCGAGCGTGCAAAATGCTCTCGTAGACAAGAAGTTTTCCGCTTTTCTCCGCCACTTACAAATATCGCTGGACTAACCGAAGTCGTAAATTGCAAAGTGCGCGAACGCGGAACGGGGGATCGGGGAACGGGGAACCGGGAATGAGGGGGGAGTCGGTAAATTGATCAGAAATCACGTTGAGGAAATTGCTTTAAAATGTGCTAACACAGCCAGTTCCACGAAAATTCCTTTCGACATGCTCTGGCATCAAGCCAAACTTCTGCAAGGGGGCCACGTAAGAGGCGGGGGGCGTGGCTATCGCCAACAGACGCCAATTAAACTTGTTTGAAATTCAACGTATTTATTTCGTTTCATTCGCTCTTATGATTATTTTTCTCGTTTTTTCTTATTACTGCCGCTGCTGCTGACAGATATCATATCGCCAAAAGCAAATTCGCGGCGAGTGCAAGGGAGGAGAGGCCGCGAGAGAGGGAGAATTACAGGCATTGTGCCTTTAATGAGCTGCCCGCTGAAGCACTTGAGACAGCGGTGAAATTGATTGATTGATTGATGGCGCAACAGCAGCAGCAGCAGCACTGAGCAAATGTAATCGGAATCGAAGCAAAGCTGACGGCAATTCATTAGCATAAATTACCCGCAGGCCAAAATCCAAAGAGAGAGAGCGAGAGACGGAGACACGTTTCCCCTCCGTTTCCGCTTGCAAAACTGCACTCGTTTCGCACTTTGGACCCAAAAGCGGATACAAGCTACACAAGAGATGGCAAAGATACAAAAGCGACACGAAGATACAAAGATAAACACACACACACACACACACACACACACATAGACAGTCCTGTTGCACTCGCATTTGATTGATGATGATGGCACTTGAGTGCGCACGATAATCATTTATAAGGCGCATAAATGTTTGCATCAAGCTCGCTTTTTCTTTTCCTTTTTGCCGGACACTAAAGCAGCGAAAGGACACTCGCTCAATCCAACAGACGTTTGTTGTGTCTCCGACTCAGACTCAGCCTCAGATTCAGATTCAGTGCGAGATTCAGATTTAGATTCAGTGTCAGACACAGTTGCCAGATGCGCTAAGGTCGTTGGAATTATGACAAGCTCTCGACAACGATTCAGCTTGGACCTGTCACTTGCAGCGGCAACCAAGTCTGGCTGCTGTCAAAAGCCCCCCCAAAAAACAACAAATTTGCATTGGAATTGTGCTAAAGTGCGTGTATTTGGCATATGGCGCACGCTTTCTCCGCCAGAGTCTTCACTGTACTACACATAGAAATCTTTCCTACTCGAGTTGAATTGAAACAGTCTTGAGCTGGCGAAAAAAAAAGGGTTCAAACGCAAAGGAGCGGCGCAATTAAAAATATTATAATTAAGCATAAAGCAAATGTCTCAATTAGAGCAAACAAAATCCTCAACGAACAGTTTTTCCCCATCTGCATTATTTGAAATAAAAAGTATCGCAGAAAAAAGTGATAACATTTGATGACTTTGCTTTAAGATAACCAAACATTTAGCTCAAGAGAGCTACATTTGCTAACATGAATTTATCTCTTTCTTTTTCTTTGTTTTATTTTAAATTGTCAATAAATTGCTTCTGGTAAATGGAGTTGACTGCAAATTGTTGCAAGCAAATAATATTCAATTTTATTGATTTGAAATAACTATTTATAATTGCAATTGAGTAGAAGAGTAGAAGAACAATTTCTTTAATAAGTCTAAGATAGCATAAATCTTTTTGCAAATAAAATAATGTTGTCTTTACTGCAGTTTATTTACGATAATATGTTATTTAAGACAGGCTATCACATTTATTGGTTTTCATACTTAAATCATTTTTAAGCATTATCACTTCAAGCTTTTTAACTTAATTCGAGTTCCAGAACACTCTAAATAATTTATTTGTTCATTTGATTTGTAGCACCTACAATATTACTAAGAAATAGCATAAACTTGTTTTTTTACCCGCTACCCATTGGGTAGAAGGGTATTATAACTCTGTGCCGGCAGGAAATGTATGTAACAGGTAGAAAGAGGCATCTCCGACCCTATTAAGTATATATATTCTTGATCAGCGTCAACAGCCGAGTCGATATAGCCATGTCCGTCTGTCCGTCTGTCCGTCTGTGTGTCTGTCCGTCCGTCCGTATGAACACCTAGATCTCAGAGACTATAAGAGATAGAGCTCTATTTTGTTTTCGACAGCATTTGTTATGCTTGCACGCAGATCAAGTTTGTTTCAAATTTTTGCCACGCCCACTTCCGCCCCCGCAAATCAAAAAAATCGAATAACAAGCCTAAAGCTAGAGTTGCGAATTTTGGTATATACAAAAATTACTGTAGTAGTTATGATTCCTGAGAATTTTGTTACGATCAGATAAGAATTGTGGAAGTTATTAAAGAAATACTTTTGTAGGGGAAAAAACGCCTATTTACTAGGGTCTGAGTTGCTTTGGCCGACAATCTGGTATATTGTGCCGTCTATGGTATATTTTGAATGCGGTACTACATATATCGATATACCAAACATATCATTTGGTATATTTTTAGTATTTTCGGTATATTTTGAAAATTATACCGCAATATTTTGCACTTATTAAAAATGGGTAGCGGGTATCTCACAGTCGAGCACACTCGACTGTAACTTTCTTACTTGTTTTTTTTTATATTTTGCTTAAAGAAACTTAAATTAATTAAACAATTCAGTGCAATATATATTTAAATTGTAAAATAATTTCTTTAAAAACTTTAATAGCTAATTTCTGATAGCTTCGCATTTCAAAGAATTCTGATTAATGATCTCCTATAATATTTACGCACACATAGTAAATATTTTCCATATGTTTGCAAGTTTCATCAGCAAGTTGTTTTACTGTAATTAAATGCTGAGCAAATTATGAATTATGTTTATGATTTTCCACTAATATTTACACAACACCTGCTGCGTGACATATTTTCATGAATTTTCTATGTCGAGGACTCGTTCAAAATTTGTGTTGTCGTTGTTGTTGTTGTTGTTGTTGTTGTCGGCATTTGAACCGGGGCTAACGGTAAAAAGTGCTGGCACTGCAGCTGCCAATTACGGTAACTGCATTTCTAATTAGATGGTAACCAATACGCACACCGTGCACTCTAAGTGCGTGTCTCGCTCTCTCTCTCTATGTGTGTGTGTGTGTGTGTGTGTGTTTTCTGGGTTGCGTTGCGTGCATTGCGTATACGACGCAGCTGACAGCAGTCTGGCAGGCGATAAAGTAAAATAGCGCAAAAAGAAATTGGCATTTGCCAGTGTGCGAGTGTGTGTGTGTGTGTGTGTGTGCGTGTGTGTGTGTGCGTGTGTGTGTGTGCGTGTATGTGTGTGCGTGTATGACGCCTGTTGGGAGTTACATAGATGAATGCTCAACCATGTGCATAAATCATAAAAATTATATTTTAGTGAATTGCAAAATGAAAACCTAGCGAATCCAGCTGCAAATGAGAAGCGAAGAGAAAGTATTAGAGAAAGAGGGAACAAAAGAGAAGGTGATAAAGACCACGCTTGTTGCATAGCTAATTTTGTGTTCATTTCGTTTTTCTGCTTTTTTCTTTTTTCTAAATTTTTTTTTTTTTTTTTGTGTCTGGGAGTCGCTTGCTTTGGTTTTAACGCTTACAAGTTGTTGGCTTTTTTTTAGTGGTTGCACGATGACATTGTGGTACGATGCATGATGCCACATTGCAGAGCACAAAATGCCAGTCAGCCATTTCACACATTTCACACATTTGCTAAAGCGAATTTGTGAAGTGCACTCAGCTCAACGGGCCAAAACAAACAGCACATGAGCAAACCACAATGGCCAACAGCTAACACAACACAGAACACAGCAGCAGAAGAACACTCACACACACACACTCACACAGTTACGCACACACTCAAATTGCCACTTTAATGTGGGTCAAATTGCTTGGAAACTCAAATCGAAATGTTTTTATGCGCCACACACACACACACACACGCACACAGTGAAGAGATAGGCACACATATAACATACTACTTATAAAATAAATAATCGAGTCGATTCACTTTGTGACAAAGTCAGCGACAATTAGCGGAAATATCGTAAACATATTGTATGTGCATTAATCAGCTGAAATATCGTTAAATATTCAACCCACATAAATCATAAAATGAACTATATATAGTATAGGGTATTCACAGTTCGTCATAATTCATAAGAAGATTATTGTATTAGCTAAACTGCAATTAAATGAACTGAAAAGCCATTAACAAATTGCAATTAAACACTTCTTAGTTCTATTGATGAGTCCCAATGAATATTTATTGACAAATAAAACAGATAATCGCAAATTTCATATGCACATTGTGTTGCAGTCACAGGAAACAAAAAGTCCATAATAAAATAATGAGTAAAATGCGATAAAGATATACAAAATGCAGAGAGAATCTCTGAGCAACTGAAAAACTAAAGTTGAAATTGACAATGCTTGAATATAATATGGAAAATATATTATAAGCGTTCTTATCTAAATTGTGATAAATATACCATTCGTGAAAGCCAACGAATGTAGTATACTTTTAAATACCCTGTACTGCATGGCAAAGTGAGTGTATGTTGTAATTTAATACAAATATTTAAAAATCAAAATAATTTATAAAAATAATAATATATATATTGAAAGTAGGAGAATATAGAAGTAAAAAAAAATTAAAAAGAATATATAAGATAGTGAAATATAAAAAATCGAATCGAATTCAATGGCGATAAATATATAACAAATAAAATACATTCAACTTGAAATTAATAACTTTAACAAAGAATTGAAAGTCTCATATAACATCCTAAGGGTGATTTGTTTTATATTTAGTATGTAATTAACAAGTATGATTACGTAAAGATAACCTAAAGTTTATTTTTATTTTTTGCATGCCTGCGTAGTTTTGAATAACCTTGAAAATCTTTAGCCGGATTCATTGAATCAAGTCACTGCACAATTGAGACCTCAGCGAATTGCGGCTGATGATGCATCAGCATCAGCATCAGTTTCACTAAAAACATCAGCATCATCATCAACAACGTCATCGGTCACATTCGGGACGAGTTTGTACTGTTTTTTATCTGAGTGCATGTCTAAGAACACTTGAGCAGTTGTTGCATTTGCTGGATTTGTCATTTCCTGCTTGTTGTTGAGCAAAGCGATTGAAACGAACAAACGAACAAACGAACGATCTATGCCCATTTCCGTTGCAGCTGACAAAACTGGGCGTGGCCTAAAAAGATTTGCTGCCCCTATCAACCAGCTGCTCGATCTCTCCATTCTTTACTCACCCCACTCTTTCTCTCCCTTTCACTGTTGATTACGCCAAACACTTCCGTCACAATTTCGGAGACAAGTGCCAGGCAATGACCTTGGCCCAATAGCTGAACTGCTCTCACCTTCGTCAGGCATTTCGTGTCGCTTCGCACGCAAGCACCTCACTCACTCTCACACTCACTCACTCGCACCCACAAAGAAACACTCAGTAAATTTGAATTAATTCAAATAAATGTGCGCCTGTGCCTGTGTATGTGGCCCAATTGAGCTGCTACATCACACTAACTTTTGTTAGGCTTATCTACACTTCTACACAACAAGTCAACTTACAGTGTATCTACCAGGCGACTACCTTCAATTTCAGTTGCTGACTAATTTATGGTTGATCATAGAATTCAAATAAATTCCATTTTTTCAGCAGAGTATTCATCATGGCGACGTCCATTTTGATTCTTTCGGGTTTGTTTATACTCGTATGTGCGCAATGATTCACTAAATTCCGAATTGCATTTCTCCACCTGCGAATGACTCACTCAAGAGCGGGCACTCAAACACTTAAGTAATAATTTGCTGTATATGCTGCCTGTGCCCAATGAAGGCCGCTCAGACCAAGCGAAATTGAGCAAAGAGAATCAGATCAGCAGCTGATAAGTTGTGGTCTCCAATTCGAGTTCGAGTTTTGTGCTCAGAGTCAGTTTATCAGAAAGTGATAGCCGTAAACAGAAATAAAGCAGACGACGAAAACCAGTACAGAGAGCATGAAAAACAGCAACAATCACAGAGAACGGCGCTCTCTTTGTGCGAAGGTTGCTCAACCAGTTTGCATATGTTATGTTCATTCAGTATTATGCTTACTCAACTGTTCTGGCCACTCGTGCTCACATGTGCATTTGCTTACGCTCTTGCGTTCGCTCTCTCTCTCTCTTTCGGGTTTCGACAGAGTTCTAAGCTTTTTCAGCTTTTAGTCGTTTTGCCGTCGCCAAAGGCAGCTCGTGTTTGGTTCTCGTGCGCGCAATGTAAAAATTTTTTTCGAGTGTCTGCTCTGTTGCGTATTTGTTTGTTGTGACCGATTGTTTTGTTTTTTTTTTTCTGTGATTGTTTGTTGCTATTGAAGTGTGCTGTTGACGGCAACGCAATGTCTGTTAATCAAGACTTCGATCGCAAGTATTTGCGCAGCATTGAAGGCCTGTGTAAGATCACCTGCCTGGTAAGTGAAGAGCGAAAGAGAGACAACGACTGTCCAAATAAATTCATTCATTTCCGAATCCGTAAAGCTGTGCGCCTTCATTGGATTCCTGTGCATTGCGTGCAGCTCGGTAAGGCTGAGTAATTTTCGTGGCTGCTTCTATATGATCGTTGTGGTGATTGGCTTTGTGACGACGCTGGCGCTGTTTGTCTCACGTTACCTGCGCCTCGGCCAGGGCTGGCAACTCAACTCGACGCGCTGCTCACTCGGCGTGCACGCAACCCTCGCTCTCAGTCACTTTATTGCCTCCGGTTTGGTGCTCTCACTCGACATTGGCTCATACACAGCGGCAGCGGTGAGTACTTTTGTTGCTCTCTTTCTCTTTAACTTCAACTTCATCTTTAACTTCAACTTCGACTTGACCTTGCCTCTTGTTTGGTTTCTGTTTCTCTTTATGCCAGTTCTTTGGCCTGACGATATTCAGCATCAACGCCCTGGAGGCGTTTGGCAGTTATCGACGCAGTCGTCAACGTGATGTTTCCACTCAAACGGTCTAAGGAGCGCTAAAATATTAATATAAATTCTTGTCCTAAGCTAGTTACAAATTGAGTGAGTGTATGCTGTTGAGTGTGAATGTGTTTACATGTATAGTATGTGTATTAGTCGGAATAAAGTCTGAGTCTTTTGCTAGTTAAGCCAAAAAGTGACAAAACACCATTCGATGCTCGATGTGTTGTTATTGTTTGCAACTTATCGGAACGGAACGAAGATATATCTATACCGAAGAGAAAGAAGCGAAGCACAAAGAATTCGGTCAACAAATGCGGGTTATCGCTATCTACGCAAGCAGCAGACAAAGCAACAGCAGCAACGGATCGTTCTATTGTTATTATCATTATTACTACTATATATCACAATAGATATTGTGTCGAGGTGTTAAGTAATGCGAAAGAGCGAGAAAGGAAGAGAGTGAGAAGCGACGCATCAACAACTTAACTGACTTCGGTTCATTCGCACATGATGCCGTTAACTTTAAGCTAAGCTCGCAACCAGAGAGAGAGCTGTTGAAGTGGCGTGGAGAGATCAAAAACGTAAACAGAGCTTTTTTAAGCGCAAAGCGCATTAATACATACATATGTGCACAAATGTAATTATCTATGTAGTTGTGTATATTTTATAATTATATAATTTTTAATTAATTTATATATCGTATTTTTTTGGTAATAGGTTATTGTTTTCAGCTTTTCCAACTGGAGACCCGACTGGAATCAACCTCAAAGCTCATTAAAGCTGTTGCACTCTTTAAGCTTTGTTCAAAATATTGTGGACTAAGCGAAGAACAACGCTTCAAGCGTTATCAATACTGTTGAGCCACTGATGGCAATAGTTAGAGACAGTGAGAAAGAGAGAGAGAGAGAGAGAGAGAGAGCAAAGGAACGGAGAGAGCCAACATTTAGGCGAAGCTACTTTGCATATGTTTGTGAAACGGCTAAGCGCAAACTACAAAGAGAACTAACTCCCTTGTGGAGCCTGAAGCTTATAGCATTACATTAGCCACCCACATACTCCCTCCCTCTCTTTCTGACCGTCTCTTTCTAGCAGTGACAACATCAACCCCTCTTAGCACTATGGCAACGTTGTCGTCCTTTTAAGTAGTGGACAGTGGGACACATGGCAACGACTGTTGTAGCTTTGTTAACTTAAAAATATGCACTTGCCATAGACAAGGCCTTATCACGCTTTTTCTTCCCCTTCCCCTTCCCCCTCAACAGCATCTTCTTCTCCCCTGCCTCATGCACCTTGAGCAACAACTAAAGTTGTCGTTGTTGGCAAAGTTGATGAAGTTTTTCGGGCTTGCCGCCAACGTTGATTTTAAGCTTGTTTATTTATGTTATTGTTACGACTCTTTGTCGTTGTTGTTGGTTTGCTGCTTTGTCTGCCCTTTGAAATAGGCAAATCCAGGCTAAGCAGCGAGTCTACTCTATAGTATATATGTATTTATTAAGCTAATGAACTGCGCCATATCTTAGTGCAATTTATGTGTAAACCCCCCGCAAACACCGCAACACACACACATACAAACACCTCCTTGAGTCTGTTTAAAGCACAAGCTCGTGACCCGTTGCCTTTCGCCGTCTCTTTCTAGTTAAATAAAGTTGAAGCTGCCAGAGCGAAGACAAGGGGCAAGTCCTTGAACCGCAGCACACATTACACCCACACACACACACACATTTTAAACACACACACTCGCACAACAAACACGCGCAATTGCAGCGCCAATTGATCAATCTGAAAGGAGGAAGGCACCAAAAAACCGATTGTGGCAAGGGAATGCCATTGGTGGCATGCCACATAGCGGGAAGTGACCGGAACGCGCATTTAATCATTAGTCAAACGCGCTGCCAATAGCCGAGTGCAGTTTTCTGGCAATATGAGCAGCACACATAACCAAGCGCATAACTCGACCCTCAGCCAACTATTATTCGAACCCAAAGCAAGCCTATTCATGCCACACACAGCTGCACCCAGTCGAGGCTGTAGCTGTAGCTGAGGCTGAGGCTGAAGGCAACACTTTGGTCATGCCAGTCACGCAGTGGGCAAATTAATTAGCCCAGTTGGCACTTTGGCTTTGGCTTTGCCACAAGCCCCAAAAATGGATGCGTGCCCACGACTATTTATGGCGTAATGAGTGCTTCTATAGTGAGAGGGAAACGCACTCAGAGAGAGCGAGACAGAGTGCTAGAGAGAGTGGGAGATATTTTGCGATCGTAAGTGAGAAGCAGTCATGTAAATCACAGCAAAACATCTAAATTGATGCGATCGAATGGCATCATTTCCATTCATAGCAATGCGAATGTTTTCCATTTTCATTACAGTGCTGGAACTTTGCCACAAGTTACAGTAAAGCTTGTCCCATGCGAACTGAAAGAATGCTCGTCGAATTTAGGCTGCGTAAATAAAAAATTGAATGCATCTAAACTTAAGAACGCAATAGTTAATTGTGTTCTACAGGGAAATAAATGTTAGATAGACATTCTTACACTCGGTAGCGCCATCTATCGTTTGTTCGGTATCACAAAACTTGTACCATTAAATTATAATTTTCAATTAAATTTATAAAATTTGAACGGTTGTCGGTTGTTTATAAATTGTAAACTTTAAACTGGTATAAACATTTTTAAATGTTTGTAGGATACTTTGAGGGGACTTAAATCACCATATAGAGGTCAAACGATAGATGGCGCCACAATCTTTAAGACGGTAACTTACTGCATTTCTGCTTGCTGCTGATTTATGTTCGCCTGGTATTTCATTTTCTATCTTGGTCATTTTAATCGTTCATCGCGGCTTGAAGTCGCCAACAGCAATCACAATTAAGAATTAACAATTACCAGTTAATTCGATTTGTTCACTTTACATTAAGCTGGCGAAATTGTTTTCACTTGTAACAACAAACGGTAATTTATGTTCAACAATTATGTTTTACTTGATGTTATTAAAAACATGGCATTATATTAAATGAGCGTAGGATAACTGTATATTTTATTGAATAGAAAGTGGATTATATTTTAAATTTATTTAACAAAAATACATTCGACATAGACCAATAGCTAAGCTCGACTGCAATTGGATTGCGAATAAAGCAATAACAGTTTCATTTCAATTAAAGGCATTTGCAAATTCTGTATGCCTTTTGGTTGCCACCCAAATTCTGCGTATCCAAGTTCATCTGTAATTCAATACAAACAGTGTAATGGACATGCATACTCGTAAAGCATAAATAAATACGATTCAGTCAGTATGAATTTCAATTCGTAATCATGTAAAATAATTTAAAACGCACTCGTTGCTATCGTCTTTCACCAGTTTCAGTTTATTTATATTTCTGTTTGTTGCATCATACTATATAAATTGGTTTGCAGCGAAAAAAAAAGCAAAAACTAATCAGGGGCGTTGACTGCACGTAATTTAAACTATTATTAAACTAATGAAAATCAGAGTAAATACATCAAGCAATAATTTACTTTATATTGTAAATACTGCGACAGAATTTAAAAGAAAAAATAACTTTAAAATGTACCAAACGATTTCCTGACTCAATAGTTATAAATAAGTTGTGGGAACTCAACAGATTTCCATTCGTTCTGTGGCATTGGTCTCGATACTGCGATACCCCCATTTAAAATATGTTGAATACTCAGCAGACTACAGGCGGGGTGCAGCACGAAAGGGGGGCGGGAGGGGGCGAGAGAAAGAGCTCTGGATAAAACAAGTAAGAAAGCTACAGTCGAGTGTACTCGACTGTGAGATACCCGCTACCCATTTTAAATAAAAACAATATATTTTGCGGTATTTTTCACAAAATATACCAAATATACTGCAAAAATACTAAAAAATATACCGAATGGTATATTTGGTATATCGACATAGTACCGCATTCAAAATATTCCATAGACGGCACAATATACCAGATTGTTAGCCAAAGCAACTAAGACGCTTAGTAAGTAGGCGTTTTTGCCCATACAAAAGTATTTCTTTAATAACTTCCAACATTTTTATCTAATCGCAACCAAATTCTCAGGAATCATAACTACTATAGTTATTATTGTATATACCAAATTTCGCAACTCTGGCTTTAAAATTACGGTTGTTATTCGTTTTTTTGATTTGCGGGGGCGGAAGTGGGCGTGGCAAAAATTTGAAACAAACTTGATCTGCGTGCAAACATAACAAATGCTATCTCTTATAGTCTCTGAGATCTAGGTGTTCATACGGACGGACGGACAGACGGACAGACGGACATGGCTATATCGTCTCGGCTGTTGACGCTGATCAAGAATATATATACTTTATAGGGTCGGAGATGCCTCCTTCTACCTGTTACATACATTTCCTGCCGGCACAAAGTTATAATACCCTTCTACCCTATGGGTAGCGGGTATAAAAAGGGTCAGTCGGTAATAGCCTACGGCGATGTTCAATTAAGAGCTGCTCCGATTGTCAGCGATTGCATTCAAAGTGCATGGGGCTCAATGCAACTGTAAAAGTTGAATAAGTAAGTCGAATAAGAAGGCAATACGACTAACCGATACCCTGCAGAGCAAGAAATTGAAAAAAGTTTAAGCAAATTTAATAATTATAATATTTACCAACACCAAAATTTAAAGACCTTAAATACAATCATGAACAATTTGAATTAAATATTTAAAAATTAAAAGATTTGCTAACCGAACTCATACATACGTAAATTTAATAATTTTGCATTACATTTTCTATATTATTTTAGTATGACAATATTCTTTTTTCAATTATTTAAAGTTATATT
Source organism: Drosophila pallidifrons (assembly GCA_023558445.1). NCBI lineage: Eukaryota > Metazoa > Arthropoda > Insecta > Diptera > Drosophilidae > Drosophila > Drosophila pallidifrons. The sequence goes on from CM042351.1 coordinate 7,239,739, forward strand.
AAGCAATATTAGACCACCCAAAGAGTGGTAGTAAATACAATTTTGTAAATAATCTCTACACGTAAAAAATTAAAAGTTTTCTATCATTCTATTTGTCATAGAATTTACTTATTATCTTTAGATAGACAGATTGTAAATAAATAAAGAATATATAAAAAAAAAACATGTAAGAAAGCTACAGTCGAGTGTGCTCGACTGTGAGATACACGCTACCCATTTTTAATAAAAGAAAATATTGCGGTATCATTTTCAAAATATACCGAATATACCGCAAAAATACTGCAAATATACCAAACGGTATATTTGTTATATCGATAGAGTACCACATTCAAAATATACCATACACGGCACAATATACCAGATTGTCGGCCAAAGCAACTCAGACCCCTAGTAAGTAGGCGTTTTTGCCCATACAAAAGTATTTCTTTAATAACTTCCACAATTTTTATCTGATCGTAACCAATTTTTCAGGAATCATAACTACTATAGTTATTATTGTATATACCAAAATTCGTAGCTTTAGCTTTAAAATTACACTTGTTATTCGATTTTTTTGATTTGCGGGGGCGGAAGTGGGCGTGGCAAAAATTTGAAACAAACTTGATCTGCGTGCAAACATAACAAATGTTGTCGAAAAAAAATTATAGCTCTATCTCTTATAGTCTCTGAGATCTAGGTGTTCATACGGACAGACGGACATGGCTATATCGTCTCGGTTGTTGACGCTGATCAAGAATATATATACTTTATAGGGTCGGAGATGCCTCCTTCTACCTGTTACATACATTTCCTGTCGGCACTAAGTTATAATACCCTTCTACCCTATGGGTAGCGGGTATAAATATATATATATATTAACCAAAAATACTGCAGCAAATGCATTAAGTGAATATTCAATATACCACAAAATATACTAAACGGTTTCAAGTTGTCGTACGTTGCGTTTACGCTGTGGCGTCCAAGTGTATACATATACAATATACTAAAGTATATACTAAATAGTCTCGAGCTGTCAAAAGTTGCGTATACGCCGCGTTGTCGCCACTGTTTGCAGGGCACCCAAAATTGGATAAATGCATGCAACAATTTGTGTGCAGTACTGTGGCGCCTCTGGCGTAAAACTCAAAACGAATTGCGTAAAATGCGAATGAAAGCTGCTGCCACATTTTATAATTAAATGTCAAAAATATTTAAGCAAAAAAGGAAGGCCACAACAACAGGCGAAAAAGCAAAGCTCCCCAAAAAGGTGGAAGCGTTTAATTAATGAAATCATTTTCAAATCAAGCGCACATTTAATCAAACGCTGACCCGCTGTCCATCTCGATATCTGCGCATATCCATTCATGTTTCGTCCTGTTCCGCTATTGTTGAACGACTTGTCGTTGTTGTTGTTGTTTGTGCTCCCCTTGCGGTCTTTTTGGCCAAGTCAAATGGAGCATTTCAAAGTGAATGCGCTTCGAGTGCTGGCCACAAACAATGCGCTGTCCAATGGGATCAACTCAACCCTCGCAAAACCGATGCCGGACTTACGCAGGATGCGCTTGCCAATGAACGAAAATGATTCGCTTCCTGTTTGAGCTCTACTTCCCTCTCTCTTTCTCTTTCTCTCCCTTCCCCTTTCGTCCTTTTTGCGTTTTCCCTTTTTGGGGGACATCATTATGTCGTTTGTTATTGTTGTTTCTGTTGTCTCGTTGTCGTTGTTATTATTATTTTTGGGCTTCGGCATTTAATCTCTCTGGACGCCGTCGCGTCGTTTGATTGTCGCAGCTCGCTTTGGCCAACGCTCAATCAGCTAATTTGAAGTGGATAATTAATTGCATTAATTACTTGCAATTAATATTTGTCTTCCTCTCATACTCTCACTCTCACCCTTTTATGGGCCACTGTTTGTCTCTTCCTAATGGCGCATATGGTCTAAGTCCCAAGTAAGAAAAGGCAAGTAAGAAAACTACAGCCGAGTATGCTCGACTGTGAAATACCCGCTACTCATTTTGAATAAAATCATATTCTACATATATACCAAAAAATACTCAAATATACCGAAGATTATATTTAGTATATCGATCTAGTACCACATTTTAACAAGTAAGAACGCTAGGGCACTATTCATTCATACTAGTTTAATATATCGAGAAAAAAATTAATATATGTATACTAAAGGCTATTTTAGGTATATTGGTACAGTACAACATTTAAATCATACCATGGAGTCGAAAATATACCAGTACAAAATATACCAAACATTACAAAATATACCATAAATATTGCAGTTGTTATTGTATGTACGGAAGTGGGCGTGGCAAATTTGAAACAAACTTGATCTGCGTGCAAATATTATAAGTGCTGTCAAAATTCAATGCTCTATCACCTATATTCTCTGAGATTTATGTGTTTATATAGACGGATATCGACTGTTGACGCTGAGCAAGAAAAATAGGGTCGAAGATCCCTCATTCTGGCTGTTACATGCATTTACTGACGGCACAAAGTTATAATACCCTTCTACATTATAGGTAGCGGGTATAAAAACAGGAAGCATAAACAAGAGAAGTCTGGACTAGGAAATGCTTTTCGCTTCTTATAAGCAAATCTAAAATGTTATGAATACTCTTTTTTTACATAGAATTGTTGACTCACAAGCTTTGTTTATTAATTAAACGAAAGGCGCAAGAGAATTGAACACTTGGAATTGCAAAATAATACCACAACGTGAGGGGAGCACATAATTAAATATTTTCGGTATTGAAACTTGAATGAAAAAACGTGCGCGCATATACTCACGATATATGTATGTACATATATGTAGGCATGTATTCAAATTCGAAAATAAACTTGATTGGCGTGCTGAATACAGACGAATAAACAAATAAGTAGAACATATACAAAAAAAAAAAAAAGAGAAACACTCAACTTTGGGGTATACAAAATTTGTATATTTAATAATAATAATGATAACAACAGCGACTGAGAGAAAACTAATTAGAAATGCCTTAACTATCTGATCTGAGCACGCAACGCTATCGAGCTGGGTATCTCGACGTTGTTCACCTGCAGCAGTTGCACAAGATTGCGGACAAAGTCCTGCGATACCTTCAGTTCATCGTCCGCCTGCAGGCGATCGTACAGATCCAGGGCACCCTCATAGTTGTTGGTCTTGGCAAACTGTGTGAGCAGCATGTCATAGATGCGCTGCTCGTCGATGGCTCGCTGCAAACCGCGAACTCCGCGCGCCAAACGCAGCAGCGTTTGCACGGCGCCCTCTTGACCCAAATGCTCGCAGTTCTTCAGCAGCTGTTCGTGATTCAGTCGAAACTCTGGATTGATGATCAGTCGACGCAGCTGCGTTTCCGTGCCGGATTCAGCGAGTGCCAGCAACAAGGCGCTATTCATATTCACGCTGCCATGGACTCGCGTCACCGTCGCCGTCACATTGGCCAAATGCTGTTGCGCCGACTCCTTGGTTGTGCCCGGGAAGCGTGCCAGCTCCTCCTCGTGGCCATTGCTCAGCTTGACCAGCAGCGAGAGCAGCTCGAATTGCAGCGGTGTGTGCTTGTAGCGTGTGGCCAGCCGTTGGAACTCGGCGATTACGGCATCCAAATCGCCACGCAGCAGCCACTCACGCAACACGGGACCGAGCAGCGCATTGTGCGTCTGACAGTAGCCAAGTTTTCGCAGGAATTCAAACGTTTCGAAGGTCAAGCTGTGGCCGGAATCGGGCACCGGTTCTTTCATCGCCTGCTGAGCGACGTTGTTGAGCAGCTGCCACACGTTCTTGATCACATAGTCGCCGCCGTTCACTTTATGCTGTGCTGCACGCTCACGCAGCAGCTGCTTTGCCTCTTCCAACTGGGAGTTGTGCACCAAGAGTGCGGCATAGTCAATCAGCTTGTGCTCATCGATCTGGAAACCTGGAGAAGAAAAGAATTATATTGAACAATTGATTACAAGAAGTTCAATTTTAGCTTAGGATAATAATGTTGAATAAATGTGTTGACAGATGTGATAGACGTGATAATGTCGCATTAAACTTGAGAAATTAAGCTCAAAATATCCTAATCATGTTCTAGCTTAAGTAATCATTAAATGAATTTTAATTTTTTATAAAAAATGTATCTACGACAAATTGAAAAATAAAAAGTGTTAAATCGAAAGCTTGTTGCAAGTTGAACCATTATAATTAAGATTAAATAGTTAAATAACAAATTAAATGCAAGATTTATATTGAAATATTCAATTTATATTATTTAAATAATAGTTAAATAACAATTTGAAATCCATTTCAATATATACTCTCAATTATGTATGTCAAATTTAAACATTATTTTTTTAGATAGGAAATATTTTTATTAATATTCCAATTTTTATAACTATCCATCCAGTTAAAATTTAATGAATACCAAAAAATTAAAAATTAAATTAAATTTAAAGAAAGCAAAAAAATTACGTTACATCGAACTTTAAAAGATAAGTAGATAAAACAATAAAATAAGATTCAATATTGCAAATACTATTAATTTGTCTCATTGTTTAATAAAATTAACTGGAGCAACAAAAAGAGATATGCAAGCGAGAAGACGGTAAGTCTAACAACATTATTTTTGTATTCTATATATGTTATTATAATTTAGCTACTATATGCACGATGACCGTTAAGTGAAATCAATAGCACATAAGATAAATGCCTTTCAATACACTTGCTATCTTGTTTAACTGCACTAATTGGAACCGAAAAATTGAGGATGTTAAGCATAAAGATATAAAGTGAAACAACTGAATTTGATCAGTGCAATTTCTAAGTTCTTTTCTGAGCCATATGTATATGTCGCTAGATGAATTCATATACTAAACACAGTGTGGCAGTTAAGTGAAATTTAAGGCCGTTAAGCGGGACACAAAATTTGTCGCCATATAACTCACCACTGTGTAATTTCTAGGGTTTTTTTAAGCAATACATGCCGCCAAATGAATTCATATACTAAACACAGTGTAGCAGTTATGTGAAATTAAAGGCCGTTAAGCGGGACACAAAATTCGATGCCCTGGAACTCCCCTCTATGCAATTTCTAAGCTTTTTTTAAGCAATACATGCCGCTAAATGAAATCATATACTAAAGACAGTGCGGCAGTTAAGTGAAATTCTAGATCGTTAAGCGGGACACAAAATAGGACACCCTGCAATTCCTTTCAATGCAATTTCAAAGCTTTTTTTTAAGCAATAGATGCCGCCAAATGAATTCATAGACTAAATAGTGTGTCTGTTAAGTGAAATTAAAGACCGTTAAGCGTGATGACTCTGCACTCACCTGGATAAGTTTTCTGCAATCGCAGCAACGTCTGCTGAGCACGCGTCACATCCTTAAGCTTGATGTGCAGATCGAGAATCGCCGCCAGCATGCCTGGACTGATCTGAACACGCAGCGCTTCGCATTTGGCCAACAACTCGAGGGCACGCTCCAGGCGCCCATCACGGACCGAGAGCTGCAGCAGCCGACGCAGCACGCCACGGGTGTTGAGCTGCTTGGCCTCCAGTTCGATGAGATGGCACTCCAACTCATCCAGCGACATGTCACGCGGATGCTTGATGAAGCTACCGCCGCCGCTGCTGACGCTCACATCTGGTGGCAACACCAGCTCCGACTGTCGCATCTTTTGCAGCACCTTGACAATCGCTTCTCGGGTATCCGGCTGCGCACTGGCTGCTGCCACATGAAGCAGCGACTCGGCTGCCGCCGGCGACATCTTGAGTTGCAGTCGCTGCATCTCGTGCAGGAAGCGTAACAAGCAGTCGGGCTCCTGACGCAAACGCGTTTGTGGTCCGCACATCTGCAGCAGCAGCGCACCAACGAAATCCTCCTGCCGCTGCAACGAACGCTGTTGCAGCGCCTGCGTCAGCTGCGCAAATGCAGCATACCGCTTGGTGGCACGAGCATGCACCGCCAGCGAGGCGAGCGGCGTCAAAAGCGGCGCCAGCTGCAGTCGCGTGGGATACAGCTGCAGCAGCTCCACAGCCTGCGTCAATTGCTGCTGCAGCAGCAGCTGGATGAGCACATGCGACAGCGTCTGCGAGGTACGCACACCGACCTCGTCGAGCTGTTGCAGCGCCTGGCGTGGCTGTTGCAACGTCTGCCACAGCCGAGGCAACACGTAATCGCGCAGCGTGACTTCGTCGCACTCGACGCGGAGTCGCTGCATCTCGGCGAGCACACGCAACACGCCCGACTCGCCCTCGCTTCGGTGCTGCTGCAACACCAGCGGCCAGAAGTAATGCGGCCGCAGCGTCTCGCCCGCCGCACTCAAAGCCTCCAGGCAGTCGAGCGCCAGCGATGGCTGGCGACGCAGCGCCAATTCGGTGAGCAGCTCCAAGGCGCGTGTATTCTGTCCACGCTGTCGCAGCTCGGTGGCGAATTTCAGCATCTGTGGCAGCGGCGTGCGGGCGTAAAACAGTTCGTGCAACAGCAACGTCGCATAGCCATCAATGCTCTGGTTCTCGTTGTATTGCGGCGTCGGCAATGCGCCCACCAGCTGTATCATCTGTTCCGCCTGGCCGCGATGCAGCAACTGTATGCACAGGCTGCCAATGGCCGGCGGCACATCCGCATCCTCGACAATGTCACGCGGCAGCTGCGCAATGAGCTGCTGCATTAGCGGAGCATCCCAGTGCTTGCTCAGCACCAGGGCGCGCAGCATCTGCAGCAGCTGCGGTGCGTAGAAATGTTCCGGGTGCTGCTTAAGCAGTTCTCGCGCCTTCTCCAGTTGTCCGTTCTCCACGTAGGCCACAAAGCACGTGGCCTGAGTGCTGTAGCTGGGCGGTATGTTGGCGGCGAGCATGCTGTTGAGCACCTCGGCAACACCAGCGAGATTCCCACTGCGTCCATGGCCCAGGAGCAGCGCATGAAAGTTGCGCTCGGTCAGTGGAAAGTTGTGGCCACGCTGCTCTGCCAGCAGTTCGGTGGCTTGTCGCATATTCCCGCTGGCACCGGCTACGTCCAACAAGGCTGCATAAAGTTCCGCATCTGGTGGCCCATTGTAGGTGGCAATCTCGGCAAGCAGCGCACGATGATCGGGCAGCGGTAGCTGGTTCTGACGCAGCATCTGCAGCTGTGTGTGATAGTGCGATATCGATGGTTGCGTTACCCTGAGCAACTGTGTCCAGATGCGGCGAAAGAGCTGCGAACGCTCTTTGTTGCTCGGCACTGGCAGCAACTCGGGCACACAGACGCCAAGGAGAAAGTGCAGCTGATTGGCCGTGAGTGGTGGTGATTGATCAAAGGACTGCTTCTCCAGCTGCTGTAGCAAACGATCGACATGCTCCAGACGACAGACGCTGTGTTGATTGTAGTAGGTTTCCAACTGTGTCCACATGCTCTCGACGCTCACTTGTTGTGTGGCAGTTGCTTTGCCTGTGCGCTTCTTAGTGACTCCTGTTGCTGCAGTTGCTGTGGAATAGTTGCTCCACTGGGCAGCTACTGTTGTCCTGTTGTTGTTTGGCATTGCATAACGTGGGCAGCCAAATATTCGAGTTGCTTGCATTGGCAGCCGCATTGAGCGGCGCAACTGCTGCCAGAGTTGGCTGCGTAACATGGCCATGGCCAGGGGCAGCGATTCCTCCAGAGGATTGTGTCCAAAACAAGCAGGCAAAACAAAACAGTTACCACAACGGAAAGATCACAACACGCGCGCCGGTAAAAACAAGTGACGATAGCGAGTCGATAGATTCAGCGCACGTAACTATCGCTCTGCACAGCTGTTGGTGGCGGCGTGCCGATAACTTTGTTTTGAGCAACGATTATTCATATTTGAAAATTTACGCGAGTACAAAAAATGTACTCCAAGTTAATTGGTAATTAGATTGCTCATTCATAATGGAAATTAATAAAATATATTACGAAAATTAGTTAAAAATTGGTAACAATTTATCTAAAGGTAACATTTTATAATTTAAAATTAGTGAAAAGAACCCAAACGCAAGTTGTAATTAATATTTTATTTCTTTGTTATTTGCAAATTTATCAGTTTTTGCACAAGAATGGAGCATGGTCATAATAATAAACTACTTGAGATTAAGAGATAATACGACCCCCTGAAGTCAAGTCTTATCACAAAAAGAAATGTTTGTCAAGCTCAAATCCAGTTCAAACAACAAAACATAATTTGGGTTTAAGTAAAGTATTTGCTTTATAACCATAGTAAACATAATATCAAAGAATCAACAAATGGTTAAGCTATAAAGAAGAGTCCAAAAGGAAGTGAAAGTAATTAGTTATAGTTATCTTACAATAGATTTATTGCCTGCATATCTGGGATCGGAACGAACCTTAGAACCTAATGACATCTTACAGTTTGCTGCTTATCTTCTTGCGCCTGGCAAAGGCCAAGATCTGCGAGCGATAAGTGGGCCCAGCTCGCAGCTTCTCTAGCTCGGCGGCCTCCACGTTCAGAGTATCCAGCAGCTGCTGTCGCCAGGGCTGCAAAAGCAGCCGCTTCGTGGCCATCAACGAGACGGACGGCAGCTTGGCATGTTGTTCCATACGCTGCCAGAACTCCTCAACATTCGACACCAGGCCGGCAATCATGCCATGCTGCAGTGCAGCCTGCGCGTCGAGGTGCTCGCCAAAGAGCAGCATTTCAGAGGCTTTGCTGCGTCCCAAAATCTGTGGCAACATCCAGCTGGCACCGCCCTCCGCACACAGACCCAGCTGCGAGAATGGTGTCCAGAAGCGAGCCGAATCCGTGGCATAGACGATGTCGCAGAGCATCGCAATGATGACGCCTAGGCCAATGCAATTGCCCCGGACGAGAGAGATGAGCACCTTGCGGTTGAGCAGCATCTTCTTCACCAGCGAGGCCATCACAAAGTTGCTCGCTTTGAAATGCACGTCCAACGCTTCGTCGCCGCTCTTGCGCTGCATCGCTAAGAGATCGCTCAAGTCATTGCCCGCTGTGAAGGCAACATCGTCGCCTGTGAGCACAACGACACTGATCTGCGAATCGGTATTGGCCAAGTCCAGGGCACGCAACAGTTCGTAGATGGTGCGACGACGCAGTGCATTCTGCAGCTGAGGGCGATTGAATTGGATAATTAAGAGAGCGCCACGGCGCGTAATTAAGAGCTCCTTGAATGTCTTCAAATTGACAACGGCCGCAGCTCCGCTCATTGTGACGTTGTAAAGCAGACTGAGGCGACCAGCATTCCATTTAATTGTCGATGCCTGCAGTTTGTGTGTGTGTGTGTGTGTGTGCGGGGTGTATGACAAGCAGCAAGACAAGAGTCAACAAACAGGCTTCGGCAAATAGTTTCCGATTATCAGAGACATCGTTGAGGAGGTCGGCCTGCTATCGCTGCTGCTTGATCAAAGTACAACAGCAGCGCTGCCATTGAATATGCTCTCACTCTCTCCGGCACTTTTACTCCTCTACTCTCTCTCCATTCCTTTATACCGAAAGGCAACAACAAAGGCAGCCAATTTCGTGGCTTACATTTAACAACGAAGAGAGCCGCGCTTAAAGTCACCGCCGCTTAAACACGCTTCTTTTTATGGTTGTTCCATAATTGAAGTCAACTCAACCACACCTTTTAAACGCGTTACACGCGTCTGCAATAAAGTCAAACACCCACAACTAAAGAGAGTATGCAAAAGAGTCATTACACTGCATTCACTTTTGCAATGTGTGGAAGCAGCACGGCAACAAGTGCCAGCGGCAGTCGAATGCATCCAACAGAGACAGAGATAGCAACATGTTTTCCTGTCTTGAGCTGTTTGGACAGCTTGAAGTCTCCACTCTCTGTTGAGAACTATTATTATGAGATAATTGAAAGCTAATTACCTTTATATAGTATAGCAATAATTAGAAGGTGTGTAGGTAATTGCAATAATTTATAAATATTTAATTATTACAATGTATCAATGTATGTATCTCTCCATCTCTTACAATCTTTCGCGCTCATTGCGTCGATTGATTCAGATTTGAGTGTCCTACTTTCAGCTGGGAAAACACTTGGCGAGAGTCACGTATTATAAGCATTACTCTAATTTTAATTTAAAAACAAGGTTTTTAACCAGCTCTCATACATCCAGGCAATCACTTCCTGCTGCTGCTGCACTACAGCAACAATGTGTGCTTACAAAACAAACAACGTTTATAGCTCGTTGCTCTCTCCGATTTTGTTTTTTGTTTTTAGTGTTCATCGAGGTGGGAGAACTTTTTACGCAGCTTCTCGCGTCGTTCCTTCTTCACATTGCGCCACGGTTTGGCTGCAGCTCCAGCTTCGTTGGCTACCAAGGTGCCATCGTTGGCCAGACGGACGTGGGGAAAGTTGGTGCGTCCCTTGACGTGGGCTGTACTCGGTTTGTCGGTAAAGAACTGGTTATCCAATTCCTTGGACGAACTCTTATCGATCTGCAAGCAGGGAAATCGAATTATTTATCAAATATGTTTTATTAATTATTTCATAATCTTAAAGAGAAATAAAATATTAAATATTGGTTGAAATAAACAATTGAAATTTGAAAATATCCCAAAAATGTAAAGCAATCAAAAAGAATAGAAATAACATAATATCATTTTAGTAACTAGTACTAGCAAAAATAATAATAGTATTATAGATTTATCGGTAAGTATAAATTGAAAACAGGAAAAACCGTAAAACTTAAGAAAGATTCAGTGCGATTTGAAATAGTCTCTTTTTTTTTGCTGATCTAATTCAAATATTTTTGTAAATAGATACAGCCTTAATACAGTCGGACTAACTTCTTGATAAACCGTATTTCACATACTTTCAAAAGTAAAGAGTCCACAAACAATATAATCATACAACTATAAAGCAAGTAAGAAAGCTACAATCGAGTGTACTCGACTGTGAGATACCCGCTATCCATTTTAAATAAAAGCAATATATTTTGCGATATTATTCTCAAAATGTACCAAATATACTGCAAAAATACTAAAAATATACCAAATGTTATATGTGGTATATCGACATTGTATCGCATTCAAAATATACCATAGACGGCCCAATATACCAGATTGTCAGCCAAAGCAACTAAGACCCCTAGTAAGTAGTCGTTTTTGCCCATACAAAAGTATTTCTTTAATAACTTCCAAAATTTTTATCTGATCGCAACCAAATTCTTAGGAATCATAACTACTATAGTTATTATTGTATATATAGTTATTATTGTATATCGCAACTCTAGCTTTTAAATTACGCTTGTTATTCGATTTTTTTGATTTGCAGGGGCGGAAGTGGGTGTGGCAAAAATTTGAAACAAACTTGATCTGCGTGCAAACATAACGAATGCTGTCGAAAATTATAGCTCTATCTCTTATAGTCTCTGAGATCTAGGTGTTCATACGGACGGACGGACAGACGGACAGACGGACAGACACACAGACGGACAGACGGACATGGCTATATCGTCTCGGCTGTTGACGCTGATCAAGAATATATATACTTTATAGGGTCGGAGATGCCTCTTTCTACCTGTTACATACATTTCCTGTTGGCACAAAATTATAATACCCTTCTACCCTATGAGTAGCGGGTATAATTAAGTACAGACAAAGCAACTTACGCGCATAGCTCTCTGCTGTTGACTAGGCAGCTGCGACTCTTCGATGACTTTGCGCTGGCGTTCGGGAAATGTGTGATACTCAGACTGATCAACCGATGGCGGACCCAGAGCGAAGAGCAGCTTGCCATTGACGTAATCCTTGAGCACATATCGAGCCGAACGCGCCTGATCCGGCTGTCCATTCGATGTCATAAAGCCGCGATTATCTGTGCCACGAAAGTGAGTGAGAGTGGTCAATGAAAATGCGAGAGAGTAAAGCAAATTGATAGCACAACTTACAGCCATAGGCAAGCAGCAGTTCCTCGGAGAATGGCGGACGATCGGGATCCTCGCCTTCCAGCGGCTTGGCTATCACAATGCCATACTTATCCTCGAGGATGTGACGCGGAATGCGCTCGCACAGCAAATTGACGGCAGGCACATGATCACGCATCTGATCGATGGGCAGAATGCCATTGAGCAACATGTCTGCCTTGGTCAGCACAAAACTGGGCATCACCAGACCCGGACAATCGCACAGCAATATATCGTTCTCGAGGAAGAGCGTCTGAAAGCGTTTTGTCTTGCCGGGCGTCGCCGAAACCGAGACTTTCTTCATGGTCATCAAAGAATTGATGGTACTGCTTTTGCCCACATTTGGATAACCGACCATGCCGATGGTGACATGTTGACTACTGTTCCGGGGTCCCGTGTAGATGTGGCGCAGCAAATCAATCAGTTCGAGGCGCGACAACAGATGTGCGCTGTTCTTATCACCCGGTAGACGTGGCAATTTCACCTGTTGCGACTCTGTTTTGGGCTGTATCTTGCTCTCGATGGCATCTAGTGTGTGTTCGACCGCATCCAATGAATGCTGTATATCCTCGGCAGCTTGACGCAACTCTTTTAGCTCCAGTGCTGTCGACGGTGACTCTGCAGCCAACTTGGCTGCCTCCGCCTCACGCTTCAGCTCCTCCTCCACCAGCGTGGCAGAATAGAAAGCTGTGCGTATGCCTTCGCAGTCAAAGTACTGTGCCCAATGCTGACGCTGCTCCAGCGTGAGCAGATCCGATTTATTCACCAGGATCATGTTTAGCTTCTGGCCATCGCTCACCTCGCTCACATAGCGCTCCAAATCGACACTACGAAAGAGCATCGGATTGCGTGCATCGACAATTTGCACCACGACATCGGAACGCTCAACAACGCGCCACAATTGACGCCAGAATTCCAAGTTCTTTTCGTACGGTGTCATTAGAATCTCTTCGTTCTCTTGCAGCAGCGCTAGATCACGGCGCCAATTGAGGAAGACTTCGTTCTCGGCGCGTTCCAAATCCTCGGCACTTGTTTCCTTTGTCCACTTGGGACGACGTGGTATCTTGAGTTGGTCGATGTGCTGAGCGTGCTTCTGATGCATATGCTGCTCTTGTGTCTTGCTCAGCAGGCCGACACGCTGTTTGGGATTCACAAAGGTGATGTTCAGTTTCTCGGCCTGAAATTCTGTGCCCGCCAATTCCGCAGTGCGCAGAAAGGCGTTGAATGACGACTCCTCGGTAACAGAAGAGAGATTGAGACGACCCCAGTCGTAGCCATCTTGCAGCTCCGTTGTGTGCAGCTGGAATACAAAGTTGAGACAGGTCACCTGGTGAAATTGTAAATAGAGTAGAGAAAATTTATTTACGCACCATCGTATCGTTGTCCACTTTGCGACGCGCCGTGTGCCCAAACCGATCCTTGATCAGCTGGCGTCCCAGATTGCTCCCTCCTTTGGTTTTCTTGCCCATTTTGTGTGGCACAAATTGAAATGTATTTATTCTCTACGTATTTAACAACAAAACACGTGCGTGCGCTACAGCAATAGTAAACTGAGAAATGTCAAGATATCGATAAATGTGCGATTGCTGTACGAGTGCAAGTTATCGATATTATGCACAACGATATTGCGCATCGATGATTTCTCATTATTCAAATTCGTTATCGTTATTCAAATTTAAATTATCGTTGCTTAGGATTTAAGAAAATTAAATGCTAAATTGATATCGACCTAAAATGTTTATTTTCAGAGAAGGCAAACTGCATTATATTGCAGAGAGGTATGAATAATTCCTATGTAATGTTTTATACACTTATGACAAATCGTACAATTGGTATAGAAGTTTTTATTTTCAGGAGTACATTTACTTAATTTGTTATTTTTTCCGAAAATCTTCGTTTTCAGGAATTAGAATTATTTTAAAAGAAAGTTGTTTAAATTAAGAAAGTATAATGTATAAAAATATATTCGATAATTGCTTTAAAAGTCAGGAGTATTTATTTGAACTTAATAAAAGTAAAATCGTTCTTAACTAAATATCTGTATATTTAAGTAAAGTCAGCATTTACAAATTGCAATTGCTTGAAATGTCATGAGTATTTGAAAAGCTTTTAAATTGTTTTGTTTTTGGTACAGGATCGCAGTTTGTTCGAAGTTGTAAGAGTTTTTTTGGAATGCCACCCAACACATAGTGTACTTAACCACAGGATAACTAAGACAATCAATAAAACCTATACTCGTCCTCATCGGCATCCTCAGGCCAGACAATTGGCCAAACCGCATTGCGAGCACAATTCCCACCTAATGCCTTGCAGAATGTGTTGAAGGTGCTCGCCTTGTTGAAGCCGAGGATTTCGCGCTCCTCATAAATGCGATAGGTGAACGTGCTCTCATAGGTGCCTACAAAATGCTTCGCATATGAGCAAATCAACTGATCCACAATCGCCACTCCGCCATCCTTTAGCTGATTGCGTTGCCACTTCGACTCCGGCGTGAAGTGCACAAAGCGAAAGCGATAGAAGAGCTCCTTGAGCTCGAGCAGCTCATACGGTGTTGCATCGCTGGCCACAAACACGGTGGTCATATTGAATGCCCGAAGCAGCTGCTTCATTTGCTGTGCGGCCGCCTTCAGCGTGGGTGTCGTCGATTCCCGTGACTTGACAAAGTCGCCTCGCCTCAGATGCGCACACAAATAATCGCCACCGCGTGCATCACGCTTGTGCCGCTCCAGCTCCCACATTGCCGGACGTTGGACGCCCGCCATACTGTCTGTGGTGCCCAACGAAGCCAGTCGAAAATCGGCTGCCACCTGGCTGAGCTGGGGAGCGAAACGCATCGAGCGTCGTGCAAGCCAAAACTGCTCATCGCCCCAGTTGTCGTGGAGCACGGTCTCGGCACTGATCACCGCATAGACACGCATATCGTGGGCATCCTCTGCGCCCGCGGTATCCTCACGTATGGCCTCGCGCAACAGACGCTCGAGGAGTCCGGCGCTGCCCTGAAAACGCACACAATGATAGCGTCCGTGGCGCAACAGCGGCTGCTGGAGCAGCGCCCCGCCACTGAGGGATTTCTCGTTGCAGGCATCGGGCAATGGCGGCGTTGTCACACGCTCGTATTTGTCGCGAAAGATGCCCTGCTCCAGCATGATCTCGTAGTGTGTGAGACGAAAGACCTGCGACACATGGACAAAGGGCGGCGCTGGATGGCCAAACATGCGGTATTCGGCTAGGAACTCATCGTAGTCGAGGACGGGAGCAAAGCGACGCAAACTCTCCACGTCGAAGAAGTGACGCCAGAGCAGATTGGTCTGGGCCAGGCCGTGGGAGTGCCAGTGGTAGAGGCGTGGCCAGGGCGGCAGCACAAGACGCACGTTGCGAAAACGTTTGTTGCGACGTTGCAGGCGACGCACAAACACCGCCATGCGAATGTAGACGTCGCGTCGTAGATTGAATCCCTCCGAGATGTTCACATCGTATAGCAGATAGACGGCTCCTCGCAGTGGCAGAATATCCGCTGGACAAGTGGCTGTCGCCTCGCCCGGCAGCTGTTCCCAGAAGAGGTGCCGTTGACAGTGGTTACTGCTGAACCTGACTCCATCGGTGGTGTTGTTGTTAGTGTTGCTGGTGTGGGCAACGGCGACCAGAAGCGAGTGCAATAGTAGCGACAGAAGCGATAGCTGTGACCACCGCACTGGCCACCATTGTGGCATTATTTTGAGTTACTCTTCGACTACAACTAAAGCGGAAATAAGAAAAAAGGCGCTGGCTAGCTACAAAACTAAAAATCTGCGATTGTTTACTGCTCCCGATTGCGATAACGATTGTGAACAGTGCTGGAAAGTGACAAAAACCGTTAGTCAGCTGTTGAATACCTGTCAATCTTATCTTAGTATATTATAATATCTTAAAGATACTATCTTTAATTATATATTAGTTTTATTAAATGATTATTAATTTGAATTTCTAAAATAACAGAAAAACGATAATTTTGCTCAGCTGACAATATCGATAGTAGTGGCTTGGATTTACCGTACAGCTGATTACCGATAACTTTTCCAACTCAGCTGACGGTTACTTTTGCCTGGTATCGATAGTTATGCTAACGGCTGCATCGAACAACAGTTGTCTCCCATCTCGAAGCGCTACACGTGCCAAACATTTAAATTGTGTATTTAATTCGCGTTCTGTTTACCGATTTATGACTGAAACTATTGCCTAGAAACATTGCGAAATGGGCTCACAAAAGCTGGAGTACGATGCCAGCCTTGGCGGTCGTGAGACGCTGCCAAGCCATGTGGCCACATATCAATACGCTGCCGGTGCCCTGAATGAAATCAAAACACTGATCGAGGAGGCGCAACTGCCGGCGAGCAGTAAGCTCATCTTTCAAACGCTGCCCAAGCACATGCGTCGTCGCGCGATGTCGCATCACCCCAAGCGTTTGCCACGCAAATATCGTGCCGCCCACAAATCCCAAATGGGCAAGGCGGGCAATCAGCCGGTGACCAATAAGCGACCCTCGCGCAAATATCGCCGCCGTCCCAAGAATCTGATGCGTGAATATGTGCGGCGACAGCGCAAACACCGTTGGCTGGAGACGCACATCTGGCACGCAAAACGTTTCCACATGATCGATCGCTGGGGCTACCGTTTGCCCTACGCCAGCTGTGACAAGACTTTCCGGGCTTGCTATCGGGCCAGTGGGACTCATTGCCTGCTGCAGGACATGAGCTTCTACAGCTGCGTGCAGCTGCAGGGCCGGCTGGAGCTGTTGCGTGCCGGCTTCCAGCGTTTGAGCAGCGATCGCTGTGGGCTTGGCATTGCGGCCAAGACATTTCTCGAGGGGTATCGTGAGGGCAGCATCGAACTCTTTGCGGATGGCCAATATCCAGCAGGAGCGCTGCAGCGTGTGCGCTTCATGTGGCGTCGCGAAACAGAAGGCGAGAAGGCAAATATGCGCACCTTGTGGCTGTGGCTTCATCCGGCGGCAGCAGAGGCGACAATTGAGCAGCTCAACAGCGTGTTTCAGCTGAAGTCAGCGAAGCAGCAAACGTTGCCCTTGCCCGAACAGGACACTGACAAATCGAAGCCGCTTCGTTTCTGGACACAAACCAAGGCTGTGGAACGTCATCGCACCTATGTGAATGCCGAGGATGCTGTGGAGCTGCTCGTGTTGGAGCAGGAGCTGAATCGCTTCCGTCTCACCGGTGATAATTGCCAGCGTGTGCTTGCCGCCAGTTTGCGTGCCGAGCGTCCGACGAAGCTAGAAGAGCAGGCCGCCTACTGTGAGGCTACATTGCAACTGGAGTCGCCGCAACAGGCGCCCGTCTCGAATCTAATAATGGGCTATCAAGTCATCGATCCGCGTCTACAGCGACCCAGGCAACGCAGCAAAGCAGCCAAGTCCGAGTTGCCAGCCACTGGCAGCACTTTGTGTCTGCAACAACGTCCCGACAATCTGCCCGACAGCGGCTTGTGGGATGCGGAGGTGCGCGAGCGTCTCGGCCAGAACATGTTGACGGTGCACAAATACGAGCAGCTGCGTCAGCAAAGCGTCGTCGTGCCCGGCGAGCCTTGCGCCTTCGAGGAGCGTGTGCAGTCGTTGCCATTGTTGCTCATTCAGCGTCCGGGCTGCCATGAGGGACGCCTGGGCTATGGCTCTGGCTGGGATGTGATTGCGCCTGCCGACTATGGCATGGCGCTGTGGAAGACATTCGTCATGTGGGGCGCACGCCCAGGTGGACTGCGAGAGTTCGATTCAGTCGCCAGGGAGGCGGGCGTCGAGCAGCATTTGCCCGACACCATTGCAGGTGAGCATGGACTAAACAATAAGATGCAAAATGAGGGATTGCGCTTAGATTTCAGACAAAAAGAGAGCAAGTGGGTGTCTGCAATAGACCCTTTACTTTTGTATGGTTCAACTTTAAATTTTGTTATATTAGTATATCATCCATCATTACAAAATTTGGAGAGTGTATAGAATAGAATGAAAGAATATGAAAAGTTATTTTCGTGGTCTACTGAGGTATAAGCTAATAGACAAATAGATTCAAGAACTTTTTTTGGATTTGGGGGCAAAAATGTAATTCCTCAAATGGGAAAGGAATGCAAAACTATGTTGCCTATCTTTGATAGTACTTAACAAGAATTACTTATATAGCTAATGAGATCTGGGATTGTATAAACAATACGCCTGTAACAAACTGAGCTTCTTTTAAATGTTAAATTTTATAAAATATTTATTTATAGCAAGAGCGTAAAGAAAAGATAAAACTTCCCGATAAAAGGTATTCATCGGATGAGAAATCCATATTTTATAATGGGAAAATACTTAATTCAAAATCATATTATTTCCAATGTTAACTAATTCTTTCTTACTCTACAGGCAAACAGCTTGCTGCTCTGGCGACTGCAGAACGTCGCCTGCGCTACTTTCGACTGCCGCCCAACAAACGCTGCAATTACCGCAAACTGTCCGTCGTCAGTCCATTTGCAGCGCCGTGGCAGCAGCTGGTGCGCGATTGGCGTGAAGCCAGCGATGCTGCCTTCTATGTGCTACGCGATCACCGGTTGTTGCACAGTCTCAAGCAGTGTGTGCTCCATGGACTAGTTGATTATCCCGCCGAGGTGCCCGACGACAGTCTCATCCAGATTCGCTTGCAGCTGCATGCTCGCGGTCAACTAAAAGCAAACGCCTTGATTTGCCTGCCCACGTCACAGGATTGGCAGCGTCAGCGGCGGCAGCTGAAGCGCAACGATCTGGCGCCCGTGCATCTGGAGCCACCGCTGCCCGATGCCAATGAGCGGCGGCGCAAGGAGACGCGTCTGGGCCACAAGCGACTGCTGAAGCGTTTGCGAGCGCGTCGCGTGCGCGAGAAGCGCAAATTGCAGGAGACGAGCACGCGGCGTGTGCACATTCGTGCAGCGCAGACAGCGCAGCTGGTGCGTGAGCAATTCGAGCGGATGTGTCGCCTCTGGCTGCCCACGGAGCCGGCGGAGACGCGAGACAGCGTGCGACGTCAGTGCAGTCGCGAGGTGTTTGGCTATGTGACAACGGCTGGCTTCAGTTACAGCCAGGCGAAGGTCTGCGGCGTTGGCTATGTGGTTGCAGCGGGACTTCGTCAGCTGCTGGCGGAGAGAGTGGACAGAGGAAACGGGGGCAAGACGCTGCTGTGTTTGGTCCGTGATGCAGATAGTTTGGTGTATCGATTCGCTCGTCTCGAAATCAGCGAGTCCATTCTGTTGTCGCCTTGCTGAGCGACAGACACTGGGGGGCTGTCAAAGTACTGATTACTATGTATATGTTGTAGATAAATGACTTTAAGTGACTAATAAATTATACAAAATTGAATAAGCATTTAGAACACTTTATAAATCTTTAAAGCAAAAATTATGATACGATTCACGTTTTATTTACGATGAATCTACAAATTGCTCAGTGGCGCCATCTATGTATCGTTTCTGTAATGAAAATTTAAATTGCCAGTGCTTGAAAGTATGCTACATAAAATTATTCAACATATGAGGTCATCGAAGGATTCGCACCCAGGAACTGTGAACAAAATTTGTGATATCAAAAGGAATTCATTCTTAAATTAAGAGAATTTAATGAAGTTTTTGTTTCCCTCTTTACTAATAAAAAAACACGATTTAATTTTGTTGTACATATTTTTAATACTAATTTTATTCAATTTAAAATTACTTGTATGCCTTTTCTTTTTGTTTTGGTTTCTTTTTTTTTTTTGTTTTTTGTTGAAGTTCTTGTTTGTTTGTCTTTGCATCAATGTCTGCATTTGTTTGTAATTCATATGTTCGTGTGAATGCGAATTTGAGTGTGGCCCGTGTTTGAGTGTTGAGCATTTCGGGTATACTCGTGAGTGTATTCGCATTTGTTGCTGTTGTTGTTGTTGCTTTTTGTTTGTGGTTGTGTCTAAGATGCGACAATGATTTAAAAATTGCTTACAACTTGGTGTTGCTGTTGTTGCTGTACCGAATTTCGATTTGTTTTGTTTTTGTTATTATTATAATTATTATTTATTTATATTTTGTTTTCTGTTTTGTTTACTTTTAGCGGTTATGGGAAAATGTATATTAAATGCATGTAAATTTCGCTTAATGTTTTCCGTTTTTAATTTAATTTATTTATAAATATGTATGTATTGATTTATTTTGTTTTCTTTATTATTTACTGAAATCGCCTATATATATGTATATATATATATATATATATATATATATATATATGTGTATGTATATATATATGTACTTATGTATACACGTATATGCAAATATGTATATATGTTTTTTGTTCATTTTCGTCGTTGAATAATTATCTTCTGGGTACTGTTTTGTTGTTGTTGGTGTTTCTTGTTGTTGTGCGTTTAGTTAGCCATGATAGTACTTGTTGTTGTTGTTGTTGTTGTTCTTGTTGATGTTTTCTCATACCGAATATATCATATTAACCACATATATCATATAACATATACCATATACGAGTACATTTGTTTTTTTTGGTTTTTTTTTTTTGTTTTAGATACAGTTACATAATTCCATTATGTTGTCGCGACATCGTTCTTTGTAAAGTTCACTTATAATTATACAACTTAGTTGAAACATTCAATAATTTTATGTTGTAGTTATTAAAAATACATAAAATACGATCTTATGTTTAACTAAATATTAAAGAAAAAACAATTAGATATACGCTTCTTATATGTGTATACATATATGCATATATATTATATGTATATATATATATATATAGATATATATATTTGTAATTCGCGATCTCGATTTGAGCTCTCTTTCTGTTCTTTTGATGAAGACTCGAAGATAAAACGAAGCACAATTAAATGTCATCTAACTGAATTCGCCATTTTGAAATAATGCAGAATGTGTTCGTATGTGTGTGTGTGTATGTGTGGGTGTGGGTGTAGGTACATAGCCAGCACATGTATGCGTATGTTTGTGTGTGTCTTTGTGAGTGTACGTGTATGCTACGGTACAATGAAAGAGAGCGAAAGAGAGAACAAACTGCAAGAGAGTGCGCTGAACTATCTACTTACGGCATGCGATGGCCTCTCTATACTTACTACACGCATTTCGTTACGTTACGCTACGTTATGTTACGTTACGTTACGTTACGTTTGATTTAAGATTACGAGATTTTTGAAGTACGGAGTACGAATACAATTGTATTTTGTTTTCTTATCTTTTGGTTTTTTTTTTTGATTAGTACTTGATGTACCCAAAAAAGTATGCTTCGATTTTGGGTTCACGATTTGAATTTGGGTTTTGTTTGGGAGATTGCTTTGATCACGTATTCGTAATACACTACAAACATAGTACTATATATATGTACATATATGTAATATGTGCGTGTCTGTGAGAGTGAGAGAGTATATGAGAGCAGTACAAGAGACGGCAGTGTATTTTCTTTGTTTGTTTGTTTATAGAAGTCGCCAACACACAAATGTCACATCCTTGCGACCACAAATCTGATAACTTTCCGTTTCCGGTGTTGTAATGTACTTTTGCTTTTTTTTTGTTCGGTTTGCTCATCGTATCTTTCCCTTGATATATGTATATATGTTTTTGTATTTTTTTTTTTTGTTGGTCTTTGGCAAGAGTTTTGCTGTCTGTGTAACCATTTTTGTTGCATTTGTTTTGCTTTGTTTTGTTTGGGTTGTTTGGGCAGCATTTGCTGCTAAACTTTGTTGAATCCGCCTTCTTTGTCGATATAAAACTTTGAAATACTTTGAATTTGGTGGGTTAGTATACATATATTTATAGATATACGTTGCATATCTTTAAAAATGGTTCTTAACTTGTTAATTGTAAACGTTATCGTTATCGTTATCGTTATCGATCTTGTTTTCTGTGCCTCCATTTTGTCATCTTCTAAATGCGCTTCGTTTTCATTGTTTGTTTGGGGGATTCTCAAGAAGAAGAAGAAGGTCTGGCTAACCATACATACATATGTATATATACATATATACATATGTTAATACGACAGACAGAAATCATTTGTTTGTATTATGTATATATATGTGTATATATATATATATATGCATATATTTATCCATTTATCGTTTTGCTTTTTCTTTTTATCTTGTTTTGCAGCTATTACATACATATTTTTTTTTTTTTTTAAATTATTGTAATTACTATTAAGTTTGTTGTTTCTCATTTAACATCACTACTAATAATCAAAAAATGGACATTTATAAACTTTTTATTTATATATATATAAATTTTAAAAATTGTTTTTTTTTTTTTTTTTGTTTTTTTTGTGTTTTACTTTCTTCATTTTTGTTTTCTTTCTGTTTGACTTTTCGTTTTCGTTTGGTTTTCCATGCTTTTTGTTTTTATTTCTTTGGCTTCCCTTGAAGTGCCGCAACATGTTTTGTTTCTTTGTGTGTTTTTGCAATTTTTTCATGTCATGGTAAATTTTTTTCTTTTCCTTATTTTTTTTTACATTGGGCCATGAAGTTGGTTGAACGCATTTTAAGCCGATTTTTTTTTGTAAATTTTGGGTTTTTTAGTTTTGTTTGTTTGTTTTTCATTGTTTTATTGAAAATGCTAAAGTATAAAATTCCAAAAAAGAACTGAATAAATGAAAAATATTTCCAAAGTCAATAAACAATATAATTCATCACAGTTTGTTGTTGTTGTTTGTCTTCGGCAATTGTTTCGTTTTTTTTTTCGGGGGAAAAAAAGAGTCGAAAACTTGCACAAAATGTGCATATTCTTTTCTAGTTTAATTCTTTTTACTTTTGGGGTTTTTGTTTGAATGAATTTTATGAATTTTCGAATTCTCGCGTTTTTTTTCGTTTGTTTCCTTTTCCAACACATTTCATGGCATTCCATAGAGTTTTACCCGTGTCCGTCTGTCTGTGTGAACTGTATGTATGTATGTGTGTGTGTATGTGACTGTTAATTGGCCTGAAAGTCATTGCATACTTTGCGGCGCAGTGGCCGAAAATTCAACGCGGAAAGTAAACAACCTTGTTTCAAGTTTTTATTCTTCTTTTTATCATTTTCGACTTAATTGTTATGATTCTTTTTAATATGCAAAAACAAAAACAATTGAAAACTTTTAGTTACAAAGACATTGCAGCGCGTTAAACAATAAATATGCATAAACAAAAATAAACAAAAAAAAAACAAAAACGGAAAAAGAAAGATATTTATTTCATAATTATAATCGTATAGATAGATAAATATACATAAATTAATTAATTAATATACTATGTGCTGAAATCGTAGTAAAATTAGTAGAACAAAAGCAAAAAGGAAAGCATATTGAATTGTAAATCCTATGACTTAGTTCTTAAGTTTTCCAACTGAGCTGTAAATCCCATGAAAACAGAAACCAACACAAAAATTATATATAATTATAATCATAATTAAATAACAAGCAATTGTTCTCATTTCATTTTCATCATTTTCTCTTTTCGTTTCCTAACAATTTGTTTTTTGTTTTTAGTTTTTTTAGTTTGATTCCAAAAAGTTTTGTTTAAGTTTTGTTTGGTATTTAGCATCAATAAAGATCGTTTGATCGACGGATCGATCATTTCAATCATTTCCATTATACGCTCTAAAGTTTGGTTCTTGCTGTTCCTCAACCACAAACACGCCCACCAAATTTGTTGGGGGCGTCAATGGTCCAATGTTTCGCTTTGGGAGTTAGCTCTCTTTGTTACAACTCGTATTTCATTTCATGTTCATTTTCATGTTCATTTTCTTTTCTTGTGTTTTTCTCGCATTTTTCGAACTTAGTTAACCTATACGTATGCGTAACTAAAAACCAAAAATTTATGTTTATACATATACAATATGTTATATGTATAATATGCAATTAGAAACTAACTTTCAACTTTTTGTTTTTTTTTTCGTTTTTGTTTTTCATTCGTGTGTTCGGTTTGCTATAAATTTTTGTTTTTTTGTTTTTTATAGCTTTGTTTGCATTACTTTTCTGGTTGGTTATATTTTTTGTTTGTTTTCGGTTTTTTGTTTTGTTTTTTTTTTTTGTTATATGTTTTTGTTGTTTGTTGTTTTTTTGGTGCATTTGAAAACCGCCTGGGTTTTAGCAGCTCGAACAGCTCGGAGGTGAAGAGAGCGCTTACTCCAATCGCGCCTTGTAGGTGGTCTTCCAGATCTCGGCAAGTGTCACGGCGCTGTGGAAGCGATGGAAAATGCACAGGGGCAGTGTGATGCGCTGAATGATCGACCAGGGCACAAAGCCATAGAACTCCAGTTGCACCTGCATTGATTCGCAGAGTTTGTCAATTTAATTGTAACGTTATTAACTGGCTCAATAAAGTATTCAACATGCAATTTACACACGGTTCACAACACTCAACTAACTAAAAGCTGTGACTAAGTATTATACATCGATTTCGGAACATGCATTTCAAACTCTGAGCTGTCGTTTGTGACTATAAGATACATTTCAAAATATCTTTTGTGAAGAATGAACAATCTATGAATTGATTTGTTATATTAATTTGACATTCTGTTGAATTTATTTATAATGCAATCATGTTCAATGCTCTGGAAATGTTGGAAATATTTGAGCTCTTATTTCATTGAATTTCCTTATAAATAATTCTTGATTCAAATTAATGAAGAATTTGTAACTCAGTTGAATTTATTTCAAATATAAAATATATTTTACGAATTTTTCGAATGTGTTAAGTTAAATTCATTCGAATTTGCAGATAAGCTGAAATTGTTGTTGCAAGTCCTTAACTTATATTTATTTTTTTAATAAGAAAGAAAGTTACAAAATGAATTGAAGTCAGTTTAAATATAAAGAATTGGTCTAGTTAAGGATCCGTACAGCTCAGAGTGATAATATACGAGTATGTACATTTTAAAGTACTTTATAAAAAACTCTAAAAAGAGTAACGAGAATAACAAAGAACAAACAACGAATAGAACGAACGAGAGCGTTAATCGTCTTACTTAACTCAGTCTCGCTTACGTACATATCTACTTACAGGATTGGCGAATACTTTTTGAGCTTCGAATGTGTAGATGGCAAACATGGCCACATTGCAGATGAGAAGGAAGGTAACGATCTGGCGTCCCGGCTTGCTGCGATCGTGCTCCGGCAAATGGACGCGACGACGCGACACATCGGCAATGAACAGCAGCTGGAGAATCACCTGGAAGACGGCAACGCCGCCCGTGGTCGTGACCAGCAGGCTGGGCTCACTCTCTAGCACCTTGAGGCTGCCGGCAATGATGCTGAACACCGAATAGGTGAACAGGCCAAAGGCCGAGATGCGCAGCAAAATGTCATTCAAATTCGATTGCTCCTCGCAGCGGAATTTTAAGTTCTTGACTCTGTGGAGCAATTTAAATCGTGGTAGATTAAATATAATGAAAATAAATTTAGTATTTTTGCATCTACTATATATCTAACAAATAAGAGAAAGTAATATTCTTTTAAAGTATTTTTGATTCAAATTTGTAAAAAAAAATATTTTAAATTATAATGCACTTCAAGAAGTAATTTGTACTGAAATACTTCTACTGCGCTCGGGACTCAGTTGAGAATCTGGTATATTTTGTAATCGATGGTATATTTTGGATGTAACTCATAGTAGATATACCAAATATAGTATTTGGGATATATTTTAGTATTTTTAGGTATATTTATGGTATACTTGTAGAACATTTAATGTAGTTCAATATCAATATACCAAATATAGTATTTGGCGTATTTTAGTATTTTAGCGGCATTGAATGTACATAGCTTAATATTGATATACCAAATGCAGTATTTGATATATTGCAGTATTTATAGGTATATTTTTGGTATACTTGTAGAACATTTAATGTAGCTCAGTATCAATATACCAAATATAGTATTTGGCGTATTTTAGTATTTTAGCGGTATATTTTTGGTATATTTGTAAAAACATTGAATGTACATAGCTTAATGTTGATATACCAAATACAGTCTTTGATATATTGCAGTACTTATAGGTATATTTTTGGTATACTTGGTATATTTTTTTATGGTATATTGTTTTGCCATATTTTTGGTGTATGTACTAGAACATTTAAAGTAGCTCATAATCGATATACCAAATATTGTCTTTGGTTTATTTTAGTATTTTTGCGGTATTTTTGGTATATTTGTAAAAACTGAATGTTCATAGCTTAATATTGATATAACAAATATAGTCTTTGGTATATTTTAGTATTTTGTGGTATATTTTCGGTATATTTGCAGACTATGGTTTTTATTCAATATGAGTAGCGTGTATCTCACAGTCGAGCACACTTAAGCGTACTTTTCTCGTTGAATTTGGTTTTGTTTTTAAATCTTTGATATATGTATTTTAAAATGAAATTTACGTATACTTGACACATGATATTATGCATCTTGCATATTCTATTGTAGTTAATATTTTTAAAATGAAAATTGAAAACAAAATGCATTCGAGACAAGGGCAGAAGTTACGTGTGAATAATAGTGAAAGCTATGTACATATATAGTTAAACCCACCTGATGAATCCAATGATGATGGCGAGTATGGCAAAGGCCATGAGGATGCAGTGACTGGCATCGGCGAGATAAATGGCCAACAGCGAGAACTGCTGATGACGCACCAAGACGAAGAAGAGTATCAAGCAAATGAGTGCGCCGACCAACAGCAACAGACCAAAGAACAGACCCTTCGACGAGCCAACGCAATCGACGCGACCGGAGCGTGCCTGCTGCGCCATGGCAACGGCGCGACGCGACAGCATCACCTCGAGCCGATGCTCCAGATCCTCATCGTTCATGCGTCCCGGATAGCGACCGATGTGCTTCCACATGACATACAACACCACCGCGCCAATTAACGAATACTCAATGATGAATGGATACAGATACGGCGCCGAATCGTAAACAATCGTGCCCATAATATCAATGCGACCGCAGGCGGTGGAATTGAGTGTGCCAATGTTGGAAGACAACGCCGCCGGATAGATGCTGTCCAGACTCTCCAGATTCTCGAATGCCACCAATCCGCCACCAGCACTGGCCTCATCGTGCGACAGATCCGAATACGTTTGGAAGCTATTCTCCATGCCGGGACCAAAGAGATTGTTCATAATGTTGACAGCACCCTCAGTGCTGCTGCTAACGGCGGCGGCTGCTGTGGCAGTTGCAGCTGTTGCCGCTGTGCTGGGCGTTGAGGCGGCGGCCAAATTGTTGAGGAATGACGAAACGCTACCGCCATCGGCATTGGCAGCAGCGGGCAACGTGCTATCGGCCACATCGATGGGCGTTGAGCTGGATGATGAGGCGGCGGATGCAGCGCTCGATAGGATGCGCTGCAGGCCACTGAAGGGTGATTCACTGGTCGTGCTTAGGTCGAATGGAATGCTGCTGCTGGGGCTGTTGCTCGCGATGGTGGTGCTTGTGGTCATGGTGCTGGTGCTGATCGTGCTGGGGAATGCGGTGCTCGAACTTGAACTCGAACTCGAACTCGAACCCACGGTGCTTGTCGCAGCCGTGGTGCTAGTGATAAACTTCTTCAGCTTGCGGGCCATAGTAGTGCTGTGCCATTGATAGCCAGGTGTTGTGTATGGCAATCGTGTTGTGGTCGTTGTTGTTGTTGTTGTTGGCAATATTGTGCTGGGCAACGCGGTGCTGGTCACATCGCTGCTGCTGCCTCCCATGCCCAAACTCTTCGAGATGCCATCGACAGTGTTGCGCACCAGCTTCGATAGCACATTGTCGCTCTTGTAAACATTCTTGGGCAACAGATCCTCGCCATCGAGCACCTCGAACTCACTGTTCGGTCCGGCATGTGTGCGGAGCACGGTGCCAGCGTGACGCAACGCATGCTGGCGTATCGAATGGGCGATCGACGAGGCATCGGGATCAGCTTCGCGCTTCTGATGATAGATCGTGATCTCGAGCAGCGATTCCTTGACCAGCGTGCGTATCCACACACAAATGTTGGTGGCCACCACATGCATTAGACCAAAGCGAGCGATCACCTTGAAGCGATGGATGTTGAGCTGCAAACGAGAAAGAGACAGCAAAGCAGCAGAAAAGAGAGAGAGAGAGAGAGAGAGAGAAGGCAATGCGCAGTGGCAAATTTTGAGTATGATGAACCATTTCGATAAGCTTACAAAGTACAAAGTATTTACAGTATATGTTTATGTATAAGAGAGAGTATAAGAGTAATTGTATAAGAGTAATTGTTAAGGAAAAGGACGTGTCGCCACTTCTAGCGACTTAAGCAATTTGTATATAGCATTTAACATAATTATTACCCACATCCCGGTAACCCTTAATTACAGCATAAATTTAGTTAAAGCTAATTATGATTATAGTATTAAGTTAGCGCACACATACAAATATAGCTTATACATAGTATATATATAGTTCTATATGTGTATGTGTTGCAATGTAAGCGTTGTAAGTAGGGTAGTATGATTAGAGAGTAGAGTAGAGAGTAGAGAGAGTATGTAGAGAGTAGAAAATGAGTTGTATATCGTACCTGAAATGGTGGCCTAGTCTGCGATCGCGAATGGGGCGGAGTTGTTGGTGGGATTATGTACACAAAAATGGTTCATTAAAAAAACTAAGTACTTTGCACAATTTCGAAAAATTTGTTTATTTTTTTTTTTTAAGAATGAATGAATGAATGATTGAATGAATGAATGGAATGAATGAATGGAATGAATGAAATTTGAATGCGTGTACGGTGTTTGTGAATTGTGATTAATGTGAAAGCTAAAGCTGCGCTACAATCGATACAAAACGATAACCGATAACTGATGGCGATTGCGATTCGACTGTGCCGAATGTGTATGTGTGTCTCAGTGTGTGTGTGAGTGCGAGTGAGACAACTAGTGTGCCACTCAAGCGAAAGCGAACAAAACAAATAAGTGAAATGTCTGATTGATGAATATATATATTTTTTTGTTGTAGTTGTAGATATATGCAAATGCGAATGCGCGAATCAATGATATAATGATCAACTCAACTGAACTAACTGCCAATTAACACGCCAATTGCGAATAGCGAGCGATAACAACTACTGTGTGAGAGAGACAGAGAGGAACGTGGAGACGTGGAGAACAAGACAGTGTGACCGTACCGTGCCTATTAACTGGAAATTGTTAATCTGTGATCGTTACCGCAGCTTGAAGATCGCACACAATTAACGGTATAAGAGCAAATCGTTACAGAGTCATAACCTCAAAAAGGGAATTAATTTTGTATTATTTTTGCATTCTGAATCGGAGTCTGCAACGATTTGCAACAACGTAAGCTTTGCGTGCTCGCTTCCAGCTCGAGGCAAACGAGTTGAACGTGAACTTAAACTTAAAACTAACCTCAATTTGACCGTTGTTGGACGGGGACTTGGATGGCTTTTTAATACGTTTCTTATTTCATTTTTTTTTCAGTGTGTACTCATGATTGTTTTACATACAATAACAGTAGTAGTAGATGGTAGGTAATAGTAGTAGTAGATTAAAGTAGTAGTAGTAGTAGTTGGTAGTTGGTATAGTATTTGTATTTAGTTGTAGGCTTACAGTGTTTAGTTTCATATTTTTCATTTTTAACGTTAGCGAATTGGAGTATCATACTACTAAGCGCCCCAAAAGCGAACTGAATCGACTTACCCGTGCATTCATGAATATAAAGTACATCTGCATGAAGGTGAAGATCATCTGGAGCAGGGGATTGACACCGATCAGTATGTGATGGCATGGCGAATCGAATGGTATCTCAAAGAACGATCCAAACTCCAATCCAATGTAGATCATTGCGCCAAGTCCAAAAGCTGCAAACGAAAACATATCAAAAGCGAGATAGTTTTATTATCGATTCAAGATTTATCCATCGATCAGTTGCGATCAATTGTGATCAGTTGTGGCTTTACCGATGGCACCGACGCGCAAAAAGAAACTTCCGTGCGTGAGATCGCTGTGCGTGGTCTTCCGTTTGCGTACATTCTTCGGGGTGACGGCCACCTCAGCATCCACGGGTGCTTCCTGTGTGCAAGTTGAAAACAATACAAAAGAATGACATGTATGTTAGTATACAAAACACATACGAGTATTTCGAGTACATCAGCTGAATCAGCTGAAAAATTCATATGCACAGCTTAATTGATGTGGCCTTATCACTCGACAAGCAAAAAAAAAAAAAAAAAAAACTCGTCGTCGTCATCTAATTAACGTGGGTTCGTTAATCCAGACCCTCTTCCCCATCACCTATTACATTATTGCATTTATGAGTTACTCATTCACACACTCATTTGGCAGCCCTGACATAAATCACACACAAAATGTATGCGCAAACAATAAGTGCAACAACCAAAGGTTGCATTCGATTTGCAAAGCAACTTCTCTACACTTTTGTTTTAGCACATAGTTATAAATGAATTTTGCGTTGCATAAAATTGTGAGATAAGTTTTCAGTACAATTCTATGAAAGGAAAGAAGAAAGGTGCACAAAGTGAAATATTATGAGAAGCGCGGAGAGAGAAGTTTAATGAGCAGATCTACAAGCAATAAACTACCAGAAAGAAATAAAAGTCAATAAGGAAAATAAATAAGCAATTTATTCTCTCACAGTAGCATTTAGAAAATCACAAATAAAAGTGCTTATTAATATTTCTCTTATTTCATAAAGCTTATTGATAGAGAATATTCTCCATTCAGCCTAAGGAGAAACACAAAAAATGTAGAAATAAGTCAATTCTAGCTAAATTATTGTACTATCAGCATTGAAAGAAGTTTAAATAAAAATTCAATAATATTAAGAAACTAGTAACTAGTAACTTCTCGAAATTTCAAATAGCTTTTTAGAGTACCATAGAATAAAGAAAATTGTATAAATTCCTAAAAGTGTATTGATAGAATATTCCCAACTCTTTTCAGCACTGAGAGATGCGTCAACAAATGTGCAATAATATTAACAAATTCTAGAATAATTCTCGAAATTCCTTAATGCTTATTGCTAGAATATTCTTAACTATTTGAACAATAAATCATCCCACTTTTAATAACATAATTCTCTGCGATTTTGTTGCAAAAATATGTGTTTGTAATCAAAAGAATTAGAAAACTTTTAAGTAATAGCAAATCTTACCTGATATGCGGCGCCTTTGCCAGCTTTGCCAGAGTCCTTAGAGCCTTTCGCATCCTTCGAATCGGCTGGATCTGCATTCTTCGTTTTCTTCGATTTCTTCTCCTTGGGCTGTGGTTTCGGTTTGCTGCCGCCATTGCCGCCATTACAGCAAGAGCTCTCTGAATGTTGGTAAATCAATAAGGAAGAAGGACTCGCACTGAAGAACTGATTGGGCAGGATTAAATGTTGGAGAAGAGATGCGCTTACCCTGCAGCAGGAAACAAAAGACGTACAACAGGAAGAGTATGCTGGTGCCGTAGAGGTACGTGAAGAACGTCTCGTAGTAGAGCACCGGCAGTCGGTGTGTGGTCACATCGCTGATCACATACGCAATGCAGACGACTATCAAGAGGATCGCATACACCAGGCTGGTCACAATGAAGAGCGATGTCCTGTGGCGATGAATTTCAAGCAGACAAATTGTCAGCAAAGTTTCTCTTGCAATATTTCCCTTTATTTGTTTTGCCAAAGACAAATTGCTCATAACCTGCTACATAAGTGTGTGTGTGTGTGAGTATGTGTGTGTGTTAACTGGAATTCAGTTCAAAAGCAAAGTGTATGTGTGTGTGTGGTTTGCTTTTGGGTTAGTGTCAATTACTCGTACCTAGTTTTGAAAGTAGTTCTCTATTAAGTGTGCTGCTAACAAAGTGTGTGTGTGTGTGTGTGTGGTGTCTCATGCTTCTTGAGAGCATCGCTTGACTGCTCGAGTGCATAACCTAGTCACATGCATACCTAACATAATTAGCTATCATCAGACACCAAAACATGAGAACTTTACTCGATACTCAATACTCGATGCAGCATCGCAGCGATGCCAATCAACGTCCATTATGAGTAAGTACCATAGCCACAGTGGGTTACAAAAGTATAGCTCGAGTGTAACTATTAAATAAATAACAGCTTTGCTTCCCAAGACAGCATTTCATTTAAGGAGAGCATAAAATAAACTTTTGTTTTTCCACTTTATTTACTCCTCAGTTAAATATACTTTATTTGCAGTAATTTACTCTTTAATTAAATATACTTCAATAGTAATTTATTCTTAAGTTAGGTATTCTATAGTTGCAGTAATTTACGTTCGAGTTATATATTTTATATTTATTTATATTTGGTAATTTTACAAAATCCTCCAAATATTCTTAAGTTCTGCAGTATAAAACTATGTTCGAATATACTGCAATACTTTAAAGGTTTTTTCTAGAAAACGTTGCAAATTTTAGACTTGTATTTCTTTTTTACTTTGCACAGCACTTGCCCCACTGTGCGCTTGCAGTGTATTGCAACTCATTTGCATTATTTGACCCAGTTAGAAACATCAACGGCAAACAAGCATCTCGCTTCAACGCCCATTTGCAAGCGTCTGTGTAAATGTGTGTTTGTGTGTGGCAAACACATAGATACATAGATATAAAATGTATCTTAATTACAACTGAATGAATACTAAATATAGAAATTGAGATATAGAAGCGAAGCAATTGCCGTTGAAACAGTCTAGAGAAAGATTTTCAAATACTTTTTATCAAAGTGTCGTTTTTTCTGGAGTAGCGGGAAGTTGAGAGGATTTGTGGTAGTTGTAAGAGGATTTTGTATTTTGTTTGCATATTACCATAGTTCGATTGGTCCCGTTATCGGATTGGTTTGATATGTGCCCTGCACCGTTATTTTCGCTGGCATAAAACTGTGCTTATTTGGATTTGGCTTGAACGTGTAGCAAACCCTATAAGACGACACAATCGTTGAGAGACAATTGTTTTTTTTTGTTATTTATAAGAATAAGGGTATTTGGTAGTTGGCTTCGGTACTGGGATTACACAAATACGGAGAGTAACTGGCATTAATCGAGAGAGGGGTCAATGAATTTTCGGCATTTTGCTGTACACAACTTGACGTATATACGAGAGTGGAATACTATTACTATAAAATGTGAGTCGTAGTAATAGTAGCAACAAAGTGTGAACATTGCGATGGGGGATACACATATACTATATACTATATATATCTGTATATATATGTATAGGAAAAAGGTTGTAGTTGTTAGTGATTATGTACAATGGAGCTCTTATTTCTTATTTGGGATAGGTGTGCTTGTGTGTGTATCTAACTGTTATACGTGATTTGTCTCCGTGTATTTGTGTGTGTGTGTGTGGGTGTGTGTGTTTGTATTGTATTTTTGTATATAAAGGAGGGCCTGGCACTTTTGGCGGCCTTGAGTAGCATCCACTGTCCACCCAAACGAGTTTTTCTCTCGCTCTCTATCTTTTTTCTCTCACAAACACACATTCTCATCTGTCAGTCTTACTCGCTCCCTAACGCTATCGCACCTTTGCAACGGCTGTGGCATAACATTCTTCAGCTCCATTTCCTTGTTGGCCGCATTGTTCTTCTCGGCGCTGTCGGTGCTGCCGGCGGTATGGGAACGGGACACCGGCAGAGTTGCCATATTGTCGCCGCCCTCAACGTCGACGGTAGCGACCTTCACTTCACCGCCGCCCATTTGCTCCGTTTCCGTGTCGGTCTCCGTTTTGCTGCCTTGGATCTCTTAACTTGGATCTCCGGTTGTTATTTGTTGTTTTTGTTCTTTTTAGTTTGCTTTGTTTTCAGTTCTTCGTTTATTTGTTTCTTTCCGACACTTTTTGTATTTATTTTTAGCTAGTTGCGAGATTTCACACGCGCGACTGTTTTTGACACGATTTGTGTGGCGTTGTCGTTTGGCTGTGGCATGAAATATTAATGAAACAATTTGCAGCTCGAGTGTTGCATGCGACGCACGAAAGTATGCAACAAATCTTTTGTTGTTCTTAATCGCGCTCTCTTATATAAATGTTCGAATGTGTGTGTGTTAGTGTGTGTGTGTGTGTATTGCTCTCTCTCTTGTCAGTTTTTTTTGTTTTTTGTATGTGGAACGCATTTGAAATGCATTTGGCAAATGGGCAAAACGAGGCGTGGCCAAAAAGCGCCAGGCTTAAGCCGCACTTGAAGCACTTTGCTCTCGTTATTGTTGTTGTTCTCCTTGTTATCGATGTTGTTGTTGTTCTTGATGTTGTTGTTGTTGCTTTGGAATGTGTCCCGGAGCGACCTAGTGACCTCTCTTCTCCGCTGCTGTTGCTGCTGCTTCTGGTGTTGAGCGCAAGTAAACAACGCACACGAAAAGTTTCAACCCTCGCTCACGCATTCCAAAAGCCAAAGCTCCAGCCTCCAAAAGAGATCAAGAGAGAGTGTGTGTGAGAGAGAGCGAGCGAGCGAGAGTGGAGTCTGTTTATACGTATGTGTGTGTGTATGCATTGCAAAGTTACATACTTATATGTATTAGTACACATATCTTTGATAACTGTGTATACATTGCATAAAATGTTATATTTCTCGCGCACTCTCTTCCTCTCACTGTCTCTCTCTCTCATTTGTGTAAGTGTTTTCGTATGTGTGTGTTGCTGCCCGGTGCTATCAAAAAGCAGGAGAGGCTAAATCTTTAGCGCGCCCAACGTTTTGCTTTTTTTTTGCGATTTTTTCCGTCTTTCATTTTTATTTTTGCAATACCTAAAAGGCAGCAAATTGTTTCAAAAACTTTACATTTCAATGCACAGGCAAAAAAATGAATTCAAAAAATATGCAAACGAAAAATTTGGTTGTTTCACACGAACAAAAAAGTTTCTTTAGCTGTCTAGTCACAATTTCTTTTGCACTTTGTTGAACACTTCACAATTGTAAATTTGCAATTGAACAATAAAAAATTGACAAAAAATGCATAGAATTGTTTTGTGCGTCTTTAATTTGAAAGCCAGACTGTATATTTCACTGTAAACTAACTCATACATTGAGTTCTGAGCTGGTGTGTGTGTGTTCAAGTGGTTGTGTGTGTGTGAGTCTTGGCTACCTTGCGAACGCTGTATATAACACGTCCAAGACCCTTTACTATCCAACTACAACTGAAAAGGCTCGTCTCGGTTTAAGCCCTCAGTGCTCTGCTCTGTCGATGCTCAAAAATCTATCTCTGCTGCAGCAGCAGCAGAAGCAGAAGCAGCAGCCGCCCCTTTTGCGCCGAATCTCTGTCTGTCTGGATGCTAAGCTGGATAGCAGAGGCCAAGCCAAAACGAAAGCCAGGCCTCTCCGTATTGTTTCAGGCTCTCTATCCTCGTCTCGCTCACACTGCGCTGTCCAGCTCTCTCGCTCTTGCTCTTGCTCGCATTCGCACTCGCTCTCTCTTTGCTTTACTTTGCTCTCTCTGCGTAGGGGGAAACAACATTCAGCCCAGCATCCAGTCAGGCAGTATGCCAGAAAGTAGGACACATTCTGTTTCTTTCCTGCTTTCTTTTTTGCCTCTGTTGCCATTCATCGAGCATAGTTTTGTGTGCTCTTATTATTTGCATAAAGCGTTGAATTTACTTTTTGCCTTGCCTTTTCTTTTTGTTATTATTGTTTTTCTTTTCTGTTTTTTTTGATTGACATGTTAATGACTCGTTTGGCTGTGATTGCAAAGCACCTCGCTCTGCCTTCCTTTTTTCTTCCGCCTTCCTCCTTCCATCCACATTCCGCTTTCGGCTTGTTGACAAAGCTCAAAATGGTTTTAGTTCCGTTTACATTTCAGATTTGCAACCGAAGGTGTGTGCACATGCATGTGTGTGTGTGTGTGTGTTTGCCTCCTGGCTGAGTAGCTTATCGCTAGCTGCTGTGCTTGCTCCTGTTGCCAGTGCCTTTTGTTCGCCAGGTTCAGTCGATGCAAAGTGCGCGATAACAGGGTGCCTCAATAATTTGCATACTATACGATGCATTTACAGGGTGTCGCAGGTTAGTTACATACAATGAAAGAAATGGGTCACTTGCTCTGTGTGAATGAACAACTTTTGCGCTGAGCATGCAAAACGTATTTAGTATTTCGCATTTCGTATTTCGATTCCCATCATCAGCACCCATCAGCAATCGAAGCTTAGGGGTTGCGACTCATGGCATGGTGGGTGTTTCTGCATTCTTCAAAGTGCAGCCCACAACATATTGCCAGTCGGAATCACAAAATCAAAGGAATACTAAACCAAAAAAAAAAAAAAAGGAAACGAACTTCGCAGTAGGAATGCCAAGCAAAGGGATGTGCGGGGAGGTGAGGGGAGGGAAGCACGGAAGGGCGAGCTGTCAGTTAACTGAAAGCAACAGCCCAAAACTCAATTACCCACATTGGCTACGGCTTGCGATGCCTCAACGTGCCGCGTGTCCGACCAGAGACAACCCCACAAAGTGCAAAAGGCAAAGCACAGTGGTTGCATGACCACGAAAACTCTGTGAAAGTTCATATGAAAAACTAATTGAATTATTTGCACGTCACAAAACCTAAAAACTTTTTCGATTTTATTTTCACAAAAGTTGCAGGCAAAAGCACTTTATAATTAAAAAAAAAATATTTCAATTTCACATAAATACAATTTAAGATTATCTTTTTTTAATTTCAAAAAAATAAATAAATAAATGTAAAATTTACATTATTTATACGAACTTTAGAAATATTGTGACTTTCACAAAATATAAGAAATTCTCTACACTTAATTAATTATTTTTTTAAAACTTCAGCATTTTTCAAAATTGTTTTCAGCGAAGTTCTTTTGAAAAAATTGTTCTTATTTAATGAACTTTAGAAATTTTATTGAATATCATAAAATATTAGAATACCTATATTCGAAGGTATTTATTTTAATCGCTTGGTGTATATTATTGCTGTTTATTGTGCATAATGCTGCAAAGTATTATTTAAGCAGTAAATTCAATTTGTTTGTGGCATGTCAAACACGGTAAAATAAATTGCACAGTGCTTCCTATGACAAAATACAATGCACAAATTTCGAATATCGTAATTCAATGGTATTGTCAATGTTAAATTGCAAAAGATTGAAATGGAATATATTTATATTTAATATTAAAATATAAATATATAAAATCAATGAAGGAATACATTTGATTAAATTTTATTATTATGATTTCTTACATCGAAGATTATCAGAAAACTTTAACACTGTGTTCTGATAGCTTTTGCACCACTGTGCGCTGCTAGCGACGTTTACGATACACGCAACAGCAACAGCAACGTTGACGTCAGCGTCAGCGTCAGCGTCGACGGCAAATGCTGCTAATACAGTTTGCTTGAGGGCAGAACGTAGAACGTCGACGGCCGAATTTGTTATCGTAAAAGTTGCGCTTCGCCTTTTCGGCTTTCGCTGCTGCGACCGCAATTCGTGTGTGTTTTGCGTAGTTTTGTTTTGTGCGCTTTTCACAACAACCAACACATCGCATTCTGTTTTGCTTCCCCATTCGTACAGCCGGCAAGGCAATTGCGACCCTTGCCAAGGCGCTGCAGATTTCGGATCATTCACGTGTCGCATCGATGTGCCGAGTCATTTGTGCTGTAGGGTGCTTTACTGTTTTTATTTTCTTTCTTTTTCTTTTTGTTAAGGTGTCCTGGAAAGGGGTTGCACACAAAAAGGATTTGCGTCGCGAGTCGCCAACAAACTGCGTCGCAGTGCACTGAATGACATGCACAAAGCCTGGCGATGGGTGAGATGGATTCACAGAGGAGTGAGAAGGAGAAGTAGACGGAGAAGGAGAAGATGATGAAGAAAGGAAAGAACAAAAAATATGATATGAACCGCACACAAAAACAAAGTCGAAGCAAACCGCGCCCAGCCATAAGGAAGTAAGTGCACACAGTAAGCCGGATAAAGATGGGGGTCACAGTTGGACAGCGCGAAGAACTGAGCAAATCGAGGCTAAATAATGTTAATATCCAGATGGGCGCTACGACTGCCAGCGATTTATGAGTCAAAACAATGCTTTGGGGTTGGCTAACTATCACTCAACTCATTGTCTGTGGTATCTTTAGCTATTAGGGGCTGAAAGCTCAATTGTACTAAGTGACTTTATGGAGCTATCTGAATGGGTTATAATAAACTTGAGGCAAATTATTTTATTTGTATTATTTGGAATGACAATATGATAATATGGATATAAAAGGTTTATAAGTTGTTGAATATTTTATTATCATTTCGTTAGACTCTTATGATATTATTTAAAATTCAATATACATTTTTATCTAAGACTTTTGTTTTTCAATTAGTGGAAACTTGTGAAAATAACCGAATATTTATTTAACTAATTAAATCAAAAGTTATTATAAGCATAATATAATAAAGGAAATCCATTTGCTTGGGATCGGACGGAAATTATAACCTCTGGGAATAGAGGTTTAACAACATGGGCCATAATCCACATTTTTTGATAATTTTGGTTGGTTTTTTTATTTTTATTTTGAATATGAATATTGAATTCATTTATCTAAGACTTTTGTATTTCAATTAGTGGAAACTTGTGAAAATAAACAAATATTTATTTAACTAAATATATCAATAATTATTATAAGCATAGTATAATAAAGTAAATCCATTTGCTTGTAATCGGACGGAAATTATAATCATTGTCAGCACACCTCTGGGGAATAGAGGTTTTACAACATAATTTTTTGATAATTTTGGTTGGTTTTTTTCTTATTTTGGATATGAATATTGAATTCATTCGTAGTTCGTTATAATTGTTAGACTACTTCCATTTCTACTTATGCGCTTTCCTAACCAATGTGTTGCCCAGCATAACTTAATATAATAAATTATTACAAAATAATTCAAAGTCCTCTTTCCTCTCCATTTATCTCCATTACTAATTTTAATTTACAGCCGAGGGTTGATTCAGCATAACGTTGATAAAATCTGGCTAAAATTACTTGGCCTGCTGATGACACTGAACATATGCTTAGAGAACAACAAGACTACGTTGGAGGGGCGCGATTATTAATAGCCGTTGGTCTTTGGTCTGCCATCGCTCATTTAAAAAGGTCGACCATGGGGAGTTACTGTTAATTTTTTTACGTCGTTTGTTTTTATAAATAACTTCAATTAAAAGCGGTGTAAAAAACGTGAGCCTTGGATTGAAGGTGCGAAGCATTAACCTTGTGTGCACTCAACTAAACATGCGTCGCATTTCGTCCAGAAATAGGCATACATATAGGGAGTATGGAGGGAGTAGAGAGGGAGCATAGGGAGTATGGGATGTTTGGCACAAGGTTAGGCCATCGACAGGTCGATAAACAGTCTGCAATGCAGGACTTTTGTACAACTTCTCGGCTGAAAAGTTTAGTGCCCAGAGCATGTATTGATAATTTGGCTCATGTTGTGCCCAATGTAAGTCATTCGTACAATGACTCGAAACAAGAAAACTGAAAAAGAATATGACTGTGACTGTGATAGTCAGTTCTGGGGCACAGTTGAGAGGCTGGAGATGATAGCCATAAACATCTACAGCTATTAAAAAGTCGTGTCACGACTTTGGCGCATCTCTAGCGCATAGAGTCAGCCAAGTGAAAGAAGAAGGCTCGTTGGCAGTTGTCAAGTTGCGTAATTTGTTTGCAACTTCTTCAACTTACATGGTTGCAGCTTGCAACGCGCATTGTATAAACGATTTTTATACCTCTTTCCTTCCGAATCGCTGACTATTTGTTTTATGTGCCACCGAGAGAAAGCGAGAAACCGAGAGAGCGAGAGAGAGAAAATGAGATTGAGAGTTGTGCAGATGGAATTGCATGCTGCTTAACAATGCCGACACATAATCGGAAATGTAAGGCAATGTGCCTCCGTCGACTCCACTCCACTTCACTCCACTCCACCTCAGTTAGTTAGTTCATTGACATTATAATCGGGCGAGTTGCCAAACAAGTCCGATGACAATAGCGAAAAAAAAGGAATTACAACTATAAGTATTTTACATATAATATTTATTATCCATCCCTGTCTAGCTTTTTATGTTACGGGGTACATAAGCTGTTAGTTTTGGTTTTCAAGAGTGTGTGCAGTGTGTGTGTGTGTGTGTGTGTGTGTTCTGATCGGATAGGAATGAGGACTAAAGACAACTACTAAATAGGCAAATAATAAAGTTAGAGTTTGAGTACGAGTTCTATCACAAGATTCCATAGTGTAAGTACTAAATTAGGATCATAAGGTAGTTAATTGATATGCGAGTATATATCTTAGGGATAATTCCAATTTGGAAATCTGACCTTTTCTGTGGTTGCGTCAGAACCGTTGGATGATTGCCGCTGCAATAATTACTTGTGAATTAGTTAACACACGATTTTTGATATATATATTTTATTTTTTAACGATGACATAATGCAACTACTTGGAATAGATTTGTAGTAGGAACTAGGCCTAAATCTTCAGGGATAGCAAAGTAGTATATAGAGAGAGATTGGAGAGTATGATAATGAGAACTCAAAATCATCACAAAGTAGAAGCTGAAGTTCAAGCTGAGGTGATATTTGTCAGTTTAGTATAGAAGTGTTTTTATTATTTTTTGTTCTCTTCTTGGATTAAAAACGAAACACAGATTATGTTATTTACTTTTAGGGGGGGTGGTGGTGTACGATGTTGATGATTGGGGATAGTTTTTGATTTGGGGACTTATGGAACACACTTACTTGGCATTTTTTGGTCGTCGCACATCGATCGGAAAGTCATCATCGAAATCCAAATTGAAATCCTCGCCCAGATCATGCGGCACTAACGGTGTGCGCTGATGAGCTGGACTTGTATGATATCCATCGCCCTGCAGCTGTGTGTGTGTGTGTGTATGTGTCAATGAAATAATCGAGATTAGTTTATGATGGTCATCCATTGCGTTTTGGTCACAACAATAAATTGGAATTTCATATTTACAGATATGATATCATCATCATTTTGTACACTTGGATATATGTAACATATATTGGAATGCATGCGAAATCCATATAAATCAAATCGAAAAGAAAACAGCGACAAAAACAATTCCAATTTATTGCGAAATGAAAACTTTGACAACTTGTAACAAAATAACGCAAAGTAAAGGGCGAATCGTTCCGTAACTCGTGCAAGGATTATCATATCTCATATCTTTCGATTAAATTTTTTCTATTTTTTTGTTATTGATTTTGGGGCAGAATATTTGAATTTTGGAGTCAATCATTTGGCAAATTTACGCTTGGTTAACTGAACTTTTCTATGGCTGCAAAGCTCAAAAACAATAATGATATATTTATAGATGGAAAATATTAATATATGTATATAGTATATATATATATATATAGATGGTAGAATACGAGTATTTACAAGCATTTTCAATGTGTAACTGTTACTGTTGAAATGTTTTGGCTGTTAATGGGTTGTAATGTTGTCTGTTAGTTAAATGTTATCTGAAATGCGATCGAATGAATGAGTTGCGTGTGTGTGAATGGTATGTTGAACGAGTATGTGTGTGTGTGTGTGAGTACGATTTGAATCCTTGGTACGAGCACATCCAAAACAGCCCCTACCTTGACAACGGTGCCGACCTGATGCGACTCGGTTGCCGATTGGCGATTGTCCAGCAAATTGGCACGCTCCATATTCTCGAGTTGTAATGTTTCTCTTGGCTGATCCAATAGACGTTCTCGCATCTCATGCAGATACGGACAACGCTGCATTCCTCTCTCTTCCACTTCCACCTCGACTTCTACTTCCACTTCCACTTGCTCTTGGTCCTCTTTCGTTTATTTTGTTGATTATATTTTTAGTTAGCTAACTACTTGGCTTCAGTTATATTCTTTTAAAGTGTATTCGAAATAAGTGACAAGTCCTAAATATTATATTAAATTATTTGCCATTCTTAGCTAAGATTTCTATTTTTGATTAAGTATAAAGATTTTGTTTAGGAGGTAAATGCTGTTCCAGAAAAATCAGTCATTAAGTTTGCAGCAGCAGTTTAATTTCAAGACTTTTCGTTAGCAAATTGGTCGTTCTGAAAAAGAGAGAAGCAAAATTGAAAATACTAGAGATTAGAAATCAAGCAATGAAAATAATTTTCGAGTAAAAATATGTGCCCTTGAAACGAAACAAGTGGAAATTCTGATGGGAAAAAGCACGCACTATGTGTTTTTCTTTATAGCTCTCTTATTGTGACCATCTGGGGCAAGCGCTGACTGATTGACTGACTGAATGACTGACGGAATGATTGACTTGATATTGTTTATGGCGAATTCTAATAAAAATCCATTGGATTTTGTTCAGCGATCTTGACAGATTGATGAGGGTCAGACACACCCCATTTGGCCGTCTTTCGACCGAACTACATAAATCCATCATATATTTATATTTGTATTTATACTGTACACAAATAAGTTCTATTTTGCAATTTGCTGCCACACTTTGTTGCTGGCCGCTGGCCAACAATTGCGAATGCTGCACGCCCCCATTTCCATTCATCCATTCATCTGTTTATCCGTTAGCCACACGCATCAACCAATTGCTAATCTGGCCTAAACGGAGTGCAAGTGCATCCCAGCGCACTGCGTTCGCTGCAGTTGCTTTTGGCCAGATTGTTTTTGGTTTTTGGTTTTTATTTTCTGCGAGGTCATGTGCCATATTTTTGCATAGGCGGCCAGCCAGTCTGGCTGTGAATGGCCCGAGGAATGCCTTTAAAAACAAAACAAATCGCAAGTGAAAACAATTGCTTCCAGAATCGACATCTAAACATCGTCGCTGTTCAATTTAAATGCAAATTGAAACTGAGAAGCCAACTGAATCATGCGATTTTTTCACTTTCAAATTTATATTAACCATTGGA
This sequence comes from Drosophila pallidifrons, assembly GCA_023558445.1. Lineage (NCBI taxonomy): Eukaryota > Metazoa > Arthropoda > Insecta > Diptera > Drosophilidae > Drosophila > Drosophila pallidifrons. The sequence goes on from CM042351.1 coordinate 7,282,426, forward strand.
TATTATTTCTCACAAGTTCGATCTTACAAGCTCAATACATTTTTTTAGTGATCTTTATTATTCAAATCCTCTTAGAAAAATATATTTCCTTTATAGATATACATATTAATAATAAAAACATTTATAATTCATATTGCGAATTTTAGTTTTAACAACTAAATTTTTGCATTTAATTTTTATTAAAGAGTTGATTTATTAACATTATTTCATATATTCAAAAATAATAATTGCATATTTTTTAATAATAATCGTTACGGTTCCTTATTTGGACAATGTTAAAAATGTATTACTTGCAAAAGTTGTTGAACTTTTAATGTATTCTGTAATAAGTATATTAACTCTTCAGTTAAACTATAGACAGATTCAATATACATATTGGAGATGTATCTCTCTTTCATAAGTTAAACATTGGTTTGCTTAGCTACATTCTTCATTCTTCAGCAAAAGATACTTTTGTATCTTAAGCAAAATTGCGCTTCCATTTGGCATTTAATATTGATTACCACAATACTTTTATGTCTCATATTTGCAATCAACAGTTGAATTTGTAATCTACGAACCAGCATTGACTGCAAGTTTGTCTGCATATCTCACGGATGCATTTCATTTGAGCCGCGCAAATGAATTCCCAGTTGGCAGTTGCTTGATTTGCCAGGGGCAGCTTGGGCTTGCCAAGAGTGGCATTTCCATTAGCTTGGCTTGGCATTAAAGGTAACGGTACTGCACCCTTGCGTATTCCCAATGTGCGCTGACCATTAAAAGAAGAGGCGACGGAGAGAGGGGCAACGGAGGGAGGCAGAAGCGAGCAACTTAAACCGCAAAAATGCAACGAGGCGGCAAACATAAAACATTGTTTCCATGATGTTGCCCCAATCGCCTTTCTGCCCTGGCGATTCCATGGCCATTTCCAAGCGACGCCTAATGCTGCCTCTTCCCCTGTCCCCCTGTCCCCCTGTCCATCGTCTGAGAATTGTCGCATGTGTTGTCAGCAGCAACAACAACAACAACTGCAACATTGCCACCAACACTGTCGCGCAAATTGAAAGCTTGCTTAATGCCATTAACATTTGATGGCTAACAACTGCAAAGACGGCCAACAGTTGCGGCTCTAATCTACGTATATAGTATATTTTGTGGTCTATATAAGGAATCAAGTCGCAACTTTGCAACTAACGCACACTTGTTAATTGCAAACTTCTCTTTAGCCTCGGATTCACGTCTCTCTCTCTCTCTCTCTATTGCCAATCGATGTTGCAATTGGGTGGCGTGGGTGGCGGCTACTGACCACCTGTCTGGCTGCTAAGTTGCGTCGGCGTCGGCGTCTGTGTTGCATGTTTACAATAACCAAATGCATATTATCAAAGTCATCGTAAACACAACAAACACATGGCAGCAGCGATGGCTTCGCCGGGTTCATTGCCCATCTTCAGTGGCAAACAGATCGCGTTGTCTATTTCTATGATCAGCCTGTTTGTTGCTGTTGCTGTTGTTGTTGTTGTCTGCTCGCTTTTATGACAGTTGTTGCACAAAAGTGTCCGATGACAGATTGCAAACAAACGACAGAGCCACAAAACACAAAACCGCACCCACACCCATCATCATCGCGTTGCATGCGATGCAACTGCAACTGCAACAAACATTTGTATATCTTTCTCTTTTTATGTGTAATTGTTGTATGCAGATGCTTTTTTGAACGAACAAAAAACAAGAAAGAGAGACGGCGCCCACATTGAGAACCGGATATGCAATTGTATACGAATACCAAATTGGGAATGGGAATGGGAATGGAAATGCGCTTGAGATTGATGAGAACCGAGCGCACCAGATGGACACATATTTAGCAAGCTATTGAAGTGCCAAAGGAAACTTGCTTAGCTGGTTGGCTGTCAGATACCCTACCATATTAGGGTGACCATATGCGCTTGCAAAACTTTGTTTTTTTTTTCAAATAAGTTTTCATATTATCAACATAAAAATGTCTTAAATATTTAAATAAAGATATCAGCTATAATTTTGTTATTTTAGGGTGACCATATATGAAATAAGAAGTGTAACAACTAGGGTAGGCACTATGAAATGTCCCATAACTATTAAAATAGGGAGCCTAAGATTAAACTAGTTATTTTAGGGTGACCATTAAAACAGTAATTAGAACATAGACTGGGAATAAGTAATGTAATGTTATGTTAATATGTCGATCAATTTGCAGCTTATTAGATTATTTCATATTAAGGTGACCATATATAAAACATTTGATCACTTTCGAGTGATAAGCACACTATCTTCGGAACTACAATAGTCGCTGTTAAAGGTATGTTATTATGTTTTTATGTTACCTCTGTAATTAAGGTGACCATATGTTGTAGTGTAAGTTATAAGCACTTACACGTTTGCCCCATTTAAAACTAAAACAAAAAGTTAAGTAAAGTGAAGTATTATGATGATCGCATCATAATGGCTGCTCGATTAAAGTGACCATGCATTGAAATATATAGAATAGTCAATACACCCTCCTAACAAACCTAAACCTAAGCATAGCGCGATTAGTGTTATTAAGGTGACCATTCAAACAGCATAGTCTTTCAAAAGCGTTGCTCTTAACGATCCATTAAGGTCACACTAACCCCCGTTGCCGCCCCTGGGCGCGTTCCTTTGGTCAGCCTCGCGACTCAAAGGGCAACAGGGTTGCATGGTTGGGGGTTGGGGGGCGGAACAACCGTGTGGCAGACTCAACCATCCCCTTGGGTCGCAATTTTGATGGGTGAGGTCGCTCATCGGCAGTCGTCGGTCGCTGGTCGCCGCCTCATTAGCCCAATATTCTCGTATGCAGATATATTTTATGCTTTTATGCCAGTTTCATTTCGTTTTCTTTTTGTTTTGTTTAGTTTTTGTTTTTTTTTTCACGCTTTTATTTTTGTGTGTTTGTAGATTTACTCGTATGCGCTTTCGCAAAGCAACCACCCACAAGGGTCAGCGGAAAAACACACCACCATGCAGCGATGTTAGGAAATAACAAAAACAACAGCAAAAAAAAAATATGAAAAAGAAATTAAAGAAGGTGGCATATTCAACCCTCGCATGTTATGAATGCATTCGCATTCAAATTTCGTTTGATAGATCTAAAAGTTGGGCAAAGAAGCAACTGAAGTACTACTTCAGAAGCTATTCGATCCGAATGATTCGGATTGAATGCATTCAAGATAAAAATGAATTTTAGAAATTAATTTCACTAAAGTATCTTTCCTTACTAACTAACTTTGTGGACTACGGAGTCTGCAGTGTAATATAGATGAAATTTGGTAGACCTTGTTAAAGTTCGAGAGAGATATGTACGAGTATATATTAACTTTTATTGGAATAACACAATAAAATTGATTTGGAAATTAAGTTGCCTTTTAAGAATTATCGATGAAACATTTATGTACATGCATTTTATCGATCATAAATTATTAATATTATAATTGTATATCTCGAGTATGATTATCGATTATAAATCGATAATATAATTAAATTTTTTTCATCTGATATTATCGATCATCAATATATAATATTGTAAGTCAATAATATTTATCGATGATGATTATTGATCATATAAATATATTGTTTATCGATTATTATTATCGATCATCAATATATATTATTATAAATCAGTAATATTTATCGATGATGAATATCGATTATTATTATCGATCATCAATATATATTATTATAAATCAGTAATATTAATATAATATTTATCGATTATGATTATTGATCATATAAATATATTGTTTATCGATTATTATTATCGATCATCAATATATATTATTATAAATCAATAATATTAATATAATATTTATCGATTATGATTATCGATAATATAAATATATAGTTTATCGATTCTAATTATCGATCATCAATCTATAATATAAATATATCATTTATTTATCTCTCTCAATCGGAAGTGATTCGTGCAATCGATCATTCTATTGATCTATTGATCTTTTCAGAATCAATTTACACTACAAACAAGCTGTAAATGGAAACGTGCAATCGCAGTGATCTAACATACAACATACATACATATATAGTATAGTATTCGCTACTGTGTGCAAAGTCTGTAATCGCAGTATTCTCTTTCTCTCTTCCTGTTTCTTCCGCTCAATAAAAAGCGGCTCATCATCGAAACTGACCCAGTTCTGTGTCAAACTTGTGGTATACGCTTTCAGTTTTTTTTCTTTTTAGTTTCTTTAGTTTTCCGTTGTAGTTTCCTTTTTCGCTTTCATCATTTCTTTCGCAATTCTCTCTCGTAACGTTTCTTTTGTGCACATTTCATTTGTGGGCACTTCTATGGGTTGCTTTACTATACTGACGAAGGTAGCGAGTGTGTGTGTGTTTAGCGGGCATTCCAATGTCTTTCTAATGGAAGAAGACCAAGAAATGTGCAAACACAATACACGACTCGTGTGTAACATGTGACATGTCAGTGGCTCCGTCTTGCTGTCTGTCTGTCTTTATGGTAACTTGAGAGGGTCGCCTCAAAGTTTTGATTGCTTGTTATTTTATTTTATTTTTTTTTTTGTTTGGGATTAAAGAGCTTCTCTGTGGTAATTAACGATATTCAGTGTGAATTTGACAATTGAATACTCGAATATTCATACTTACTTCTTGGGTTTCTTCAACTGTCACATGGAATGAAATGGCATCTGTGTCCTTTTCGGTTTTTGGCGTCCTTTTTTGGCGTGTTTTGTTTTGTTACGCGTTTCGCATGTCGCAGTTACTTTTGCACACTTCGTCCTTTGCACTGGACTCGCACGATGGAACGCAGGAGGCGGGGAGCGGGAAGAATGGCGTGCGGGGGCAGTAGAGACGTAGTTTGTTTGAATGTAGCGCGCGCGTTATAGCAACTGTATCCTCTTCTTCTTCTTCTTCTTCAACTTCTCCCTGCCTGCCTTTGCCAAAAATTTGTTGCGAATGCCGGAAACGGAAGAAGGGGCAGCACAGACAAAATGGACGACGAGACGACGCGCACAGCGAGCAAATAAATTGTTGCTTCTCACTTTTATTTCGATTGTTTACTTTTTGTTATGATTATTATTAATTTTTTTGTTGGTATCAAAAGCTAACAGCTTGGTACAAAAATAGTTTTATTTAGCACTTTTGGGTGGGCATAGGTAACAAAAAAATGTCAAACATACAAGCAAAAAAAAAAAAAAACGGTTGATTGTTAGCAAACTTCACAGCAATGACAACAATGCCAAGAACAACAACAACAACAACAACAGCAGCAACAATTACAACAACGTCAGATACTTGTATTTAATTGCAATGACTAGTCAAGCGATTGGATCAGCGCATAAAAACAAAACAAAAACACATTTAAAAACAAAACACACGATTTGGCAAATTCGATAACGATTTTGATTCTATTTGTTTTTTTTTTTTAATGGCGTTTAATATTGATGCATTGTTGTTCGTTGTTGCAATGACTGCTGTTGCTTTTTGTGTTGCTGTTGCTATTGCTATTGCTGATGTTGTTGGTGTTGCTGTTGGGATTTTGCTTGCAGCCACCGTATTGACTCTTCCATCACTCGTAACAGTTCGTTTATGACTGAGTTCGAACGCAACTAACAACTCAAAACGTAGAACGCCAGCGTCGCAGTTGCTGCTGTTGCTGTTGTTGCCGCTGCCGCTGCCGGCGCTGACGCTGACGTCGCAGCAACAGTGGCTGCCGGTCGGCTGCCGTTGTTTGTCGTATATCGTAAGCATTTACGATACTCGCACTTGCTGCTGTTGCTTTTGGCTTTGGCTTTGCTGTTGCCATTTTCTCAGTCTGCTGCACACGGCATTCGTTGTGCGAATTAGCAGACAAAATGCAATGATGTTGACAGCGAGATAATAATGATGATGATGATGATGGCGAAGATGATGATGATAGTCCACAATAGTTTAACAATCATGTCGACTGTCTGGCATAGAGAGAAAAGAGCACGTGCTTTTCTTTTTGTGGGAAATGCGACAGATTGCATAATTAAACAACTAACGGGAATTTACACATGCCACACATAACTATTAATAACTTATAAGTATGTTATGTGTGGAGAAACTTATCTGTCTGCTAGAAGTTGCAATATTTCACTTAATGTCTGCGATGTCACTCGAGGGTCTGCTTAAATTGAATGAATGCGCCATGGCAGAAGTGTGGCAAAGTTACGAGAACCAACAACAAAACTAATGAAATAAAATTACGAAAATAAGAATCATACACAGATATATGTTGAATTTGAAATTAAAGTTGTAGCTTAAATAAAGAAATTATGAATTATGAAAGTCAGACAAAAATCACAAAAAGCAGTAAAAAATTAATGTTCGAAAACTGAAAATATAAATTAAAAAAAAATAAATAAAATACGCTAAAGTGGGAAGAAAAAAAGTAAGATATAATTCCCTGAAGAGGATCATAAGTAGAAAATGACGATTTAAATTAAATTATACAAAATGCAGCTTAAAATATGTGTGAAATTTTGACTGATCATGCTACAAAAATAATGGGAAAAATAAAAAAAAACTTAATATTAACCATTTATTTCAATGTGTTTATTAGATATATGATAGATCAAAGATTAACTTTGTATTCACGATAAATAAATAAATAAGATTACACTATATCGAATTTTTACGGCAAAAATAATATACATGCTTAAGTTATATTTTGACAGTTTTATTATGTTTGTTTTAATAATAATATGTAGGAATATTTGACTGATAATACCACTAGAATAATAATAATAATATACATACTTAAGTTATATTTTGGCAGTTTTATTTTGTTTGTTTTATGAATTTGTTGGCAACAACAAATTTTAAAGACCAATTTAGTATAATATAAGTCGAACATCGGCCTAACAATTAACATTCATATGATCTACAAGCCTTCTCATTTGATGGGATATGGAATTATGGAATAATATATACTTAATTCGGAATTAGTCGAAAATAGGTCACATTAGAGCGCGATGCATGCGCTGTCTGCTCTTCTTTCCCACCACAAAAGAATAAATATAGCAAATGATGCATTATTTAAAAAAAAATACAAGTAAGAAAGTTACAGTCGAGTGTGCTCGACTGTGAGATACCCGCTACCCACTTTTAATAAAGGCAAAATATTGCGGTATCATTTTCAAAATATACCGAAAATACTAAAAAATACTAAAAATATACCAAATGGTATGTTTGGTATATCGATATAGTACACCATTCAAAATATACCATAAACGGGCACAATGTGCCAGATTGTCGGCCAAAGCCACTCAGACCCCTAGTATGTTAAGTAGGCGTTTTGCCCATACAAAAGTATTTCTTTAATAACTTCCACAATTTTTATCTGATCGCAACCAAATTTTCAGGAATCATAACTACTACAGTAATTATTGTATATACCAAAAAAATTCGTAACTCTAGCTTTAAAATTACGCTGGTTATTCGATTTGCGGGGGCGGAAGTGGGCGTGGCAAAAATTTGAAACAAACTTGATCTGCGTGCAAACATAACAAATGCTGTCGAAAAAAAATTATAGCTCTATCTCTTATAGTCTCTGAGATCCAGTGTTTCATACGGACAGACGGACAGACGGACAGACGGACATGGCTAGATCGTCTCGGCTGTTGACGCTGATCAAGAATATATATACTTTATAGGGTCGGAGATGCCTCCTTCTACCTGTTACATACATTTCCTGCCGGCACAAAGTTATAACACCCTTCTACCCTATGGGTAGCGGGTATAATAATAGAGCTTTAAGATAAAATAAAATAAGAGGTTTGTCTACCCAGATCATACCACATTTAGCTTTGTGAATATGGTTTTAAGCTTCTTCTGTTGAGTGGAGTGAAGAACTGCGAAGTGCACGAAGTCTGTTGGCATGCCTCTTTCGCCAAGGAGTTTGCGTGATTGTGCGTGTCTGTGCGTGCCTCAACACGCACACACACACACACACGAATCCACAGCTGTACAGTTAATGCTGCAGAAGTATGCCTATAAGGACATGGCAGTACTCAAGAGGTGCGACATGGCTGCAGGATGCCGAGAAGCATTGCAACATTTCTTCAGCTATTTTCTATTTTTTCCTGGACATTATTTCGACTCTGTGGTTCGTTTGCTGTTTGGCTCCGAGCTGCGATTGTGTGTGTGTGTGCTATGCGTGGCGCATGCGTGAAAAATGTGGCAAAGGACATTCACCTTTTTGGGCTTTAGTTTGCCGCCAAACAGGGTGCATTTGTGTAAACTTGTTTTTGTATCTAATTGCAATGCGGCGCGCCCACTACGATTGTGGGTGGTGTGTGCGTTTGTGTGTGTGTGTGTGTGTTTGTGTGGGTGGGAGTGGACATTTGTATATATTTATACGTGTTATAGATGTGCAGAGGAATGGGTGTGGTGTGTGGTGCGGTGCGGTGCGGTGTAATGTGATGTGGTCAGGCATGCAGTCGAATTGTGTCCTTTTGCGCCTGTTGACAAAGGCGAGACCCAAATAAAATGCTAATTGAATTAGACAGGCAGCAAGCAGCAGGCAGCAACAGTAACTGCTGCACGTAATGAAGTCAACAAACAATAATGAAAAATACGAAATGAATAAAAAATGAGGCAGCGATTGGAATTGGGAAGAATGAAAAGAAAGCAACGCAAAGGCAGAAAGGCAGAAAGGCAGAAAGGCAACGCTAACCTAGTTTTTGGCCAGCTCAGTTGGCCAGGGCGTGGTTCAAATCCCGGGTAAGCAGTCAGTTAGTACATGGTATACTCACACATAACACATAACACAACATAACATAATATGGGACGTGGGTTGGGTTGCTCTTTATATACGTATGTGGTATATAACTTGAAAATAGCATCCACAAAACTGCAGCGCAAATCAGGGGCAATGCACATACACAGCATCCACACAGCGAGCGAGCTGGCAATACTGTGCAGAGAGAGCGAGAGAGAGCGAGAGCGAGAGTAGTGCCTGGGGAAGCTGCATCTTCCTTTGCACAGTCGCAAATTTTTTTTGTTGGACTGGGATACGCGCGCTCTTTGCAACCCTTAGACATCAAATAAAAATACAATTGGGGATTCGCACGCTCTCAGAGCTGAGCTCAGAGCTCAGGATACATGCCCATATCGAGTTATAAACTGCGAATTTCTCGGCGACTTCTTGCAGTTGGAAACACTTGTGTATTCATTTCCTTGATAGTTACATTCATTTATCTCTTTCTGTCTGCTTATTTGCTGGCTGGCTGCTCCCATTCTGAGGCATAATTATGGCAATTATTGTTTGTAGAACAATTGAAGGCACCCGCTCTCTTTTTCCTTTCCTTTCCTTTCCTTTCCTTTCCTTTCCTTTCCTTTCCTTTCCCTTCCCTCTCTCTCACTCACTCACTCTCTCGGCAAGTATCAAGTGAAGTGTCCGTTGGCACTTAACTTGACCCACAAAGAAGAAATGGCGTTGCATGTTAAATCAATTTCTTGTGCATTAAATATTTAACCATGATCGGATTCACTTCCCCCATCCCCCCATGAATAAGAAGAATTGATTTAAGTTTGTATATATGTTTTATCATTTATTGTAATTCAAAAAAGTTGCTAATCAAATGCGGGTTATTTTCTCTCTTGGTATTCGGGTATAATAACATGAATGTTCTTTCTTTACTTTTCTTTTCTTTGCTTTTTTTGCAATATTTATTTTCATTACTTTTCTTTTCTTTTTTCCGTTTTTTGGCTACTGGAATATGAGTTTGCCACACAACTTCTAATGTGTCAGTGAGTGTTGGTGTGTGTGTGTGTGTGTGTGTGTGTGTGAGTGTGGGTGTATCGAATTCATTTCGTAACTAGTAACTAGTTGTAATAAATTCTAATATATAGTTTTTCTTTTTGGGTTTTCAATTTTTGATTTGCCATATTCGTTTCATCGAGTTTGATTTTGAGCAGTGTCCAAGTTTTTTTTTTTTGATTTTTCTTTTATTTTTGTTGTTGTATAATAAATACATGGTAAGAAAATGCATACAAAGTTACAGTTATACTAGTTAAAAATTTAGTTTCGAATACATATAAAATTGAGATAACTAAGTTATACATACACATCGTACATATATGTATATATATACTATATATATCTATATAAATATTCGTTAGTTGATGCATAACTCGAATACACAATACTTTCTGTGTATTTTCAAATTCGAACTCAAATCGTTTTGGTTCCAAGTACATAAGAATACGAGAGAGAGATGTCGCATCTATATGTGGATATTCTCCATACAGATACAGAGATATACATACCATATAGTATGTTAGTCATAGAAAGCAATATTCAACTTAGGCTAAGTAAAAACTTCTTTGGCATTTTGAAAAATATACAAGAGAAAATATTAAAAACTTATGCATAGTATTTTTAGTTGGTTTTTTTTTTTTGTATACATATATATTATTATTCTGTATATTGTAGATACATATATATATCCTATACCTTTATGGTAGTTTTTTGGATTTTATTATTTATTTATTTATTTAAAAAAAAATGTGATTTCTCTCTTAAGTATTTTAAAAAATACATTACATAGTTGTTCGTTTCATTTTCATTTTCATTTGCTTTGCTTTGCTTTGCTTTGTGCGTTTGTTTTTCCATCTTGTTTTTGTTTTTGGTGATTTGTCCTTCTAACGTTGTGGGTCTTATGAAATACTGAATAGATTTGACATTACTAATACATATAGTATGGAATGTACGAGTATTATAAAAACTTTCGATACTACTCGTAGGTCTTAGCTAAGTATTTGCTTTTTGCGTTTTTTTTGTTTGCCGTTAATTCGTAAATAAGTCAGAGAGCGAGTTGAACAATTTGAACAAGCATTTGGTAAGTAAATTATCACAAGGGGGTGGTTTCTTTATAAAGAGAATGGGAAGAGAGAAACGAACGAAGCACTTAACAAGTACCAAGTATCATAATATCATCAAACATTTACTAAATCTAGAAATTTGCAATTCAACAAACTCAAAGTCAACAATCATAATAATTAATAATAATAATAATAATGATAAACGAGGTGTGTGTCAACAATCAAAAATTTTGGATCCTACAAATCTATAAGAATGCATTCAAGATTAATCGAAAAGTACAATAATTACGTAATTGTTGTAATCTTAATTCTTAATAATGTGTGTATATATATGTAAATGTAAATGTATTGTATGTATATGTTTGTATATAGTACGTAGTTTCATTGCATTCCTTTTTGATATTCTCTTTTGTTTTTTGTTCTTTTTGTTGTTCTTGAAACATTTGCAAATATATCTAGGCTTACTCGACTATGTATATATATCTTCTGTATATAGTTAATACTTTTCGTGGTTGTTTGACTTTATCGCTCGCATTTTTTTGGTGGGGTTTATGTTGATGTTAAATCTTGATGTTGATGTTCATGTTCATGTTAATGTTAATGTTGATGAAGAAGAAACTTCTTAATGTTACGTTCAATAGTTCATATTCATTCAGATGCCAACTATATGATATCTTCTAAGTCGTTTAATCGAACTCTCTTGATTATACTAATGTATATTGCACTGCGAAATATCGGCGCAGTTAAACGATGTATATATGTTTTTACTTTAATGTTTCACAACTCGTGTTCGGTGAAGTGACTTTTGCATCTATATTTCAATCAACATGTAACTAACTTTCTGATTATACGTTAAGTGTGTGTGACATCATCTAATAATATGTATTATCATATTTAGTATAATGTATAATGTATCGTATCGTGATCAAGTTTTCAACTTTTCTTTCTCGCTCACACTTGTCATGCACACTTGAGATTGCTTTTCTTTTTCAGATCGTCAGATCTTCAGATCGTTTTCATTTCATTCCATCTAGCGGATATGTTTAGCTGTTCCTTTCGCACACGCCATTGTTTTTTTTTTCTTTTTTTTTTTGTTGTTGGGGTTAAAAGACAGTGTGAAGGTGGTTCTCAAAAATGGTGGGTGATGTTCTTGCTTTTCTTTTATGTTGCCTACTCGCTAGCTGTGGTGGGGAGTGGAAGGCGGGCGCAAAGGGGGGCGATTGGGACTTGGAAATTGGATTTGAAGTTGGAGTTGGAGTGGGGTTAAACAAAGGTGAGCTCATTGCCGCTGAGGGCGTCGATGAACTCAAAGTGCGCGTAAACTCATTCACCGTTTATGACATAGACCGGACAGAAGGCCTTCTCCGTGTTGAGGCTATGCGGCGACAGGGCGCGGGCTGGTGGCCGTTCCAACCGGCTAATTCCGCTGCCGCCGCCCTGTTCGCCTTCCAGTTCGTTAGCGTCAGCTCCAGTTCCAGCTCCAACTCCAGCTTCAACATTATCATTTCCTGCTCCATTTCCATTTCCATTTCCACTTCCACTGCCATTTCCATTACCATTGCCGCTGTCCACCTCCTCGACCGTTTCGAGCTCACCACCGGCCAACGTTGTCGAGCAATAGCAGTACGATAGATTCGTCTTGAGATCCTCACAGAATTGCTGCTGCTGCGCAATGCTCTGAATGCGCGAGCGGGCGAATTCTCACATGTACGTCGGCTTCAGTTTATACGCCCGCTTCCAGATCTCGCACAAGCACACCGTCGAATGGAACCGATAGAAGATGGCCAACGGCATGGACACATGCGTGATGATGGTCCAGGCCCACAGTCCATAGAAATTCAGCTGAATGGGATGCGATTCGGCACGCGATTTCTCCAGCGTACTTATCGCCCACATGGCCAAGTTCACCACCAGCATAAATGTGACAATTTCCCTGCCCGGCTTCTTCCTCAAATGCTCCGGACTTACCGCTTGCCTTCGACTAGCATCGAGTATGAACATCGTCTGGCATGCGGTCTGCACGATCGAAGCGAGCGCATTGATCGGCACCAACATGTCATCGCTACGCAGCGTAAAGTGTCCGGCAATCACCGTGAATATGTTGTACAGAAACGAACCCGTCTGAGCACCCACCAGAAGAATGTCGTCCAGCGAGAAGCTGCGATACGCATCGTACTGCAGATGCCGAATCTGGATCATGCCCAGCAGCGTAGCAATCGTGGCGGTGCCATAGATCAGTAGCTCACAGATCGTCACCTCGGTGACGGCAAGCGAAACAAAGTCGGGTCGTGAGATGAGCACAAAGAAGATGATCAGCGAGATGATGGTGAGCACCAGAATGAGTATGCCCACAAACAAGCCTTTATGGGCACGTGCACAGTCCACAGAATAATGATGAGGCGAACGTTTCATCGGGGAACTGATCATGTCCGGACGCTGAGGCGTTGGTGTCTGTGGTCGCGAGATGCTGCGCCACATCACATACAAGATTGCCGCACAGATCAGCGAGTACTCGATGGTGCACGGAAAGAGAAACGGTGATGCATCCTGCACCAAGGTGCCAATGATGTTCGTACGTCGACACTCAAAGATCTGATACGGACCCTTCAAGCCGCGAGGCACACGCAAATGCGCCGTGGGATCGTGTGCGATCACCGCATGACCACGCGAATGTCCGGGGATGCGATGGGAGATGCGCAGCGTGCGATTCTCGGGATTGTAGAAGGTGAGTATCTCGTGTTTCGTCTCCTGGATGAGCACATTGAGCCACACGGCAAGATTGGTGCCGATCATGTGCATGAGACCGAAGCGTGCGATGATCTTGTAGCGATACACTTTGATCTGCTCGTTGTTGAGGAAGATGAAGTACATCTGTATGAAGATGAAAGCCATGCGTGTGGCTGGCGTCAAAGCGAGCAGCACATTGTGGCACTTTGTATCCGGATTCAGCTCAAAGTACTGACCAAATTCCAGACCCGAATAGATCATGCTTCCAATGCCAAAGGCTGCAGAAGAGACGGGAGAGTTTCAATGAAGATTGGCTGAATTGGATTCAAGGGGATTTCCCGACTTACCCACAGCGCCCATGCGCAGATAAAAGCTGCCATAGTGATGCTGCCTGCCCAGCGGAGACAGCAGCGATGGACGACGCACCTGGATAGGAGGCGGTATGCGACGATGCGTCGATGTACTGTCCGTATCCGACTCATCCAGGCTGTCCGAGCCACTCGCTTTGGCTGTTGACTTGCTGGGCGAGGTGGCTGCAAAAGTGAATGTTGTTCAGGGACTGAACTATGAGAGAATTTAATGTGTCTTCATTTACCTATGGGCACGGGTAACTTGGGACGTCCCCAGAGCAGAGTGGCGTACATGAAGAACAGAAAGATCATGCTGCCAATGTACAAATACAAATAGTAGACCTGCCGAAAGAAGGAGAGTTAAAAGGGAAGTAGTAGAGAGGAAAATTAAGTGAACTGTCTATACAAAATAAGAATCAATGCATTAAATGAATTTTAATATATTTTAAAATGTCAAAAAATACGTTAAAAAAGGATAAAAGCAAAGTTAAAATAAATTACAGAATATCGCTGGGAAATCATGAAAAATGTCTAAAAATTTCTAACTGAATACACATAAGAAACTGACAAAGAAATAGATGGATTTAGCTCATGAAATAGAAAAAAAATAAAGAGTTAAGTAAAGGGAAGTCAACAGGTAATTCTTTGTGTAATTAACGAAATTATTAAGTAAATAACGAACTGACAGGAGCAGATAAGAACTTCATTTAAGTACATACAAATAAAAATAATAATAAAATTTACTAGCAGCAAAACAAGAAAATGCTTCAATCTAGAAAGATCAAGAAAGATAATTTCAAAATCTTGGAATTTGTCAGTCAAATTTAAAACTGTAGAAAAATAAATTTAATTCAATGTATTTCCGGCAACAAGGTTAAAAAACAAATAAGGAATATTTACAGAAATAGAAAAATGTTATACAAAATTTGTGTATATTTCAAGATGAACTAACTTGAAAATATTTTTAAGCAACCAACAATAAAAAACAGAGAAGTTTAAAAATTATGAATATGAAAGTATGAATAAGAATTAATGAATAATTATGGAAAAAAACAGAATGAAGAGAATTAATGAATTTTAAATGTGGAGAAAATCTATTTTTGGAAGTATTGTTGAGTATGCACTTTAAGCAAAAGGAATGCCAATAAAAACAAGAAAGTGTTTGAAGCAGGAAATTCTAAAAAAAAGAAAAGCAGAAATTGCAGACTGAATACCAGATATAAAGTAAGAAAGAATGGTTGCAAGTCGTAGACAATGGAAATACTTAAAAATGTTGAAAAGAACAAAAACGGATAAAAAAAAAAATAACAATGAGAGCAAGTTGTAAAATACTCGTAATAGTAAAGCAGCCACGGCAAAGAAAAGAGGACCGTGTTGTAATCAGATCAGTTGGGACGATAACTACTAACCTCATAGAACGATGGCGGAATGTAGGTGGAAATGACTTCGGCCATGGGAAAGGCGACGCCCATAACGACGAGCAGCTTGCCATAGAGAGCCGAGAAGAGTGTGGCCAGAGCATCGCCGCTGCAGGAGACAGAGAGAGAGAGAGAGGGAGAGAGAAAATGTTGAGTTGAGGATGGAGTTAGAAAAGTACTCGATACATACGCTTTGACGCGCGGCATTGGTGGATAGACGAAAGAGGGACGATGGGTGCGCTTGATGGCCGGCATCACCGGATAGTTGGTTAGCTGATGCGAGTGATACATCAAGGCCAATTGACCAGCTTGTCGCTCGCCATCCGCCGCCTGACTCAGCTGCCGCTGCGAGCTGCTGCCCGGCGACGAAGGCGGCTCCGAGCTGTCGCCGCCACCTCCACTTCCCCCGCCTCCGCCTCCGCCGCCGCCAGTTGTGGCCTGTCCAATATCATCGTTGGCATCGCCATCGCCGCCGCCAACGATCAAACCACTTGGTCCGGCGCTCTCCAAGCTGCTCTTGTGCGGCAAACTGGACTCATCGATGGTCACATGATGCTGCGAACCCGAACGCGCCGACAGCCGACCCGGCGACACATGAGCCACCGCCTCGGTGGGTGTGGCACCCAGCATGGCGCTGGTGCTCAGCACGGGCGCAATGGCGCGATGTGCGTAGACGGGTGAGCGTCCCGAGCTCTCGATGTCCTGTCCAGCGGGGGGCGGCGCATAGCTGCTGGGCACGGTGGGCGTGGCCACGCGTACGCTGTGATGCGTGTGGTGATTCTGATGATGCGGATGCTGGAACTGATGCGGCAGATGATAGTGATGATGGCTGCTCGTGAAGTGCGTCCGCGGCGGCTGACTGGTGACTGCAGCTGGAGCTGAAGTGGGGGCGGGAGCAGGGGCGGTGCCATCCACGTCGCTCGTCTTCTGCTCGTCCTTGTAGCTGATGCTGGCCACAGGTTGCTCCGATGCAATGGCGCTTTTGTTGCTCTGGTTGCTGTTACTATTGCTGCTGCTGTTGCTGCTGGAAGTGGAAGTGGAAGACATTGGGGATTAGCTGGAGAACAGTCGAGAGTTCGCTGGTATTCCGCTTGGGTTTGCAACGTTGAGCGACGTCGATTCGTCGACTGATTGGCGACAGCAATTGTTGGATTTGCATGAGGCCCCGTTTTGGTTTTGATTCGCGCAGATCTGCAGACAGCAGCAGACAACACACAAACTGGACAAGAGCTGCTGCTGTTTGCTGCTGTTGATGCTGTTGATGCTGCTGCTGTTTGCTGGGGCTTAATTAAATAATCGACTAGCTGTTGCCATGGGGCAACACAGCACCAGCAACAGCAACATCAACAGCAAACATTCAGTCCCACACAGTGTCACACTTGTTGTGTGGGGAGAAATTCCTCATCATTTTGGGTGCCAGACACTTCCGCCGAAGCGACGACGTCGTTCCTCATTGTGTGGCACTCCAAAAAAAAAGTGCCACAAAAGATTCACAGCAGATTCACATCAGATTAACGGCGAGTACTCATCATTCAAGTGAATACAGTTCATCAGCCATCAATTCTTGGCACTCATCTTCCGCACGCGAAATAAATTCGCAGCACACAAGAAAAGGTCAAGGCACGAGCTTGTCAAAATATTATGTATACGCAACCGACACAAATTTCAACATCTTTTCCCAACAACACACATTATTTCTTCTCGACAGCTTATGCGATTTTTTTTTGTAATATGAGTGTGAAGGTGAAGCAGCAAGTCATAGATGCTGTTGAAAAATCTGTAGCTATGTAAAGTATTCTACATTTGAATCCACTTTTTGTATATCGGGGAATTCAATAGCATTAAATGACATACAAAGTAGCTGTCATTGCATTGACCCTTTTGGATCACTTTTTAATAAACAGTTACTTTATCTGAATGTCTATTATTGTAGATTCCATTATTTTTGATCGTTTCAGTTTGAAGCTGTTTAAGTAGAAAAGTTAAATAGATCAATACTCTTAACTCTTCTTAGACCAAACATATTTTTTATATACATTTTTGTAAGATAAAAAAAAAATATGTATATAATTTTCAGACAGATGCAAATAATTAATATTTGTATTTCATAATGCAAAAGCGTCCCACAATTTGCGGCAATCAGATAGCAGAGGGAAAAAGTGTTTGTTTGTTTGTTTGATTGGGGAAATTATACAGTTTGGTGTGTGTTTGTTGTGCATACTATAGAAGTAGCCATGACATGGTCATTGTCATCATAGTGAGCAGCTGATTTTCAGCGACTGTTTCAATTCTGTGTTTGCTACATTCACTCCCACACACACACGGCTTTTGCGGTTCGCTTAACCGCAATCTACTCCCTCCTTCCCGATTCGGTTGTGTTATATCTATGTCGAGAACATACCACTAAATTGCACTTAATAACAGCAACAGAGAGAAAGAGAAAAAAATGAGCAACTAATGAAAGACCTGCGGCTGCCGCTGCGACTGCGACTGGAACTGAGATTTTGGGGGGAGATTGGGGACTGGAAATGGGGCTCTGCCCACGTTCATAATTGAAACTAATCGCAAAAACCATAAAAAAAAAATGGAAATAGAAATGAGAAAAATGTGAAATATGTATATATTCCAGCTTGATGCGATTAGATGACGAAGCGACAAACTGGGATTCCTGAATGCCTGTCAGGCGCAGCGCATCGCATCGCACAGCGCACCAATTGAGGCACAAACGAGACAGCCAGACAGGTGAATTAAAAGCGAATCCTAAATACAACATAAAAAAGAAAAACTACAAAATGCAATCTGAGAGCTTTGATTGAAATATGTTATGCATATCTAAATTAAAATCTTAGATACAACATATACCAAAAAAATAAAGCTAGGCAAAGATAAGTAAGAAAGTCGAGCACACTCGACTGTGAGATATCCGCTACCCACTTTCAATAAGAGCAAAAACATTGCAGAATTATTAAAAAAATATGCCAAAAGTATACCAAAATATACAAATCATATTGCATTTTTTTTTTTGGTATATCAATATAGTGCTAAATTTTAAAATCACCATAGATATTAAAATAGATTACTATTAATATATGGGCATTTCTCAAAGTCGCGAACGTACGTTCGTACGAGATAAATTAAAAAAATAAAATCGAAAACAAACGTTTCCTGAAACTTTTTTTTTACTCTTCGATAGCATTTGTTTAGCTCTTTGGTTAGTGTAAATTATGGGGCTTATCGATTTTTAATTTTCATAATATTGTCAAAAAACATGCGGTCGCGAACGTACGCAAAATGGAAGTCGACTTTGGCTTAATACAGTAAAATGCAAAACTCTGCGAATTGAGACGGAATATTTTAAAGAAATAACTTTACTTTTAAAATAGAATCATGTAGCTTTCTATTAAGTCTACTTCCAAGAAAATATCTCCATTAATTTATTTTTAATTTAATTAAGTTCCGGTCGCGAACGTACGATTTTTCCATGTTGTTTTATTTATTAAATTTTTATTTTTACCACAACTTTTTTTTATTAATAACTTCATATTTCATAAAAACAAATGAATTTAACTCAATTTAAAGCGTCTAATAACATTTAAAAGCAAAAAAAAATAATTTTTATTAAATATGAAATATGTACTGAAATTTATTAATAGCAAGAAAAATATGCAATAAATAATAAGTAATAACTAACAAGTAATAAGTAACTGCAAACAACATAGTTTTCAAAAACAAAAATAAAAAAAAAATTTTTTTTTTTAAATCCATGCGACGCTAGTGAAAATCGACATATGCTTATAGGTAAGGTCGCGAACGTACGCTACTTTGACAATCAATAAAAAAAAGATTGGTTTGAGTAACCCCAACGATTTTTTATATTTAAAATATATATACCAAAATAACTTAACACGCGAAGTTTCATCCACCTGCTTGCCCTTAATGCGAAGCAATTATAATAAAATGATGTTTTCGGTCGCGAACGTACGATTTGAACATAGGTAAGAAGCAAAATAAAAATAAACAGTTAATTGAACATTTTTTCGCTCACTTTGCATTTTTTATCTTATTATTGGATTGCTATTAAGAGATTTGGTAGAAAAAGAGCAAACATATCATATGTTTTCTTTGTGATATAATAAAACATAAAAATGCATACAAAAGGAGCTCAAAGTGAAAAAATTACATTTTTTCAGTTTGCAGGCAAATTTTTTTATAAAACCAACGGAGATATGCTACGGATCCATTGTATTATGAAAATTTTGATATTTCTTTATGACATTATACAAAAAAATACGATGAATGTGAAGATTTTTTTTTTCGGTCGTGGTTTACCATTTTTTGAGAATTGCCCATATACTGAATATTTGGTATATGATAGAGAATTGCTATTAAAATATACCGAATATTTGGTATAAGATAGAGTATTACTATTAAAATATATTGAATATTTGGTATACAGTAGAGTATTGCTATTAAAATATACCGAATATTTGGTATGTGATAGAGTATTACTATTAAAATATGCGGAATATTTGGTATATGGTATAGTATTACTATTAAAATATACCGAATATTTGGTATATGGTATAGTATTACTATTAAAATATACCGAGTATTTGCTATATAATACTATATTCAAGATTGTCTACCAAAGCCACCAAGTTCCCGACAACAATCTGAAAGTGTTTCTTAAATAGGTTGTACAATTTTTATCGCAACCAAAGTCATGAAACTCTTCAGGGTAGAAGCTATACTATATATAGATTCATTTAAATAGAACTGGAAGAGCTCATCATAATAATCTTTCTCAAGTACAGGCTTAATTAAATATTCTCGGCAAACATTTGCTTAAATTAAGCTGCAATTTATTTTCATCTAATATCTGTTATTATTTTTGTTGTCATTATTGCCATAAGAATTCACTTTGACATGTTTTGTTTGGTTTAGTTTGTTTGCTGACTCGAGGTTATTCACACGAAACATTGCGCATGTGAGTGTCATTCATTTGCATTCACATTCGCATTCACAAACACTTGAGAACTACAGTTGCGAGTAAGTTGAGTGTTGAATGCTGTCGACTATCCGATTTAGCATTGAGTTTTAGATTGAGATTCATGTGTGTTTTACTAGATTGAGATAGAACTTTAGATTTGGATTAGGATTCAGCGAGTCACAGTTACAGATTCAGATTGAGATTGAGATTGAGATTCAGATTGAGATTGAGTGGTTGCAGCACTCAAGAGTATTGTGGAGCGTTGCCGGCACTTCAAAATGTGCACGAGAGTCCTTAAGGTCGGTTGTGTGTGGCATATGGGCACGGATGGATGCCAGGATGCCAAGGAGCAAGGACTACGACTAGGCAGGATTAAGGGTACGTGGCACGTACAATGCGCAACTGGCAACAAGTGGAGGAGCTTATAAATAACCTTGACACAGGGCAACAACAAAAAAAAGAAAGAAAAAAAACAACCAAGAGACGAGAAAAAGCGGATGCGGTTGCACACGACGAGTGTCCTGTCGAGCAGCAAGTTGATTGAAGCCGCAGGACCTGCTCTGTGTGTGTGTGTGTTTGTATGGCACTGTGGGTCATGCACTCAAGCGCTCTTGTAATCAGATTTCTAAAAGCGTGCTGCATACTTTATGGCGCTTCTACTTTGGGGTTGTTAACCTGCCACATTCGTGTGTTGCACGCTGTCGTGTTGTCGCTGCCGCGTCCTCAACTCAACTCAACTCAACTCAACTCAACTCGACTCGACTCGACTCAACACGACTCTGTTGCATAAATAAATGGATGCGCCTGGCTTGACGAACGTCAAGGAGAGCTTTGTTGGCAGACGGAATGCAGGAGTTCGAGTTGGCGAACAGGTAACGTTGTGAGCTTGAACGCTCGAAAGCGGCTTTATTCAATTGAGCACACAACTTATATCGATATCGAATCAATAAATAGAGTTAAACAAGCGCACACGGCAACACGAAGCTCAGACATTTTTAAGCCCGTGATGGTTGATAGTAAACAGTGAAGCAGGAAGTTCAGCTATCGATATCGAAATCGAATTATAATTGAAGCATTGCAAAAGCAGCTTAAGTCAAGCTACAAGTATTTCTTGGTCAATAGAACACAAATAGTTGTCCCTAAGTATCACATAAAACTCTCAATCAGCTTAGCAATACAATGTTGAACGTATTTCAAATCAATCTTAAATTAAATATGCTTGAAAATGAAAAGAACTATTCCTAAATTCTGTATATAAATAAAAACGAATTAATTTATTTCGATAAAGGAAATAAATCACAAAAATATTAATAATTAATTGTTGCGTTGCAATTTAATTTTGAACGCATTTTAAATAAATCTTAAACTGATCTACCTCAGAATTGAGTTGTTGTTTATTCAGTTCATAAACTAATATTTAATTCTGTATATATATTTTTTAAGAATTTTAAATCGCAAAATGAAGCAGCTCAATATTGAGCCGAAATAGTTGATGCTGCAATTGAACTATTTTCAAACACTGTTTAACATATAAATTTATTATATTACATATATATCATAAGGAAGTAGAGTATATTTTAACCAACATCGTGATTAATCAAATTTGCAATTCGATTTTGACAAGTCTAGACAGTCAATAATGGCAACAAGTAACCATATCGAAGCAACTGCATAAGCTTGGTTTTTAGTATTCGGCACGCAAATCGATTGGCATTAAGCATACGCCCTGTTGAGTGCATTCGATAATTGGCTGTAGAAGTGGACAAACAATTCTTGTGCACAAAGCAATTAAAAGTATAACAGTTCGTGACAACACAGACTGTGATTTCCCGCTGGCCATTGTGGTGCATTCATTTAGTCTCGTTTCGTTTCGTTTCGTTTCGTTTTGCCTCCGCACAAACACACGCATACAAAATAAATGTTGCCAGACAAGGAATATGCACTGGCCTGGAAGTGTGTCCATTAGTCAGCGCCCGGTTGGGTAAACAAAAACCGCAAAGGCAATAATGGAGTCGTTGAATGGATGTGTTGCTTCTGCTGCTTCTGTTGCTTCGGCTTTGGCTACGGCTTCCAGGCTCTGCGCTTATGTCCAGGACAACGCTCATGTCCACCACGCCCAACATGCAATTGACCTATTTAGCGGGAGGGTATTTGAGGTTAAGCTTGTGGGCGTTCTATTGGCCAGACGTTGCTTTCAATTGTGTCAGCAGCAGCAGCAACAGCAAAAGCAGAAGCAGAAGCAAAAGCAAAAGCATCAAAGCCCGCTGGCAATGCTGATGCTGATGCAATGCCAGGTGACATCGGCTGGGGACAACAACCTGCAGCATCTCGTTTCTTGTTGCGCAATTTGTTCGTTTCGTTGGCAAGGCAATCAACTCGGCAGCTAACAAGTAAAAGCAGCAGCAGCAGCAGCAGCATCAACAGCCTGACACCCAACGTGCCAACCAACGTCGCGTATACGCACTAGAAAATGCCGCATACGCCGTGTGGACCTGAATGCCTGCACAACTTGTCAGGGTGTTGCACTGGAAACGTGATGTTTAATTAATGCAAAGTGTAAAAGCAACGCGCACATCAGTTGTTGTATGCATAGTGGCAAGAGAGAGATAGCTGCATACAGATAGTGTACTCCACAGAGAGAGAATGAGGGAGATGGGACGCATTAGCAGGCGTCTGACAAGAGCCCAGAGCAACAAGCAGCATGCAGCATGCAGCAGCAGCAGCATGCAACATGCGACAAGCCTCGAGTGGCATGAGTTAAACAGTTTTGGCTCGGCTATTAAGAGCAACTAATGGAGGCAGACGACGAGCGACAGCGTCATGGCAACGCTTATGCAATTAATAAAGTGCGAGACAAGAGAAGCCGCAGGGCATCGAGGGAATGTCCATGTCCATGTCGATGATGCTGACGTTCACGTTGACGTTGAAAGTCTGCCGCTTCAAGAGGCAAGCTCATCATAATGCTAGCATAGAGCACAGCACATCATCAATCCATCAAGCAGAAAATGAGAACAAGTCGCTCTCTCCCTAGATGGTTTAAATAGATATCGAATTACACGACAAGAGCTCAAACTATAAACCTAATGACCTCGTATCGCTGTCTCAAGATCTACTCCTCTACCTAACGTAATCTGTTGAAATTGCCTTTATTAAAGTGCAGCATCATCTTCTCAAATAACTTACAGGGTAAGAAAAGCAATGCAAAATCAAGGAAAAATCAGAAAATTAAAAAATCGAATGTGTTTTAATTATGAGGCTGCATTTCAGTATTTTTCAGAATTAATAATAATCTCAAGCTCGTTACGAGAATCTGGTGGGAATTACAAGAAAGGCATTGATTATGCAATGTTATTTTGATATTTACATGAGGTGGGGTTAAACACAAGTACTTCGGATAGCTGAATATAGGATTACAAACAAATCGAGTTAAAGGATGAAATTGGCATAGGAAAAAAAACTATGCAGCGGAACTATCAACAGTTCGGAAAAGGACAATTTCCTGGCAAGTTTCCGGAGTGCTTAGTTTAGTTTGCGGTTTAGTAAAGAGAACTTTCCTATTAAAAAATGGAATGAACAAAAACTCTGGATTTAATTATGAAGTTCAACAGAACTGTAGGATTATTTTCGACCCTGCCAAACATAAGGAATATCAATAAAAAGACTCACCTGGGTTGCTCTTTGGCTGCACCGTTGACTGTGGCAGCAGCTGCTGCTGCTGTTTCCGCCAACTTGGGCGGGCTGCTGACCAACGGCGGGCTGCAGACACGCGGTGGCGTTGTGATACGTGGCGGACTGTGCATCTGCCGCGGCGGACTCTTCGCCAGCTCTGGGGGCGAGCTGCGCATCAATGGTGGCGATGGCATCGCCGGAGCACCTTCACCAACAGGTGGACTCTGCACACGTTCAGCACTGCGTTGCGATGATTTCAGCGATGGAGCTGGACTGCGAGCCGAGATCGAAGTCAGCGATTTGACCGATGTTTGTGACTTTAGCGATGCTTGGGGGGAGAGCACGGGCGGTGCTGCGGCTGCGGCAGCAGCGGATGCCGAGGCAATCGAACCGGTGCGCGAACCTGCACGCGAACCATGCTGCGAGCCAGCTCGTGATCCATGCTGTGAGCCAGTGCGTGATCCGTGCTGTGAACCTGGCTGCGAGCCATGCTGAGAGCCTGGCTGCGAGCCTGGCAGTGATCCAGCTTGGGAACCTTGCTGGGAACCACCTTGCGATCCATGCTGCGAACCATGTTGTGAACCATGTTGCGAACCATGTTGTGAGCCATGCAACGAGCCTGTGCGTGATCTCTGGCTGCCGCTGCGACTTGGAACACGACTGTCCGGCTTGGAGGACATCGCTGCATTGCCCGCAGCCATGGCAGCGATGGCGCCACTGGTGGACATGATGCCACCGCTGGCAATGCTCGCCGCTCTCGGCGAGCTAATGCTGTCAGCTGGCTCGTCATCCTCATCATCATCGTCGTCGTCATCGTCATCGCCCACATTAAGCGACATCTTGTCCACGGACAACTCGTCTGTCTCCACCTTAGTGAGCTCCTCATCGTCAATGTCCTGCGGCTGTGACTGCGACTGCAGATCGTCGGACAAAGGATTAGCATCTTCGAGTCCCGCTGGCGGCGGTGGAACAAAACCCCTTCCACCCAAACTATCCTCATCTAGTTCGCCAAAGTGCTCGGGTGGCGGTGCAATAATCGAGGATGCCGAATAGCCATTGCTGGGCGGTGTGGTGATAGTGGTGGACTCATCCTCATTGTCTAGCGATCTGCTATACTCTTCGGCGGCCAACTGCTGCCCTCCGCTCACCGGCAACGGCTCCACATCCGCGTCGACCTCGTGTTCACCCTCGACGGCCTGCTCTGTGTCTTCGGGCGCTGGCAGCGGATCGGGGAGAATTCGTGGAATAGGCTGCGGCGAATTGGGCTGCGATTCCTCCTCACTCTCCGAGGATGGAGTCAGCGGTGGTATTTGGCTGACATGTTGTGCTGGTGGCGAAACCATCTTGCAGATGTTAAGCTGTGGACACGGCGGCGGTGTCACCGGCGGTGAGGGCGATGTGGATGGCGATTTGGTCAGCGGTGGCGTGACGCTGCCCTGCACATATGACAGATTCGAGGGCAGTGGTGGCAATGGGGGAGGTGGCGTCGATTTGTCATCATCCTCATCCTCATCGTTCTCATCATCATCGTCGTCCGCCTCTGCATCCGCATCGGCGCTGTCCTCCTGCGACTGCTGCATGACTGCAGGCGGTGCAATGATTGCTTCATCGGCATCATCGGTCTCCTCACCATCCGTGCGCAGTCCGGCATCGTCCATGGGCGATAATGGTGGAGGCGGTATAAGCTCCAGCTCCAGCACCGAATTGCTTGGCGAACCGGTCGCTAAATTCTCAGCCACCTCGTTCAGCTCCTGGTCATCCTCCTGTTGCTGTTGTGGCGGCGGTGTTGGGGTTGGCGGCGGCATATCGTCCGTCTCCGTGACCGTGGCAAGCGGCTGGCCGAGCAACGTGGTTGGCGGTGGCGGTGGTGCCACCAGCAGTAGCATCTCCTCGCTCACCAGCGACACTGTGGGCAACGGCGGCGGTGGCGGCAACAGTTGAATGCCCGATCCGGAGGCCAGAGCATCGTCCAGTTGGCTGGCCACATTGCTGTTGTCCACCTCCTCGATGTCCGAGTCGATGCCCTGTGCAAAGTCCATGTAGAAATTGTCGCGTGAATCGCTCGAGCCGCGTCGCAATTTCAGCGACAGCGACAAGTCCGGCGAGCTATCCATCTCGCTCGCTCGCTCTCCCACTCACTGCCTCTTGCTCGCACTGCTGTTGCTTACTGTTGCCTGCTCTCGCTTGCTCACTTGCTGAATTCCTTTAGACAAGTGCAGCGATAATTGTTGTTGTTATTGTTTGTGCTTTCCCTTTCCCTTTCGCGATTTTTGCGTTTTCTGCTTTTACTCTTACTGATACTGCTACTGTTGTGTTCGCCCGTTGGCTTTTGTTATTGTTTCCGCCGTTTTGCGCTTTTCACTTTGTGTCGCCTACGCACATTTTGTGTATCCTGTTTCCACTTGGCTCAAGTCTCCCTATAAAATGCAAAAGCCAAAGCTGTACACACACCAACACACAAGCATACGCACACACACACACACACACACACACACGGGCGCGTAGTACGCAGAGCAAAGTCATCAACACAGCCTCTCTCTCACTCTCTTACTCTCTCACGCGTAGTGTTGAGTGGAGCGGGGCGTCTGTGGAGTGGGGCGTGGCAAATTGCATTTGCTGCGCATTTGGCTATTTACGCAATGCGTGTACGTGTCTGTGTGTGCGTGTTTTGCGAAAGCGCGTAATACGGAAGGCGCAACAACAACAACATCGCAACAACCCCGAAACAAAACGACGAACAAGCAGCGGTACTTTTTTTTTGTTTTTGCTTGTTTTGTTTGTTGCGCAGTTCTTGTTGACTTACTGACCAAATGCACACAAACACAAATGCAAATACCGCACACTCTCCCACACACACACACACACGCATACAGTAGACTCTTACATCTACGCCAAGCAGTGCAGTGCAGTGCAGCCATTTGCATTAAGCGGCAAAGCAGCAAAGCTTTTGAATTGTAACGGTTAAACAACTTTATGTATGCCAAATGCGAAGCCGCAGTCAATGCTGACGTCGACTGCGACGCCAACGCAAAATAATGCTCTGCTGCGATGCTGCTGCTGCTAAAAGGACGTGTTTGTGGCTCTTCCTGTGAATCTCGCTTTCCATGTGTGTGTGTGTGTGTAAGTGTGTGTGTGTTGGTGTTGGTGTGTGTACACCAAAAATATTGCGTATGTGTTTTTGTAGGGCAGGGATTGGGCTTCCTTTTTTTTGCAACGTGATTAAACTAACCGAAACCATAACCAATTGTAATGTCTGTGAATAACTTTTTGATTTTGTTGTATTCGTTTTTATGTTCTGTTTTTGTTTGCAATTAACGTTGCCGTTTACCGTTACACGTTAACTTTCACGTTCGCGATTCGCTTCGGTTACGGTTTCGCTTTGCGGTTCCGGACTTTTTCTGGGGGCACACGGAGCGCGCGCCTGACGCTGGAATTTTTTTGCGATTCCTGCTGCGGCGGCACTTAATTCTAGAATGAAACAGCAGCACGAGACAAAGCTGCGCCAATGCCCCGTCGCAGCCTCTCAGCCAGCGTCAGCGCCAGCATCAGCCGGAGCTGAAGCCGAAGCCATTGCCGCTACCATAGCCGGAGGCATAAAGAGAGCGCTCTCAACTCTGCTGCTAGCGAGAGCGCGAAAGTGGTTGGAGAAAGTATGAGAGAGCGGGAGAGGAAGATACTGCGTACGATGGTTGTGCACACACAATTCATGAATGAAACGTTCGCTGTGGCCTGCGAATATTAGCGAAAACTTAACCACTGTGCGCTCTCTCTCTCTGTCTTGCTTCCTTTTTACGTCGTTGCGGAAGCGCGTGAAATACGCCACTGCGTACTTACCGTTTTGCTGGAGAGCAATAACAACAACAATTTTGCTTTGAAGGGATATGCGCACGTCTCCCAGACCCAGAGCAACTTTATGTGCTGGAATTTCGCGTTTTCAAGTTACCCTTGGGGTTGGAGAGCATAAAACACGAGCAGACCAAAA
Organism: Drosophila pallidifrons; assembly: GCA_023558445.1. NCBI lineage: Eukaryota > Metazoa > Arthropoda > Insecta > Diptera > Drosophilidae > Drosophila > Drosophila pallidifrons. The sequence continues at coordinate 7,310,410 of CM042351.1, forward strand.
ACAACAATTTAGCGTGAGCGTGGAGACTGCGTAGTAGCCAAAGGCGCAAAATTTGTAAATCGTAAACTACGCGGTATTTCAATGCTTAATTTACATTAAATATTGTACTTATTAAAATGTTAGGTATAGATATATAGAAATTTAAATTGCGCGGTCAATTTTAAGTACTGCTGCAGTTCACGAAAGAGTTATAATGAGCTTATCGATACTTTATATTAAGATAGGTACGCAGCTCGCAATTTTAAATATACCAAGATTTGTATATATTTTTCTATATATACGTAAAATTATAATTTCGGTACGTTTAATAATACAAAGTAAGGACTAAAAAACAATTTCTACTAGAACATATTCATTTAATCAATGAAATAATTGTTATAATGTTATTATAATTCAATAAAACTTTTTAAACAAACCTTCACCCAATTATTTTTTGAAACGTATGCTGGAAATAAACTACAAATCTATGAAACAATAAAAGTATAAAGTATTTAAAGGAACGTATTTTCAAAACAAACTTTGCTCGATTAATTTTATGTTGACTGAAAACTGTAGCAACCGTAAAAATTGTTACTTGCCACAATAAGCAGCAATAGTTGTGTGTATTATTGTTAATTGAAAATAAATAATTACGTAATTGTGCTATTTTATTAAATTGGATTTAACAATAATTATTATGGATTGCATTTCCTCCTAATCAGCTGTTCAATTTATCAATGAGTGCAGCTTGCACTGCATGTTGACTTCACATGCGATAGTTTTGTAAATAATATATCGACATACCACCACAATATTGGGCATATCGATAAATTGTGCAGCACTACTGAATAGCAATTTGACGCAAAATACACAGATAAAAAAATATATATGAAAATCAATTAAGAAAATTTCAATGTGTAACAGCATTGCTCAATGTTTTGGAGTCAGTTACTAAAATTACAATCAATTTGATCTACAATGAGCTCGCGCAGAACGAGATCTGGCCCCACGCTCAACTTTAAAGCGGTGCTATTGGGCGAAGGTGAGTCAAAAAATTAAAAGCAAGTCAATCATATGAGGGCTATTGTTGTTTTTGTTGTTGTTGTTATTGTTATTGTTATTGTTGTTGCTCTTGTTGTTGCTGCTCTGGTTTGTCATGCACTGCGCACTTTCAGGCTGCGTGGGCAAAACATCGCTAGTGCTGCGCTACATGGAGGACAAGTTCAACACCCAGCATCTGAGCACACTGCAAGCCTCGTTTGTAACCAAAAAGGTGACGCTGCCCGACGAGCGGCGGGCCCAGCTCAACATCTGGGATACGGCCGGACAGGAACGTTTCCATGCTCTGGGTCCCATCTACTATCGGGGCTCGGACGGTGCACTGCTTGTGTACGACATCACAGATCAAGACTCATTCCAGAAGGTCAAATCATGGGTGCGTGAACTGAAGCAGATGCGTGGCAGCGAAATTGCCTTGATCATTGTGGGCAACAAGACTGATCTGGAGGAGCAGCGTGCCATCGAGTATGAGACGGCACAGCGTTATGCCCAAACGGTGGGCGCTCAATATGTGGAAACGTCGGCCAAGGAGAACGAAGGTGTCAGCGAACTGTTCGAGCTGCTCACCCAACTGATGGTCGAGCACCATGGCCAGAAACAGCAGCCAAATGACACAAATAATACCCATAGTAATAGCAATAGCAATACCAGCAATGCCCTACGTCTGCAGAGCAGTTCGAATGCTGCTGGAGGTGCGATTAGCATTGCGGATGATGCCGAGCACGATGATGATGAGAATGAGAATAATGGTGGCGCTGCTCATCGCTCCTGCTGTGGCATCTAAGGGGGCTGCTTGTCGGCCGTCCATTGTGATAATACATATATTGTACTAGTAGATCTGTAACCGATGTGTATTTGTATATAATACTTGTGTAATTACCGTATCTCTCCTTCCCCTCTATCCCGCCCTCTCATTATCATTATGATCCCTTAACGATCTTTCCCCTTAATCCGAATTTTGTCCGTTTTGTTTTTTTCATACCATTATATGGTTGTATTTCTCTTAACTTTCGCTAATTCAATTTCTTTTTGGTATGCGTCATAATACTTCATAACGAACTTTAAGCGATAAGCGAGTTGAACAAACTCCGGTTTTTCCGTTTAAAACGCAATTCCGGAATGCTCTCGTGACAAAGGTGCCAAAGCGCTACTATCTTAATAATCTTTCCCTCTTCCAAACTTCGTTTTTCCCTCGCCTCACCCAAAAAAATTAAGAACTTATTTGACACTTGAGAATTTCACAGGTTTAGTTGAAGTTTTGCAAGTGAGCTTCCGGGTTGGAATTAAACTGTATGGAATGTTGTGTGATGTCCCTTAGCCGCAGGCCATTTTGATAGCCAGTGCTATTTATAAATAAATACAAATTAGTTTCATACATGCATAAAGTTTTTTTTTTTCGTAAATATTAATTATTAATCTATGAAATAAAAATATGATTTATTCGTTGCAAAAATAATGGTATGTCCCTTTTTATTGACCGACGTCTGAACTGATTTGATGCATTCAAAATTCCCGACAATTGGCTTTGCATTTGTGTGTTTGACGGCATATCCATTATGATAATGAAGGCAAAGATTATTGCTCTTCAATAACCTCAATTCATTGTTGACCAAAGCGAACCACGCAATTCCTCAAAAAAGGGGGCTGGACCCCGGAGTCATTTGCAAGCGACAATGGACACACAAAACAAAAAAAGTTCAGCTAATGACTCGAATACAATATTACAAATGTATAGGGCATACATATATAATATACTATGTGTAGGCTAGGCTAATAATCATTATCGGATACCGAACGTCGAGGGCCGTGTGGTCGAATTCTCGAGCGTCTTGTTATTAATGCATGGTCAGGTGTTTTAGCACACAGCATGTCAGACCAAACACACACACTTGACACTCAGACAGTTAGTTGTTGGTAACTGGTGTTTGGTGTCAGCTAGAATCCTTAATAGCCCAGTTAACACTCGTTGACATATGCGAAATGAAGCTGTTGCTGCTACTGTTGAAGACTTTTCTGGTCTATGCGTTTGTCGCTCTCTTCACGCTGATCTCCCAGCTGTTCCACAGATCGTTGCAAGTGTTGCACTCACTGGCGCCAACATGAGATATATAGGTAATATATGATTGATTGTGCTCTAATAAGATTCATAAAAATATTTGCTATATCTTTTCTAGAAGCCGCAACATCTTATCTAAGCATGACTAACAGAAAGTGTGGTTTAAAGTATTTCCAGGAAAGCTATTCGGCAATTGAAATACTTAAGGGTAAGTATGAAATGGCAATATATTTAGCAAAAACTACTCTCTAAAAAGTTAGTATAGTTTGTTTATAGATAATATTTCCTGCAGAAATAACTCTCTAAATATTGTTTATACTCTTTTCAATATCGCGCTCTGTTCAGCTTTGTCTATTGCCATATTGCACACCATCAAAATAAAAGAGCAACACCTTTATTTGATCGTATCAGTTGTTAACATGGAACACCTTTTGTGTATTTTATATATGTTGTGTACTATTTTTTTACTGAGATACTATTTTGGGTTAGTTTATATAGCTATTGGAAGTGTAAAGAGAGAAAAGCTAAGAGGGAAGTTTCATAAGTCCATTAGAATGGTTCTGGAAAGTTATGATTTACTTAATTTTAATTGCCTTTGATGTGTATTTAAAAAAACTTTTTAATAATCCATATTTGAAAAAAGATATATATTGTAGGTGTGAATATTAGCATAGTTTAAAAACAGACATGAAAAAAACGAATGATTTTTCTTTATATAATACAAATCATAAGGAAATAGACTAGAACATCATCTCGAACATTTAATGCAATATTTGGATTTCATTTAATAACATGAATTTGAGTAATTTATATAGATTTATTATATATGCGTCTAAAATAAATTTGGGACTACGTATTTACTAAACAATTGAAATTTTTTTAGGTACATCTGTTCCTGATAAATGTGTGACTGACTAAATGAACTACTCTCGCACTACCCACCAGGTAGGTGAAGGTGTGCAATCGATGTAAGCCCAAAAAAAATATTGGCTTATCGGCTCCGCTATCAGGTATGGAAAATGCGTTATCATCCTATCAACTGGAAGTGTTGACTGTGCCCCAGAGAGAAAGAGACAGAAAGATAGCGAGAGTGGGAATGTGAAAGAGTATAGAGATATGGACAAATGCAGAGAGGTTGTATATAGTTAGACCCAAGAATCAATAATGCTTAATTGTCAACACGTTCACACATTGACATCGATAATGGCCACAACGACAACATCGACTACGACAACGACGTCGATGTCGACAGCGTTCCATAGTTTCCAGCGTGGACGTCCGCCCCGCCAAGCGATAAGGGATTTGCTGAGCGCAATTAGTCAGCGCGCTTGAGGTCGCAACATGAGAAAGACAGGTATTGAATTGAAGAGCGTTCGAAGAACGTTCGCCTTCCTTGTTATCGGGTGACCACACGGCTGTTGCCGATGGCCGTTCGACGTGTGCGCTTCGAACCATTTCCTGCTGCTGCTATTGCAGAATGCGCCCACATTCGCGCTGGAACCTCGCGCTGCTCGTGCTCGGTTTCATTCTATTCGGTCTGCTGATCGCCGTCTACAAGATTAGCACATCTCCGTTGCTCAATCAATATGGCATATTGCGTGACTATTTGGACACCAACCGGGCGCCAAATGAAGCAGCTGCCACACGCAGCATTCTTCTGTGGAGCGACTTCTTTGGCGATGCACGTTGGAGCCTGCCCGCTGATACTTTAGGACCCGATGATTTCCGTCACGAACTCGGTTGCGAGGTGTATCAATGTGAGCTGAGTAATCGTCATGACTATTTGCCCACACTGGCGGAATACGATGCCATTGTGTACCATGTGGCACAACCATTTCCGCTGTTGCAGCCGCTGCCCACGCAACGCCATCCCCATCAGACGTATGTGTTTGCGCTGATGGAGCCACCGGGCGAGACGAAGCATCGTCTCAGCGATGAGCACAACTTTTACAATCTAACCATGAGCTATCGCCTCGACTCGGATATTGTGTGGCCCTATGCCTATATGATGGATGTGGAGACCGGCGCTCGTGTGGGGCCCACGTTGCAGCCACATTGGCGTCAAGTGCCAGCCCTGGGTAGCTGGAATGATAGCGAAGTGTTGGAGTTGTGGCCTCAAAAGTTGAAGATGGCTGCCTGGTTTGTTTCGCACTGTGAGACGTTATCCAAACGCGAAGAGTTGGCCGCAGCACTGCAACAACACATTGATGTGGACATCTATGGCAAGTGTGGCACACTTAGGTGAGTGTCTCTCAAGGATTCCCAAATAAACTTTACTATATATAATTGTTGTTCTTAACAGCTGCGCTCGTGGCGATCCACACTGCGAGGAGATGCTCGACACTGATTACATGTTCTATTTGGCCTTTGAGAATTCGCTGTGCGTCGATTATGTCACCGAGAAACTCTATTCGGCAATGCAGCGTCGCATTGTCCCCGTGGTCTTTGGTGGAGCTAACTACACACGCTTCTTGCCACCGCATTCGTACATCGATGCCAATCGCTTCGAGAGCGTCGAGCAGCTGGCTTCACATTTGCGTTATGTGGCCAACGATGTCAATGAGTACATGAGCTACTTTTGGTGGCGACAACACTATCAACTGGTGCAACATTCACCGTTCTGTGATCTCTGCGCCCAGCTGCATCGTCCTGGCGCACAGCACAGGACACAATTCTATGGCGACATTGAGGCCTGGTGGTTCAACAGCTGCCGCTTTCAGTCACACATACGATTCTGAACAGTACCCCACGACAACGAAAGAGAGGCCAATAGAGAGGTGCAAGTGAGACAGCAGAGAGCAGTATTTGAGCACTTATCATTAACGCGACCAATTTTTTGTCTTAAGACTGTTTTGGGACGTTGAGTCAACACTGCCGCGGCTGTTTATCATGCGATGGCATCGTATAGATAATGATTTATTTACCAAGCCACTACAAATGTTCGGCATGAGTTTGTTTGCACACCTTTCTTGACTAAGTTTGAACAGTCAGTGTTCAGAGCAAGACAACAAATATTGTGCTTAGGTTGCCCAAGCTTTATCTACGACATTCTGATCGCATTCCATTTACAAGAGAATTTGTTGTTAGTTTAATTAACTACTACATTGAAATCGGTTTAACGAATTTATTTCAAATTCCCTAACGTCTACATTTCATTGATTGTATAAATTCCGACTGCATTTGTCACACTTTGACAAATGTTCATGCATATTTTGTACTTAGATAATAAGCTAATTCATTTCTTCCTCTAAAACTACGCATTCCATCTCTTTATAGCTTACAAACTATTTGTTAATATTATTATAAAGTATTAGTAAAATGATATAAGTGATCCTTATCAAAGAACAAAATTCTATTAATTAATAATTATTTTTAAAATTAGAATTGATTTTTTCTTAGTCACAAAATTTGTATTTGTGCCTCTGTTTTATTTACTATGTATATGAGAAAAAAGTTAATAGTTGGGAGCAAACATTAACAGATTTATTTATAGAACGTTCTTTTTGGAGAGGTAATATTTATGAGGGGTCTGAGTCACCACTTTCTGGGGGCCACAAAATACTCATGCCAGAAAACAGTAGCCACAAAAATGCAAAAGTAATACAATTGTGTGAAATGGTTTCCATGCTGATTACTGTTATCAACAGCTTTTTGAACTGAAACTGTTAAACAGTGCCAGGGCTGCACTAACACGTGCGTGACTCACGGGTATGAGCACGAGCAGCGTGCTCACGCGCAAGTTGTGTGCGCAGACGCCAAGCAAATGTCAAGTGTCAAAAAAGCGCTGAACACACGACAACAATGGCAGAACGTGTTTTGTTTTTGCTCTCAGCTGCCAACCCTCGTCAATGCTCTCTTCGCTCTCTTCTTGCACGCTCTCTTGCTGTGTGCAGTTGTTGTTGTTTTCGAGGAAGCTTATGCCCGTGGGCTGAGCATGTGAAAGCTTTCTGGCACACATTGCGTATGTGTGTGTTTGGCCTACAGGAGCAGCCGCAGGATGTCAGCTGTGTGTGTGTATATTCTGTGTGTGTGTGGGGGTAAAGTTTTCAATTCGCGCAGCTTTTCAGCAAGCTTTTAAAGGATACTCTGCTGCTGCGGTTTGGCAAAAGCACTTCCTATGAGTTTTCGTGACATTTTCATTCATTCTGTGCTAGATTTCCCGATAGTTCAAATCAGAGGTAACAACGAAAAGAGCTCATCATAAAAAAAACAGAATGAAAAATACAGAAAACATCCAACAAAAAACCGATCCAATCCCACTCAAAAAAAATTTAATAATATCGAAATATTGTTAAATTGAACAAATGTAAATAGTTGAAACTAATCGCAGAAAAAAACAATGTTTTGAATAAACGCAGAGCGCTTTCGACTCGTCATCATCATCTGCAATTATTTTTTTTTCTGTTCAATTGTTCTTTAAAAGTGCGCAAGAGTGAGACGTAAGTTGCATAATTTTCGTAACGAAACGAAATGAAAACGAATCAAAGCGAGGAAAACGTGTGCAACCCAAAGTGACAACGACAAATTGCAAAATTTCCAAATTGAAAATGTTTCAATACCAAGTATTCTCTTTTTTTTTGGTTTTTTGGGGAAAATGAAAAACTTTTTTCATAACGTGTTTGACAAGTGAACTGTGAAAAGAGAAGGAAAAAACGTGTAGCCAATACATATGTACATACATAGGCACTGTGTGCGTGTGTGTGAGTGTAGGTGTGTGTGTGTGAGTGTGTGCGTAGGCGTGCAGTCGTTATGACGCTCTCAGCTTTTTCCCCCTCTCCGTCTCCCTCGCACACATCGCTTTGCGCCTGACTCTCTGAGTGCGTCTCAAAATCATCGATTTTTCCGAGTTATAACAACAACAACAACAACGTGAACAAGAAGAGCGGCAACAGCAACAACAAGTACAACAAAGAGGTAGTACTACTGCCCCCCATTTACATTGACGTTTGTCCCTTTTTTACTTTAGTGTTTTTCTTTTTGTTGTTGTAGTTTTATTTTGTATCTCTTGCCTGTTTCCACCCACATGTCATCAAATGGGAAAACACCTTTCGAAATTCGTAATTTTCGCTTTTTTTTTGGCATATTTTCATTTTCATGTTTTTCTATTGTTTTTTGTTTGTAACCCTAAAATGTATGCTGAGCATCCGCAAGAAAATTTGCTGTTTTTTCTTTTTGCTTACACTTAAAGAAAGTGTGACGTAGTGAAAGCTATCAATTTCAAGATCAAGAAAATCTATTATCGCATAAAAGCAAATACTAATTGAATTCCCTTGAATTCGAAGGTCTCGAGCTTAGGTTACACTTGCCAAAAACATTTGGAGGATGGGCAGACATGTGAAGAGTCATTGAGACTGACAACTTGGCAAATGCCGTCTCATTTATCAAATTGCTTGTATGCTCTGGATACAAGTCAGGATGAATATTATTTGCATATCAAGGTTATAATTCGTTTTATTGCATTTATCAAATTCTTTTGAATTTTATCTATTTTGCGATGCGTGTTTCTCAACTTTTGTAACTTTGTAACAGAAATGAAGGCTATTAAAAAACTTTATTAGCAAATATTTGGAACAATATTTCATTTTCGATTCAGATCAATAATAAAAAACCTATAATTTTGAAAAAATTACAATTGTCAATTAAGTTGAGGAAGCAATATATTGAGGTCATTATTCAACAATTTCTTCGAATGTATAACAGCATTTTCTTAATACCAATTGTTTGATTTGTTAAATTAAACCAATTTTATTACATCCAATTATTTTTACATCTTCTTTACTATATTCTTTATGATATCTAATTATTTTAGATATCAATATATTTTTTTTAATATTTTGAGTATTTATCTCTTTTGCATTTATTATGTTTAAGTAGTAACATTATTTTCATTGGTTTCCTTTGCATCATTAAGTCTGCTGATTTGAAAAGAAGAGATTTAGTGCTGCCACAAAACTGAATCATGTTGCATGCTGCAAGGGCGCCAGAGCAAAGCTTTCGTCTTCTTTGTCTTTTGCACTTTTGCCATTTCCATTGGCATTTTCAGTTGAATTGCCAATTGGCAGCGGCTTTACATTCTTTTGGCCAAGTGTAAGCAAAGCTTTCATTGTTGCTGTCACAGTTGCGTTGTTGTTGTTGTTGTTGCTGCTGGTGGTGGTGGCGTGGTGAGTTGTGGTGTGGTATAAAAGCTTTGCCAAGTGGCAAGTTCATGTGTAGGTACACAATTGTGTCAAATTCACAACTCAGAGAGTGTGCGTGTTTTTGCGTGTGTGTGAGAGAGTGTGTGTGTGTACGTTTGGCTTTTCAATTTTCCACATGCAACACACACTGAAAATGGTTAAGCAAAATGAATTAATACTTTAGGGAAACTAACTAACAGACACAATAAAATACAATCGAATACACAACGAAATAAAAGGGGTTTTTCCGAGTCGAGTATTTCGGTGAAAATAAACTGGACATTGCGAGGGGTCAACGGTGCGGCGGTGAGTTTTCTCTTCTCGTGTCTCGTAGAGCCATAAAACATAGAACTATATACTATATAACGAGTTTTGTAGCAACCCCATTAGTGGCATCCTCCTCCCAAGCAAAAAAAAACACCCGCTGTTCCAATTGCTTCCCATTGCTTTAGACTCCCACGAAATCAAAATCAAAAGAAATAAAACATAGACATAATGGTTATACTACTAGCCAACTGTAGCTTACATAATCGGTCCGCGTGTTTACCCTTCCCCACAAAATAAAAAAAAACAAATACCCGCCGTAGAAAAAAATTGGTGAATACAAAATTTTGGGAAAACTTATTCTGAATGTGTGCAAAACGTGCGTTGTGTGTGTTTTTGGATTGTATTTGCAGACCGATCTCGATGTCTCCGCAATTAGATAATGCTTAAGTTACCAAAAGGTTTAAAAAAGAAAAAGAAGAAGTCGAAAAAGGACCAAGAACTCTTCACTGAAGAGGAGCTCGAGCAGTATAAGCGCGATCTCAAAGCCAAACAGGAGGCGGCCGCCAACAAATCAGACGCTGGCGAATCGGACGCAGCATCGGACGTCGAGGGCGTTGCATCTGCGTCGAGCTACAATACAAACACCTCAGCGGGTCATCATCATCAGAGCCAGTCGAGCGGCAGGCCAGCCGATTCGGCGGCAACATCCACATCCTTCGCAGCAACAGCGGCTGGCCAGGATTCAGGACATCAGCAGCAAAGCGCTGACGCTGCTGGCGACGAAGAATGGGCCAAATTTAAGGCATTAACCTCGGGCGTTGATAATATCTTACACAAGACACAGGACGAACTCGATCGAATCAAAAAGGAATCGTTCTACCAGCGTCTGCCATCCGCTGCCGAAAAGAAGCGACAAGAGGAGGAGGAAGCCGCCCGTCGCGAAGCCGAACGTCTTGAGCGGGAGCGACAACTTGCCGCCGAGCGTGAAGCGAATCGGGATAAGCTCGCGGAGGCTGTGGTAGAACTCTCCGAATCGGAGGACGACGCTCAGGACGAGGTCGATGATATATTTGCCACCGATTATATCGAGGCAATAACCAGCGGTGAATTACAATTAGCCGTTGTACCCGATTCGCCGGTGCTTGAATTAGACGACGGTCCCGATCCCTTTGACACTGCCTACGCGGAGAAAGTCATCGTTGGTGCGGACAAATCGAAGGACAAGTCGAAGAAACTCGTTAGCCTTGGTGCCGCCGTTGAGGTGCTCTCCGGTCGTGTAGACCGTGAGCACGCCGTTGCCCTCGCTAATCCCAAGCGGAAGCTACGCAAGGGCATTCAGAATTTGCTGCTGAGCGAGAGCGTTGATCTTGGGGATAACGAACCGGATCTGTTAGCTGCCGAACCGCAGCATAATCTCCTCGACGATCTTGTCGATGATGTGCCTGAGTCTGTGGCGCCCATCGATTTAAGTGTCTCACTGCATTTGCATTTGATTAAGCCGCAAAAAGTCGACGAAGAGCAGGAGGAAGAGGAAGCTTTCGGTGGTGCACTTAATCCCGATTTAGCCGAGTTTGATGCACTAAAGGACGAGGAAGACGACGAGTTTGCGGAATTAGCAGCGGAATCGTTGACCAAAAAAGAGGACATTACCATAGTTAATCAGGTGGTGCTTCCGGGCGCCGAATTACTTGCTGAAGAAACCAGTTGGGCTGAATTTGCACCCGAGCCAGAGGAGGAACAAACAGGTGAGTGAGGGTAGAGCAATATCCCTTGAATTGCACTAACTCTGATTGAATTACAGGCAAACCTAAGCGACCCCCTCCACCAGTGCGTCCGGCAACAGGGCCACACATTGTGCCTGGTGCCATCTACGTGAGCGACGACGACGAAGACGAGCAGGACGACGATCCATTTAACACCAACTACGCGGAGCAGGTGATCAAAAAGACAACCGTACTCGAGGAGGACGACGACTTTGATCCCCGTGCCGAGGAGTGTCACTTGGCAGCTCCGGCTCGTGATCTCTTGGCCGGCAGTGCCACTGATCTGAGCAAGGTTGTGCCTGCCCCATTGGCACCCACACTCAGCGTCGATCAGGCGGACGAGGGACAGGACTTTGATCCCTTTGACACATCCGCAGTCAACGCTCTTGTGCAGCCCAAGGCAACCGAATTGCGTTTTCTCGAGCGTGAACTGCTCAACGAATCGGGTTCGAATCTCAAACACTCACTAAGCGATCCAGACTTTGATCCACGTGCCGGGCAAGAGGAGGAGAAGCCGGCGAAGACAGCGCCTGTTGCGGTAGCTCAGATCACAGTCGGCGATCCGGACTTTGATAGTGTGCGTCGCAAATCATCGCTGAGTCTGAATATACAAGGCAAGAGCGTTGGTTTTCTGGTGCCTAGCGGGCAGGATTTACTGGCAGCGGGTAATGATCATTTGGGTGCCAACAAGAAGCCATTAACGCCCTATTACGCGCCCAGCGCCCAAACAATTAGCGAACGCGAATCGGAGGATCCATTCGACACATCGTATGTACCAGAGGCGAAGCTCAGTGACGTCGAACTAAAGCACATTGAGGCCGATTTGATCACAGAGCCAACGTTGAAGCATAGTCTATCCGATCCGGATTTCAATCCACGTGCACCGCCCACTCCCGTGCCTGCGGAGGTGCTGCTGGCGGTTGAGGAGAACATCGACATCAAGGTGCTGACACCAGCCCAAGAGCGCCGACAACTGCCAAGCAACGTGCAGACGGAGGACGACGAACAGGAGGACATCGATCCATTTGATACGTCGATAGCGGCCAATTTACAACCCGGACAGACGGAATTGAAGCTACTGGAAAACGAACTGCTGCCGGAGAGTGCAAGACAGCCGGTGACCGGAGTGTTGGACACACAGAGCGACGCACAGGAGCTGGGACTGGGCGATAAGGTGTTGACACCGTCGCTACCCAATCGCACAACACAACAGTCACTGGAGGAGCAGCTGGATATAGATCCATTCGACACATCGATTGCCGAGAATCTAGCGCCCGGTGAGACGGAGATAAAGCTACTCGAAAGCGAGCTAATTGAGCGCTAAAAACAACTAATACAACAACAAAGACAACCAGACAAAACAAACAAAGCAAACACAAAACAAAAAACAGACAACATGGCTAATCCTTTTCTCATGGACGATGATCTCGATGGCGGCGATGTAGCCGTCAATCCCTTCTTGATGCACAGCGAACCGGATGCAGCGGGAGGCGAATCAGCGGAGAACCCCTTTGGTGAAACCGCCTCCAATCCGTTTGCCTTTGGCGGCGATGAGCTGGAAACGGAGACAGCCGAACATGTGCCCGATATTGATCCGGCGATGAGTTTCTTTGGCACCACCATCGAGGCAGAGGACGATGCACTGAGTCTCAAGTCCGCTGCCGAAGAGGATGATGAGGGCAAGAAGCAAGCAGGTGGAGGAGCACCACCGCCTCGACCACAGCCACCACAGAGCACACAGGAGCTGATCAACACGGTGTCCAGTCAGCTGGACGAGACCAGCTCAGAGCTGTTGGGTCGCATACCCGCCACACGTTCGCCCAGTCCCATCTCCATGCGGGATCTTCACTCACCTAGTCCCACGCCCGACTCGGGACTGGCCGATCTCCTGGACGTCGATGTGGATGTGTCGGACAGTGGCTCCAGTGCCAATACTCAAGGCATTGAGACGGATCTCATGGGTGGCAGTATCATTGCGGCAGCTCCAGCTCCAGTGGCAGCGGCGCCCCTAGACAATCCCTTTGGTGTGCCAACGGCGTTGCCAAATCTGCAGGGCGCGGCACCGTTGCCATCACCGGCCAAGCAGCAGCCACCGCGTCCGCCACCGCCGCGTCCAGCGCCCCCGCGGCCAACACCGCCGCCACAACTGATGCAGGGTCAGCATGGACAACAGCAACCGGCGCCGCCGCAACGTCCGCCACCACCATCAGCCCAACCGGCGCCAGCTCCTGCTCCCGCACCTGCCGCTGACGATCTGCTAGACATGTTTGGCAGCAGTAGCAAGCCAGCGAAACCGCCGCCACCCAAGACCAAGGAGGATATACTCAGCCTGTTCGAGCAGCCAGCGGCGCCAGCTGCCAAACCCGATTTGCTCAACGACGATCTGCCCGAGCAGCAGCAGCAGCAGCAGCAACCTCAGCAGGCGAATGGCGCTCGAGATGAGCCCATCTTTAGTTCGCTGCTGATACGACCGGACGATAGCACCCATGACATTACCTCACAGCCACAAGCGGCAACCTTGGCGCACATTGCGGCACCGCCGGAGGCTACGCAGCGCCAGCGGGCGCCCACGCCGGACATTGAGATCACCACGGTGGAGGATCTACCACGTTCCGACGATGAGGATGAGGAGCCGGAGCCAACGCCCGTGAAGGTTGAAGCCGAACCCGAGCCTGAGCAGCCTGCTGAGCCGGAATTACAACTGGAGCTGGAGACGCAGGCTGAACCGGTTGTTGAAGTTGAACCGGAGCCAGAGCCGGAACCCGAACCGATTGCCATTGAGTCGGATCAGAGTCCTCCCACAGAGTCGGCGGCCACAACTCAAGCGGCGAATGTGGAGCTGGGCAGTGATGAACCCGAGCAGATGGACACTGGACTGGATTTCCCGGGTCTGGCGAGTGGACAGCTCTCGGCCAATCCGTTTGCCAGTCCCGAGGAGGAGGACGAACCGAGCTTTGTGCCTGCGCCGATTGTCAGCAACATTTTCGCGGTGGACGAGCCGGAAACGGAGCCACAACCGCCAGAGGTGCAACCACGACAGGCTCCGGCTGTGCCACCTGCCAGCAGCTATGTGAGCAACATCTTTGCCGTCGAGCCGGATGAGTTCGATGCGTTCTCAGCCAAGTTTGATTCCGTGAAGAAGGACAACATCAGCATACTGGATGGGTTCGGTGGCGGCGGCTCCGGTGCCATAACACCCACTGGAGGAGATGGTAAGTGTTTAATTCATTAATAAATACGAATATAAAGTATGGTTGAAGTCCGAGTCAACAAAATAACAAGCGATAGATTCAAAACCTCTAAAAGAGATTTTAGTTTCTTTAGATTTATGTATCCTTTAAACTTCCATTTCATCAACTGTTTCTTTCGCATTTCGTCTGCAGCTTGGGGTGACAGCGCTTTTGGCTCTGCGACGACAACGGCCAACGCCTTTGGTGAGGTGAACTCGGCTGACGATGGCTTCGGAAACGAGGACGACGACTTCTATGCGATGCAGGCGCCGGCACGCGCCGATTCCGTGGAGTCCGTGGACAAAGAGTTTAGCGTGGTCATACGACCCAAGGCCGAAGGCTGTTCCGGGGTAGCACCACAGCTGGCGCCACCGCCGCCACCGGCTCGCGGTGCAGCTGTAACAGCGACAACGCCACCGGCAGTCAATCCCTTCGAGGATGTGAGCGGTTTCCCAGCGCCACCGGCAGCCGCTCCCAATGCCGAGGGCAGCATCAAACGCACCGATTCGCAGGACACACCTCAGACGCCGCTATACGACGAGGATGTGTCACAGCCGCTGGAGGAATTCCCGCGACTACATTACGTCGGACCCGGTTGGGAGATGCAGCTGCGTCAGCCGAACAAGAAGAAGATCACCGGTCAACGGTTCTGGAAGAAGATCTTTGTACGTCTTGTCGTGCAGAACGATGTGCCCGTGGTGCAATTACTCAATCAGGCAGGGGACAAGCAACCGTTTCAGGAGCTGCCACTGCAACCATCGTATTCGGTATCGGAGATCGGAGCCCAACAGTACGATCAGTTCGGCAAGATCTTCACCATGAAGCTGCAGTACATCTTCTACAAGGAGCGTCCGGGCGTGCGACCCGGTCAGGTGACCAAAGCGGAACGCATCACCAACAAGCTGACAAAGTTTGCACAATATGCCATCGCCGGCGACTACGAGGGCGTTAAGGAGTTTGGCAGCGATCTGAAGAAACTCGGCTTGCCCGTCGAGCATGCACCGCAATCGTCGCAGCTCTTCAAGATCGGTTCGATGAACTACGAGGATATGAAACAGTTTTCCGTATGCATTGAGGAGGCGCTCTTCAAGCTGCCCGCGTTGCGAGAACGTGCGCTCACATACAAAATGGAGGAGGTGCAGGTGACGGCGGTGGATGAGATCACCGTCGAGCAGGACTACGAGGGTAAAATCCTGAAACAGATCGCTCGGGTGCGTCTCTTCTTTTTGGCCTTCCTCACTGGCATGCCCACCATCGAGTTGGGCGTCAACGATATGTGGCGTCAGGGCAAAGAGGTGGTGGGACGACACGACATCATTCCGGTGGCCACCGAGGAGTGGATTCGCTTGGAGGCGGTCGAATTTCACAGTGTGGTCAATCAACAGGAGTACGAACGTACGCGCACCATCAAGTGGGTGATGAGATAGCATTGAATTGCATTTTTATTTTAACTGAAATGTAATTCGTATTTCATATTTTCTGTTTTACAGGTTCCAGCCACCAGATGCCAATTATATTGAACTGTTGCGCTTCCGTGTGCGTCCGCCCAAGAATCGTGAACTTCCGCTGCAGCTGAAGGCCACCTGGTGTGTCACTGGCAACAAGGTGGAGCTGCGCGCCGACATCCTTGTGCCGGGCTTCACCTCGCGTAAACTCGGACAAATCCCCTGCGAGGATGTCTCGGTGCGTTTCCCCATACCCGAGTGTTGGATCTATCTGTTCCGTGTGGAGAAGCATTTCAGGTAATGGCGAAATCTTTCAATATCTGCAGAGATGATAACTGCAGCTGTATTAATTCATTATTTGTTATTTATATTATTTGTTTATATTTAATACATTTTCGTTTGCATGACTCCTTTTAAAAGAGTTGCTTTAATTTTAATTATCAATCATATTATTGCCCAAACATAAATGCCATGAAAGGACTATAAAATGAAATATTAGTAAATAAAATAAATAGTTAATAAATAAACATTGAAAGCGAATATACTAAATGAACTTAATGAAAAGTCTTTTCTAAATATACACAACATATACAAAAATGTATTACTGACAGTTCCATCATACCATAAGTGCATTCTATATAAATTTAAATATAATTAAAAAGTTAGTATATGATAAACGGCTTAACAGCTCAATTACTAAACAAGTTGAAACTTGAAAACGGATTTACTAAATAACTAAATACGATTTCAATATAACCAATCGAATAAGTGTCAATTGAAACTATCAACTTTTATTGGTCATTTAATTTGAAATTAACAAAATATACAAATTTCCAAATTACTGAATACGTGTCTTATAGCTAAAACATAAAACTAATTCGCTTTGTTACCTTGCATAGATATGGATCTGTGAAGTCAGCCCATCGACGTACAGGCAAGATCAAGGGAATTGAGCGTATTCTCGGCGCCGTCGATACGCTGCAGGAGTCGCTGATCGAGGTGACTTCCGGCCAGGCGAAGTACGAGCATCATCATCGCGCCATCGTCTGGCGCTGTCCCCGCTTGCCCAAGGAGGGTCAAGGTGAGTAATGAGAGAACATTCATTCTTCCACTTTCCGCTGTACTGAGCCCTTTACGCATCGTTTAGGTGCTTACACAACACATCAGCTGGTGTGCCGCATGGCGCTCACGTCATACGATCAAATACCCAGCGAACTGGCGCCATACGCATTCGTGGAGTTTACCATGCCCGCCACGCAGGTCTCGCATACCACCGTGCGCTCCGTGAGTGTCCAGGACTCCGATGCCGATGAGCCCCCCGAGAAGTATGTCCGCTATTTGGCACGGCACGAGTACAAGTAAGTACCTAAATAACAAGGATCGGGAGTAGTTGCCACATTCGCCTCATTACTTTTTAAATATATGTGTATTTTGTCTTCGAAGCTAAAAGTTAATTTAATTAATTTATTTATTTAAATGGAAATCTGAAATACAATTTCATAGATACTATTTCAATGTGTTAATCACACTCTATTCTATTTTATTCATTTAGTGAAGAGGAGAAAAGAATTTTATAAACGCAAAAATATAACTTAAGTAACACATGATATCGTACAAATACTAAGTTACACTTTATTTGTTTTGTGGAATACACAAAGAAAATGATCATGTTCATAATAATATTCATATTGAGAGGAATGCATTATCAAAGATATTCAATATTGTCTCATCATTGAATTAATTGTACACAATAAATAATTTTATTTATACAATTTATTGAATGTTAAAAGTAAAAGTAGGTTTAAGTAACAAAAAGATTAGAAAAACTATGATTTTAAAAATATGAAAAGAAGCAATCTTTTTATTATTTCGCACAGATCATTAATTAAATATTTAAAAAAATGCAAAGAATTGAGATTCATGTGGCAACTAAACTTGTGTAATAAATCGTACGCTAATCTCTGTTTCGTTTTCTCATTTTCTCTCTCTCTCTCTCTCACGCCCTCTCTCTTTCGCTGCTAGGGTTGGCATCGAGACCACGCACGGCGAGTCCACGAATGCGTATTTGGCGGCAACGCGTCCAATACGCGAGGAGTCCTCCAGTGGCACCGGTGCTAGCAAAGCAACTGCCTCGCCCGTGCCACCAAGCGACTCGGACTCGGACTCCAATTAAGCTGCATCACACACACACGTACACATATATAAAATACACACTCACACTCACACAAACACACAGAGACAAACAATAGCGATTGCTGAATGGAAACCGAGTTTCTTAGAGTGCGACAGAAAGATGCTTTGATTAACATCCTTTGCTTTAGCCCAACGTGTTCTCATCGTATTAGTTCATTTCGTACACATTACGTATACGCGCCGTGTGAGTAGCTCGATTAAATTGGATAAATTGGATTAGTTGACAATAAAAATATAGGAAAAGCAAGCACATGGGGCATGGAGAGTCTCCCAAAAAGAAAAGAGGAATGATGTATGATTGTATTGCATTATTGTATCTATTATTGAGTTCTGTTGATGCGTATACTAAAAACATACACCTACATGCTAGACATACTATACTATATATGTGTAATCTCATCTCAAATACTTACGAGTAATTAGATACGTTAACCAAAGGAAGGAGAAGAAGCGACCAAACGATGCGAACAAACGATCTGAGTTATTGTAAGCGTACGTAAAGTCAACCCATACATATGCATAGAGATAATGGTTAAACAAGTTACATACATACATACATGTGCAACCCAAACACACACACACACAAACACACACGCATATATATAAATAACATATATAAAACATACTATATATACATACATATAATATATGAGAGTTCATAGTTATTAACCTATTAACTGATGTTACATACCTATACATTAAGGCGCAAGTGACAAGACAAAAGAGAAATGATAAGCAATTTCGCAAAACATCGTTCAAGTACGATTTAAGTTATCGTTGAAAGTATTCCCCCAGATCTGCATATGCATACAACTACATACATACATACTTATTATTATATATTGGAGTATCGTAAACCTGGCCTCAACAGGCTAACGCACACACACACACACTCATACACAGAAACAAACACTCACACATACACTACATAGATTGATGAGAAGATTTTTCAAGAGTTTAAATTTATATATATGTGTTACCGCCTAAATAAAATACAAACTGCAGTTGATGGGCATAGTTGAAATCCAATCCGATGTTTGCCACAACACTGCTGCTGGCAGCTGTTTCCGTTTCCGTTTCCGTTTCGCAGCGGATCATCACGATCATCGTCGTTTTTGCCCATCGTCCATCGCCCATCGCCCACAGCAAAGTATATAAAAATCAAGAGTTAAACACACACTAAAAATAAAACTAAGCTTTATTGAGACATTGATTTCAAATTATAAATAAATTCAATTTACATTTAACTTGAAGCAAATACGGAAATGCATATTCAAAATGTTATTGTTGTGAATCAAACTAAATTACATATTTATTCAAAAGAAAAACAAAAGAAAATAAAAACCAAAAAGCAAAAAAAAAAAACTACAAATTAAAAATGATAAACCAAAAACAAAACGTAACCTAAATGAATAGTGAAAAATGAATCGCATCTTTGTTAAATCAAGCAAAACATAAAAAAAGTTTATAAAGCAAACTACATACATACTACATACAAGTATTTATTAAAGCATAAATGGAAAACCAAAGAAAAACAAAAACAAATATAAAAAAAAAACGATAAAGATTAAATAAAAATATACAAAAAATGGAATGGACAACCTATACATACATGCGCATATATTGATAAATAAATTGAGTTTAATAGCAAAAATTGCATAATAGATTTGTTAATTTAGTGTTTAACGAATATACATACTCGTATTTACATATGTATGATGTACTTTATTATTCATTTCCACTTCTACTCAATTCAATATCCTGCCCCCTCTCAAATATCTGTTGCTTCATTTTGTTGTTTTACACAAAATACTAAAAAATACTACTTACATAAACATAATACTTAAACGCCTACGATTTTGGAAAACGACTCTCAATGGACATATTTGATCACATGCTATCTTACAAAATACATACATATACATATGCATACATATATTTATATACATGTATATGAATAGATATTTATATATACATATATTAACAAGAACAAATGCCCCTCTCCTTCCCCTGCCCCCTCCCTCATATATGTATGATGTATATTGTAAACCCCTAGGAATTATTGCATTAGCAACAAGAAAAGAAAAAAAAAACAATGCGAAATTTCTCATTTATGTATTGTATGTTATTCTTTATTTACCTACGTTTAAAAATTAATATATACAAATATACAGATATATATATATATATAAATATACAGATATACTGATATGATATGTATTCTATGTACAATAAAGTGCAATAAAAGGAAAAGGAAGATAATGACAACCCCCCCAAAAAACAACAACAACAAACATAAAGATGATGATGGAGAGCTAATTCCTGAATGATAATTTTCACATGTTATATATTATAAATATACATATGCATATACATGGTATTATCTGATGAACTAAATACAACAAAATGATTAAACAAGAAACATAGACAACAAAATGGAAATTGAAATTGAAAATGAAAATGAAAAATCACCCTCCCATTATGATGGAAATTAACTAGTCAAATGATGAAAATAAATATTGAACAAGTAAAAATTCAACACGCTTACGTTTTTTCTTATTACTAAAGTCAAGTGCATGGCTTTGTAGTTGCAGTTTTCGGTGTTCACTTTAAGCCATTTATCATGCGGTTGGCCCCAAGTTTCTTTTCCCTCTTCTTCTCTTTCGCCTCCTTCGTCTCGTCGTCTGCAATCAGTGCACATGTGCAGAGATTTACCACTCAAAATCCTCGTAAAATATTATGCTCCAACTTTAGATCTAAACATCTCGTCTCGAGCTGTGACCTCACTGCCAATGGCTTTGACTCTCAAGTGCATGTCCTAAGCACATAACTTTAACTTGTCCATGTGACGTGCCTGGCGCATTGTTCTCCCTTTTCTTTCCTTCTCATCCTTCCCTCTATCTTTGTCTGACTTGCATGCTAATCATTTATGTTGGCCTTGTTTGTTGGCTGCAGCGGGCACTTGACTCTTCGCTCAACGAAAATACTACAATATATAATACTCTTAATCTGGCGTGTTCAACAAATGAACTACCCGGCGTATGAGTGATATTACTCAACAACAAACTTTTCCTTTTTACAGTTGCTCAACTAACTTCGCTTCGTTATAATTTAACCAAATGCACTTCTTCAGTGAAATGGATATTTTTAGAAAACTTTTGCTGCAATTAAATGAATTTTGAAATTATTTGTTTTCTGCGAAATCATGTTGAACTCTCATGAACTTCGAGTTCGAGTTTTCGAGCTTGTCGATCACAATTTGAATGGAGTTGCAAGAAGAACTACGCGACTTCAAGCACGTGCTGGAAATTTCGCTGTCAGGCAAAAACTGGCAGGCAGCGGCTGTCAAATGTTGTTGGCCAACAACAAAGATTTGCGCAACGGCCAGGATGAAATTTGTGTTTTATGAAGCCTCGGCCATAACTGTGTTTAGCTCCCCAAGAAAATGCCTCAAAGGCTCAATCTAGGCTAGCGAATGTTTACTGCTTTTGCTGATGAAGAGAGTGAAGCTTATGGCTGTCAGTTGCCTATGTATGTGTGTGTGTGTGTGGTCGAAGGCAACTCAATCTACGTGCGCTTAGAACAAGTCACGATCGAATCAATAAATGTGTTGAATAAATGACACAAGCTGTGCTGTCGCCGCCAAACAAATAGAAATCGAAACAGAGGGAAGCTCTCAGAAACACACACAAAATTGATGAAAATGAAGATGTGTTTACAAATACTCGCAAGCGATTTTTGACATCTGCGAAAATAATATAGTAATAATTTGCCAAAGATGGACTGACACATGCCAGAAGGCTAAACACACACACACACACACACATGTGTCTCTCAGTGTTGTTGCTGTTGCTGTTGCCTCATAGCAAGCAGCAACAACTACTCAGTCAGTATCACACACGCACAGCACAATCAATTGCAATCAGAGGGAAATAACATATATTTTGAAAGGTGTGAGTGTTCGTTAAATACGTTTAAGATTTGCCTGTAAACATTTCCTCTTAAATTGTTAGCATAATTCATTTGAATTTATTAAACATGGATAAGTTTTATTTAATGTTGTATTTATTTACTAATTTCAAAATATTATTCAATCTCAAATTTTTTTTTTTTATATTCTTTATTTATTTACAATTTATCTATCTAAAGATAATAAGTAAATTCTATGACAAATAGATTGACAGAAAACTTTTAATTTTTTACGTGTAGAGATTATTTACAAAATTGTATTTACTACCACTCTTTGGGTGGTCTAAAGGGGAGATCAAGGGGGTGGTGCCTTTTCAGCCGTCGGCGATGTTGGCTATTTACAGGCAGGTTAATGGCCAGCGGGTTGCAATGTTGATCAAATCTCTCCTCAAAGCGTACCTTTAAATTTCTTCAGTTACTCTCGGAGTCTCAAGGTCCTTGTGGATGACCTGGTTTCTTACATAGTAAGGTGCTTTGGCTAGTCTCCGCAGAGTAATGCTTTGAAAACGTTGCAGCACTTCGATGTTTGAAGTTGAGGCTGTGCCCCAAAGCTGAATCCCGTACGTCCATATAGGCTTTAATATAACTTTGTACAGCAGGACTTTGTTTCTGAGGCTCAGTTGGGATCTGTAGCCCAGCAACCACTTCATTTGTCGAAGTTTCAGACTCAGCTGTTTTCTTTTATTTTTGATGTGATCTGCCCAGGTTAGTCTTCTGTCAAGTGTTAGGCCCAGATATTTCACTTTTTTGACTACAGGCAGTGTAGTACCATTCAGTTGGACTTCTGGGCAGGTTTTAGGGCGGGTGGCGAATGTTATGTGTGCTGATTTATTTTCGTTGACGACAACGTTCCATCTTGGCAGCCACGGTTCCAATTTTGTAAGTTGTAGTTGCAGGATTGCTGATGCTTCTAGATTGTTCGTTGAGGTGGCTAAAAATGCTGTGTCGTCGGCGTATGTAGCAATAACGAGATCATCTCTTTCAAGCACTGGAATGTGTGCAGTGAAGAGGGTACTCTTGGGGTACTTTCAATCTCAAATGACGTCAACTTTTTTTGTTATTGTATTTATATTTTTTTGTATTTATTTATTTTATTTATTTTTGAACATTCACAAGTCTACGAAAGTTAAGAGGGAACAAGAGAACTGGACAAATTGGTATTTTCAACTTCTACAGTTTAACCCAAATGATTTGCTCAATTTACTATTATATAGTAGACTTCAATTAGCTTGAATGTTGATTTACGGATCGTTATATACTTAGTATTGGTATTGTTTATTAAATATTATAGTGCTGCTGTAAATTTTGATTTTCTTCAAACTTTGCTTCGAGTTAAACCGATTTCGATTTTCACTTACTGAAGCGAAGTGAGTCAGTCAATGCAGAGAAATTCAAGACATAGAGTAATTAACTTTTTTGTATACCTTCATTCTAAGTATTACGTATTTAAACCAGTACAGTAATAAAGAACCATAACAACACATAGATTATTAACTTTTTATTATTATTAATCATTTTTGATACTAGATACACCAAGAGTGTGAAAAAGTAGTTGCCAAAAATTTTTAGTTAATGTGTACCAAATGTAAACGTTTGTGTTAGACTAGGCGGCGGACTGAGACAATTGTGAAAGTAAAACTACTAAGTGGATGTGGTCTAGCAGCAGAGCTTTATAAAGATTACCAAGCCTGCTAAAGTTAAGTTACTATCAACTGTTACTCAACAGATGGGACTCTTACTAAACAGTTGTGCTAAAGTGAAATATATAATATTTGCAAAGCATTCTTAGATCAAGCTGGTAGGTGAGTCGAGTATGAAAAATGGCACTGCCAAAAATTTGTGAGTATGTCTGTCATATGCTGTGTGTGTGTTTTACTAGGCGGCGGACCGAGATAATTGTGAAGGCGGAGGTGCTAAATGGATGTGGCCGAGCTGGCGAGCTTTACTAAGAATGTTTAGGAAGTGCTGAAGGTGATCCTAATCAACTGTTACACAACTGTTGTGACTATTGCTAAGCAGTTGTGCAGAAATGCAGCCAGACATTCTCTTGCATAGACAAAAATTTGTCTTAATGTGAACCAAAGGCTTGGAAATATGTTTGACTAGGCGGCGGACCGAGATAATTGTGAAGGCGGAGGTGATAAATGGGCGTGGTCGAGCTGGCGAGCTTCACAAAGATTGCCAAGCTTGGTTAGGGTTATTTTGATCAACTGTTGTGTAACAGTTGAGCACAATATCATTGCTCTGCAGCTAATCACTTGTTAAAAAAGTTCGATTGAAAAATTGGCTTGCCAAAAATTTTAGTTTATCTATCTGCGATGTTCACGTGTGTGTATCGATCGTACATATATAAAATCATTGATTGAAACTTGCTCTGATTTCAAATTAATATCAAATTGATATTATATTGAAGACTTTATTCATTCATTTGCATGTAATAGTGGAATTTGCATTACTTTTCAATTTAATTTCAAAGTGGTGATTTACTTATTATAAAACGCAGAATAAAATGATAAACATATTATATAAATAGACCCCAAATAGATGAATACTTAAATGAATTCTTTAATATTGCTGGTCAAGTTATGCTTGCGATTGTTGTGCGACTGTTTGACATAACTATTCCAGATTAAACAGGCGAAATTGTTGCTGTGTTTGAAACGTTGCCAATTGCGTCAGCGGAAGCAGCTATCATAAACTGATTTTGGAAAGGCGAAATGCAAAAAAAAAAATATAATGCGATGCCATGCGAATTCCTGTTCCACAGTTGGCAACGGACTAAATCTAATTACTGGCAAGACAGAAAAATAAATTCCATTGCGCATTAAATTCGAATCAATCATGTGGCTTCCTGTGCGCCATCTCTCGTCTCCTGTCTCCTGTCTGCTATCTTCCGTCCGCTGTCTTCCGTCTGCTGTCTCCAATATCCTTTCTCCTGTCTCCCGTGTGTCCTGCAATCTGTGAGTTGTGCTGTTTACGTTGCAGGAACATTGTCAACATTTGCAAATCTAAACGAGGAGAGAGCGGGAGGTGGAGGTGGGGGATGGTTAAAGGTAAATGGAGTAGAGCGATTGGCAACAAAGTCTTGTGCCTTGGTTTCAGTTTATGCGCAACAATGTGTGGAGCACTCATGATGCGATTTACCGATTTTTATGGCCGCCATAACAATGGGAAGTGATTCCGGACTTGCCACTCCCACTCCCACTCCCACACCCACACTCAGAATTCGCTTTCTCTTTCTGGCCACCTGGCCATAAAATCCCCGCATAAAGCGACCAAATGGCCCGAGGCGGAGTAAAGCGGCTGTGGATCTGACCCCGACTCGACTCGACTCGACTTGAGTTCAACTTCGACAACGACTTTGGCCAGATGCGTGCATAATTATGCAATACTAAGGAGGGGACGAGAGGAGGAGGGGACGATACGCATTTGCAAACATTGACAACATGCCCCATAAAGAAAGCTGCGTTTGACGCCTTCAAGGGTCATGCCAAATGCAAATGGCGCGTGTTCCTTTACAGCTTCGTTCGCTTGCCATGTTGCCCTAACACCCACACACACACCCACACACACACTCACACACACATGCTGCATTTGCTGCATAATTTGTAGCATTCTTTCGTGGAGCGACAGAAGGATTCTTCTTTGGGTCTGCTCGCTATTCTCGCTCGTTGTCGTCTGAGCAGCAGCGGCATCTTCTGTGCAATATCACACGAATTAGCATAGAAAACTGCAAATTTGAATTATGGCCAGCAGCAACAGCAGCAGAAGCAGCTGTTACCAGCTGCCTTCTTCAAGCTGCCACTGCCACTTGCCACTTACCACTTACCACTTACCACTTACCAGTTGCCATCTTGCCACTTTTCCTTCCATTCTCGCCCAGCGCTAAAATTTGTATATGCAATGTCCAATCAAACAAGAAAATAACGAAATAACCTTTTCCTGGAAGTCGCATTTCAAATACACTTTTTGTCATCTTAAAAATAATATATTTGCGGACTTCGAAATTTAGTTAGTTTTAATTCCAAATAATTTCAATTTCAAATATATTCATATTTGCAAATTATAAAATTCAAACATAGAAACATTCGATGAAACCTAAAATATAGATACAAGGAAAAAGTGTCAATTTAAATATATTGATCAACATAATTTTATTCTAATGACAATATTAGGTATACGCAACGTGTCTCCGGGAAGGATTTAATATGCCATTTCAATCGAACACCAGACTTAAACGTATAAGAATCGCATTATTTCCGGCGTCTTCAGAATTTGTTAATTCCGTATCAATATAATATAAAAACAAATATAATATGTAAACAATTTGTTGCATAATTTACAATATTGAATTCAAGAAGGATAAATTGAAATATGTTAAACAATAATTGCAATAACAATGTTGCGTATACGCACCGTATATGACAAATGTATTGTATTGCTTTCTTAAGTACTCCATTAAATTTCGAAGCAACTCAAACTAAATACAACATACATAATAGGAAAATGAACTTAAAAATATGATTCCTAGTCAAATTTTCTCAATCTCTATCTTTCATCATCTCTCAGCGACTCTTACACTGCCCAAACAGCTCTACATTGCTCTGTATACTTTATTATTTGTAGCTCTTGGAATTTGCATGTGCAGATGTAACTGCAAATTTATAGAGACATACGCAGATACTTATGTATCTTTATGTGGGAGACATATGTACACATATATTAAACTATGATATGACCACTGTCAACAAAGCATAACTTATGTTATGCAGATGAGAGAGAGAGAGTCAAGAAAAGTGGCCAAGAAGATGCGTCTAGCCGTGCGTCTAATGCGGCTAATAGACACATGTTTGCCCATTTGGCCCGAAAAGTTTTTTCTTGGCCTAAGATAGGCCACTTGTCAGGGTTTTTTTTTGGTATTTTCTGCTCTTTGCTTTTCGCTTTGGCAAATACGTAATCAGTAAAATTTTCATGCACATTTTTCTTCTAGTCTTTCTATGTTGTTTTTGTTTTTGTTTTTTTTTTATCGAAGGAAGGAATGCAAACAAACGGCGCTTTGAGCTGACGCTCAACTTGAAATACGTTTCTCAATTTCCATAAACACGTGTGCAAATAGCACGTGTGCTCAGGCATCAGTTAAGGACACAAGCAAAGCAAAGCAGAAAGAAAGCAAAGTGAAGTGAAGTAGGTGCTTAACATTAGCTAACTATTGCCGGCATTTGATTGAAGGCATTTCAACGCAAGCAACGCAAGGTCTCTCTGCGTTTTTTTTTTCCTTCGTTTTCTCGTATTTGAGTTTCGGCGCCTCTGAAATGCGCCTCAAATTGATTTTTATTTATATTTCAAACGAAAACTTTTTTTCTGCAGCTGTTGAGCTTTTGTTTTTCATTTTGATGCTATGCTTGCTTCTTTTTTTTTTTGCAGCTGTGACAAAGTTGTTTTCCCCGCCCCCGCCCCAAACTCCACACTCTCTCTCTTCTGCCGTGTGTTGTAAAACGAAGTCTCTTCATAGAATTTACATTAAGCCATTAAATAGAAATCGAATAGCACCCATCTGTTTTACTTTTTACTTAAACACCCCGCAGGCTGTTGAACTACGATTTGCACATAAAATATATATGAGTGCTGTTGACTTTGGATTTTGCCATTCTGTTGTGGTCATAATTAAATTTGTATAAAGCGTCGACGCGCTTACTCATATAACCTATTTACTGCATTAAATATTGAATATCATTCACCCATCGCCATCGACACTTGCATCCCACAGTCATCGACTCGAGCGGCTCTCACTCAATGCAATGACAGTGGCTTAACACTTGACATTATTTGATTGAGACAAATGTATGATTAACTCAAATATTTAATGCTATTTTAGTAGTTGTTATTACAATAGAAAGTAGTACTCACAGAAATTGAAAAATGAAACAATATCAATGTAATATGTTACAAAGTTTAAAGCTGTTACTTCATAAGGAATTCAATAAATATAATGACTTATTATTATTCTAATTTTTTATTTGATTTATTTCGTGTAAGCATGTCAGTAGAATAAATTGATGTAAATAAATTCATTTATTTCATAAGTTATCCTTTTAATTTAATATTGAATCTTGATTCGATGTGTTTGATATACTGAAATACCAGATTGAATGATGCCCACTCTTTCCTACAGGTAAAAGTGTTGTTACATAAAAAACATCTTAGTCGCAATTTATTATTGAATTTTTGTTGATTTTGTTTTTATTCATCTTTCCATATTCCTTAGCTTAATCATTTGTTCTGTTGCCTGCATTTTAGTATTGTCAAATTGTCGTCTAGTAGTATTCATATTGTTTTAACACAACTTTATTCAATTTTTAAAAACCCGAAAATTAATTCGGGCATGAAAGATTAATTATCATATGTATAAGAAGATGTAATACAATTTATAGGCTTAAAAATTTCAACTTAAATTTAGTGTGAAGTGCTTCGAAGCTGAGCCTGATAATACATAAGAAATAAACAAAAAAATTGATTCATTATTGGAACGCAACAATAAATTAAAACTCACTCTTGTTATACTATATTTTAGTTAAGTATTTTATATTTAATTTCATATGATTGAATGCATAAAATGATTGCATTTCATTGCACAAGTAATTCATTAATATATAACATACACTAACTAATAAAAAAGATAAATTGCTTATTAGAAATTTATATTTATTTCCCTCACTTTTCATACAATCTCATTGCAGTGGAGTGCAATTAAAAAGCTTTAAGCTTATAATACTGGTAAAGCAGCTTACGCAACTATTGCGAATGCTCGGTAATCCGAGAAGATTGACAATCGATACGATCGCTGGATGGGGGCAACCACAGACAACTTACGTCTGATACTTTGACTGCGACTGCGACTGAGATGGAGAAACGATCTCGTTAACATATTGCTGTGGCAAGCAGCTGCAGTTGCATTCGTATCGAAGCCGTTGGACATGGAACGTTGGCGGAATCGTATCGCTGTGGTGACTGGCGCTAGTTCAGGAATTGGAGCTGTGCTCACCGGCCAACTGATTGCCTCGGGCGTTCGCGTTGTGGCCTTGGCCCGTCGCCTGGATCGGCTGGAGCAAGTGCGTCAACAGCTGGTCGAAGAGCAGCGACAGCAGCTGCATATTCGTCAATGCGATGTCACTGATTTGCAGTCCGTAAATGCCGCCTTCGATTGGATCGAAATGGAATTGGGTGGCGCTGATATTTTGATCAACAATGCGGGCAAATTATCTGGTGGCCAGCTGGTAACCATGTCCCTGGATACTGTGCAGCAAGTGCTGCAGACCAATGTCATGGGCGTTGTCTACTGCACGCAACGCGCCTTCAAATCGCTCAGAGAACGCAATGCGTCAGGCCATGTGGTGTTGATCAACAGCATTGTGGGTCATTATCTCTTTAATCCGTTGCCCGGCAGCCTCCAAGAGCTGAACATGTATCCCGCTACGAAGCATGCTCTGACTGCCATGACTGAGCTGTTTCGTCAGGAGTTTCGTGATTTCAAGACACAGATTAAGGTTACGGTAAGTTGTTTGCAACATCAAGTATACGACTAGTAGTCGAATTTCATTTCAACGCAGAGCATTAGTCCGGGTCTGGTGGATACGGAGCTGGTGCCGCAGGCTTACAAGCGATTGCCCATGCTGCAGCCGGAGGATGTGGCCAATGCAATCATGTACGCTCTGGCCACACCGCCGCATGTTCAGGTCCACGAAGTAACGCTCAAGCCAATGGGCGAGCCTTTTTAATCACCCATTTCAAATTATATGTTGTTGCCTTTGCAGTTGTAGTAAAGTTAAATAATATGAACATTTAATCAATTATAAAACCAAAACATAAATTAACGCAATGTTTTGTATGTTTGCTTTACAGTCCAACAAAATAACTCATTAATTAAAAGGTTTAAAGTAAAGCATTTGCATCTAGAATTACAATATTTTATTTTTACTACTTGCTTTTTTATATTAATATCATATCAATTATAAAACTAAAACTCCCTTTTCCAAAATAAATTATCACAATAAAATTTTTGGTTTATTACTTAAATTTCTTCAGGTAATATATTAAAATTTTAAATTGATATACCACAAAAGTACTAAAATATACCGATAGCTATATGATATAGTACTACATTCAAAGTATACCATAGATTACTTAACATACCACAAAGTTATAATACTTTTCTACGCTATGGTTAGCGAGTATACAAATATTTAAACATCTAAATACTCGTAGTCAAAAAGTTGTCATTATAACAGAAAGAACACTCGAATTTGCGCAGCATTTAAGTGATATGAATTTAATTATTTTGAAAAGCAATAAATTAATAGAGAAATATGTTGTGTTAAAAGCGGTGATCGTTATGCGCAGTGTAACATCAAAATAAAAATAAAAATAGAAAGTGTGTGTGTGCAAATATGAACATGTGAACTTTAGCTGACCTCGAGAAATGAATGAATGAGTGAAATTGACATGTGGCGAGACCCCGCTTGATAGAGAGGGAAACGAGAAAGAGGAACGGCGGCCCTTTGACCCAAAATAAACACACCAAATATTGATCAACAAGAAAGAAAACGAAGACTGTCTAATTGCCTCAATGAGCAAGTGGCGAATTGAGTGCCAAGTTTGCTCGCTTAATTATTCATTTCGCCGCAAGTTGTGAAAACTGCTCAAAAATTCTAAAGAGTTGCAGGCGGAGGAAGGGGGCAACTCGATAAGTAATAAAATGGCGCAAAACTTTGCGCACAACACGCAGTTGCAAAAACACAACGCTCCCGTTGACAACTCTCGAAAATCCAAGTGAACTTCAAGCATGGAACGTTGGCAGGATCGCGTGGCTGTTGTTACGGGCGCCAGCTCAGGGATTGGCGCTGCCGTGGCCAAGGATCTGGTGCGTGCCGGACTTGTGGTCGTAGGCCTCGCACGCCGCGTGGAACGCATCGAAGCGCTGCGTGAAGATCTGCCGGAGGAGCTGCAATCCCGACTGCATGCCATCAAATGCGATGTGGGCGAGGAGGCGTCGGTGGCCGCCGCCTTCGATTGGATTGAGGCACAGCTGGGCGGCATCGATATACTGGTGAACAACGCGGGGCTGCTCTACTCTGGCCAACTGCTCACCATGGAGGTGGAACAGCTGCAGCATGTGATGCAGGTGAATCTGATGGGCGTCATCTACTGCACCCAGCGTGCCTTTCGTTCGATGCAACAGCGCGAGGTGGGCGGCCATGTGGTGCTCATCAATAGCCTGACCGGACATCATATCATCAATCCGCCAGGCGATGAGCTGCAGTGCCTCAACATGTATCCGATAACGAAGCATGGCATCAGCGCGTTGCTCGAGGTGATGCGACAGGAGCTCAACGGTTTCAAGACGCAGATTAAAGTGACGGTGAGTTGGTATTAAGATTGAGAGAGAGAGAGAGAGAGAGAATCAGTTTATACCCGCTATCCATAAGATAGAAGGTTATTATCACTTTCTGCCGTCAGGAAATGTATTTAACAGTCAGAAGAAGGCATCTCCGACCCCATAAAGTATCTATATTTTTGACCAGCGTCAACAGCCGAAACGATCTAGCCATGTCCGTCTGTCTGTCCGTCCTTCTGTCTGTCCATCCGTTGTAGAAGTCATTTAAGAAATACTTCTTTATTCCAAGTAACGACTACTACAATCGGCTTTTTGCTGTTATGGCTGACAATCCGGTATAGTTTGACCTCTATGCTGTATACCAAATGTGGCCTTTGGTATATAATATTTTCGGATTTTGCGGTATATTATTCTGTATATTTTCGAATGATACCGCAATATAAATATATCAATATACAAAATTTGACATTTAGTATATTTACGTTTTTTACGATATATTATTTAGTATATTTTAAGAAAAATACCGCACTGTTTAGCTTTCATTACAAAGTGAAGCTGGTATCTCACAGTCGAGCACACTCGACTATAGCTTTCTTACACCATATTCTTTTCCTTTTTAGAGCATTAGTCCTGGCGTCACCAACACCGAGATTCTGCCCGGTGGCTACAATGCGCTGCCGATGCTGCAGCCCGAAGACATTTCGGCGGGCATCTTGTATGCGATTGGCACCCCACCGCATGTCCAAGTGCATCAACTGACCATCAAGCCCATTGGCGAGCCGTTCTAAGTAGCCTCTATTAAATGCGGGCGTGGTCTCAGTCTCAACTGCTAAGAAAATTGTGTTCTTATTCTTTTGCCAAGCAAGGGGAGTTGGGCTTTGGTCTTGGGGTTGGGGTGGGGGCACTTCCGGCATGGCTGCCAGGCATGCCAAAATACGAAAATAAGTTAACATTAGCTTGACATGCCGTTGCGTCGCGTCGCAGTAGTTGCAACCGCCCCGAAGCGATCCCGGATCCGGAACAGGTGGCGTCCGCATCCGTTTCCGTGCTCCTCTTGCTTCCAGATGCCGTTGCTGCTGCTGATGCTGCTGCTGCTGCTGCAGCGTCTGTCAATATTGAAAGCGTGCGCATTTGACATAAAATGTAATATAGTCAAAGACACACACACACACACTCACACACACACACGCACTTGTATACTTGTGCACTGCAGACTGACAAAGATGCTGCAACAGCTCTGACACTTTTATGCAAAGAAGCTGCTGACTGCTGCCGCATGCCACACGCTGAGAACAGTTGGCGCAACTCAACAGCAATATTTGAAGGCATGCATTTCGTTCAATTTTGAATTTTAAAATCAAATATAATTTTAATTTAATTATTACTAAATATCTTTTAGTCTTTTAAGTTGAGCTTTATTTATTTTGGTTATCTTTATCAACTTAGCATTGTCGATTTGTTTAATTTCATTTTATATATTGAAGCCATTTTGATCATTACATTGAAATTTGAAGATTAGTGTGCTACTTAAAGTGGTTTGATAAGATCATTTTATTTTAATTATTATTCAATATTTTGTAGCCATTTTTATCTTTATTATAAGTAGGTTTAGTTTTGCTCTTTTCGATTGGCTTATACAATTTATTATAGGTACTTTTTTAAATATATATCTCTTTTTTATTAAATCTTTTTCAATGTAGATTTTAGAAATCATTTTTTATTAAATATTTTGTTGGCATTTATCAGCATTTATTTAATACATATGATTTATTTGTATTATGAATATTTCTTCCGATAGTCCCACATTTTTCTTAGAAATGTGTGTCTCTAGATATTATTATTATTATTTTTGTTTATATGATACTTATTTTTTTAATTTGCATTTTATTTAATTTCAATTTATTAGTTTATTTTTTAGTATTACTATGAGATTACCATTTTCTGCATATTTTTATTGTCGGTTTGCTACGCAGTTTGTTCACTTCAATATCATTATTTATTAATGCTCAGTAATTTTTAATGGGCATAGATATTAATTTTATTGGTCTACTAGCTTGGCTATATTATCGATCTTATATTAATTTTTGTTTGCTAAGCAATTTCACTAACATTTCATTTCTTTTGTTTATAAGCAAGTATACATTACCTGTTTTTGTTACTTTTTTCTTTTTATTTAGTTTTTTTTTAATATTAATTATTTCTTATTTAATGTTATAATTTCTATATATTGTTTTATTGTTTTATGTAAAACGATTATTTATGTTGTCTAATTTTTTTTAAAATGCATAGTTGATTGTACTTCGCTGTCTGGCATTTTGTTGCAGTGCATTTTACATTTGCCTCGTATTTTGCATTTCATTTTGGGATTTTTAACTGGCGTACACGTGGCGGCTGCAGTTACTACCTGCATGCCACACCCAGCGACAGAACGACAGTCTAAGCCAGAAAACTTTTATGACTTGCCTGTGAACAGCAGCAGCGGCAGCCGAAGCAGCGAGAACTGCGGCAATATCAGTAATGGGCATGTTGGAGTAACGGGCAACTTGCAACAGCAACAGCAACAGCAACAGCCATAGCAGCGGCTGTGGAAACAAGGAGCTGCGTTGTGGCATCACTCGCGTCACGCCAAGTTGTCAATGTTGCATATAAACACGGCGTTGTCAATGTTGCTGCTGCTGTGCGTGTGTATTTGCAATGGGGGGGAGGAGACTGGTGGCAAGTTTGAAGAGCCAAGAGTCGATGCCTTGGCATCCCTGGCGCCGGCAGCTCGTTTACTTGTCTGTTTCAGTGGCAGCTTGAAATAGCTAATAATGTCGCACAACCAAAATGGTTGCCCCTGCAGGCGACACATTTGCAACCAGCACCAGCAACAGCAACAGCAACAGTGACAGCGACCAGCCAAGTTGTCGACTGTCAACTCTAGATTTTGCCTCTTTGCACTTGCAGCTTGCTTGCAGCTTGCAAGGATCGTCGCCAAATAAGGTTAGATGGATAGATGGATGGATGGATGGATGGATTTTGCGTAGCTGCACTTTAAACGTTTAGCCAAAGTGACGTTGCTTTAAAGTTTGCTTGGGTGGCAAGCAGCGAAGCGTTCAGGCGGCAATCGTTTTGACCTTCAGCGTTAAACGTTTCAATAAACACCTTGTGTTATTTGTTGTGTAGTATTTTCGGGAAAGTGAAGGAAGGCAGCAAACACAACACCGCAGTTCGGACAGCTTCCGTTCATGTTCCATTTCCGTTTCCTCATCAGCGAAAGTTCGCCCCCCTCCCCTCCCCCTTCTCTGTTATCGCTGCCGGGCAACTAGCAAAAATTTATTTAGTACTCGACACTTGAACTTTTCCTTTTTATGCGCCAGTCTTTGTGGCAGCAGCCAGGAGCAGGAGCAGGAGCACCCAGAGAAAAAGAAAAGAAAGTCTGGGACGGGGCAAGTCAACATTTTTGCGTGGATTTATTGCTGGGCAGTTTTGTAAATTTGTTTTAAATTGTTGTTAAATATCCACGCAAAGTTGACGACGAAACGAATTAAACGCGACAGCAGCTGCAGCAGGTAGTAAAACCATTTAAGAATTATAATATAAATATTTTTTCCTTATTATTACTTTGGATGCAAGAATTTTTCATCAAATTTCACTAAGCTTATTGCCACTTCAGTTCGAATAGCTGACCTGGCCCATAAGAGCCATAAAGTATGCTACGCAAAAAACGCAAAAAACGCAAAAATCACCCAAGAGAGTGAGATGGCCAGCACGGAAAAAAAACGTGAGAGAGACAGAAGATGGTCGTGACTGCTGTTGCTTTTAATTTTGTTCGGCAAATGTTGTTGGGCTTGAGGGCGTGGCGTGGCATGGCGTGGCGCGTTGGCCGCGTGCTCAAAATTTGCATTGAAATTGGCCGCGCTGTCGCCTTTGGCCTGATTACCGCTAATCAGCATGCGTACGATGACCGTGCCATTAATTTGTTTGGCCTTTCCCTACTCTAGCATCTTCGACTGACCGTAATGGGGTATGCCAGACTAAAGCTAAATATTTATGTCAAGTTCACTTGACGTGCTTTAGTATAGAAGTTGTTCTAGGATCTGCAATCATTATCGGACATATAGTTCTATTTCTGTCGAGTATTGTTTATATTGAATTTGAAAACTTCTTGACAATTGCTTTCTATAAACTATTTTTATAATGTGCTCTTCATAGTCTTAATACTTTATGCGCAATATTATAATATTATATTTCTTCTGGTTGTCTTCTTTATTTTTTATTTCATTGACATAATACTTGAATATATATATAAACATTTATTATAAGCCTCGATTTTGATCTTAATATTTTAAATTCTTTAATCTTTTCCCCATATATATTATTATATTTCTTCAGAGCGTTCTTCATTCTTTCTTTGGGAAATTTATTGAAGATTACTATGTTAAACATCAATTAATAATATAAGCTACGATTTTGTACTACTTTTATATAGTTAGGTATTTTATTTGTTTAATTATTGGGAACATTGGATTATAAAACAAATTAATATACACATTTTAAGTTCAGTTTAACAATCTTTTTTTAAGCTTCAATTTTGCACTTGATTATAAAATATTTCAAAATGTAATTTGCTTTTTCGTTAGATATATTTAATTATTTTTATTACAAACTATTTGAACTACATTAAGCATGCTGACTCAAGAGAGTCAATAAATAAATCAACTTTCGATAAGTTTATTCATTTATAAGGTGTCGCCGCTAATCTCATTACGAGCTAATTATGTAACTTGAAAGGGGTAAAACCGCGCTTCTTCTGTCTCTTGCTCTCTGTGTATGTGAATTGCTTGCAAAGAGTATCTCGTTAAGACTCAGCTCGCTTGTTTATGGTAAATCGGGTGAGGGAGGGAGGATGGAAGGTGGCAGAAGGTGTCATTGGGGAGCGAATCCTGATTGATTTGCGGCGACGTTTTTCGGTTAGGTTGTCTAATTAGCATAACGCTGACAGCTTTTAATAAGTCGCTGTGAGCAGCAGGTGCTGCAAATGCGTAGCTTAAGCCTCTTGCTACTTGCTACTTGCCTCTTTGCGCCTTTTGCGACTCGCACCTCGCGAATGCAGTTCGCTGTGTTGTAGTGTAGTTGCTTTTAATTAAAACTTCAATTGAAGCAGGTGAGGCAGCTGCGTGACTCAATCCGCAATCCACAATCCGCAATCCGCAATCCTCAATCCTCAATCACGCGGCGCACATCTTCGCTGAAAATCTAATTAAACAGCCTCGTAGACTGTACGCCCAATAAACATGACAGTGGGTAGAGCGTTCTATTCAAATATACTATATATATTCTTTATATAGCTGTCATATCAAGCTAGACATTATCCGGCTTCGTTCGCTGCACTTTTCTGAGCTTCTCTAAAGGCAACATGTTCTTCAATGCAACATCTGTTGAACTACATGCCAAAAGAGCGCATCAATTTGAATTCTAATTCATGTTAAATATCGCATTGATTAATGATAGTGTTTAAAACGGATGCCTAACAGATGTGATCAGTAGACGCACAGTGGCTGACAATGGTAAGCTTGATGGTTCTAAGTAAAGAGAATTATTAAGTAAGAAATTAATAAATTTCTAGTGAAAGAGAGGAGTATAAAGTAATCTAGTAAGAAAGCTATAATCGACTGTGAAGAAAAGCAAAACAGTGCGGCATTAATATTCAAATATATATTAATATACCATAAAAATACTAAAGATATACCAGACGTCTTATTTTCAATACCGATTTATGTAGTTCTATATTCAAAATACACCACAAAGTGCAAAATATACCAGATTGTCGTGTTTTATTTTTCACTC
Organism: Drosophila pallidifrons; assembly: GCA_023558445.1. NCBI lineage: Eukaryota > Metazoa > Arthropoda > Insecta > Diptera > Drosophilidae > Drosophila > Drosophila pallidifrons. Next base: position 7,347,767 of record CM042351.1, read on the forward strand.
GGAAATTAATTCATTAACGGTGAATTTTTTTTTAATAAAGCTAAATTTCGCCCTATTTATAAAGCATATTTTATGAAATTTGCATTTGGTCACACAAAATTAGCTGACTGAGCAGAAGCGTTTGCTTTGTTTAAGTTGTGGGTCTTAAGATTGATCAAATCTTGCCCGGAGAGATGCGTTTACTCTGACTCTGTTAAGAAGCTTTGATCACATGTTGCACGGTATAAAGAGTAAGTGCTAACAATATTTGTGAGAACAGCAGAGTTGTGTTAAGAAAGACCCAACATTTTGTCACATTGGCAACTAATAGTTAACAATCCTGCAAGGAATAAAGAGAAAGTGCTAACAATGTTTGTGAGAGCACCAAAGTTGTGCTAAGAAAGGCCCAACAATTTGACACATTGGCAATTAATAAACAACAATAATTGAATAACACACATTGTTATGAGACTTTAGATGCGAGCACATGCGACACGTAACGTTGCAAAGCTCTAGTTATTCTATGCATTTATCTGCATGCTTTGGCTTATCTGCGGCTAAAAAAAAAAGGGGCAGTGAAATGCTGCAACATTGAGGCGTCACTTTGCTGCGTGCTGTAGAATGCTGCAGACAGCACAGACGAACGGACAGCAGTCCGTGGACAACGCGACTCTGTGGCAGCCGCTTAACTTACACAATTTCCGCAGTGCTTTCTCTACGTTTTTCCGTTTCCTGTTGCACCGAGAGTATGCTGAGCTGTGCTGTGCTGTGTGATGTGCTTTCTTTTGCTGCGTCGCCCCCATGCCAACTAATTATAAAGTTGGCAACGGAAACATTTACAAAACATTTAGCGAAAAATGCACATTTACCAGAAACGTGTGCGGACTGCGTAATAGAAGGCGAGAGCAGTTCCCTCTCTCTCTCTCTCTCTCTCTCGCAGTTTTAGTCTCTCGCAGTCTCTGTGTTTATGGCCTACACTCTACACTCAACTAGCTAGCGAAATCAAAAGGGACAAGGACCCGCCCATGCCGCCCATGGTCTGCTTACAACTCCACCTCGACACCGACGCCGACACAGACTCAGACAGAAGCGGAGACGGAGACACGTTAAATGGCCAGCCGGGCATGCAAATGTCGCCGACGATGTCGACCACAAAACGAGCAGCGACGGGATGTCAGCCAGCTATGTGAGGCCTGCCTCCTCCCCTCTCCTTGTATGTGTGTGTGTGTGTGTGCGTGTATGTGGGAGAGAGAGAGAGAGTGAGAGCTTTTTGGGAAAGACGATAGAGGCCACAACTTCATTTTGGGCCAAACCGGGAGATAATAAATGTCAAGCCTGGAGAGACGTGGCCATTGTGGCTTATGGGCTTGAAACTTTTTAAACTTCATGCATTGCTGAATACGTAATCTCCGCATATGCTCCATCTCGCTCACACACACACTCTCTTTCTCTCTCGCTCACTCGCTGTCTGGATGGGCACGTATGTAGGTGCAGGAAATGCGGCATTTTGTTGAATTGAGCGGAAAAGTGCCGGTTTTCATTTATCGCTGCGGTTTTAAGCACCAGCTAAAGATCATAAAGCTAACGATCCCCCCCTCCCTTTCCCGTTGCCGCTCCTGGTCCTAGACCTGATACCACACCTTGCGACAGTTTCGATTTCAATTAAAAATCAACAGTTTCGTGTGCGAAATGCACACGTTAAGTTGAAGATGCTCAAGCTGTTGCTTTAAGATGTTTGGCATTTGCTTTCATTATTTAATGACTATTGAAAAATATTAAAGTGTTTATAATCTCCACATTCATTTCTCGGACTAGACACATAGACTACAAAGAATCATATTGCCGAGATAAAGAACAAACAGTTGGTGTATACAAATTTTTTTTTTTTTAATTTTAATGTTAGTTAACTTGGTTAAGTTTTCAAATAAGCTTACATAGAGTTGATATTACTATGCCGATCAATAAAACATCCTAGATATTGCAATTTTTTTGACTTTTTAATAAAAGTTGTGTACCAGCTTTCGAGCTAATTTATGACAGATTTTTGTAGGGATATCCTTTAAATACTTGAGTTGGAATTGGTAGAATCAATCCGATGTAATATGGTAAGTATATTAAAACTAAAACCACTCATTTAACTAATCTTCAATCTTATCTGATTATGAATTTCTTGCCGTGAATGCTGTAAATGCATAAAATTCTTTTTTGTTTGAATACACATATAATTCTTAAACATGTAAATGCGTAAATTTTATTTTTAATCAATCAGAACTTTTAATGTTATTATTTTGCAGTATTTAAATTGAAAAGTAGTTAGCTCATTGTAGACTTTAAGTAAATAAGTAATATTTTAAGCAAATAAGACATTTTCATGTAGATGTTGTTCAAAATATGATTTCTTCATTAATTAATTTTTTTTTTAATTCTGCTTTCGCAATTGACCAAAATTGCTTTATAATGTACATTATTGTAAGATCATTTGTCAGCACAATCATTTAGTTACACAAATTGGTTTGCTCTTTGTTGGATGGCAAACTTAAACCTCGCAGATAGAAAGCTCAGTCGTGCATTGACGCTCAAAGTAATATTTCCGCTGTGTAATGAACCCAAGCGAGATTTAAACAACTTTATTCGCAATGCTATATACGTGCATATTTGTATGTAATTGGGTGGAGAAAGCGAGAAGGACATTTCTCTCGCCCTTGTTACCGACTAAGTTGTCCTTGACTAGAAGTGCTCAGCATAGGAAGTAGATACTAATGCTGCAAACATAGCAACCGGTAACAGTAACAGTAACAGCAACAGCAACAGCAAGAGCAATAACAATATGGCCATATTATGGTAACCAGCATTTTTGCACCCATTAAATCTGTCAGGTAGAATCTGTGCAACGCCATGTAGTAGCCAGTTGCCAAATGCAGAAAGACCATTTGCTAAGACAACAACAATAATACTATAGTAATAACAACAGCTCTTCTCGACAGGAAAAATGGTTATTAAGCGTCTATAAAATATGGCCATGCCATTGCCATATTCAATGAAAAGTGCTGTTTAATCGAGCAGGACATGTGCCGAGAGCAGGATGCGACGCACAAACATTTATATGCGCATACCTAAAGAGAGAAGTTCACAACATTTTCGGCAATATCATTTATATTCAATTTACATTCTAATGCAAGTGCGCTACTTCAAGTCTAAAAGCTTTTTCTTTTTTTTCTGGTAAAAACTAGCTAATGTATTTCAGGTAGAAAGTATCTCGAAAATTATAGAAATCTTTTATTGTCTGTGAGACGTGAAAAAACCTTCAAATATTATTGTGAGTTCTTAGCAATGGCAATTAATAAGGGAAATGGTTTTAAATTTGTATCTAAGACTAATATTAATTTCTGAAAATCTAACTAAAAATAAAGCATGAGAAAAGGTATTGAGGTTATTATTAATTTATTTATGTAAAAATCTTAAAATCCAACTAGAAATAAAGCATACAAATATAAATCAAATTTCGTTTCTATGAATTTAAATTAAAATGTATTGGAAATAGAATAATAAATAACATAAAACAAAAATGATCTAAAAGTAAATAAAAAATTATTTAAATAAAATTTGAGTATAAATTGAAATAATAGAGAAAATAAAAAAAATAGTTGTTAATCTAAAATGAAGCAGTTTTTCGGTATCCATTTGGAAAGATCTAATCGACAATCGATTCATGTAGAAAGTGATACAAAAAGAAGACCACGAATGAAATCAACTCCAGCAGCGGACCATCGAAAAGGGAAAGAATAGTACACATCATGCAATAAAGTATCGTTTAATAATAATCAAATTAACGATTGTGGTAACGATTGACATTCGGCTATCGCGTTGTCGAATGAATATGAGTGTGAATGCGAGTACGAGTACTCAGCATTGGAGTTTATACTAAAGCCGGTTGCGAAGATGGGAAGGAAGAACAATGGTCGATGATGATGATGACAGTTGGTAAATGGCAGATGGGAGATGGGAGATGAGCAGCTGGGCAGCTGGGTAGATGGGCAGTTGGGTAGATGGTCTGCTGTCGACATCAAAGGCGGGAGCATCGCACTGAGAGACTAATAAAAATGGCAACGAAATTATGCAATTAGTGGCGTAATATGAAGCACTTTACGGGCATTGTGGGCGTTCTCGTTAATAACAGTTGTGACCCGTGTTGTTCTTGCCACTGTTCTGTCAAAGCCTGGGCTATACATAGAAGGAGTCAGCAATTGGGAGTTGCGACGGGGACGGGGACAGGGACAGGGACAGGGACGAGAGTTGAAGGCGAGTTGCGGGGCAGTTGGCAGCTACTTCAATGGGCAATAGCAAAGTTGTTGGCCATCCATGACGCTGGCATTCACCAGCAAAACGCTCGAGAGATGCGGATAAAAACGGAACTTGACGGCGATGAGGCGTGGCGATGCCAAAGCCAATGTCCTTGTGAATGTGGCCGGCGATTCTCATGTTGATGTTGCTGTTGATGCTGATGCTGATGTTGCTGTTGATGGGTTAGTGATAGCCTTGTTGCTGATCGGATTTACGCTTTGTTGTTTTGCCTTTAATGACTTTAAAATGCTATGGCACGGCGAATACATTAAGCTATGCTACAAATTGACCCAATATTACGTATACGCAGGGAGTCTGTGTTTGGTAATTACTTCCAACAAATTGACGCAATGCAAGCTTCAGTTCTTCGCATAAAGCATTTTAAATCAAAAAAACAGGAAGCCAGCTAAAATGAAAGCAAATTAAATCAGTCTGTCAGTAGCAGTAAGTCGGCGAATTCATTGGAAAGCATAAAAAGAAATTCCAATTGAAACGTTCAATTGAATTTTAAAACTTCAGTATTGTGTATGACGACATCAAATACACAGAATTTATATACAGCTATTGGCAACTAATTAGAAATTAATTTATAATGCGTAATATATTTACAAAAATATGAATCAGTTATGTGGAATGTAGCTTTCTCTTTGTGAAGGTATAATGAAAGAAGATTTCCTAGTTTTATTTACTTTAACATGGCTACACTTTGTTCTTTGAATATTTTTAAAGATATAGATTTCTCAGAAATTTCCCAATTTGTCGATACTAAAGTTGTCATATTTGAAAAAGAAAAGATAATTTTTTTATACAATTATCAGGAAATTAGAGTATATGGATAAAATATTTTCTTACAAACAAAAATGAATTACACAATTTATTCATGTACTTATATTATTTATTAATATAATAATTCTTATATTTTCTTTACTTAATTTACCAACAATTGTGCAAATACTTCATATACTAACTATATAACAGTATTTTTTATACTAAATATTCTATTCTATGTAAATATACTACGTATACTTGATATACTAAATACACTACGTATAATGTAAATATCAAATATACTTCATATATAATATATATGATACTAGAAAGGTAATACATCTACTTAGTATACCAAATATACTCCTTATCATATGGGAAAATCCCATGTGTCGCACGCTACATTCGCACGATTTTAGCTAATGAAAATAAATTTTTTGTGGGGGGCTTTTAAACGATTTAGCGTAAGCTTTTGTTATATGTTTAGAGAGAATTGAGAGTACTTTCATTCAATTTCACTGGAGTCACTGTTATGAAAATAATTAATAAAATTGTGACGTGTCGCACGCTACATAAAGTGGAAGTTAGTTTTAATATTTTCATTTCAAACGCAATTTTTAGCGAATTCTGCAAAATAAACCCTATGAAAGTTAATATCCTAAAGAAAGTTAACAATATTAGAAGACAAAAACCGATCGTTTGGTCTTAATAATGTTTATAGATTTTTAGCAAAGCCGTAAACCCATTGTGTCGCACGCTACGTGTCGCACGCTACACTTTTTCCGCTGGCATTAACATAAGACAAAAATATTTTTATTTAAACTAAACATTATTTATTATATTCATAAATGTGCCTTTCAATTATTTCAACGTGATTTACTTTTGATTTGTATGTGAGCCCAAGCAGAGGCAAAAAATTGTGAAGAATACAATAGGTATTTGAAGGTGTGCGCAGAGCACAAATTTAAGCAAAATTATGAAAATTATAAATAAAATTGGGTTTGATACAAATTTGTGCATTTTCTTTTTTTGCTTTAAATTCTTAAAATGCCATATCTACTTTAATGTTCCATATAAAGAAACATTACAAAATGTGAAATTTAAAAATTGGTCGCTGGTGGACTGTTTCTGGGATTTGCCCATATGCTTGATACATAGAGTATATCGTGTTCACTTTCTACTCACTAGCGATACTGCGTATACTTGATATAATCAATATACCACATATTGTACATGCTACCTTAAACGTATTGCTAATACTTGATATTCACAGCCTGCATGTTTATATTTCGTATAAGTTAAAAATATATTTCGAATATTTCATATTGTCTACGTATACTTAATATACCATACATATTACAAAGTAAGGGTGGATGACTTTTTAGTTGCGGATATATTATATGTTGCATCTGCGGTTTAAATGAAGATTCCATGCCATTTGCTGCGTATGCCAAACAATCAGACTGTGTCTTGCTATTTTTGGCATTTCCAACAGCAAAAGCAGCAGCAGCAAGGAGACGAGCCTAACGAGCGAACATTATACATATTTTCATATTTCATCAGTGTTTTTGTTTTACTTTTTGATGTTTTTCGTTTTCATATTTTTGCATTTCTGCTCGTACTTGTGCAACGTGCAACGCGCGTGTCTTTTAGTTACGTCTGCCACATGCCACATGGCAGAGCCCTTGGCTAAAGGGCAGCGCTGTTAGCCAAGAAAATGTGAATATTGTCTCATGCTTGCAACGTGTGCGCTGCTGATGCGGAAGCGAGGGCAAGGTGTTTGAGTGTACCTCGAGTGTGCTGCATAAGTATACGTCTCTATACGTACGAGTATGTATATATTTATGCATGCATATTTGTGTGTGTGTGTGTGTGTGTGTGCGTGTGTAAGTGCATAGTTATAGCATGTGTATGATATACTTGGTTGGGTTAGCACAGGTAACCTTGACGTCGGTTTCTTTTGCTTCGCATATCGCCAGGCACACGTTGCCTTAGCTGTTGTGTGTGCGCAGTGTGTGTGCGTTGTGTGTGTGGTGTGTGTTATGTGGGTGTGTGTGTGTGTGTGTGCTACCACAGGCAGGCAGCCGCAACATTGCAGCACTAACACAGACAAGCGTATCGGTGTATGTTGCATGTAAATACTTGCGAGGCGTGGCAAGATAATGCACTGCAACAAACTGCAGGTGCAATTCTATTTTAGTATTTGTTGGCGATGCATTGCAGATTTCATTAGAAGATATATTCCTATGAATATCTCTTTCTAATACATTTAACAGCAACTTGCACTTATGAATGAAGATGAATTAACTTTACTATTTAAATAATGAGTTTAAATTCTGTTGTCAGAAAGGAGCGAGTTTTATTTACACAGATGATTTAAAGGTCTAATTAGTCCCAATTATTTCATGATTTTATATTGTTTTTATATTTATATATATCATTTATTTAGTAGAGTTGGAAGTATGGAATGAGTTTGCTTCTTTTTAATATTTAATATTTTATATTTCATATCAAAGTTAAGTTTATATTTAAAAAAATATTATTAGAATTCATGAAATCTGTCAATATATATTAATATAATTTTGATTTCATATTTTGTATTCATATAGGATATTTAATTCATGTATTACCACAATACCTTTTAGCTGTTATTATTAATAGTTTGCTGTCCGTTTACAACAGATTTTCTGTCAGTGCACAATTAATTCGCTTTTGGCGAAAAAATGTCATAACATGAAGAGTGATATTCCACGCTCCAATTACGAGCAGCCGTGCAGCAGTGTTGCAAAAGAAAAATGCGCAACATGACGGTCGGCAGAGAGGATGGAAGAGAAGAGGAGAGGAGGATGTGGCTATGGCTCCAGCTCCAGCTTCTGCTCCGGCTCTGGCTCTGGCTTCGGCTCAGCTGTGCATTGGGCTTAGCCCAGCTCAGCTGCCGTTTTGGTTTGCTTCGGTTGGGTTGCGGAGCGCGGGTGTTGCATGCATTTGCGCTTATGTAACCAATGTCATCGTTATTTTTAACTTAATTTACATGCTTAACTAAAGTTGTCAGAAAATTATGTTGACGCATGCAGCTTTCAATTATGTTGCATACACGAGAGGCCTCCGACTGCCGCCGCTGCCATGCAACATAGAGTGGCATGTCCTTGCGGACTGTCAGCTGGAAACGGGGAGTCGCATTCGCTCTACGCATTCGCCATTTGGCTCCACATGGCGTATGAATTCATCGTCTGTCATGTGCAGCGCACATCACATCGCATTACATTATCATAATTGTAGCAGTCGCGGCGAATTGCACATTGACATCACCTGCAACCAATAATGATCATGCTCGCAAACTAAATGATCCAGGTTGAATATGAGATGCGATTTTGTAGCATACTTTTTGGGGCACATCTTTAAGTAGTGTCAGCTCAAATTCATATAAAAATTTATCTTATTCCAATAATTTTGTACACTTTTAACTTATTAGTTTTTCACAATCTGTAATCAATTCTCTTAATTAATTTATTGGTATGTATCTTATTAATAAATTTATGTATGTATATATCTTTGGCCTGGAGTTTTTAATATGTTGTTTTTTGTAATCTGTGTTACTTATTTGTTTTATTTTATTATTTTATTAAATTTTTATATTAAATACATTACTCTACAACTTTTCTTCATTTCCATAATCTCAGCACGATTCACATACATGAAAAATTCTTTAATCGTTTAACCTCTGTATACGTTTTTTTTTTTACATGAATTATTTTCCATTTCATATGTCTCTATTTACCAAGCACTTTTTCAGCTTTACTTTCACTTTCAATTACGTGAAACTTGCAAAAGATCCTTCTGCTTTATTAGGGCTGTTTTTTTTTTTTTTTTTAAAGGTCGTTCCTACGATTCATTTGCATTTGTCTGTGAAATTGATACAAAAGTGAAAGCTCTTCTCGTAACTGATTCATTTCGTAGGATGGAGGCAGAGAGGCAGGCGGGCAACACATATTGAAAGTTTGTTTTATTGCAATCTTTATACAAGTTGTGTGCTGTAAATAGCATTGAACCTTAATTCGGATTCACGGCTGAATGCTGAATGGATGCAGTGAATGCCTTTGAATGCCATTCATTTCATTTACACTCGGCATACATTCATCTTAATGCCACACAGCGTAGCATTCAGTTTTTCCCCTTCTCTCTCTTCTTATTTTTTTTTGTGCCCCACAAAGTATACGCTAGTGTATGTGTGTGTGTGTGTGTGAGTGGTGAACGCAGCGCGACAATTAAATTTAATAGCAACGCAATTAACTCTTAATTTCTATTTGGCCATCGTTTTTGCCTTTGCTCTTTGTATACTTTTTGGCTGCGACCTCTGGCTGTCTCTTTCTCTTCCTTTCCATCTCTCTCTCACTTTTCTCTGTCTCTCATTCGCTCTTTAATGCTGCTGGCAACCTACTGACCCATTGTCTTCAGCTGAATGCGGCGAATTGTGTGTTGCGTGTTTTTCGGGGGAGTCTGTAAGCCGAAAAGGCGACACTAAAAAAAGTGTAGAACTGCGACAGAGGTCATTTTATTAATTAACCAACAGGCTAAAGTTGTGTCTGTCTACCACCACCACCACCGCCATTGTCACCGCCATCGTCAACGGTATTGCCGTGCTGTGAGTTTTGGGATTGGACTCGAGCTTGGTCAACGCGTTGGCCAAAATGTGCGGCAAATTGCGTGAATTATTTCAGCTGTGTCTCTCACTCTAGCTCTCTCTCTCTCTCTTTCTGTCTTTCTAGTTCGCTCTCTGTGTGTGAAGGTGTCGAGCAAACAGGGGCTTCTAAATTAAAATGAAATGCTCGCTCTGGCATACTCATGCCATCCCCCCCGCTTTTCTTCCCGTTCCACCATTCGGTTTGACCCTTTGAATTACTTCATTAAATTTGCATATTAGGTGAGGATTTGGTTGTTCGTTACCGCACTTTTTCAGCTCTGCTGACCCAGTCTGTGCTACGACCTACCTCACACACACACACACATATACTCAACTGATAACTGCCGCTCGGGGCTAAATGAAAAAGTGCCGCTGCCATTGCTGTTTGGTGTTTTCAGTGCGAGTGCGAAACGCACTTTGATAAATGCGACGATGGAGCCAGTAATAGCCGGAGTCCCAGCTAATGAGCAGCATTAAGCGCTTGGATCTCACTTTAATAGATTGCCATGGGCATCAAGTGTTTAGCTACAATTTCAAACAATTTCAGCTATGATTTCCGTTTACCAACAACAACAAAACCAAAGGCAACTCTATTCAAATTTCAAATCAATGCAAAACTGGATTCAATCTATGCACGGCAAATTCAATTCCTTTCAGTTTTTTGATACAAGCTACAATTAATTTATGGGGTAGCTGGCTGAAATGCTGTTTAAATTTGCTGATTTAAAAGGAAAATACTAAGCTTTAAAACTGTCCAATTAAATCAATAATAATTTCAAAATACATTCAGCAGTAGAAAGGATTGATTTAATGTCTACATTTTTAAATGACAATCCCAATAAAATGTAATTCATAATTCTATAGGCTTGCTGCTACGACGTTTATTACCCCTGAAAGCTGACTGATATGATACTCCAAAATTGATAGCCTAACTAGTATATGCAATCAAATTTAATTTTTGCTATATCAATCAACGACTATTACACCTGAAAGCTGACTGATATGATACTCCAAAATTGATAGCCTAACTAGTATATGCAATCAAATTTAATTTTTGCTATATCAATCAACGACTATTACACCTGAAAGCTGACTGCTATGACACTTCGCTGAGATCTAGTTCAAATATTTAGAGCATTTTATGAAATTGTACAGCAAAATCAATTTGCTTTAGCTTATCGTACAACTAAATATTAATTTAAAAAAAATTAATTTAATTTCCACATTTTGAAAAGACCGAAATCTGAATTTTCTTAGCCCGCTCTGCAACAGCGTTTGCTACACCTGAAAGCTGACTGCTTTGACACTCTACCAACATTTTGATCTGTGCTTCTAGTTTAAATATTAATACGCTCAGTTCTACGAAAACAATCAAATTTATTTATTGCAAAATTAAATATTAATATCAAAATATAACCATTTAATTAAAGAAAATTAAAAATTACGAAGTGACTTATAGGCTCGCTGTTACAGCATTTGCTATACCTGCAAGCTGACTGATTTGACACTCCACCAACATTCTTTTGTTTTGTGGCTTTTAGTTCGAATATTTGTATTATTAATATTTAAAGGTTAGTTATAATTAAAATTAATACTAACACTTTTGGTAAAGCAATGGCAGCGAAGGCCTTCAGGTTAAGCTCGAATATTTAATACGTTCAATTATACAGAAAATATCAATTTTATTTATGGCAAAAGCAAATATTGATTTCAAAATATAGCCAAAAACAAAAATCAAAGAAATGATTTAAATTAAAAATTACGAAGTGACTTATAAGCTCGCTGTTACAGCATTTGGTATATGTTACCTGCAAGCTGACTGCTTTGACACTCCACCAACATTCTTTTGACCTGTGGCTTCTGGTTCGAATATTTAATACGCTCAATTCAACGAAAAAAAAAATCAATTTTATTTATTTGCAATAATAATAACAATAGCAAAATTTAAAAAATGATTTAAATTAAAAATTTCGAAGTGACTTATAAGCTCGCTGTTACAGCATTTGCTACACCTGCAAGCTGACTGCTTGGACACTCCACCAACATTCTTTTGACCTGTGGCTTCTAGTTTGAATATTTAATACGCTCAATTCAACGAAAAAAATCAATTTTATTAATTTGCAATAATAATAACAATAGCAAAATTTATAAAATGATTTAAATTAAAAATTTCGAAGTGACTTATAAGCTCGCTGTTACAGCATTTGCTACACCTGCAAGCTACGCGTGCTATGACAGTCAGCTATTGATCTGCATCATCTCGTTCAATTATTTAAATCGCTTGTTGTCACTTTCGCAGTGCAATCGCCTTGGCGACCCGTGCGCTAATCCCCATCAACTGACACGCTGACCCTTAAAGCCGAATGGTAGACCTAGTGCCACTTTTTGTTAGCCTTTGTCATTGTTGTTGCTGTTGTTATTATTATTATTATCATTGCTGGTAGCTGGTTTCTGGCTGTTGCTGGTTGTTGCTGCCCCTTCCGTTTCCACTTCCACTTTCAGTCGATGCCTGCGGCAGCATATTCGTGCAGCTGTTAAGTTCACGCGGTTAACGGCACAAATGGAAATGGCAGGCGGCTAGACTATCGCCATTTCGCATCGCCATCATCATTTAATCATCATCATGAGCAGCAGCAAAATATCTTCAACAGCAGCAGCAACAGCATCTTCATTTCGAACAGCAGCAGCAACTTCTTCATCATCAGCATTAGCATCATTATAGGCAGCATCTCTTTCTATTGTCATCATGCAGCAGCAGGCATGGAAAATTCAACGCTGTTGCCGCTTACGTTGCTGCTGCTGCTGCTGCTGCTGTTGGTGCTACGGCTGCTATAAATTAGAAAGTGTCAGGTTCGTTACGTAAATTACCTGGCCATAAAAAACGAGCGAGAAAAAGGCGACGGCGTCATTGGCATCGGCGTCGTCGTCGTCGACGTCGTTGTCGTTGTCGCTGTTGCCGTCGGCGGTGACTGGAACGCCACTTGAGGCAGTGGCAGAGGCAGAGGCAGTGGCAAAGTCAGATTCAGATTCAAAGCGAATGTGGCAGTCGCAGTGGCCCAGTCTGGTTGCTCTGCTTGCCAGCTGTGGGAGTTTTGGTAGTGCCTGCGAAAACTGCGCAAAACTCACCCACACAACGTCGACGACGACGACAACGACAACGAATTAATGTCTTTTTATTTGCGCTTCGCGCGCCGAAAGGGCAAAAAGATTTGTCAAGGATATTTACGGCAGGGCAGCAAACGATGGGCGGTCAGGCGGGGGGAAGCGACAGGCTGGAGGATGTGCGACTAGCGAATGCTTTGCATGCGACGATGGGCAACAAGCAAAACTGGCTAAGAGGTAGGCAGAAAGGCAGCTAGAAAGCAAAAGAGTGAGATAGCAATAGAGAGAGAAAGGGAGAACGAGAGAGAGAGAGAGAGGGAGACAGCTAGCAAGCAGCACAACAAAAACAGAATGAAAAAAATAAATAAAGATGCTGACCCAGAAATAAAAATGAGATTAAGTGTGATTAACACGCTGTCGAGCTGAGATGCCGCCATCTTCCATAACTTGCTTGGCACTTGGTGTGTACGTGTGCGTGTATGTCTGTGTGTACTGTATGTGTGTGTGTGTGTTGCTGTCCAGTATTCTGCGTTATTTTCACTTTCAGAGCAGGCCTCAGCGCTCGACTCTCTATCTATGTATCAACTTTGTTTTCGCGGATTTGCTGCTGTTCTCTCTTTCCCCGTCTCTCTCTCTCTCTCGCATTCTCGCACTGTCTCGCTCACTGGCGGGTTAATTTATTTGGTTACAACTTGATTTGCATAAAAGAACATTTACTTTTTAATTAGGTGTAAAATTTATGCACTTCACTTTCGCTTTCCCATTTTTTAAATGTTTTTTTTTTTGTTTGGTTTTGTTTTGTTTTCGTTTTTTTTCTAGACTTTGGCGGAATGTTGCTTAAGTTGTTGTGGTCCGAAGTGGACGAAGAGTCGTCACCAAAAAGTTTCATTAATGACCTGCCCCCGAGTTGCTCTTAAGTTGGTCAACTCAACCAGTTAAGGTCGCCGAGGCCACTTAAACATTACGTGACCTTCGATTGGCTGTCGACGAAGCACAAAACGGAAGCTTTACTTTCCATACACTGCAGACTGCTTGGTAGGTGGAAGACGGGGAAGGAATTAGTTGTTGCTTTTTACTGAAAGAGCTGCTAATAATTATGAAAACATTAAAATGAAATTAACAAAGTGTTGCAGAAGTTAAAGGGAAAAGTTGGTAAAGCTAAAGAAGATGAAGTGGATAAAATGAAGCTAATGCGGATGACAAACTGTGAACTTTTAAATAGTTGTCAATGAGGTTAAATGATCATAAAAAGGAAACATAAGAGACTGGGATTTAGTTAGTGTATGATTAAACATGATTATAAATTATATTATTTGAATTTCAATAATATTTTGTTTGAGTGTTTTTTAAAATTAATGATAAAGAGACAAGAAAATAGATACTCGATAAAACCAATTTTATATAATATACAATAATATTTCCTTTGTATGTTTAAATCAAGAATAAAGTAAAAATTTTGAGTTTAAACTAAACTTTAGATTATTTTATTTTTACAATCATTTTTTTGTATATTTGTTCTTTACAGTAATATTAAAGTTATTTTATTTATAAGTACTATTTGAAATATTTATTGTATAAAACATTATTGCAGTTTTTTATAAGAGTTAGTTATGGTTGTTATTATTATTTTTTATTTACATTAGTTGCATTAAAAAATACGTTCGTAAATATAATTCGCCTTACAAACACAATGACGGCGAACAACCGAATTTGATTAGATGTCGTTGTAAGCTCAACTTTGATTCGGGGCAAACTTCTGACTCCCTTTACTTACTTCATGTTACCTATTGGCTGCCTCATTTATTTGCACCTCAGTTGCCAGTCCGCAAGTGGCAGTTGCATAAAAATCCTTTAACTATTTCCACTGGCATCAGTCAGGGACTTTCTTTTCTCCCATTTTTTTATTTTGTGTGTGCAGAAGTTTCATTGCTGCTCACTGACGCAGCGTTGAGCGAGAAGCGTGGAGCGTGGAGCGGATAACGAGAGCCGCAGCACGTCCAAGATACATTTGCCTCTCTCAACACGTTGCTGCTGGATGATGCTTGCTGTGCTGCTGTTTGTTCCTCCCACCACTTCCCTTATCCTCTTCAGTCCCACCCTCCCGCATTGTCCCTCGGTTGTCCGCATTTATATCGCTGTCGGTATGTGAAAATACTTTCGTGTTGACGTTGACGTTGGCGGGTAGTTAATCGGTCGCTTGCAACGCTGGCAACGGTGACTTACCTGCCACCATCCAACACCCTCGCTCCCCGCTCCACAATCCCTTGTGCTTCACTAACAGTGCTGTTGTCATGCTACACCCACTCACACTCACACACGCACACACATGCACACAGGTGTACGTGAACGTGCCACAGGCCCACTTAATGCAGCACACTGAGGTGCGATAAGGAATTTCCAGATTTCTTTTGCCTCACATATACATTTCAGTAGTCAGTCAAATACAGGGTGCAACAGTCCGAGCGATCTTAGCGAGCATTCTTTAATAATATTAAGTATACGCACGATTTGCATTTGTGTATTCGGCTTATGCTTAATATTACATATGAAATATTGGGTGTACGATTACGTTTCTATGTTTCCATACTAATGTTATGTATACGTAAATCATACACAAAGCATACACAAATCGTTTGGCGTATACTTAATATTAAGTATACGTTCTCATGTTATGCATTCTTTGATTTCAGCCTAATATTAAGTATACGCACAGTGCATTTCTGTATTCGACTTATACTGTATACTAAGCAGAAGACTTTTATTATACGACTTCTTTTCTATGTTCCTATGCTAATAATAATACGCAAATCATGCATTCGTTTATTAGACGTCTGCCTAATATTAAGTATACGGACTCATTTACTGCATTTGTTTGGTTATTACCTAATATTAAGTATACGCTAGGTTACCATTTCTCACTTCGGTGTTAACTTAATATTAAGTATACGCCAAGCACGCATTTCATTCTTATCGTATATATTGTGTGACTTTAAAGCTTTTAGCTTTCATCTGTAGAGTTCTCTATTTTCTTTTAATAATCTTTAATTAGTTCCATCTAACATCTAAATCGAGAATGTTGAAAATCATGTGTACTCAATGCAAAAATATATTCCATTCATAGTTTTACCTTACAAATCATATATACTAAACTTGTTTCAAATGTGTATTCTAGGAAAAAATGTTAAGTGCAAGAAAATTATATTAAAAATTACAAATAAATACAGAATATGATTCACATTGCTTTATTGAACTATTTAAATATTTATTTATATTACTCATAGAAGTATGTAGCTTCATTTGAGCGATCTCTATCACTTCACTCCACTCTCTAACATATTTATTATTGTTTTACTTATAAGACACCCTGTAAGTCTTGAATGCGCTTCGGTTTTTATTTTTGTGCCTTTATTCGGGCAACTTTTGTTGCTACTTTTGTGTTTTGTTTGCACATTTCTGCGCCAACAACTGTCAATCTTTTTTTTCTGTTTTTCTTCTCTTATTTTTTTTCTTTGCCTGCTTGCTTGCTTGCTTGTTGCCTGATGAAGCCTCCTCCAATGACATCGTCTCCAGCTTGGAGTCGCCTCGCAGTCAGCTCATGTGTTTTGATACACATATTGTATCGTTTTGTGGCACAGCCAGCGACAGCAACAGCAACGGCAAAGGCGACAGCAAAAGGGGCTGTACGTGAGCGGGTGGCATCTCAAGGTGTGTGTGTGTGTCTGAGCGGGAGGCGAGGCAAGGCAAGGCAACGTTGGCTGGTGTTCGGCATAAGTGCCTGTATAAAAAGAAGTCGACATTTATTTGCGAGCATGCTGTAAATTGTAAATTACATTCCTAATCTTTGCAAGGCGCCGCACTCACTCGCACACACATTCGCACACACACACACACACACACACACACACACACACATGGGAAGCTGGGACACAGCACTAACTACACTTTAAGGCCGCTCCAGCCGGTCCAGGCACAATTCAGGATCCCCAGTGACGCTGACACACACACACACTGCTGTGAGACTGCGAGACAGTTGGACGGACAGCGTGAGCGTCACGCACTTTTGCTCATTTGTGTTTTAAATTTCATTTGAGACAACAACAACAACAACAACAACGGGGACAACAAGAGCAAAGTAATGTTAAGTAAAGAAAGTTACAATTTCGGTTGGCAAGTTGAGAACGAGAATGAGAACAAGAACGACTCGTCTTCCTCCGTCTTGCTTCATTCCCATTGGGGGACCGACTGCTATGCATTGTGCCTTTTGTCCTTGCCGTGATTTGTGTTTGTCGCACAGTCTCTTTAACTGTGTCACAATGTGTGTGTGTGTTTGTATGTGCTAGTATTTGTGTGTGTGTGTGTGTGTGTGTCGCTTAAAAATCTGCGGCAGTGACAATGTCACGTTTTGTGTTAATTTAATTACAAGAAACCATTTGTAAATATCACGACGTGATTTGCAAGGCACGCATGGCCCCCACTCTCACCCCCTCCTTCTACCCATAACTCACACCCCTTCAGCACACACACACACACTTACACACACACACACAGATACACAGATACAGATACAGCGAGTGCTTGCTGGTGAAAATGATATACAATTTTCAGAAGTTTTCATTTGCATTTGCAATTCATACGCAAGCAAATTGTCTTTGCGCATTTTGTTTGCACACACACGACATTCTCTTCCCCTCTCCACCCCCGTGTTCCCCCTACACATAATACTAACTAACAAGAGGCAGCAACAATAGCATCGCCATCGCCACATTCTCAGTGGCCTGCTTGCGTTAACCGCAACGGGCAACGGCCAAAAGGACTCTCGTTCGCTCAACGAAATTATTTCCCTCAACTCAACATGTTGCTCGCTGAGTCTGCGCGCGTCTGTTGAGCAGCGCAACATGTTGCTAACGTTGCGCAACATGCACTGGACGCAACATGTTGACGCTGAATCTGTTTTGGTGCCGGCTAAAAGTGAATTTCACTTTTGTCGAGGTTTGGGGCAAATGTGTCACACACACACACACACACACACACACACACACACACACACACACACACACACACACACACACATTAAGTGACAAATCCTCGGCAGAATTGCAATTGCTCTTCAATTATTTCAATAGCTGATAAGCCGCTTAATATCCCCATTTAATTACTGCACAGTTAACATATTCGATAGCTAACAAAAAAACACAAAAGAGTTGAGCACTTATCTGCATTAATTCCCCATGCACTCATTCCCCATACACACACACACACACACACATGCACACTTGACCCTTAACCCACAAATTGTGACAACAACAACAGCAACTACAACGAATGCCAATTAACAGTCAATAAGTTCAGTTGTCTATGTGAAACAAATTGCGTTGATATGGCTAATAAGCTTAAGCCGGATTTAATCAACTGCTTGCCCCAAACATTAGAGGAGCACAAACGTGTGTCTATGTGTGCGTAGCTCTCGATTGAAATTGAGCACGAAAATCGTTGAAGGCACACACACAAACATGTAGATAAACACTTCAGATATGGCCAACCTTAAGTATGAAGCATAGTGATTAAACGGGTTGTGAATTACGGCTAATAGAGAAGTTTCTATTAAAGCCAAGAAGACACGCGATCATCGCTAATTGTGGAGCAGCTGCAGACATTAGCATTTCGTGCGTGACAGGCAGACGTCTTCAAAAATATATAACTGTCTATTTAAAATTAACCAGAAAACACTATCAACATCAGCCATCAGCTCGATTCATTTATATATTTACTTCTGATGTAATTTAATTATAACAGATTCGTGCGCAGAACTTAAAAGAGACAATAACATTATCGATCTATCGATACTTATTGACAGTGCTCCCAGATGAAGACTAGATGAGTTGACAGAGGCATATCGAAAAACTTCTTTAAATATTAGTGAAAAATGTATTTGCATTTTTATGTTTATTTTAAAAATTATAAGCATTACCTTAAAAGAGAAGTCAAAATAGAACAAAAAGTAACAGAATTCACATTTTAAAAAAATATGATTCAATAGATTTGATTTGTGTTTTAAATTTAAGACCATATTAGCTATATATAAACTAATCTTATAATTAATCTATTAAATTAAAATCATTGCTTTTATTTTAAAAAAAAACTTTAAATTATTTAAGCTTTACTTTTGAAGTCTACACAAAACGCGCTTCCGACTCAAATTTCAACTTAACTTTGCTTAGCAGCAGAAACTACAAGCCTTGATCTCTAAGAGAAACAGAGATATTAGTGAGAAAGAGAGAAAGGACAGAGAGAGCGAGAGAGAGAGACTGTTGGCGAAGTCTTAGCGCTTTCGTGGCAGCTCAAGCAAAAAGCGGCAGTCATTAAAAGTTGCAATAAGAAACAACTTGGAGTGCACTCCGGGTCGCCTCGCCTATTACTTGTCCTAATGGCGTGCAATTTCAGCTTGGCTCGCACGCCCTGCCCCTGCCCCTAACTGCTGCTCATGCCACATGTGGCACGGGGTCAGGTGTTGCTGCGACTGCAGGCGAGGCAACGTTTGGCTTTTGACGGCAAACGGCTAAATTCACGGCATATATGAAGCAGAGGTGTGTGTGGAGGGAGGGAAGCGAGGATTTGCGGCTCGTGGTTGGCGCACACTTAAATTAAACACCCGGCAGCACTTTGGGCAATTCATTTCATTCTGGCCATCCAACAACAACGAGACTAACAACAACTTCTTTTGGTAGCAACACGGAAAATCTTCAAATGGAACATCGTGACAGCTTCACTTCACTTCACTCTCCACTCAACTGAACTCAGCTTCACTTCACTTCACTTTTAGCTGTTGCTTTTCCACTTTCTGGGGATTGTCCAAATGAAGTACACACTCACACACACACACGTATGTACGTACATACACACCTCCAGCTGGCTGCCAACAGATTCCACAGATGTTTTACTAAAATGCCATTCAACTGATACATTTCTTCTACACAGTTCTTTTGCCACACATTTTTGACAGGGAATCGAGTTAAGAGCGAGCATGTGAAGTGCTCTTAATCACCACGAAAAAGTGTGATTTTCTAATGCGTTCATTCAAACAGATTGAAGAGCATTTTAGTTGCTCAGATTGAGCTAAAAAAAAAACAGCGCAAGTTCATTTCCAATTCGGATAAGTAAATTGAAGTAACCAAAAATTGTTGTTGACTAACACTTAATGAATTATCTTAAGTTTGCAGTACTGGTATGAAAAACAAAATACAGTTAGTTAATAAAACTTATATTTCAAAATTAAAAAAATAATAATAGCAATAAAAACAATTTAATAAATAGTCATTTTATTTGCATTATTTATTTGCAATATTAATTTTATTCTATTTTATGTTAATAGCCCATATTTAGCTCCCACTTTGTATGACTTACTTTAATACCACATAATACTACGAGTACATTAAAATAAGTAGCACTTTATGGTGACCTTATTTCTATGTTACCTTTAAAAATCATATATATTTCATTGGCATATTTATACCCTCTACATACAATAATAACTACAGTATTTATGGTTGTGAAAATTTGTTTGAAATCAGATACAAATTGTACTTGATTAGTTTTTTATTTAAGAACTACCTTAGTATGGCTAAAAACGTCTACTTCAATCGGGTCTTAGTTATTTTGGCTGACAGTAGTCATATTTTAAACTCTTTGGAATATTTTGAACGTAGTACTATATTGATATTCAAAATATACTATATCGATATACATATTTTATCATTTGTGTGTTATATTTTTGGTAGGTATGTAGAATACAATAATGATATACCAAATGTAGCTTTCGGTAAATTTTTGTGTATTTGTGTAGTTTTGCTGGAATCAAATAGCGGGTATCTCAACAACATTGCCAGTTGTTTTTAAATCAGTCTCGTATCTCTTTAAGTATCCAGAGTGCTTACTCCAACATTGTCGTTTTAATACAAATAGCCAAAACGCAATTGTAGTGTTAGATATTTAACATTTTTTTTTTCCATTTCTAATTTGTCTTGTTTAGTTTAACCAACTATTCTATTTTCTGCATTTAAATAAATAAAATGTAATGTAATAAAATGTAATATGTAATTGAAATTAATGCTCAACACATACATAACTATACATACTTTATTGTATCGTAGGTAGAACGATTAATGAAGTCGTTAGCTCATTACTTTGGTTTGGCTTGCAACTTGCAGCTAATTGTGTGGCTGTGGAATGTGGCAAGTGCCACTGTGTCGAGGTCATTTAATGTGGGACGACATTTTATCACTTTGGACATTGCGTTCATTACCAAAAAAGCGAAAAAATAAGAAAAAGGTGCGGCACATTAGCTGGCATCGTTAGCTGCACTTGCCACGCTCCAAGTGCTGTGCAATTGCGTGAGTGTGTGTGTGTGTGTATGTGTGTGTGTGTGAGTGAGTATGTGTACTCTAGCCCATTGATTTTCTTGGTTTTCGTAATCAAAAGTTTTGTTCCCCTGGCGCATTTACTACACTGATTTCCTTGGCACAAGCACACACATTCATTTGTACACACAGAGTGCTGTGCGCAGTGTATTCGCTGCTTAATTTGCTGCAGTTTGTGAGGACAACGACAACGACAACGACGACAACGACGACAACGACGACAACGACGACCACGACGATGGCAAGCAAGGACAACGTGCACAGAGATGAGGAGACGTTGGAGTATAATAAATTTTTGTGTGTTACCAACACTCTGACAAATTAATTAAAATGATTGGCCTGCTCTCACTCGCTGGCTGCTGCTGCTTCTTCTGCTTTTCGTCCAGGCCCCACAGGAGCATCGCACACACACAAAAACACAAAAACACACACACGCACACGCACAACCGCTATGTTATGTAGATAAGCGTGTGAGTGTATGTATATGTGAGGGTGGCTTGAAGTGAGTGTTCAATTTTCACATGCGCTTGCACAGCGAGCGGCGACAACGGCGACAACGGCGACGACGACGACGACGACGCGTCGCTCGCAATTAGCAAAGTAAGCTTAATGTGGTTTCACTTGAATTACTTACGAGTGTCGCTGCGGTGCACACACACATACACACACACACACACAGAGAAAGTGGCGAAGAAAGGCGCAGTGAGGAGGAGAATGTGCGCTCTCTTTAGGCACCTCAACTACTAACAAAAACTGAGCTCATCAATTCCAGTTGCAAGCGAAGCCAAATTCAAGTTCATTTCATTTACACACAATTTTGCCAACTGCAACAAACGTAATTATCATCACCATCGCCCCTCCCCCCCCTCACGAAATAAGGATGCTTGAGTGGTTGACTCAGTGGTTGAATGACGCTCTGTAGTTGCTGCCACCAACCATTTGACGTCCTTCTTCTTCTCAACGTAAATGCTGCAGGTGCAATTTCTAGCGACAAGTCTCCGGCCAAGAAAATTACGTAAATTATTAACAATTTGTTAGTTACTTTACTGCATACAATAATTGAAAACCACTTTAATAATTCATAGTTGGCATTAAGCATTAAACTTTAGCGACATTTCAATGTAATCATTCCACATTTAAAAAAGAAGTTATTTTACTTTGAAATAAAACGAGCAGAAAAAAATTTTGGATCGTATTTAAAAAATACTTTTGTATGGCAAAAAATATCTAATGCAATCGGGTCTTTTAAAATTAATACCGCACTGATATGCTTATATTTAAAATGTCGAGCACACTCGTCTGAAGCTTTCTCACTTGTTATACCCGCTACCCATAGGGTAGAAGCAAATGTATGCAACAGGTAGAAACAGGCATCTCCGACTTTATAAAGTATATATATTCTTAATGAGCGTCAACAGCCGAGACGATCTAGCCATGTCCGTCTGTCTGTCTGTCCGTATGAACACCTAGATCTCAGAGACTATAAAAGATAGAACTATATTTTTTTTTTTTTTTAAAACATTTTGAAAATAATACCGCAATATTTTGCTTTTATTCAAAATGGGTAGCGGGTATCTCACAGTCGAGCACACTCGACTGTAGCTTTCTTACTTGTTTTTTAATGTCTATGCTCTTTTTGTTTTCTTCTCTTTGTTTGTTCGATTTCTGTTCTAGAAGGTTGATGAATATTATTAAGTTTAATATTAGTTGGTTTAATCTAATCGTTTGGAAAGTGCTTAATTTTTGCAAGTACTTTTTTTGTGGACTTTTTGATTTTCAGGGATTTATTATGTTTTAAAGCATAAACGCACAGCAAACAACAATGTATTTTAAGAATTTTGCCCTCCTTCTTATTTCAAAGATGTATAATGCATAACTCTTTCGAGAATTAAAACTTGTGTACTATCTGCATTCTTCAAAAACTCTAAAATAGAGTAAGAATAACTGAAAGAATTTTATATTTTTGCAAATAACAAACTGCATTTTAACAAAAAATAAGGTCCTATAAATTTCGCCACAATTAAAATGATTTTTTTAATAATTTCTTACCATAAAATCGAAAGTGACAACACTGACCTGGCTTAAGTAATAATTACAGTGATTAACGCATTAAATGAATTTCGAAAAGTGATGAGAGAAATGGGTTCGAAAAAGGATTTTTTCGATTTAAATGCAAATGACAAGTGAGAAGACAAGTCCAAGCAAAGCCAACTTCAACCGAGAACTTAACTTTACACACGTGCATGAGTTAATGCAGAGGTGTTAAAAAGAGAGAGAAAAACGAAAATAGAGGGAGATAGAGAGAGAGAGAGAGAGAGAGAGAGAGAGAGAGAGAGAGAGAGAGAGAGAGAGGAAGGCAAATGAAACACGTAAGCGGCAAAGTTGTGTATCCAAATTGCAGACGTGCAATCTCCTTGGCCCTGAATCCCAGTTGACACACGGGGGCACACGATGAGGCGCCACCTGGCGGCCGTTTAAGAAAAATGTCTGCCCCCTGTCGCTTGGCATTGTTGTTGCATGCATAATGAGCAAAGGCAAAGGCGAGAGACCAACACACACACACACAGCTGAGAGAGGGGAAGGAAGTGGGACAAAAGTCCCAAGTGCACTTTGGCGACAATTAGAAAACTTTTTGCTCTCTTTTTTTTGCCAGTATACTCGTATATATTTTTTTCTTCTGTGTGACAGCATGACTGACTGACTTACTGTCTTGGACTAGCTGAGCGAGTGCAAAGAGACAAATTAGTGTAATTGTGTGTGTCGCTTTCGCTTTTGCATCCTGGGATTACAGCAACAGCAGCAGCAGCATCAACTGCAACAGTGCCAACAATCAGTGTACACTCATAGTTATGTGAATGTCATTCATACATACATTTGTATTGATTGCGAGACGTAGCTCAGCTTATATAGTAAACTGCCGTCACACACTGAGACACAACAAAAGACATAATTTATAATGGGTTTTAAGGGTTCTCTCAAATTGATATAAAGGTCAAGAGTTTGCACGTGCTCCTCGCATAAGAACAAAACGCTGTGCAAAACTAGAAAAGTAGCAGCAACTAAAGCTGAAGCTCAAACTGAAACTGAGGCTGAAGCTGAAGCGTTTCTGAGCCGGAAACAAGGCCAGTGTCCAGTTCATGTGTGTGTCGGTGTATAGCGCTTTATCTCTGTGTATGTGTGTGTGTGTGTGTGTGTCTGTCACTGTGCCTACTGCTGCCACGCCACGCACCGACATTCATTACTGACCTCGAGCAGCATTTGAGCGTGGGCACGTGCTGCATTTGCAACTCCCTGGCAGCTGCTTAAAAGTTGGTCAACATTTTTGCGAATGAAATTTAGTGTGCTGCTTCTGCTGCAGTTTAAGTACCTGCTGCCATTGCCCATTGCACTGCCATTGGATTATGGCCACCATAGCACACACGCTTACCCCCACAAAAAAAAAAAAAAAACTACGTCAGAGCAACTTTAATTTGTTGAAAGTGCTTAAAATGCTACAGTGGTCACTCGACAATTAGAACGATTTAACTTTAGATAGTAAAATCCCTTATTAATCCGTTGAATTTCAGTAAATCATTTAAATATATTCTGCCATTACTTTAAATTAAAATATTATTAAATTGGAACACATAATTGAAATACAATTAAAAGAAATTGTATTATATAATTGTAGTATATAAGAATATCTTAGTACAACAAATATTCCAAGTTATTAAGCTGAAAATGCTGAAAAAAACATTTCTTAAACACTTTAAAGTAAAGTAAAACGGGGCAAGAAATGTAAACAAAAATAAAAACTTTCAGAATTATAAATTTAAATAAACGCCTTTTATTTTTCACATTAAAAATAGAGCATACTAATAGGGCCAGCGACCGCTCGAAATCATTTTCAAAGTGTTGATAAAGTATTTAAAGTGAATTTTTATAAAATATTTAAGGACTGTTTTCAGTTGAAGTATAATTCAAATTTCATTTTAGCCTTATATATAGGCCTTATATATATATATACATATATATATATATATATATATAGCAAAAGCTAATTTTCAATTTCTAACAAATTTGATAAGCAGGAATTAAATTAAATCTAGATTCAAATGAACACAACAAATATAGCATACTAATAAGGTCAGCGTCAGCTCTAAATCATTTTATTTGAAAAGTATTTCCAAGAATTCTTTTTAAATATTACAAAACTGTTTTCATCTACAGTTTTGTTCAAATTCAAATTCAATTATGTTTCAAATGCAAACGAAATTTAAATTTCCAACTGTTAAAGATAAGGTATAAAATCGATAGCTTAAATTAGATCCATATTCAAATGGCTTCTTGCTATTCACCAAATCATTATGTATGCCATTTGCATGTATGTGTGAATAGTCTTTAAAGATAGTGATTCATCAACGATTCTGTATTGTATTGTGGCCTTTCTTTTGTGCTTACTTCGAAGTTCATCATTAAGTAAATGCATTCGCTATGCACTGACTAATATTCCAACACACACACATGGCATAATCATCGCATTATCAGTAATAATAAATGCGGTTTTTGTTATGTGCTCACAGAATTTGCGTATTTCCGTTTGCTGAAAAGTGATTATCACCGCAAAAGTAAACCTCAAATTTATGCAATTGCAATTCAAAGTCTCAGTACTAATCATAATCATGATGTTTGGCAATAGTAATATACAATATAATATATGGTTACTATTATAGTAACCTTTACCAAATTTGTTTGCGCAAACTAAGCACATGGCCAGCGTCGATTAACTGATTGTGACTCTTTCAGATTTTGGCGGCTTTTGCAATTAGCTAATGGCCAAATGCATCGACTGTTTGGCCGTTAGTTGTTGGCCATTGGGTGTTGACTGTTCACTGCTCACTGTTGACTTTGTTGTAGCCGTTGCTGTTTTTGTTGTTGCCATTACAAATTTCATTTCATTTACAGTTGGACAGGTGTGTGTGTGTGTGTGTGTGTGTGTGTGTGTGTGTGTGTGTGGAGTCGGTCAATTGGCCTTGTTTGTATGCGGTTGTGTTAGACTCGGTTACGTTTGATTGACAATGCTCACACAAACAAATACACACTGATGGCCACTGCTCTAGATATTCACTTTTACTCGCTGCATTAACTTTAAGTATTCAATTTTATTTAAAAGCTTTTAAGCATTCATAACAACAATCATTCTATTCACACATTCAAATACATTCAGCTGTGCTTAAAATTGATTTAACAATTTTATTTTATCATATTTAAGCTTTAATAAAATGTTTTACATTTTCTAGAGCACAGTTTTTGCCCTTTAAAATGGTTTTCGAAATGTTTTTAATCTTCCACTTTTAATTAAATTTGTATAAAGCAGAGTTTTTGCCATTCAAAATTGAGTTTAAAGTGTTTTTATCTTTAAGTTTTAATAACATTATTTTGTAATTTTTTAAGAACTGAATTTTTGCTATTTTTTGATTTTATACTTTCAGTATGAATTTCAAATCTTTCGCATTGAATTTTAAGAGAGACTTTCTTAATAAATTTCTGATGCATTCTTGTTTAAAACATCTCAATAATAATCTAAAATTATCCTAGTCTTCATATCGACTGTCGCTTAACTTGATAACTGCGAATGCAGGAAATGCCAAAAAGATACAATAAACAAAAAAGTAAGAGCCGCAGGAAAGTTCAAATGGAACGAAGACATTAGGTGATATGGCTCTTGTCTAATGTGAAATGTGTGAGAGTGTGTGTGTGTGTGTGTACGTGTGTGTGTGTGGCACTCATGTGTGATGGTCGCTTGTACCTTGTGCAAATGGGACAGTCAGCGAAATTTTATTTGAATTGAAAAGGCTTCTTCTCCGTGGGGTCAATGTGAGCCAAAAAAAAAAAGAAGCAAAAATAACACCGACAGCAGCAGCAGCAATAGCAACCGAAGTAGCAGTCAAAGTAGCAGCCGCATCACCGCATTTGGGTTAATCTGAATCCGAGACGAGGTTGTAAAAGTCATTCAGTCAGGAAGCAATAAAATGATTTTACGCCAATGCCATGAAAATGCTGAATTTGAATAAAGGTTTGTGGCGCTGTTTTCCACATCCTTCTGCTGCTGCTCTTGCTCTTGCTGTTGATGACGATGATGATGATGATGATGATATAGCCGATGATCATCGTCAGCAGCATCGATGGCGTCTTGGCGGTTGCTATTGCTGTTGCTTCGTCCTGCGGCCACGATGATGATTTTCTGCTGATGCAGCGACCAAAACGTGGCGCAGCTGGCGACAGCTGCAGGACTTTTGCGCCAATTATGCGTGTGAGAGAGCTTGAGTCGTCTTCTCTCTCTCTCTCTCACACACTCTCTTTCTCTCTCCTGTGTGTGTATGTGCACATTTACGCAAAACGAGCGTCAGCTAATGCACAACGCATATTGAAGCAATTTGACTTGAAATGCTTATCCATTCCATTGCACAAGAATGCGTACGTGTGTGCTTGTGTGTGTATGTTAGTCCACACATACACATACACACATTCACATATTTGTACGTCCTGCCATTTACAGCATCAACTTTCGGCTTAAGGGCGAAAGAAACTGCCCAAACTCCTCTACTCGCATTTGCTTGCTCCTGCAACTTCTTCGTCTCAGTCTCCTTCTCCATCATCATCATCATCATCATGGCTTAGCTGGCTGGGCTTCTGGTCTGCATTTCCGTTCAGCACTTTGCATTGCACTCGCTTCTGACTGCCATTGTCGTCAATTGCATTGCAATGGTCATTGCCAGGCTGCGGCCCAGACAGTCAGACAGTTAGATGGATAGATAGATGTTGCTGCTGTTGCCTCCAAACCCCAAAAAGCCCAGTGACAATCAACGGCATAATGTCTTCGTCGTCGTCTCAAACTTCAACTCTATCTGCATCTGCATTGAGAGTTCCTCTTGGTATTATCGCTTTGCTAGTACTCAATTCACATTCACATTCACATTCGTTGCATTTTCGAGCACATCCTTAGCGCGTCAATTTCATTTGCGAAACGATTGAAGGAATCTTGACTTGAGTCATTTATGTAATTCCATCCAAAATGCCAACAGATTTTGCTCAAAATAACTCATATCATTCTATTTCCCTCTGTCTCTCTTTCACTCTCTCTCTCTGTCTGTCTGCTTTATACGATATTCATATGCGCTACTAATGCATTACCAATTATTCAGCATAATTGTACGCTAATCAGTTAAGTAATCCACTTGCAACGAGTATACGCCCCGTGCTGACGCTCGCTTTTGCCATGATGCCACTTTTAAAAAATGCTTTGTTCGTTGGTAGTCGTTGGTCCCAAAGCGTGGCATTGGCAAAATACTCCCAAAGGACGCCAGACAGCAAAACAGACAACAGACAGTGAACACCGAATAGCGAACAGAGCACAACAACAGGACTTCACTTCCAGGGATACTTGGAATTGGAGTTGCAAAAGAGTTGTCTGGCTTGGCTTAGCTTTGGGCTTCCCGCTATTGCTCCGACTGGCTGACTTTGATTATGCAAAGTGTTTGTTGCTCTCAGCAGCAGCCAGAGCATCGGAAAAGTGTGGAAAAAGCCGCGAGAGAGGAGTGCTGGCAAAATAACTACTACTAAATCTAATAGGGATTTGTGCTATGTGCATGTTAACTATCTACTTCTGGCTGCTAAACCAGTTAGCTCCTTCATGATTTCTTTGCCTTTTTTGGCACATAAAAAGAAAGAGCAGAAACACAGTATAGACAGTGAGCAAGTGAACAACAAAATGAATTTCGGTTAAAGAGTAGAGTAGTTAAGCATTTAATGAAAAAATCCTGAAAGTCCTTTAGTGTCAATCGATAAAGCTAGCTATCCTGATAACGGTAACGGTCTTGGCAGGTCTAAACATTTTGGTAGAGATATGACAAAAACAAAATAAACAAAAATAATAATCCGAAAAATTAATTTTGGGCTCTAACGGATTTCCGCTTTTCTATCTATCGGTTACTCTACAATTTCAAATTTTTATAGCATACTAAGGGTCCTTTTTCGAAAACAAGCTGTATCTCGGCCTGCCATATTTACAAGCAACTCTATCGATTACCATTAAACAATTATGGAGCCATCTAAGAATCGATTACTTGTAATTAATCAGACAAGGGACTAAAAAAAATTTAAAAATTTAATTTTTAGGATAACTCAAGAGCGAACAAAACGATTTGAGTGTCCTTTAGCATGATTATAGCCCTCATAGAACTTCGTCGGACACAGGGCTTTCAAGAATCAGACAGCATATGGCCGATACATACGCTATTTTTTGTAAACGTAAAAGTCCCTTTATTTATAGTCCTGTAAAAAATTCCGTACTAATATGTACCTCAGACACTTTTTATATATATAAGCAATCCTCATGCCTAAGGACATCCCGACCGTCCCAAAAATGACCGAGATAGAATGGATTTTTTTAAATGTTGGGTAATTTTTTTGCACCAACTACTTGAAAATTTATCATGTGTATCGTTAGTACTAGCTATCCTGGTTATAAAAAGCATATCCTTGTCTTTGGCCAAAGGATCTTTTAGAGATATGACAAGATATCCAATGTCCTTTGTCGATAAGAACCCGAAAAAAATAATAATATAAATATAAATATTTTCAAATTTTAACGAATCATTTGTCTGTGTGTAGGTTGCTTTCGAATTTCAAATTTGAAATTACTAGTCAATTTTTAATAGTACCAATTATATATAATATAATATAAGAATAATAGTAATAATAGTTGTTTCAAAAATGCATGTTGACAATCAAAAACTTTGTATTATTTCAGTGACCCTAAGGGTATGCATCAAAATTATTACATATGTACATGAAAGTCAGCTTTCAGTTTGAATTCTATTATTTTGCTGATCCTACAAATATGCCACATAACAGATGAATTTTCATTTAGTTTCTGTATTTATGTGGTGCATACTTTTAGGATCACTTACTTCAATAAATATCTCTGAATTTCTGTATTTCTGCTTGCTACTGACTTATGTTCGCCTGGTAAAAACCTGCTGACACGGCAAATTTTAGCCTTCTATGGCTCTAACAAAGCAGTAAGTATATATTCAAGTGGTGCTATTGAATGCCAGATTATTTTACTTGCTACTGACTCATGTTTATGGAAGATGATTATCCTGGCTGATTAAGACACTGACTTATTTACAAAATGAGTTTTTAAAGATAAAAGCTAGGTTACTTATATCTGTATTAAACACAATAAATTTGATTTGTCTTAAAAACGAATACGACGTTAGAATCTCGGACTTCAATTTTATGAAAACATCAAAAAGCCATTGAACGAAAGTCGAGAGTATCGTGAATATAGTTCAACTCTGATTTGGCAGAATATCTGTTGGAAATAGGCAAACTAACATCTGTATTTAGATCAATTTCTACTAAGCAAGAGACTTGCTGTAACGTTCTATCCCATTAGCAGGAATCAAGTGCAGCAGCCAAATTTATTGAAGCTGCTGCCGTTGAGCTCATCATCAGGTGTGATAGTAACAGAGCAGTGCTAAAAGTTGAACACGTGCTTTGTGGATGCAACAGCAAGCACCAATTTTGGGGGCTACCTTTGAGCTGAAGTCGTTGTTGGTTGTTATTAGCATCGATGCAAATCTCTTTTAGCTGTTTATGTTGGCCGCTTTCACAGGCACGTTTGCATTTCGCAGTTGTTGCTGTTGTAGTTGTAGTTGTTGCTGCCTTTTTGCTTGGCCAAACAATGATTGCATACGGCCAAGAATATTGGCCACAAATTTCTGTTCATTTGTTGCATTTAAGAAAGTGCCAGGCAACAGTTGTTGTTGTCGGTTTCGTTCGTTCGTTCTGTCTGAGTGAACAACTGGCCAATAAGCTGCTCATATTCGCATGCATTCATTTGGTCCAGGCACAAGTCAAATTTGTGTTGAACACAGAGCCGGCTAACGCTGCGTATGAGTAATATTTGTTGCCACAAACACTCAGCACACACACACACACACACACACACATTTTTAGAGCTGTGAGTTAGAGATATGGCCAACAAGTACAACTGCAAAGATACACACGTTCAAGCTTATTCGCATGTCGTACACGAATATTTGCATGTTCATTGCGCATTGTGTGTGTGTGTGTGCGTGTGTGTGTGTGTGTATGTGTGTGCAACTTGCTACTGCAACTGTATTTATTTCTATTTCTATTTCCAGTCGCATATCAATTTTTACTTACCATTCGTAAGGCAATTTAAGGTTCCGAGTTCAAAATGCACTCAAATCTCCCTTGGCTACCCGACATTGTTCACCAACCAACAAAGCACACAAAGAGACCCGAGCAGGCAATGCTCGCATGTGTGAATGGTGTTAATTTTATATTTTCTAGTTATACATCTAATCTCAAATATTATTTTCTTTGCCCCTGATATTGTGCAGGCAGAGTTGAAATGCTATTTGAGCTAAATATGTGAAGGGGTATGCTTAAAAGCAAATATTAAGGTTCAAATCACATAATTGTAATATTATTTATTTATTACATTAAATCCAGTCTTAAACACCAAATCTAATTTACAGAAAAAAGGATTCTGGTTGGTGAGGCCTTCGACTTATTATATTCATTACTTTTATATTAAGCTGTCCGTAGACGCAAATGAGATTTTGCCAATTTAATCATGTAACCTTACTCTTTTTTTTTTTTTTTTTTTTGCTATGTTTACATTATTTCATTAATTTTTATACTGGTTCTTTAAATAATATAATTTATTAGTTTTACTTACAAATCATTAAAGCTAATCGAAATGTGTTTTATATACAATAACATGCTGAAATTAAACTTGATTGAAATTATATTATTCAGTTTTTTATATTATTACTCTGTTATTTAAAAGAAACATATATGATTATATTATTTCTTTACATTTTTAAAGAACTTTAACGTTGATAAAAGAAAATCTATTTTTTTTTAAATACTATGAAATTTGTATATACTTGTTAAATTACTAAAATTTTTAATTTTCTACAAAAAAAAAATTTTAATTTGTAAATTAAATTAATTTTCGTTTTAATAACTTTCAAGCTATGTTAAACATAGAAAACTTACTCAAATTATTTTCAGCTGCGTATATACCCCATAATAATTTTGCAGTTCAATATGTCCCATGCAGTTCCTTGCCCGAATGCGAATCTATTGTGCTTCAATAAATGTCTGTACAGGATATCTGTGCAAATGGTATCCGATTGAGAAGCAGCATTTCCGCATCTGTTAGTGTTTTCAAATGTAAATGATATCAAGATTACATGATTGCCATTTCTTTACCTAGAAAATTATCTATTGTCTTTGCTTAGAGCCCCAAAAATCTCTCTCTGGCCATGCTGAAATACTGCATAGTATTTTCCAAAGACAGAGAGAAAAACGAGAAATTTTATTTCGTTTTATTTTACATTGACCACATTTTGGTTCTGTTTTCTGTGGTTTCTTATGTTTGCAATTTACATAGATCTCTGCTTCATTTACAATATTTTCATATTCCACACAAAAGCGAAAAAGATAGAGAAAGAAAGCGATACACAGAAAGAGAGAGAGAGAGAGAGAGAAAGAGACAGGGCGCAAGGCAAGCGTAAGCTAAGGTTGGCTCAGACAACAGGCAGTCAAATGTAATTTGCTTTTTACATCGTTTTCCAGTTTCCGTTTCCGGTTTGCATTTCGTCCTTGCCACGGCGCGTTTCGATTTGCCCTGCATTGTGGCCAAAACTTTATTGAAATTGTTTCTTTTCATTTATCGTTTATGCGTTTTGCTTAGCTTAACAGCGCACCAGACACAGAAGTTCCCCCTTCCTTTGCCCCTTTCTGGCAACTCTAAAAGGGACAATATTCTATTCCCTGCGCTTCCCTTCTCCCCCTCCCCCTCCACCATATCTCTGACCATTTTGTTGTGGCAATTCCTTATCATTTGCCATATATACTCATACTTTATATGCTGGCATTTTGTGCATATTTCTTATGAAACTATCAACGCCATAAAAATTGGCAAGGTACAAACAAGACCGACTGCGAATACGAGTTGTGTGTATGTGTGTGTGTGTGTGTGTGTATTGGAAGAGGCAAACAAATCTTCGATTAGTATATCCAAATTTATGCATTTTCATTTACATTTGTGGCCAGTCGAGAGCCATAAATAAATGGACTGCTCAGATACAGAGAACACACACACACATACAATTTAAACAGCCCCCAAATAAAACATGGAGATATACTAATACGACATACAGTCAACATTTATTAAAATTGCAATTTTGTGTCCGCACAAGATTTATTATTATTTGATCGGCAGAACAGTTCAAATCATCTTCTACCGTTAATTTTTAAAAGCAAATTGCCAGAGAAATGTGTTGTTAGCGCTATTTTACGCTTAAATTAAGTCAGTAATTCTATATTATATAAATAAAAAAAAATAAATTAAAAGAAACCACATGAGTTACTACTTGAATAACATAAAAATAAAGGGGGTTCATTTTGTAAATAGACTAAATTTATTTTAACTTTATCACGTAGCGAATAACTCTAAACAAAATTCTTTAATCGTAAAAAGCAACAACAAATTTGTATTAATTTTGTAAATATTTTATTTTTATTTTATTTTATTTGATTGTTTCATACATATCTTAAATAAGAATTTTATTATTATTCATTGATAGCTAGATAGACTTCATTGCAAAACTTGGAACTTATTAAATACTCAGGATATCTTAATCATAGTGAACTTTAATGATATAAGATAGATTGATATAGTCAAATTTAAGAAATTAGGTTAAGACACTAAACGATTTGTGAAAATTATAAAACTTGTAGTGTTGTTTTAGCCTGTTGGTTTCTTTAATGAACTGCATTAAAGGTGGCTGTAAGTGTGCCCATATTATATATATCATAATTAGCAAAACAAAAGTGATCGTGTTAAGTTTTAAATATTTTTTACTTAGCTGTATAGTCACACTTGATCTTAACTCTATTTTTGTGCAGTCGATGTGGTTAGATGCGAAAATTAATTATAAATATATATTTAAAATTAAATCCATATTTTTATTGAATTTGGATATGGATATTGACAATCATATAAAGATTTAATGTGAACCTTTGCAAATTTTGCAGTCTCCACTGTGTGGGGTCAATGGGGTCACATGCATTAAGCTGTAAGAATGACAAATGCAACACACTTAAACTTAATTATAATTATGTACGCATTCCTAACCTTACCACACAAAAAGAGATGTCAATTGAGTTATTCTGGCGAAAGGCATTTCGCCAAAGTAGGAAGAGAATTTTCGAACTCAAACTCCAATTGATGGCTATGGACAACGCAATAATTCCAATGCCAGCCTTTTGCGATGACGGCACTTAAGTATTTTGAAGAGGTTGAAGGGGCAGAATATATATAGAAAGAGAGAGAGAGAGAGTTTGGGGCAAATGCAATAATTTACATGCAAATGCGTTTGGCTATAAATGTGCCACAAGCAGCAGCAGCGGAAGCAACGAAAATGGGCGTGTGTGTGTGTGGGGGGGTGTGGCGGGTGTTTTACCCAAATCGAACTTAAGTATATGCCATATATAGAGAGAAAGAGATGCGACTGAAACTGGAAATTCATTCGCGCGCCGCAGCTGTTTTGCCATTTGCCTAAATCTGTAGCAAGCTTTTACTTTTTATCAAATACTACACTCTCTCTGAGTGTGTGTGTGTGTGTGTGTGTGTGTGTGTGTGTATGTGTGTGTGCATGTAAATGTGGCACATTGACAAAATGCGAACATGACAGCTCGCTGGTTCTCTCATTCGCTTTTAGCCCCCGCAAGGCACAAGAACACTTTGATAGCAGACACAAACACACACACACACACTCCCGAATTTTTGGTCGTTTGCGCGGCAGGACGAAAATCCTTTTGACATTTTATTTACAAAACGCATTTGTCGCCAAACGGAAATTGGCACAGAACACAATAATAAAGCCGCACACACACACACACGGGAAGAGAGAGAGCGACAGAGCTGAATGAGATGCCTGGCAATGGAGTTGAAATAGTTGCAGATGCGATGTATATACATACCTGAAGATCTAATACAGCAAACGAAGTGAATTGAAAATTCAAGAAAATCTGTGACGTAATTTGAAGCAGTTTGAGACGTTGAGACACTGCCACAAGCCGCAAGCAAAGTCGACTGTGTCGCGATAGCAGCTAATGAAGAGCTCGGGTCACCTCAAGGATTGACTGAGTTGGCAGCAAAAAGGCAGCAACTGAAAATAATGCCAACGGGAAGTAATACCAATTGATGTAAAGCCACAGCAACGGCAACAGCAACTGCGCCTGTGGCACTAACCAATCATAAACTAATAAGCAAGCTCAGCTATGCAGACAAAAGCAGGTCGACTGAGAGTTACTCTATATACTACGAGTAGATACATAATTATACAAAGTAGCTTATATTGTAGATACATTTTAAAGCAGCTCGTCGCCCTGCTGCTGCTGCTGCTGACGCTCTCGATGCCTTTGCAACTTGCGGCAGCTCATCAAATTGAACGCTGCCAGCAAAAGCCGCCAATGGCTGCCGCTGCCGCTGCCGCTGCTGTTGCTGTTGACATTGACACGAAGGCAGCATTAATGTTGCAAGCAACAGAGGGCGAAACGCTACTGAAGTCATGCTGCAAATGTGCAAATCAATGCGGCAAGTAGGGTTTACGACCAGGGCAGCATAATGAGCACACAGCTACACTGAAAAAAATTCCAAAAATCAAAAACATTTGTCTTAAAAATTGTATACTTAAAATACGACCTTTTTAGGAATGAATTCTTCAAACATTAGTTGGAAAAATTCCAAATTCTCAAAATAAGACAAAAAAAAACTAGATTTAAAATATGCCAATACATTGAGGTTTCATCTATATTTGAATGTTTTGGTTCAGAGCTCAGTAAATCGAGCTGTTGCTGGGTTCAAAGATCTGGTCTATCTTGAATTATATGAAATATCTTTAATGTAGTAATATATAATATCTACATACACATATACCAAATGTAGCGCTTGATATATTTGTAGTATGTTAATTTGGTTTATTTCATCTAAATTTCGTATATTTTTAAATTGAAGTGTGCTCGACTGTGAGATACCTGCTACCCATTGTGAGTATATGTAAAATAGAGCGGTATTCTATTTTACATATATTCACAATAGAGCGGTATTCTATTTTACATATGTATATTCACAATGGGTAGCAGGTATCTCACAGTCGAGCACACTCGACTGAAGCACACTCGAACTTGTTTCCTCTTATTAATGAGAACTTGGGTCCTATATCAAATGTACTTCAAATCAAGATGTGTTTTGTAGCATAAAGACCAAAATTCTTAGCATTATGCACGAAATCTTGATTTGATAACTTCTTTTATCAGTGTAGAATTCTACGGCAGAGGGGAAGAACGCAACGCGTATGCAAATTTCATTATTGAATTGCATGCAAATAATGCTGCTTAGTTATATATACTATATATGTTATATAGACTAACAGCACAATCGTGTCGTTAGGCCGTGAAATTCGCCAGGCAAAAGGCGAAAGGTCAGCAGCGGAACAGCAAACTAATGTGCGACAATGACGATCAATCAAAGGGACAATTCGTCAGGCGGTCAGTCAACCGACTAGCCAGTCAGTCAGTCAATCGATCAATCAATATGGGAAGCCCCAACGGTCTGGTCTAGAAGCCCATGTTGGTTGTTAGTTGGCGGCCAATTCGTGCAACAATCAATAACGCCAAACGAGCCGTTGTCCTCTGCCTTTTGTCTGCCGTAATCTCTGCCATAGCATATATCTATGTATGTATATACGAGTATTTTATTTTTTGCCTGCTGTAACTGTCGAGTTTGTATATTTAAAGTTTAGCTAAAGGCACTTAAAGTTCTTTTTTGGTTTTTTTGGGCAATGTGTGCACATAGTTTTGGCCTGTACTGTTAAGTCCTTAAATCCGTTGCTGAAGCTCGAGTTGTAGTTGTAGTCGTAGTTGTTGTAGTTAGTGTTGTATTGCTAGCTGCGGCTGCTCAGCAATCACGACAAGGCCTGTGGCTTGCTATCGTAAAGTTCACGTTAACATTTGCCACTTCCTTCCACTTCAACTCTCTCGCTCTCTCGTTCACTCTATCTATCTATCGCTTGCTGACTGGAAAGTATTAAAAAAAGTTTTCAAATTTTCGTGAGCCCAAGAAAGTGCAGGTTGCTCTTTATTGCGTTAAAAATTTTCGCTTTCACAAAAGGACCAACGATTTTCCTCACTCACACACCTCCACTAACCACTCACACACACACACACACACACACACGAATACACCTCGGTAGCAGCCACGCCCAGCAACGCCTTATGTCTTACGTCGCTCTTCCCATTTCTACTTTCTTTTTTTTTTAGCTTCCACTGAGCACTGTAATTGATTTATGTGCGCAAACGTGCGTGGAGCGGCTGCTTACAATTTACTCTCAACCTCTCAGCCTGGAACGTTCTCGCTGTACTGAATAATAACAAATACACTCACACTTGCCCAACACGCCCACGCGGACCAAAAAAAAAACGGAAAAAAAGCCAAGAGACAACGCGACAATGACCGCAACTTGAAGGTGTCCTTTTGTGTCCTGCCAAGTCGTGCCAGCCTAACTGAACTCAAATGGCCAACGCAAGTCCATTTGGCACAATTCCAAAAAAAGAACGAAAAAAGACATACGAAAAAAAACAAACCAAACAGGAAAACGATTTTGTCCCTTAAAAATAAACTGCCGCCAACCAAAAGAAAAAAATAAATATATATATCTAATATACGGAGCTAATAAATTAGCAGTTAGTATTATGTAATGAGCTCATAAATACTTTCATCTTTAACTTTCGCCACAGCAAAAACAACAACAACAACATCGAATGGGAAATGTAAGTGAAAAGAGCTTCTTGGTTAATGGAATTGGCTGTTAATTTGTAACTGTCAGCTACAAGGCAAAAACATTTAAAAAAATAAAGTATCAGCAATTCATTAACTATTTATTAAAAAACAAAAGCTTATTTATTTGGAAGTTTTGTACTGTGTAAAAAGTTATTTAAAAATTAACGGTAGAGTCTATAGAATTCACGTGAAATTTTAAGCAAATAGCAAAGTATTTATAGTCACATAGTAATTAAAGATCTTTGGCTGAAAATAAAACAGAATTTTGTGTAATTTTGTGCCTTTTTCGAGCGTTCGTTTTACGAGCGTTCGCTTTATTCAGCTTACCGATGAAGACTGATCCCCTCGCTCAAAATTATATTTTCTGAAGTACAAAGTCGAAGCTGAGATAGGATAGTAATAAAGATAACAAAACTACATCATGAGAAAGTTATTATAATACCCGAGAGGGCTCGTCTTACTACGATTGTGTGCACAGGTCGTATACGTAATCTAGTCGGAACTGTAGCTGGCTTCGAAGATGCCAACATTTATGCACACTTGTATTATTAAAAACTATGCGATGACTAAAAACTTTCTATATAGATATAAAATAGTGATGAAAGTTCTGAAATATCGTAAGCTTTATGTTTTGTGAATATACATTTATTTGTTTTTAATAAAGACAATAACTCATTTATTTATTGATTATAATTTATTCTTATATACCAAAGCTTGATTAGTTTATTTGAATTTGTTGAGACTTACTCAACACAGAACTTATTTGTATTTTAATTTTCAAATATTAGTAAAACTATATTCCAAGTAAAATAAAATAAACATGATTTAATATATGCTGTAACTATATTTACAAAGTGATAACAAAATTACCTAGAAACTGCTGCGTATACTTAATTCTTTTGATATGCCAATGAACCACACCCTTTTGATGTTAACTCCTTTAGCAGCTACTTTTATCAATCGAAAATAATGCTGCCACGCAAAAGTGTTGCCCCAACATGGTGCATGCAAATGCAAGAAATATTTCTCTTAATTTCGTTTTGGCCTGCAGCAAATTGAAGACGACAAATGCAGATCGAAGTGGCAAATTAAAATTGCGCCGCAGTCAAAATGAATTTGCAGCTCATCAGCGGCTGCCTTCGATACACACCGATAATCGATATCAACGATGACGATGACAGCGAGAAAAGGGAAAATGGAATGCAATGGAATGAGGACGAAGGATAAAAATGTTGTCGCCTTGCGCTGACAATGCCTTAATTTATTTGTGTCCCACTTGATGACGCCGCCACCGCCGCCGCCGCCGCTTCACTACTTATCTATCTACCCCCAAACCAATGTCGCCCTGACTGACTGACTCCCAGACTGGCTCCCTTGGCTGGCTGGCACCCAATCAACTATTCGCTGTAGCTGTTATCTTCACTCCCACCTGGCAATGCAATCAATTTACATGCTTTCCGACTCGTCAGCTGCTTGGATACCACTGGATGCTACCTATCAGAATGGAAGACAAACAATTTTGTAGGGCTTAAGCAGGACTTGGACTGGCTCTGCGGAGAGAACTGAACTGAACTGAACTGAAGTGAGCGTCCGTTGCTTCTCTTCTGTGCTCTGTGCAATCATGGCCCAAAAGAAAAGTGCTTTCCACAGTGGCGGCCATAAAACTGACCAACAGCAGCAACAGCAACAGCAACATCTGCAACAACAGCAGCATCAACATAAGATTAAGCTTGAGATTGAGTTGAGTAGAAATAAAAATTTATGGAGTGGTCATTTATCACAAGACGGGCAGTTTCTGTTTGTCTTCTTGCTGGTTATTGTTGTTGTTTTGTTTTCTTTTTTGTGTTTTGTGTTGCTTCCCTTTCTTTTGCCTTGCCTTTTTTTTTTTTTTTGGTTTTGGCCCGTTAAGCGAGCTACCTAGCAACTTTGCTATCAGTGTTGTGAGACTGTTCGCTGTTTTAACCGTAAGCAGCTATAAAAACAGTAGCAACAGCAGCGGCAACATCTCTCTCCCTAACAGCACTAACAATAACAATAACGAACACGCTGTTGCTGCTCATTTGTTGCTGTTGTCTTTAGCTGTTGTGTGGTTTATTTGCAGTTGTTGTTGATTTACTGCCATTGCTGTTGCTGTTGCTGTTGCTGTTACTGTTGCTATTGCTGCTGCTGTTGTCGCTGCCGTTTTCTGCAAATTTAAAACTTTCATTTTTAATGGAATTTCCTTGTCAAACGCAATGGCAGCGAGCTCCCTCGTTGCGTACATCAGCACCACTGGCGCATTTTCGCTGATAATCCACTAATGTTATTTTTATTTTGATTGTCACACACACCCGCAAAAACAAAACACAAACGCGTTGGCACGTTGACTCCTGCTGCATATGATGAACGGCAGCACACAACTAAAAATATATTTACAGTACGAAATAAGACACGAAAAAGTGAATCGCAATCTGGTCTCAAAGAGAACATCCGAACATCGAAAAGTATATAACATACTAAAAGACCTTTAAAAAATAAAAAAAAATTAAAGAAAACTAATTTCTGAAATAATGCAAATAAATCGATATAAAATTATACAGACATCTGTTAATAATACTCTTTGTCAACGCAGAAAAGAAAAATTTGTTAAAATCAGAATAAAATGTTAGAACTGATGCAAGACGATTTATTCTTAAATCAATATCTAAAATCTAGATTGCCCAAACTTGTTGCTAGAAGGAAAAAGTTCTTATTTGAAAGGAAGTGATTTCCAACATATTTAGAAACAAAAACAAAATTTTTGAATTTGAAAATAAAAGAAGATTTTTTAATCCAATAATGATGATTGAAGAACAAAATCTTGTTTTAAGATATTTTCAAACTTACAAACCTTATATTTTAAAATCAGAAAGTTCTTAAATCTAGTTTGCAATCTTCTTTTTTTTATCTTAATATTTTTCTCTCCTTGCCATACTTATATTTGCCATACATTGCCATGAAGTATTTGGCAATATAGAAAATAATATTGCATGGAAAGCAATAATAAATAATAACCAGACACAGCTAGGAAAATGACGCAACAAACGTATTAAATAAGCTTTCAATTAATATATGTATACATTAAATATAAAAAAAATAGGATACACATTAAAAGAGAAAGGAGATTAGAAATTAAACCACATATTGTGAAACTTGCAATTGCAGTAAAATTCAGCCTTTATTTAATGTGAAATTTTGCTGCTCTCTTGCCTTCAAATTTTGGCGCATTCTTCTCTGCATTGTTAAATATGAAAATTGAATTTTGCAATATTTGCCTGACTTGAGTAAATTGCGCAATTAGTTTATGCGAATTTCAATTAATAATTCCCATTTTCAACAACACTTTCAACAGCGGGTGAATGCGACACAAAGTGGCCAACAACAAGTGCAAATACACACACAAACACAGTTGTAACACAAAAAAAAAAAAAATAATGAAAATAGAGAAAAAATCCAGTAAAATATGAAAAATTATATAAAAAATTGCCCAAAGCCTCCAAACGAAATTTATGACAAAAATTTTTACACGAAACGTATGTTTTGTCATATGACCATTCATTGTCCTCGCGTCGCCGCTGTCAGTGTCCATCGTCGTTGTCCCTCCTGTCTATCTTTGTACACAGCGCTTTCCCTTCCTTCTATCTATATATATACATATGTATATGGTATGTCTCCCTTGCTGACAACTCTCTCTCACATCTCTTTCCCCCTGTCATAGCCATTGTTCCTCTTTGGGCCATCCCTTACCGTTGCAACTTTCAATTGGCTTTTTGTTCACTTTTTTGTTCCAAATGTTTTCCGCAACTTTTGGTGGATTTCATCTCTTTTTTATTTCATATTTTTGCTAGTGTTGGTAAAAAACGTGGCAAAACTAGAAAAAATCGAGCTGTCAACACACACATAACAAGTGCAAATTTGAGAAGCGAATGTGCTCAACTTTCAAGTACTTCGTCTCTTGAGCTTAAGTCGTCCTACTAACACACGTTTGTGCTTATTTCATTTGCAGCAGTTGAGCAAATTAAATCGAGACACCTATATTTCATTAACTGTAAGGATTTGCACTGTATACTTACATTTTTTTTTAAATAAATTTAATAAACTAACTAATCAACGTAATAATATGATAGCAATGTATAATTCTAAATTAAAATTCTTACGTTTCTTATTGCTGTGTTATATGAAGGTACAAGAATAGAATAATAATATTTGAATATAATTAAACTAATATGAATTCCTTATGTGGAGATGCCAATTTAAGGTGGCAAAGGTATTAAAGTTCAGAAAGATTGTCCAAACTCCTCACAGCAATAAAGTCCATTAATTTTCTGTAGCAATTACATCGGACATGAGTTTCACTAGGGATTCTTCTATCTCATCTCATCTAGGTATAAAATATTGAGTTACCTAAAATGATCAAATTGTTGATTAATTCAAAAGTAAATATATTAAGTTTACAATTAAATTTTCTCTCGATGAGTTTATATGATTAGTTTTGAATTTAAAACACGTAAGTCGTAAGAACTGCTATTTCAATGTGCAGCTTACATATATATGCATTATTATAAGTATATAAAGCTGACATCCGAACGAAGCAAAAAAAAAAAAAAAGAAAACGCATCTATGCATTTTGCTTGCAGCTGGCAACAGTTTCCTTCTCACAATGCAGCATTTGTCAGGTAAATCGGATGAATGTCTGTGCAGCCATGTGAATAAAGATTGTGTCTTTGAACGCAACCGCACAGAATTCACTTCATTCATTTTGCTTATTTCGTTTTTATATATCCATCATTATGCGATATTTTATGAATGCACCTGTACCTAAAAGGAAAAACTGACCCAAACACACAGCAAATCAAAAGTTTTGACTACTTTCGGATCAGGCGTGCAACAGTAGCACAGTTCTTCATGACTTATAGATACAGTTCCACACAAACATATGTATTATATATATATATATATATATAGTTACTATACAACTATATATACTATGCTGCTGACTTAATGCTGTCGTTGGGCGCGAATATTTTGTACGCTTCATTGATTTAATGGGAAAACTTTTCGGTCAGTTTGTTTGTTTGCATGCCATTCTTTTTTTCGCCTTTGCTTTTTCTTTATTTCGATGTGTGTGTGTGTTTGCTTTGGTTGTTTTGTCGACACACAAATCGACGGCCATAAATCGAATGGGTGGTGGCGGTCAGTTTCATGGCAGTATCTTTTCTCTCTCTATTGTTATTGTTATTGTCGTTGTAGTTGTCGACTCCATAACATACGCTCGCCGTAGTAGCTGTTTATAGTAATTTTCAATAGTTTTCAATAGTTTTGCGGTGCTCGGTGTGAAAAATATGTTACAATTTTTCCACTCGCACACAGCACACGTTTTCGTTTTTATACCCGCTACCCATAGGGTAGAAGGGTATTATAACTTTGTGACAACAGGAAATGTATGTAACAGGTAGAGGGAGGCATCTCCGACCCTATAAAGTATATATATTCTTGATAAGCGTCAACAGCCGAGACGATCTAGCCATGTCCGTCTGTCCGTCTGTCCGTCTGTGTGTCTGTCCGTCTGTCCGTATGAACACCTAGATCTCAGAGACTATAAGAGATAAAGCTATAATTTCTTTTCGACAGCATTTGTTATGTTTGCACGCAGATCAGGTTTGTTTCAAATTTTTGCCACGCCCCCTTCCGTCTCCGCAAATCGAAAACATCGAATAAAGATAAAGATTGAGTTACGAATTTTGGCATATACAATAATAACTATAGTAGTTATGATTTGGTTGCGATCAGATAAAAATTGTCGAAGTTGTTAAAGAAATACTTTTGTATGGGCAAAACCGCCTACTTACAGGGGTCTTAGTTGCTTTGGCTGACAATCTGGTATATTGTGCCGTCTAAGGTATATTTTGAATGCGGTACTACGCCGATATGCCACATATATCATTTGGTATATTTTTAGTATTTTTGTAGTATATTTGGTATATTTTGAGAATAATACCGTAACATATATTGATTTTATTTAAAATGGGAATCGGGTATCTCACAGTCGAGTACACTCGACTGTAGCTTTCTTACTTGTTGTTTTTTGACACTTGGTTTGCGATACTCCTACTCTCGATACTCGTAACTTAAGTTTTAATTTGCAGTGACATTGACTCATGGCTCGTTTACACACAGTCCACAGTCAACTCTCGTTGGCCGCAAAACAAGTTTTGCTTAATTGCCCAAAGATTTTCGGCGATTTCTAATTGTGCAGTGTCTTCACGTGGAAATCATAAAATATGCCATCAAGAGAGCCATGCAGTCATGTAATGGCTTTCAATTTGGACTACATTGTTGCCAGAACGATAGAGAAAAAAAAGTAGAACAAAGGCGACAGTCTG
This sequence comes from Drosophila pallidifrons, assembly GCA_023558445.1. Classification (NCBI taxonomy): domain Eukaryota; kingdom Metazoa; phylum Arthropoda; class Insecta; order Diptera; family Drosophilidae; genus Drosophila; species Drosophila pallidifrons. The sequence goes on from CM042351.1 coordinate 7,392,386, forward strand.
TGTAGCAGGTGACTGCTGGTAGAAGTGCATTCATGTCCTTGTCCTTGCCATGCAATTAAGTCGCAGCCACAGCGACACAGGCGAAGGAAAGCCAAACCATTGACGTGCCAAGATGACGACAATGACAATGATGACGATGACGAGGACGAGGACGATGATGATGATGATTGTGACTCTGACATGACTTGACTTGTGGTCGTTGCCACTTGCTGCAGCAATTGCTATAGCTGTTTCAGTTGCTGTTGCTGTTGCTGTTGCAATTTGCGCTAGAAACCGGCAAACTGTTTTAGTAGCTTAGTGGAGCGGCAATTCATTGGGCTGTCAATATTGTCGAGTATCTTTTTCTCGACAAACATACACAATTATAGTACTATATAAGATACACGAAATACAGACATTAGTAGACCCAAGCTCCAAGAATGAGAGCGAAGTCTCCTTTTTCTCTTTCTCTCTCTCTCTGTCTCTTGTTGCGACACGAGAAAATTTTGCCAATTAAAGTTTGTTTTAATTAAGTAACTTATTTAGTTACCTACTTATTGTTGCAAGTAATGCATGTGCAGTAGACGGCATCTGTATGCACTCAGCATCAGCATCAGCTTCAGCTTAAGTTGCAACTCCTTCAGTTCCTGATGAAGCCGCTTCTCCTGCTGCTTCACCTTGTGCTAACTGCAAACATACTTGTGAAAGCATCTCAGTTTACTAGCCAATTTGAATTGGAAGCGACGCACAAAATGCCTACCGCTCTTCCAAAAACAACAATCTGCCTTAAAAGATGTTTAGATAAAAATATATACCACAAAAATGTGTTAGGGAAACAAAGAACAAATTTGATTTATATTAAATTCAGTTGATTTTCACTAAGTAAGTTATTGATAAGTTAACATTAAATATAAATATAATATATTATAGTTTTAATATGCTAGCAAGTTAAATATACTTTAAATAATAACAAAAAGTTACAAAATAAATGTAGAAAATGTAAATAATAAACATAAAGTTAATAGATTAAAACTTGAATTTACCATGTGGGTGAAAGCTTATAATTTTGCATTTAGTATGTTTTAATAAATGCTTAAAGCTCTTTTCAAGCATAAAGTTAATTTATTAACGATTTCAGTTGATAATATGCTTTTACACTCTTAAAAGTTAAGTTAAGTTACGCAGCGTAATTGATTGATTGAAGCATTAAGTTACCAAAATTCTTACATTTCTGTAGTACACCATTTTAAATAATGCTAAAAGAAAGCTAAAGACACTACAGTTCAATCATTAAGTTCATTGTTTAAAGCTGTCAGTTAATTGTGTGCTTGTAAGATTACATCATTAAAATTTAAGTACTATTTAAAAGGAAAACAAAAAAAATATTAATGAACTCAAAGCTGATAGATTAAAGCTTTAAGTTACCAATGTGCTTACATGTCTATAGACTTAAATGTAACTACTTTAACACGTAAGCTCTATATATCATAATATATATTTATTAAAGGTTTCAGTAATATGCTTGTATGTTTATATAATATTTTAAAAAGTTAAGTTTAAATAAAAAGACTAAAAAGAAATACTAAAAAGTCAATAGATTAAGGCTTTCATGTACCAATGTGTAACCTTTAAGCTCTGCTATCTAAACATCAAGTTCATTAATGAGTTAATAATGTACTTACCAGACATGTATTCTGACAAGTTAAATGCTTAAACAATACATTTAAGATGGAAGCTCCATTTGATTAATGGAGCTTTTGGCTGCAAGCTTTATTCCAGATTACACTGTTATATTTCTTCGCGCAGACTACAGAGTATGTGCATGTGTATGTGTGCTGAAGTCGCCATATATGGTATGTTGATGTGCTCGACTCGATTGCAATTGTACTGCAAATCCTGTTGCACATACACACACATCCATATATACACTGACAAGGCATTACACAAACACGTCGCGTTGGGTCGCATCACGTGGCGGCGTCCCCTTGTTTCAGGTGTGTGCGAGTGTATCCATGTTATGTGGCACGCTCTTAATGCGAGTGTGTAGTATGTGAACTTGCCACAACTTTCCCCGTGGTCGCTGGCTGCGTGTGTGAAGTACGTGAACTGTGGGTGTGGGTGGGGGTGTGTGTGTGTGTGAGTGTATTTGCAAGCCTAATTAAAATTCCGCATTGCATTTAATGCCGTTGATGAGAATACGTGCTCAAGACAGCGGAAATTTCCATTTAATTAAAATTTTCTAAATAAAAAGAATCAATTTAAAATAACACAGCTAAGGAAAATACTCAGTTTGTCTCCAACAGATCATCGAACAGTCAAAGTCGAAATTAAACAACATTTATTTTTGTAGTTTGTCATTTATTTATATTTAGTTTTTGTTCGCTTTCCATACAATATTTATTAGTAATAATTTTCCTTTTATTGTATTTGTTTAAGTGTGTTTATTTTCATCGCTCTCGCTGCTTCTTAAATATTTTGCATTTGCCTTGAGACTAAAACTAGTTTAGCAGAAGGGGGAGACAGAGTCCTTCCACAATAGCCACTGTCTAAAGCATTGAAAGCTTTCTTAATTCGGCATATTCTTCTTATATTTATTATTTCATTTTTGGTTGTTTTTTCACTTTTTTTTTTTTTTTTTTTGCTTTGGCAAAATAATTAATGCTCTGTTTATTTGCTTTTTGTATTTTAAGTTCGATTTTTGATTTTGATTTGCATTTGCATCTGCAACATGTGCAGCTATTATATTTTTCTTTTTCGTTTTTTGGTTTGTTCTTTCCATTTGTGTGTTTCGTGTGTGTATTTCTCTATGTTGAAACGTTTGCCCATTCATCGCAGTTTTTATTTTTAACTTGTGCCTATATAGTTGTGCCTTTGCTTGATCAATTTATTATTGATGCCCCTGCAGACGATATTATAATTATTAAAATAAATTTCAGATGTATGCTAAGCTAATATACATATTTTGAAGAATATTCATAATTCTATTAGTGTATATCAAAATTTGTTCTACTTGAAATAATATTTGCACTAGCTAGAGAAAAAAAAAGTAATTGCATTTGCATTTATACAATAGATTCGCACATCGTCTGCAAGGGAATTGCAGATTCGGTATGCCGAAGATTTTTAGTTTACTGCATTGTTATCGCTTTTTGTTTGATTTGATTTAAACAAATGTCCAAGCTGTGTGAATAAATAAAAGCAAACACAACTCGGTCTATATTCGAGTGGGGAAGGCGGAAGTGGAGCTGGAACTGGAAGTGGAGGAAGTCGAGTGTATGCATAACATTTTTTGGGGGCAGCAACATTTCTTATGATTTGATTTGTTGTTTGTGTCTCTCTCTTGCTTCTTTTTTGCTTACGAGTAGTTTCCTAACAAAATTCTTGAGCAATATTTGCATTTGTTTTGTTTTTTGGTTTTTTTTTTTTCATTTGCATGTTGTTGTTGTTGTTGTTGTTGTTGAATTTGTCATTATGTAAATTGTTGCAGTGTGCCTTAAATTGGTTTTGACTGTTTGTATGTTGTGTATAGTACGTTAGCAGCTCGTTTCACTTAGTTATCGCATTCCCAGCTGACTATAAAGTAATTGTTATACTCATTCTCGAACTACATGACATTTTATTATTTTCCTTTTTGTTTTTTTATTTGCCATATATATAAGTAAATATGTATGTTTATTTCTTATTTCGATAAGATGCCGTTCAATTGTATTTGTATTTATTTCTCTCTTTTTTATAACTAATTCTTTGTGACTAAAGCTAGAAATTATGTATTTAATAATCAGTATTTATTTATAAAATCCAAATGAAACGAGTCGAGATTAAAGTTAACTACGAAGACAAAAAAAAACCATTAAAAAAACATTATGCATTTTACAAATGAAACTCTTTGAGTTTTGCTAACATTTACTGCATGTTGCACGCTTAATTAATTTAATTTAATTTAATTGTATTTATTATTATTATTTGTTAATTAGTTAGTTAATATGTTTCTCTTTCAATCTTTTATGCTACTATTTTTATTTGTTTACTCTTCTTCTTCTTCTTCTCCGCATCTTTGCTATTTACTTAGTATTTTTCACTTACCGCGCTTCACTTCTAGAAAAAAAATTTCGATTAACTCTAAGTATAGTATCTCATTTTGTTTTTGTGGCAAAAAAAAAAGTCATTACTTTGATTACAAGTGTGTGTTTATATGTCATATGTGTTAGTGTGTATCCATGTGTCTGTTTTTATATCCTACATATTCAAATTTAGCTGTAATAACTGGCATCTGGTTTGATTTATCTGTCATATCCGACATTTCGCATAGTAATCGGTATTTATATTTATGTGTATTTTCCATATATGTATTTATTAATGTAAGTTATTTATCATTAATCTAAAAACGGATTTATATTTATTAATTCATTTGTCGATTTCTTCTTCTCTTCTCTCTTTTTGGTTTTGTTTGTTTTGTCGCGCTGAGTTTTCAATTCGATTCAACTTTTATTTACATTGAATAAAAATACAAAAAAAAAAGGTTTTTCGGTTTTTAAATTGTTTCATAACTAAACGAACGTTGAACGCAACATGATGATTATCACTAACCTAGTTTATGTTTTTCCTTTTTTTTTTCCTTTTTTGTGCTTTTAGTTTTTGGTTTGTTAGTTGGGATTTTTACTCATAAATTAAATGCATTTTTGGGCCACATTGGAAAACATAAAAATGCTTTTGCATTTTCTCTATCTCTCTCTGATTGAAAAAGTTATGCTAAATGAATGAATTGAATGAAATATATGTACGAGAGTTTACAGATCAGTTTTTTGGACACGTTTTTTTTTTTTTCAGAGTGGATGGAGGGGGAGGTCAAACACGTTACGACTGTGTATGATAAACGCATTCTCATATTTCATTTGATTTGAAAGCAATCGAATAAATTGAATAACTTTTTGAATGCGAGAGACTACTAACAGACACTCAAGTGATTCGTATTGAGCACAACACCAGCTGCCATATAACCGCCGACAACTCCGCCGTTGTTGTTCTGCTGTCGATGCGCTGCTGCAGCCGCCGCCGCCGCTGCCTGCTGATGATTGTGGCTATGATGATTGTGATTGTGATTGTGTGCGTGTGTGTGGCTGTGATTGTGTGTGTGTGTGTGACTGTGAGCATGTCCACCATTGCCACTGTTGGCCGGCGATGCTGTGGAGACGGCAACAACATTGCCCGCTCCATCGGCAACAATGTTGTCGGCAACAACCAATCCCGCAATGCCCGCAATGGGACTGCGACTGCCGCTCTTCACCATCGGCAGCGGCACTCCGCCAATGGGTGTTGTGGCCGCTGTGGTTGTTGTGGTGCCGGTGCTCAAGCTGGTCCCGCTGATGTGCCCGCTGATGCCACTCGGCACACTCGACATGGTTGTTGCCACTGTCGTTGATGTTGCAGCTGCCGCTGAAGATGCTGCTGCGGCTGCTGCTGCAGCCTGAGCTGCTTGTGCCGCAGCAGCGGCTGCTGCTGCCGCATTGCCAACGTTCGCTGCGGTGCGTGTGAGCTCCTCGTTGGGTATGCTGAAGTGACGATAGGAAATGTATTCGGGCGGCATAGCAGCCTGCCGCTTGGCGTTCTCGATGCGCTGCTTCTTCAGCTTCACGTAGCTGAGCACCGAGATCATCACAATGAAGACAATGATGCCCAAACAGCAGCCAACAATCAGACCCAAGCGACGTGTCAATATCGAGTGTATGAATCCATTGCTCGACAGTCCGTTCTCATCCGTAATCAAACTGGGCGTCGAGTCGAGTGTCTGCACATCGGTGCAGGCTGAGAAATGTGAATTTTTGAGCACCTCGTGCAGCACATTGTCCGTCACAATGCTGTTCTCGATGAGTGCCTGCTGCTGTTGCTGCTGCAATTGATGTTGCTGTAGATGCTGCTGTTCGTTGTCCGCTTCGTTAAGATGCAGATACGGTGAGTAGGCTTCCGGCAGCGGTTGTGAGGCAGCTGCCAATGAGACATCATTGGAGCTAGAAGCTGAAGCCAAGTCGTCCCTTGAGTCGTTGTAGTGCAACTTTTGCAGCGCATTGGCCAAAGGCTCCGAGAGCCAATTACCGGTGCCGATGACGCAGATGTGATAGCGCGTGTTCGGGCTCAATTTCGTTAGCTTTGTGGAGCTGGCCGTGCCGTTTAGACGCTTGCCGTGTATCTGTGGAATAAATTAACCAAGTTGTGCAAGATTGTTATTGTCGTTTTTCGCTTCTCTCGCTCTAGCTCTAGCTCTCGCTTAACGTTCACGTCAAGCTACCTCAACGGGCAACGGACAACCTTATACCCAATTCATAAACCTCAATCCCCAATTTCCACGTTCCCCATCACCGTCACCGTCATCATCATCATCATCATCTTCGTGTCGTTTTATTAAAATTGTCTCTTGCGTGGCCTGCGGCCTTGTGTCCTTTTCACTAACTGGACAGCACAATGGCTAAAGTCTAACTAAAGCTGACTTATTGAGTCTGCTGTTAACTTGCCATTGACGCCAGTAGTTAAAGACATAAATGCTGTTAATTAACAACATCGACAGCATATCAAAAAGACTTTCGCTTCTAAAGGAAGCAAACTTGTACATTTTTAAATAAGTTGTTAATAATTTAAAACAAAAATGTTTTATTTATGTTTGCTTATTTGTAAATGCTAACAGAAAACTGTAGTTGTAATTGAATTGTAAATACTTCATCGAGTTTATTGGCCTTGTAAACGGCAACTTTGCCCACTGTGCCTGGCATCTTCTAGTCAATGAGAACCCGGGGCAACGTGAAGCTTAAATTAAATTTTGTATGCACAAAGTTGCGCCAGTTTATCGCCGATCGAACGAACGAACCTTCCCCTCCCTCTCTCCCTCCCACCGTTGATTAAGCGTTTATTAAAGGAAAATTACGGCCCCAACACGATAGGCGACGGCGACTGAGACTCGGCATTGAAGTATTTACCATCAAATTACTTTCAAATTTGGGCGGGGCTGAAACTCACCTCATCCGTGGCAGCAAATTGGGCCAGACGTTCGCGTTCTCCTCGCTCCCTATCCCGCTCGCTGCTCTGATGCAGTCGCTCGTAGTCTCTATCGACATCCTGGTCGCGTTCCCAATCGCGATGAATATCATGATGATGACCTTTGGCCTGGTCGCGCTCGGTTGGCCCAGAGCCGAGTCCATCGCCGGTGGCATGGTAAACAATTTCGAATCCAGTGAGACCCAAATGTTCGCGACTCTGCCAGGAGACGACCACCGAATAGGGCTGAATGTCCTGTATGGCCATTTTGGGTATTAATGGGGCATCGCAAAATTGCTGCGGCTCCATGCGACCAAACACCTTGCCACGCAGCTCCGTTGGGTGTTCGCACCTCAGATAATTAATGTTATCGCCGCCCGTTGGCGATAGCGACCATTTGCGATGATCCCGCAGCCATTCCCACAGCTTTTGCGCATCGCAGCTGCAATGCAGTGGATTCTCTGCAATGCAGAAAAATAATTAAATAAATAAAATACCATTCACATAAAATGACAAAATGTCATCAAATTCATCAAGCAGCCGAACAAAAAACTAGTAAGAAACCTACAGTCGAGTGTACTCGACTGTGAAATAGCCGCTACCCATTTTGAATAAAAGCAATATATTTTGCGGTATTATTCTCGAATATTCCGATTATACTGTAAAAATACTAAAAAATATACCAAATAGTACATGTGGTATATCGGTGTAGTACCGTATTCAAAATATACCTTAGACGGCACAATATACCAATTTTTATCTGATCGCAACCAAATTCAGGAAACATAACTACTATAGAAATTATTGTATATACCAAAATTCGGAACTCTAGCTTAAAAATTACGCTTGTTATTCGATTTTTTTGATTTGCAGGGGCGGAAGTGGGCGTGGCAAAAATTTGAAACAAACTTGATCTGCGTGCAAACATAACAAATGCTGTCGGAAAAAAATTATAGCTCTATCTCTTATAGTCTCTGAAATCTAGGTGTTCATACGGACAGACGGACAGACGGACAGACACACAGACGGACAGACGGACATGGCTATATCGTCTCGGCTGTTGACGCTGATCAAGAATATATATACTTTATAGGGTCCGAGATGCCTTCTTCTACCTGTTACATACATTTCCTGTCGGCACAAAGTTATAATAAAATGGAAAAAAGGTATAAAAATGGAAAAAAAAATCAATAAAAACAAACAAAATGATAAATAATAAACAAGAAAATATAGAATTATTGCCAAATAGATTTATATGGATACAAATTACTAATAAAATAAATTAAAATATAAAACTAAAATTAACTAAAATAAAATAGATTCCATAAAAATGCTAAAGTAAATAAATGCAAATGTATGTTATACAAATTATATACAAAGACTAAGAATTGCTAACAATAAACACTTAAACATGAAAAACAATGTAATTTGACAATTAGAAATAAGAAAGAATAATCAAAATAAAATAAACCGAGCGCAAATAAAATATTTGAATTCTTAAAAGATGCTCAAGAAAATGTATAACCCAAATTCATAATAATTAAAAGTATGAATATGTATAATTCATAATAATAAAAATAATTAAAAGTAGTTTCTCGAATTAAACTAATTAAATACAATAGAGTTATATTGGTAAATGAATAATGAAATACTATGACAACTCACCTTCTAGCTTGAGCGTACGTAAATTGGTTTCCAACGGCTTCAGCGGGTCCAACGGCACCAGCTCGAAGTAATTCTTGCGCAGATCCAGGAGATGTAATTTGCGCAGATAGCGGAAACCATCGTGGGACAACGCCGTCATCCGATTGCCCATTAGCAGCAGCTCCACCAAGCCATGAAGATTGCGGAACGATTTCTTGGAGATGCGATCCAGCTGATTGAAGCTCAAGTCAAGCGTTTGCAACTGCGCCAAATCGCCGCTAAACTCATCGAGATCCTTGAGTGTATTGTGTGAGATATTGAGTAATCGCAGCAAACGTAATCCCTGCAAACGCTCTTTGGGCAGCATCTCCAGCTCGTTGACACTTATGTCTAGAGTCAGCAGATTGGTCAACGACTTGAAAGCACCGGGCGAAATGCGTGTGATGCGATTGTTGATCAAGTGCAGATGTTGCAGTGCCTGAAATGCCTCGAAATCCTTTGAGGTGAGTATGGAGAGATTCGTCTGGCAGATGTACAACTCCTTCAGATACAGATAACGCTCCTCCTTGACCGTATAGATTTTGTTGATCGGATTTCCGGTCAAATTGAGCCACGACAAACGCGGTATGGAGACATCGGACAAAGCGGAACTGGGAATTTGCAAAAAGCGATTACTGGACAAGTCAACGCGTTGCAAATTGATCGAATGCCGCAAAAAGTTGGCGGGCAGCGACAATAACAGATTCCCACTGAGATCCACATTATCCAGTTGCGTGAGGTTCACCGCATTGAAGCCACTTAACGAGTTGATCTTGTTGTCACGCAAAATGAGCTGCCGCAAATTGAGTGTGCCACTCAGCTTAAAGAAGTCAATGGAGATCAGTTGATTACGCGCCAGATCCAAGGTCTCCAACGTGCTCAGATTATACAGAGCAATATGCGGGAATTCGACGAGATTATTGCGGCACAAACGCAATTCCTTGAACACATTTAAGCCGCTGAAAATGTTGCGATTCATCTCGGTCAATTGATTGTCACACAAATCGATGCGCACGAGGTTTGTGTTCTTGGCGAAGAGTTGGTCCGGAATGCTCGTCAGACTGCAGTTGGCCATAGACAACTGTTGCAGCGAGCGCAGTTTGTCAAACATGCCCGACATGATGCCACCCATGGTGCCGCCCATGCCTACATGACTGAAGTTGTTGTGCGATAAATGCAAACGCCGCAAACTCTGTACATCCAGTTTCTGTATGTCTGCCGGATTCAGTTGATTACGCTCTAGATTCAATTCGTTCAGGTTCTGCAGCGATTTGAATGTGTGTAGTTCAAGTTTCCGCAGCGAAGTGTTTCGCAAATTGAGCGTGATCAGCGGGAGTTCCTCCAGAAAGATGTCACGCGTTAATTGCACAAGCGGATTGTGGGACAAGTCCAGTGATTTAAGTTGCTTTAGGCGACTGAAGGCATAACCCTCAATGGCCTCGATGTGATTGTGTGCCAGACTCAGCTCCTCAAGGTTCTGCAGGGCCGCAAAGTAATCGCGACGCAGTTGCCGCAATTGATTTCCGCTCAGATCGAGGAACTTCAACGCCCCCAAACTGCCAAACGTGTCCTTCTCGATCTCACGTATAAGATTGTTGCTCAGGTACAGCCTACCCAGCTGTGGGGTGTCCACGAACAGCGATCGATCGATCTTCAGCAGCTTATTGTCGCGCAGCCACATGATCTGTATGCGTTGCTGCTGGCGAAAGGTGCGCTGATGTATCTTGTTCAGATAGTTTGACTCCAATTGAATCGACAGAAGGGAAGAGTTCTGCTCCGGGAAGATGTCTTCCAGCACGGTCAATTGATTGTCTTGCAGATTGATGTGCTGCATGTTGCGCAACGTGTGAAATGCTCCTGGTTCAATGTCCTCGATGTTGTTCTTCTGGATGTGCAGCTCCTGCAGCGAGGGCAACGGCTCAAAGACGCCTTTCCGCACCCGGCGTATGCGATTGTTGTGCAGTCGCACCTCACGCAACTGCTCAAGCTTGCGAAACATACCAATCTCCAGATCCTGTATCTCATTGTTGTCCAGCGACAGCGACGAGAGCTTGATGCACTTGTCGAACAGCGTGACGGGCACCAAGGGAATGAAATTCGAGCGCAAATACAAATGATCCAGGTTAGCCAACGTGCTAAACACATTCGGATCAATGTGTGCAATGCCATTCGACTCCAAATAGATAACATCGACCAGCGTCGAGTTGGTGAACGCATCGGCCGGCAACTCGAGTATATTGTTCTCGGAGAGAAAGACCTCACGCAACTGCGGCAAATTGGAGAATACGCCGCTGATGGCGTGAATGTGATTGTGACTCAAGTCCACCGTCTGCAGTCGCTTGTTCTTATCGAAGACCTTGGGATCGAGTGCAATGATGCGATTATGTGACATATCCAATGACATCAGCTCCTTGAGACTCTTGAATGCCTCCGGCTGCACCAGTTCAATCTGATTCGCATAAAATGAGAGCGTCTGCAGTTGGGGAAAGGCCCGAAAGCAATCGTGGACAATCTCGCTGAATTGATTCGAACTCAAGTCGAGTAAAATAAGGGAAGGCAACTGCAATGCCGCTGCTGTGGCCACCGCAGCCGAAGCATTGTTCGTGGCCAGCTGTATGTCGCCATAGAAGGTGGAGATCTTGTTGTTCGACAATCGGAGTATACGCAAATGTCCGAGTTTGCGCAGTGCGAGCATGGGGAAGGTGCGCAGTCCGTTCTCGGAGACATCGATCTCTTGCATGCAGTCCTCGAGGCCGGTGAAACCATTCTCTGGTATGCTCTGCAGGCGATTGCCTTTGATGTTCAGCTTGGACACGCGCAGGCCATAGAAACTGTAGTCGTCGATGCGTACGATCTCGTTGTAGTCAAAGTCCAGAGCAGTCAGTTTTTGCAAAGAGCTCAGGGCACGTGACGGCAGCTGCAAGAAAGTGGAAGAACACGTATTAGTATGTGACAATTGCTGACTACTATGACACTTCCTCTGCGAGGGAATTGACTTAAAACATCAGTTTTTTACTTTATTTGCTCGCTGATTGTAATAAATGCCAGTTTCAAGAATTGTGTAATTGTGTGCTCAAAAAAAAATAAATATTCGCATCACTCTGCGGTTGCGTCATTATGAAATATTGCATTTAAACAGAGCACTTCTTCCGCACCTACACCCTGTTACTAACAATTAATAGTAAAGATGTATGTATGTGCATATTAAGTACAATATAGTACATAGTATGTACTACATACATACATTCATATGTACATATGTATGTTGTCCTCTTAAGGCACACAAATAAATTTTTCATTCTTTACCCAAGTTGTTGACTTTGTTTTTGGGGGGGCAGAGCAACAGCACTTGAACCAGCTATACATTGTCTATCAAAGCTCTTGCTTTCTTTCTGCTCTTCCCACACACAACAAACACAATTGTTATTGTTGAATGACCAGATTAAACAAAATATTTCAGAGTCCCCTGATACTCCTACCCCTAACCAATTGCTCACAAAAGTTAAAATAAACAACACAAAAAACGCGTTGAAATAGCTAATCAAATTAAGTGTTTAAAAATAAGGAAATTTAACTCCGAGCTTAGAATATTATAAATAAATGTAATAACAAGAAATATTTAAATAATCTATTTAAACATTTTGTAAAGGCAGAATACAGGGAATCTCCTAGCTAATCATTTTTTGTTGTTCTGCATTTATTGCTTTATTTGTACACCTGTTTCGGTCTGCATTACCTGCTGCCTGGCCATAAAATATTTAAATTCTTTTTGATAGCAATTAATTGAAAAGTTCGTACATTTTTCATGCATTCTACTAAAATGGTTCAAGCACAACAATTACAACTACAACGACAACCAAATTGCAGAACAATAAATTGTGACGAAAGCTTCAGACCCTTTCCCTACTCTCTCTCTCTCTATCTCTCTTGCTTTCTCTAGGAACAATAGAACACTGTCAAATGAAAGCAGCAATGCAACACAACTCGCTTCGTGAATTTGCAGTTGTTTACATATTTTTTCATATATTTCACATGCAGTTCATAAACTGAATTCACACAAAAATTCAATAAAATGGGATAAAAGCGGAACGCTACAATAAAATATAATGCTGTCATTCAGTTGTTGCCCTTTTTGACAACTCTCAACAAAAAAAAAAAAAAAAAAAAAAAAAGAACAGAAAGGGATGACAACTTGCCAAAGATTGTTGAGAACTTATTGAAAACACATCACAATATTTAATGTGGGCACCACCTGGCAATAATTGCTTAATTGTATGATAACTAGAAATGTTTTATTAGCTTAAATTCATTTGAAGACATTATGTTCCTGCTTAGGTTTTCTTTTGTAGAAATTTCAGTCTTTAGCATTTGGTTAATATGATTTTTGGTTATTTGGTTCATGGTCGCATATTTGTTTCTGTTTTAGTAGCGATAATTTGTGTACGGCGAAGGCCTACGTCGGCGCAACGACATATTCAACTTTCGGGCTTGAAATGGGACGACAATAATGTGCTTGCCATCGATCTTGCCACCGTTCATGTGACGGCGAGCACGCGCACAATCCCTGGGATTTTGGAACTCACAAAATGCATAGCCACGTCCGATCTTCCTATTGAAGCCTTGTCCGTAATTTTCGATGGGAAAATCGACATTGGTCAGCGGGCCAAAGCTGCCAAAGATTTCCACGATATGCGCCTTGGTCACTTGCGGACTCAGTCCCTTGATGTACAGACGCACCTTGCGCAAGTGCTGCTCATTGGGGTGATAAATATTCCTGCCATTATTCGAAAAAGGCGAGCGTCTATAGCGAGATCTGGCACGATGCGAACGTTGTGACATCGAACGGCTCGATGCCGAGCTTCTCTCTCGCTCTCGCTCACGATCACGGTCTCGATCACGATCTCCTTTGCGCTCTCTGTCGCGATATTTGTCTCTCGGATTCTCAGTGCCCTGTGCTGTTGAACTGCGTTCCATCATGTTCATAGCTCGCTCCTTGAAGACCTCGGACTTTAACTTAACCTCATCTAACTTCACTGCTTTCACTGCCTTCTCTTGATCCTTTGAATTGGAGTGCTTCTCCTGCTCCTTGGCTGGCTGATCGCTGCCATCTGCGTCAGTTAGCGACTTGCCACTGGAGACCGCATGGGAAATAATGCGATGCTTGTTCTCCTGCGATGAGCGACGACTCGACTTGTGTTCATGGTGACGATGACTGCTCGACTTTCTCTGCTTCTGCTGCTTTTCGCCGTCAACTGGCGACCAAATCTCAAATGTTGGCTGCTTTGGTGATGCTGCCAATTCCGCTGATGGAGCTGGCACTGGCAACGGCATTGACAACGCTGGAGTACGCGAGACGGACGCTTTGCGACTCTGCTTTGCCAAGGATTTCGACTTGATTTTCGACTTTTGACGTTGGCGCTTCTTCTTTTTGCGCTCGACATCACTTGACGAGAATGATGAGCTGCTGGCGGAGGAACCAGATGATCGGCTCATTGAATCGCTGCTGCTGGAATCGCTTTCGCTGTCGCCAGAGCTGGATGAAAAGTAGCGTTTCGACTTCTTCCTCTTGGGCGCCCTTGAAGCACTCGACTTGGCGAAGAGATGGTCGCCCTTGACTTTCTTTTCTGGCTTGACCTTGTCTTCTTTATTCAATACAGTTCGCGGCATTTTCATGAAAATTATTTTAATTTTTTAATTTTACGAAAATCAAATACTTTGGTGACTGACGAGCGACTGTGCGACGTGAAATGGCAACTGAATAGACTGCGAGCTTTGCTAAGTAAAATGCACTGCCTACTGCTTACTTCAACATTTGTTGACAGTTCGATTGCTTCCAACTGTCAACAAATGTTGAGGAATAGCATCCTTCGAGCACGTGCTATACTGACCCTTTCGTTTCAAGATGCAACCATGTGTATGTTAGAGACGGTAAATGCAGCAATCGATAAGAGTCAGAATCAATCGATAAGTATCAATAGCCGTAATACGAATAGAATCAAATTATCGCGTTAAAAAATCCAGTTATCCATTAATATTATTAAATCAAATTCATATTAATTATATATAGATTTATATATATGTATGTATATAAAAACCAGTATTGGCTAACGATAACTGGGCATGATGAAAAACTTATCTACGTATAAATATTATGCGCAGATGAAAAACACTTTAATCACTTAATCATTTATAGAAATTATACACTTTGAGATAGAGAATTCGGAAGTTTTTCTCGTTCAATATGTGTTGAAAAATCATCATTACTAACGGTAGATTCCAAGCTTTGAATATTGACGATATTACCGAACGCAACTATTAAATTTACATTAATAATAATTATAGTGTATTTAGCTTAAAATTAATAACACGGTTTGCAAAATTACTATCTGTAATATTAGAACACGAAATTGCCATTGCATGAATGAGTTTTGGCTTTTCAATTCCCATTGCATTACAATTGCTGCAGACTGGCCGCGGCTGAGGAGGCAGCAGGTGGCTGTGAAACGATGATTGGACATTATAAATGGTGGAGGGTGAGAATCCGATGTCGTGGAGCCTGGAGTCCAGAGTCTGGGGATGTGCCGTGTGACATGGGCCAGCGAATTACGGCCTTTTAATTAATGTACTGACATCGAAATTTATGGCAGTCGATTTTAATTTATTGAACATTTGGCGATGTCGCACCGCCGTTTTTGGTTCTCGACAGTGCCGCCGCTTTCTACTTGGCGCCCTGGTGTAAATTTATGGCCAAGTCATGCGAGGCTGCAAAATGGAAAATATCGGATGGGATAGAAGAGGGGCGAGAACAACAACAACGGACAGAGAAATCGCCTGCGATAAAATGATATTTATTTTTATTGTCGACAAACAATATGAAATATTTGTGCATATTTGGAATTTGTTGTCAGCCTTTGATGACACGCCCATTAGTGCATCATTAGATGATTCACCTGTCATTGAAGCGATAAGAAGCCAACGTGACTCCTGAGAACAATATACAACATACATAATAAGCATTGCTGCAATGCCAAAGCTTTTAAAACTAAATCTTGGTCTTGCTGTGAATGTTTCTGAACCTGCGGATTTATTTTTATTGTGCTAATGGAATAGGAAAATGTTAATGTAGAAAAATGAATCATCTACATTCCTTCTTCAAATCACCTAGTTAAGTTGGCTGCGCTTAATCGATAAGTGTTCAGAGTTGCATAACCACAAAAAAGCATTAAATATATTTATCAACTCTGATTAAGCAGTTTAAAAAAGTAAAATAAAATATTTTTAATTTTCTCTGCGTATGAATATTATTTTTAAACGTCTCTTTTAATTTTAGTATTCGAATTTCCAGTGTTGTAAAATGCGCCTTTAAAGCACGTAATTTTTATCGATAGTCGATATATGAAGCAAGTTTTGTTATAAAATGTATTTTTTTATTGACTTTAAACGAAATATAGAAGAATTTTGCTGAAGAATTATAAACTATGAAAAAAAAGATTCTTATATACTAAAAGTTGCATTCGGTCGTCTAGATTGCCGGTTGATCGCATTTGTCGCTGCCCTTAAACCTTGTTGATGACGATGATGTCCTTGTCCTTCTTGGGGCCACGGCACACCCAGTCAGCGGTGCGTGTCAACTGAAGGTCTGGACGCCTCTTGTTGCGGCAGTTGCGCTCCCGAGCACTGCAGTCGCTGATCCACTCAGTGCGACCACTCTTTGTGCGCCAGCAGCTGTTGGGCTTCTGGCGTCTGCAGTTGGCAATCGAACAGCCTCTGGTGGGGCGAACGGTGCGACGACGACGAATTGCCGCACAGCGAGCACTGCCAGTGTTGCCCTTGACACGGCCGCAGCGAGCGAGCGATGTCTGGCGCAGCTGGGGCAGGCCGAGATCCCTCAAGGAGCAGTTGCGTTGGCGCAGCTCGCAGGCACGGAGCTTGGTGCAGATGTTCGTCCTGGCATTGCGTATGCAGACTGTGCCTCGGCCAGCCAAATCCTTGCGTGTGCAACGTCCTGCACAAGGTGGTGTCGTTGGCTTCTTGTTCGCCTCGGCGATGGCCACAAGGGCGACAAGTAGTAAACAACAAGTGGTAAGCTTGAACATGATTGCTTCTTCGCTTTTTTCGGACTGACTTGAGTGGATCTGTAGCTGTAGCTGTTGCTGTTGCTGTTTGCAGTTGCTGCTGATGATGATTACTGAGAATTGCGATTGGGTATTTATACTCGCAACGAGTGACGGGTGCCACATTGTTTTTGTGTGGCATATGTTTTGCATGGGTCAACAATTGAATATGCTCGCATTCATTCGACGCATTCATGTATTCACTCATTCATTCATTCTGTGCGAATTCGAGTTTAGTTCGTAAACATCGCAACTGAGCAATCGTTGTTGTTTACATGAGTATTCCTAATGGATTTGGGGCACTGCAACTGCTCCAACATCTTGCCTTTAAATGACCCCCAAAAATTATCATGGGAAGATATAAGCATATAAGTATCTCTTTATTGCACTACTTTCTACTTTAAAATAGATTTCCAGCTATTGAAATTTATAATATCTTTTGTATCGAATTAAAGTATGTGAATTTATAACTAACTGAACTTTTGTTGTGCTTAATAGTTGATCTATGATATTTCAAACGCAAATTTCGGTTCTATTAATTACTCCTATTTGTTTTTTCGTATTCTAGCCAATTATTTTCCCAAATTTCGATTATGAATTTTATAAGTTTTATGCATAACAGCAAAAGATCTCTTTTTAACGTACAAAGTGTTCCTTAAATTACAATTAATATATTTATTTTGCATTCATTAATTTACATTTCAAATTTATTTATTTTTAAGAATTGCAATTTTTATGTGTCTTTTAGCAGTCTTTTTTTTTTAATTAAATGACAAATTCAAATGTTTATCTTAGAATCTCGATCCATACTCTTTTATAGCATAACATTCAATAATTTAATTTAACTGTATTTATGATATTAACTTTCAAGCAGTGCAATTTATTTATGTATTTAATACTTGAATATTCCTTTCGTTAGAAGCTAAAAGTCTTCTAAATAAGTGTGAAAGTCATAACCTTTCATAACTTAACTTTTTTTTCTCCTATAGTTAGTGGAAAGTATCTTATTATTTTATTTGTACTAAATGGGGAAAATAACTATGCATTTGAAGTCGTCTTTAAATCATGTTTCATTTTGTCCTAGAAATTTCCCGAAAAATGCAAGATACGCTTAAGCAGCTTCATTTTTTGGGGGTAATTTAGTCAAGGTCAATGGCCCGCTTTGACGTAATCAAGAAGACGTAACAAAAGTGGCGCGTGCCAAGCAAGAATGTGGAAAGTGCTATTGAAACTGCTGTTTTCCAGATGAAGCAGCTGTTTTATTACCGCTTAATGGATGATGAGCTATAAAACCAACGCAACTTGTTGTAGGGGCAACAACAAGTGTTTGAACAACATGCAGTTGACCACGCTAACAGGTGAAGCAGACTCCTTATTGACTACACTCCACACTCCACACTCGAACTCAAGTGCATTTTCTTCTCTCTTGTTGCAGGCAATATGCTCGCATTGATGCTCCTTTTCACGGTGGTCTCAACGCACACCACGACGACCACAAGAGCACCACCGGAATTGATCACCATTCTGCCACCGCATTGGCCCATCTGCCGCTTGCCTCCGGTGTGTGTGGCACGGAGTCCTCGCGTCTGTGGCCGCACCTCGGATGGCATGTGTCGTCGATTTGCCAACATCTGTGAGCTGCTCGAGGCGAATCGTAGCGAGCCGTTGGGCTCCAGGATATGGAGACATGCGCCCGCCAAGGATTGTCGTCGTGTGCGTGAGATTGGAGCTCAACATGAGTATTGGTGCTACGAGGATTGCCCGAGCGCTGCAGTCAACTGTCCACGCACCTCAGCCGATGCGGAGATCTGTGTGCGATCGCGCAATCAGCGGGTCTGCAAGGTGGTGGCCAATCGCTGTCAGCTGCTGAACAACAATTGCTTCTCGCGGCCACGTCACAGTAAGTGCCAGTGTGGGAAAGTGAATGAGCTTTCACTAAGTAATCTTTGCTTTTCTGCAGACTGGGAACAGACGGATAAACGTCGTTGTGATCGTATGCAGCTGGGCGACAAACCGCATGCCTGTCGTCCCTTGCCCCAAATTGTGGTGACGCCAGCAACAACAACGGAGTCCACCACAACCACAACAACCTCTACAACATCCACAACAACAACAACGACGACGACAACTCAGCGGCCGACGACTTCAGAGCCGCCGAAGGATAATCGCACAACTACAGTCAGATCCTAGATTTTTAGACTGCTTTTTCCCATTGTGTTTTTTTTTTTTTTTTTGGCGTAAATCAATTTTCATAATAAACTGAAAATGTAACAGATTATCGTAGATCCTTAGATTGCATTTCGCATATGCTTTGCATAAATCTATTTTCATAATAAACTGAAAATTCAACACAATATTCTATATATTTTCGGCGTTTTTTTTTTTGCAAGCTTTCGTCGGTCGGCAATATTTACACACTTTAATTGCAGCTCTGTCTGCTCCAATTCTGTCTGCTTCTGCTCCAGTTGTTGCTCCTGCGACTCTGTGGCGGAGGCTGTGGGTTGTGAAGGAGGCGTGGCAGGCGCAGCAGCGCCTTTAACACATGTTTCCGCCTGGCTGGATTTCAGCTCGTCGCCGTCGCCGCCGCCGTCGCTGCTCGGCAAAAATTATTTTATTGAACGCAATTGTTTTTGGCTTTGGCTCGTTTGTTATTTCGCGGCGGCAAATTACTTTTTATGGCTGCCGAAGCACCGCTTGGTGGTGCTTGCTGTGTTGCCTCTGCCACTGTTTGTTGCCATCGTTGCTGCCACTGCTGATGCTACTGCTGCGCTGCTGTGGCGGCTGTTTTCCAAATTTAATGGCTTAGAAAGCCATTTGCATTTTTTCGGTTGCCCAACTTTGTTGAACATTATTGGCGCCGTATGTTGGTGCTGCTAATTAGCTCTGACTGCACCACCGCCATCGCCACCGCCACCGCCACCGCTATAAACACCGCTCCTCCACACCTCTTCTTGTTATTGCCCATAGCACCTAAGCTTTGGATAATA
The DNA here is from genome assembly GCA_023558445.1 of Drosophila pallidifrons. NCBI lineage: Eukaryota > Metazoa > Arthropoda > Insecta > Diptera > Drosophilidae > Drosophila > Drosophila pallidifrons. The sequence goes on from CM042351.1 coordinate 7,412,172, forward strand.
TTCAAGAGTCCACAAATGTTGTTAAAAGTTAAATTTACGATTGAAAGAATGCAGCTTCATAGATGCTATTGTTCAATATGAAGTAGAGAATTTTATAAATGAACAAATACATAACTTTTTGCGAAAATATTAGTAGCAAATGAAACAACACGAATGTCTAATTAAATATTTTCTATATTGTTCTAAGGTTATAATATGACAGCTAGAGCGGATCCAAAGAATTACTAAGAGCGAGTGATTGAAGTTACAATATTCAAACTCCAGAAAATTGCTAAACGAAAGCAGATCGTTTTGCAATCGTTGTCTCCTATGTATGTTAACTACATATATGTTTTTGCGTCTACTTCTGAACCAAACAAATATATTATATTCTTTGAACTTGACTTCATTCAGTAGAATATAAATTGCATTTCACAATTATGTTAACGCTTCATAAAATGATCTAGTTTATCATTCAATTAATTTGCATACTCGAATTTCGAACTAAACTGAATGTTTTTGGTTCTATTCGCAACATGTTAGCTGGCTAATTATGCTGTTGACAGCAAGGTCACGTTTTCTTCTGTTAGGTTGTATTTTTAAAGTATGCAATTTAATTTTAGATTTATACACTGCAAACGCTGAGACATGTCAAATGTCATTGCATACTTCTAGGCATAATCTGTAAGATGATTGAATACATTTCTTTTGGTCATTATATGAGCTTGAAATTTGTAAGGTGCTTGAATTCAATTCTATTACTCTTCATGACATAAACTTAAAGTTCGGTCCTAATAAGTTGCCTATAATGTATTGTTATGGTACTATGTTTTTGCTGTACTGGATCATTTACTTAATTAATCTTTTAATCCAAAAAAAAGGAACTCTTATATACCAACATTTGTGGCAGACAAGTTTTACTTTTACCTGCTCGTAATGTATTCAAAGTAATTTGTGCAGCTGTCTTTTTTGTTGTTTGCGTGATGCAACACGAGCTGGGGTCACAAATGATTGTTACACCGTTAGTTAGGTTACGACCGCATTTCCGGAGCGTCTTTTGAGTGGGTGAGTGTTGCTGCCAGAAGCATGACACTAAGCATATTGCACAAGTAACTGGCAGCAGCAACGGCAACGGCAACGGCAACGAGCAGCAGCAGCAAATTGTTGTGAAGAGCCATAAATTTGCATGCAATTATTTTGGTGTCTGACTTTGCCCCATTTTTGTTCATTTTTCACTCCACTCAAGCGACAGTGCTGAGTGCTGTTTACTCGCTATCTCTCTGAGTGGCACTTGCCACCGCACACACACACACACACACATACACACACATTCGCATATATTGCTGGTATGTTACAAATGCAACGAGTCGAACGTGGCGGATACGCAATTTGATTTATTAGCTGCTTACCTGCGTTAATTTGCCATTGACAATGCTGAGGGACTCGAGGCTGCCGCGCAAATTACGTAAACTGCTCTCCTTGAGAGCCTCGAGGTGCGAATGCGAGAACTGCAAATGCCGTATATGCACACCCGGCTGGATGACATCCTGCGAGAGCGAGGTCACCGATCTATCGAAATCGTAGATGGACAGCGAGTGTATCGGAGCCGAGATGCGTTCGAGTGTTGAGCGCAGCGACAGCGCCGTGGTGCCCGGACACTCGAGAAAGAGGCCTGTAAAAGGTATATGAAAAGGAGAATATGAACAAACTGGATCAAGATGCCAAGCACAAATCAAAATTGAGCAGGCAACTTCACTCTATAGTATGTATGTGTCTCGCATTTCAATTACGAAGCTTGAGTGGCATTGCATAACAATGAGCAGAGCCCACTGTCAGCAGTTGGCTATCGTTGTAATGTATTGCATGTTATTATCCTTGCAGCAACTTGTTATTAGTTAATAGCGTCCCATGCAACAACAACACAAGCAAATCGACAGCCCAAGGGGAGTGTTGGGCATATTTGAATATTGACTAGCAAAAACTGGACAAACAAGCGCCTGAATAAACAGACACAAGTGCGAGGGTGTAAGATAACAGATTATTGTGTATATATACGTATTTAAATCTTGGATGATATATAAAGCGACTAAAAGCACATTAAAGTCTGCTTTTCTATTTATATGTATATATTGTTAATTTAATTTATATTTTTTTAATTAGGAAGATTAAACATAATTTAAGTTAACACTAAAGTATTTCTAAATAATTTTAGTTTACACTAACACATTTCTAAAACACTAGCTAACTTGAAGTGTTTCCTTTCTCTGGCTACAACTAATGTTTGAGAAATAGATATTTCATGAAAGCATTTAATTTACTTTCAGGTAATTACTTAAGTTTGAACTATGTTATTTACTTATTTTAAGCATCTTCTTAAAGTGCTTTAATTGTCAAGTTCTGAGCAAGTTACTTGAGCTTACCCCCAACTTTGGTCTATGACTGCTTTTTAGTCATCTAGAATTAATCAAAAGCTTTAGTTGGTAGCTGCAAAAGCTGCACGACATATTAATAATGCTGTAATCTTTAAACGGCTAAAGCTCATGCTTGTGGGAATTCTCTGTTTTAGAGGCGATTAATCTAATGCATTAGGTTCGGCTCGTTGGTTAACTATGAGTCCATGTGGTGTGTTTATTCAACTGCCAGTGCATTTCCTGGCCCAGAGGGACGCTGCTAGACGGAGGGAGGGACGGACGATAAGCGGTGGAGGCGAGGTGTGTGTTAGGACACATACTGATGTCACTGCTGATGCTGCTCTGGTGTCAAAGTAAACAATCTTGGCATGCAGAGCATGTGTTGGTGTTTAAATGGTGGTCAATCTGCACACAGACAGACAGGCGGACAGACAGACGGACAGACGGGTGGACAGACGGGTAGACAGATAGGAGGGAGACACGGAGACAGACAAGTGACAGGGGGTAAAGCTGTGGATCAGGGGGGATGGCCATGTCGTGATTTGTTATTGTGCTTGTCCACACGTTTTGGGTGCAATAAACTTTGCTCTGGCTCTCCGGCTTTGATGCGTTTAATTAGTTCGCTTGGTTGCTCCTTCGTGCAGTTGCTCCCCCCATCTTCCACTCCCTCCTCTCCTCTCTTAGCACATTTGCACTTACCATCCTCGAACTTGTAGCAAGGACAGGCCGAGCTATCATCGAAGCTGGGACATTCGATGCCCGTTGCTCCACCACCGACGCCATTGCCGCCGGCTCCAGCTGCTGCTGCTGCTGCTAGATTGCCGCTGCCGCTGCTCAGCTCGTAGTGCAATTCACGTGCATTGCCTGTCTTGCCACTGGCAATGCCACTGCCACTGCTGCTGTGGCCCATGATGCTGCTGCTGCTGCTGATGCCACTGCCAAGACCATTGTGACCAATGCTTAGCGAGCGGGCGGAGCGCTGAACAAGTGTTGCTGCTGCCGCTGCTGCTGCTCCTGAAGGTGTTGCTGTTGGTTTGGTTGATGCTGCTGTTGTAGTTGTAGTTGTAGTTGCTGCTGCTGCTGTCGCTAGCAGCGCCAACCACAGCAGCATCGAGAGACAGCTACGTTGTTGCAGCTTCAAATGATGTTGCTGCTGTCGTGGCTGCTGTCGTTGCTTCTGCTGTTGCTGCTGCTGCTGCTGCTGAGGCTGCAGTCTGGTAACATTATTGCAATTTCGACGACGTTGTTCTTGGTCTCGTCCAAATTCGTGTTTGTGTTCATGTACTTTGGCTGCCGCAACGGCGACTGCCTCTCCATTTGTCCCCGCTGCCATTTGCTTTATTTGATGTCCTTGTTCCTGACGTTGTTGATGTTGCCGCTGATTATGCTGCTGCTGCTGCTGCTGCTGCTGCTGCTCTTGGTCGTCCTGCTGCTGCTTCTCTTCCTGTTCCTGCTGCATGTTTTGACGTTTTGCTCGTTGTTTTTGTGGCTCTTCGTTGCCGCCTGCCAGCTCAGCAGCTCTAACTGTGACTCCGACTCTGACTCTGACTCCAACTTCAACTCCTGTTGGCACTTGCATGCGACTTCTCTGCTGACAATTGCTAGCGTTGATGCTGCCAATGTCGTTGCAGTTGTTGTTGTTGCTGTTGCTGTTGCTGTGGTGGCTGCTTGTTGACTTCGTGCATTTCGCTAATAAGTTTGTGAGCGTTGCAGCAGTTGTCGCCGTGTTTGGGTTGCTGCCGTTGCACATTTTCGATTTCGATTTGCCCACTCTTTCTTCCCTCTCTTCTTCCTTTTCTCTCCGTATATTTCTCGCTGTGTGTGATTTTAGTATTTTCTCTGTGTTTTGTGCTGCTCCTCTCAATCAGTGTGTGGCTCCATTGCCGTTTTTATATTTCATTTGTTTTTCTATTATTTTCTTCTTCTACTTGTTTTTCTTTTTATTTTGTCTGTCGTTTTTCGCTCTTTCCTCCTCTTGGCTGCTGTCACATGTCGCGCGCGTTTCCGCGCGTTTTTAAACGCTCGCTATCTGCAAGTGAAAGAGCAAGTGAAATTGTCATTAAATTCAGCTATTAAAGTGTAAAGTGTGTGCATTAAATAAAAGTGCTCGCAATTTTCAACGCTGCGTTCTAAATAAATTATTTCAATTACTTTGTTGTATTTGCTGAATAAGAGAAGCGAGATTGGCGTGAAATTGTTTGGCCAAAGATATAGAAAGAGATATTATTATAGATAGAAAATTATTCATATATTTTACAAATATCTTTTATTTACTCTATTTGACTGTTAAAATCCAAAAATCTTTTTTTTTTATTATTTTTTTTATCATTTATATTTTACCAATTTTTATTATAGAAAATTATAACAAAAAAAAGTACTTCAGCTGGTTGCAAGGATTATAAGGAACATTTTGAGGAAAAAAAAAACAATATGATAAATAATTAAAAAAATTAAAAATTAAATGGTAAATTTCCCAAAATGAATTTGTTATCTTACTGCAATAATAAACTGTGATTAAAGTAATGCCGTTTTCTTTTGTATTCCATTTGTAGTGCAAATAATTATTATCCTGCTTTATTTTCAAAAACAATCAACAGAACCGCCCAAAAGAAGTTTAATTTGTAAGAGAACCGCTTTGGGAAACTGTCATTGAATTTCTTATTGTTTTAGTTATTTCCTCTGCATTTCCCTTGTTGCGTCCCCTTTGTGTGCACTTGCTTCTGCATTTTGGGTTTACGTTTCGCCTTTGGCTTGTTTTCGTTGCATATTTTCCATTTATGCAGTTAGGCAATTTCGACAGACGCACTTTCAACCCATTTAAGGACATTTTGTTCATTGAGTTTGGCTCCTTGGCGACTCATTCTCCATTGCTTTTCTTCTTGTTCTTGTTCTTGTTGTTGCTTTTGTTCGTCTGCCGTCTGCCGTTTTCTTGGCCAACATTTTGGGCTAACAGCGTTTTGTCATTTGCGCGCACTTCCGCCATGGCGGTCGCCATTTTGTCCTGCCACTCAGCTACAGCCACTCAGCATTTCTACAACAGCTCCCTCCCCACCTTTCCCTTCCCCTTGCCCTTCGTCACCCGCCACCCACTTTTCTCAATCTGCAATCCCCGTTACCATTCCGAATCCCATTCCAAATTCCAGCGCCAGTTCAGCATTATTATGAATTATTTTCTTGCGTGCTTTTACCGCACTTTTTGTGCACTTCTCGTCCTTTTATATATTATACCCCGGCAAATGTAGTATGTAGGGTATGATGTGCTAATTAATTTGACGTATTAAATTAGCTATTGTGTAGGAAATAAAGAGTTTATCCTGCTTATTCTATCAATTCACTCGTCACACAAGCTCAAAGTTATTCTCTAAGTCAAAGTTTTAAATAGTGTCTGAGAATTCTTGAAATTTAATTACGATCGTTAGTTGTGCTGGAATTCACTCCAAACAGAGCATCTTTAGAGTTCTCATTACGCTCCTGAGCGCAATCTAACTTGTTATTATAATTTTATTTTCACTTTTTTTTTTCAATTTTAATGCCATCCGCCCCAAAGGAATTTGTGTCAAGTGCGTGAATTTCGCGGGTATTTAGTCTCGAGCGCCTAATTTACTGCCTTTCTGGGGTGTCCAATGTTGGTCCGATTGTGGGCGGCGATGTTGGGGTTTTTCTTTCGCTTTCGCTTTTTTTTTTGTGTTTTTTTTTGGTGTTTTTTTTGTGGGAGGCGTGTCGTGTCGGTCACGTTGGCATGCTATGTATATTGTTATTATTTTATTACTTTGGCTTTCTCTTCTTTCCGCTTCTTTTTTTCGTTGTCCTTTTGCTCCTATTGCTGCTCTCCATCATTTGCTTTCCTGCTGCTCGTTTTCTAATTAATGCGTTTTTTTCTTGCTCTGCTGTTGTTGGTCTTGTTGTCGTTGTCCGCCTCATCTTCGCCCGTCTCGACTTTCGACATTCGCATTCAATTCCTGCGCCATTAAACGCAATTAAAATTATGGCAGCTAATGCCGTCGACGGCTTTTGCCAGGCTACCAAATTGCTAGTCGCCTTAGCCGGAAATTTCGTTTTTGCACAATAAAATATAAAAATAAAAGCGAGCGAACGAAGTAAGTGAGCAATGGAAATAAAATAAAGAAGACGTAGAATTGCAACAACGAACCGAATATTAATTATTCCATATTTCCGGTAGTCGCAGCTAAAACGCCAGAAAATGCACATAGAAACATGCCACGAAAAACACACACACAAAATATAAATAAAAAAAAGCAAGAAAAAAATGCAATGCAATGCAAAAAAAAAAAAAAAAATGGAGCATGTGAAATGAAAAATAAACTGTATAAAATATTTGATTTTCGCCGGTCGTCGAAAAACACACTCTACGGAAACCTGAGACTGAACGCGAAGGTCGTGTGCTGCCAAATATTTTATCCGCGAATTTTCTCTCCCCCACCTAAAAAATTGGGTTGCACAAAAATCTGGTAGCAAAAACCGCAAAACACATTCTTCAAAAAACGAGCAACAAAACGTTGCGAATTTTAAAGATACAACTTGAAGCTTTTAAAGTCGAAAATTTTCCATATATATTTTTCTTGATTGCCATAGCTGCTTTATTGAATATTTCTTTTCGACTCTTTCAGAGAATTATCATTAACACAAGCATAGACCAGCACAGGTTAGATTTGAAGCTTTAGATACAAGAAATGTTTGCTGAGAGAGATGCCAGTTGGTGTATTCAGATTATCGACAAGCAGAAAGAAAGAGTTACTTACTCAAAATGAAAATGAATGAAAGGCATTAATGGAATTAGTGTTTTGTAAGCCAAATTGGAAATTGTGCATTTGTCCCAGTACCGTGCCGTGCCGTGCCGTGTGACACGACACCTGCCCCAGGGGAGGAATTGGTTGAATTTGCTTTCGCTTTCAACGAACTCTCCCAGATGTTCAATAGGCCTGAGAATTTAATTCAGTGTTCAGTGTTCAGTGCTCGATGTTCAGTGCTTAGTGTTTGTTGCACAGCTGGTTCAGTTAGTAGTGTTGTCTTTTCTCGTTTTGTGTTTTTTTTTTTTTGTGTTTACTATTATGTCCTGTTTATCATCCCCCGCTGGCACTTTCAATTAGTGGCCATGACAACTTCAGTTTTGTTGCCACAAAATTTCTGCTGAGAGCGAGACTTGTTGTTGGTCAGTAGTTGTCGTTGTCGTTGTCGTTGTCGTTGTCGTTGTCATTGAATGGGTCAGCAGGTTGGCAATTCAATTGTCTGACCAAAAAGATCTCAGCATCGACACACACCGATGTGACTTTAGTTAATATCTCTATACTTGCAACATTTGTGCTCTGTAACTCTCTCTATGTGTGTGTGTAATTAATTGAATGTTAATTGTGTAACGAAAATGTGCAATGAAATCGTAACGAATTGCGGCAATTGACTGAAATCAAATATTCAGTGTCGATTCATTTAACACTCGCAAATAAATAAATAGGCCATATGCATTAATAAATGGCCAATGTGGCCACAATTCCAGTTAATTGCCCAAACGTTATTAACTGTCCAACGTTTGGTGTCTTTTGTTTTGTTTCAATTGTTGCCCATGATACGTTTCTCCCTTTCATTCTCTTACTCCTTCATCCCTCTCTCGCTCTCTCTCTATCCACATCTCGGCAGCAAATGTCTCGCCCTTTTAGCTGGAGATGCGCGACTTTTGGATAGAACTCCTACATTTGTGAAAGTGAAATGAGTCATCACAGTAACTGCTATTCTAAAAGTAGCTGCTGTATCACTAACTCTTATTTTGTTGACGTAAGACAAGTGAAGAAATAATGTTAACAACTAACTCTTTGTGACATGAACTTAAGCTCATAATTTACTCAAAGAAACGGAATACGAAGACTTTAAAGTTAAAGTGAACTAAAAGTGACTTGCATCAAATAGTTTTCTAATAATATCGGAAAACAAAGGCGAACGCATGGTAAGTTAGGGCTATTAAATAATATAGTATGCAATATGTTAAGTTATTTATATAAGTTGATTATCATCACTATAAGTCACAGTGGCTGGGCAGAGTCACAGTTTCACATTATTTTATGCATATGGAGAGCATCTCTAGTCACGGTTGCTCACGAACAACTGTTAACATCTTCTTTTGTTGTTTAATAAATGTGCATATTACATCATATTTATGCCAGGACACGCTGACCCAGGGCTATGAATGCAACCCTGAGGCTCACACTCACCAGCTAACCAGACAGCCATTCAGTCAGTCAGTCAGTCAGTTAGTCAATGGAATGAATTTTGTAAATTTTTATGCATGTTGCTCAGTTGAATGCATCGATGCACTGCATAAGCCAAAATGTGAATATGAATATCGTATAGTATAGTAAAGTAGAATATCATAGAACACTGCAATTTACACACTGTGGAGAGAGAGAGAGAGAGAGAGAGAGAGAGAGAGAGAGAGAGAGAGAGAGAGAGAGAGAGATGCACACAAATATGTAAATTAATTGCAGCAACAGGAACAAAAGCATTGCATGTTGTACATTAAACCCTTTCATTGGCATCCCATTTCTAACCGATATTCAATATCTGGGATAGCCCCATTGCTTCTCGATGGCACCCAACTGTGTGTTAATTAAAGTATCTGCATGTCACATACGAGTATACCTGTGTTTGTTTGTGTGAACGTAGAAGATGCAAATTAGATGACGGGTAAGCAAGGCTGGCAGAAACTTATGAGTGTGCTATCGATAACACAGCCTACGAAGTGTGTAGGCGTCCTCCTCTTTCATTTAATTACAGCTCATAAAGAGCCAAAGAAAATTTATTGAATTCAATATTACAAAAATATAGTATAGAATCGATAAAAGTGTGTGATGAAAGCCTTGCACAAACTTTAATTGAATTATTTTCATGCCTTAATCAAAAATTGTTGTACTCAATGAATCTCTTTTAAACGATAACAAGCAGCGTCGAAAGTAATCGATCTTGCTTTCTATACATATCTAAGCACTCTGATCTAAGCAGTGAAAGTCATTAGCTGCAAGTCCAAGTCCCAGACCTCGACACTGAGTCAGAGTTAAAGTCAGAGTCAGACTCGGAGCCAGAACGAGGATGAGTTGGCAGAGTGAATGAATGAAGCACAGCGGGGCAAAGCTTGTGCTCTCGTCGAGTATGGTATGTGTGTGTTTGGATGTGCCCACAAGACTGACTCTCAAAATTAATTGCAATTACAAATCCAGTTGCCCTAGGCAAAAGCACGACAACAACAATAGCGACAACAACAACTGGCTATAATAATGACGGCGATGACGATCTCTAATGTCGACGATGACGTTGGCAATAACGCGCAGAGCAAAAGTGAGTTGCGGCTGCAATTGTGACTGTGAAAGTGACTGCGACTTAAAAGTGATTCTAATTGCGACTGGGCATCGAATATGTTGCTGTAGCTTTTACTTCAAATGTGACTGTGACTGCGACTGCAGTGTGTAATTGTGAAAATCTAATTGTAATTGAGACTGGTAATGTAACTGCGACTGTGACTTCGTTACCTAATTGAAGAGGGGTTCTGATTAAAGCTACATTTTTTAAATTTAGTTGTAACTGTGAATTGAACTGTAACTGTGACTTGAACTGTAACTGTGACTTGAACTGTAACTGCGACTGTGAGAGCGTTATGTAAATTTGAAATGTAGTTCTGAGTGTGACTGGGCTGTGCAACTTTATCTGTAACTGTGACTGGCAATGCAACTGTCACTTTTACTACGTTAACTAATTGAAGAGGGATTCTGATTAAGGCTAAATTTTTTAAATTTAGTTGTAACTGCGACTTGATCTGTAACTGTGACTTGCAAATGTAACTGTGACTACGACTTGGTTAAGTAACTGTGAATTGGGGCTCTCATTTTGGCTAGATTCTAAAATTTAGTTGTAACTGTGACATGAACTGTAACTGTGACATGAACTGTAACTGTGACTTGCAATGTAACTGTGACTTGAACTGTAACTGTGAATTGCAATGAAACTGTGACTACGACTTGTATAAGTAACTGTGACTTGGGGCTCTCATTTTGGCTAGATTTTAAAATTTAGTTGTAACTGTGACTTGAACTGTAACTGTGACTGCTTCATGTAACTGTGACTATAATAATTTAATTTATGTTTGCAGTTGTGTTACTATTGCTGTAACTGCGACTTTACTGAACTGTAACTGTGACTGCTGCTCTGATCTGTCACGCCAAATGCAAGTACAGCATAGTTGTGGCAGGCTCAAAGCTTCAGCTCGGAGATAACATTAGCGTTGACAGCGCATAAAGAACAAAGGGAGTAAATCATAAAACAGACAGCAAAAAGAAGAGTTTAAAGGAACAGAGCACAAAATTAGAGAACCGAAACGACAACAACAACAGCAGCAACAACAAACAACTTTGTTAATAGTAGTAAGCAGCTCATCATTCACAGCAGGGACAGCCAGCGCGAGCGAGATGGAGAGTGAGAGAGAGAGAGAGAGAGAGAGTGGGAAAGAGGAGGAGAGACAGCGACTGAGCACCTGTGTTTGCCTTTGCTGTGTACACTGTGTGCCCAACTTTGCTGTTTGATGCCCTCGTTCCCTCTCCTGCTGCCAAGTGGCTTGTCAGTCTGCCTCCCCAGCCCCTTCGACTCCTTCTCAAGCATCTCTTTCTGCTGCCTTTGCTCTCTTTCTCTCTCTTTTGCTGGGCTGCCTACTGCTATTTCATTTTAATGACTCACGTGACTTTCACGTATCTCCACAAGCAGGCAGCTCCAGATCCAGCTACAGCTTTGGCTCCATATAGGAGCAGCAACAACAGCAACAGCTACACGAAGTAGCAACAGAACAGCAGCAACAGCAACAACAACAAACTCATGGTAGTTGATGCAGAAGCAAAAGTATAATCATAATAATAAAAGTTATACACGTAACATGCTATTACATAACAGATACTGACTGCACACACACACACACACACACACACACACACACACACACACACACACACACACACACACACACACACACACACACACTGACACACATGGACAGAGGCGCTTGTAGTGTCCCAGACCACGCCCCTTGGCTGCCCGCCCATCATACACACTCACATTGGCAATGCCTTGATATGGGTTTTTACTTAATTTGAACAACACACGAAAGCAGCGGATTGTTGCAGCTCTAACTGGATGTTGGCTGCATATAGAACTAGAAGTTGAAGTAGAAGTTGTGGATGCAGCAGGAGGGGGCAACAGTTGTGGGGCATGCTGCTTATCTACTTCAGCAGCGCTGGCAGTCAATTTGGTCATGTTGAGCAGAGCATCATCAACAGCTTTGGCAAAGTGATAACAGCAAAAGATTTCCTTGAATCGCTGGCGCGTGCAACACTGTGTGGCATGCAACTGCGCTTTGATCTTTGCTCTCTTTCTCAGTCTCTCTCTCTCTCCTTCCTTCAATCTGTTTGTGGCATTGTTTTGACTATCGGCACCGGCTAGATTTGGCAACCCTGGCAGCAGAGTGACAGCCCATTCATCAAATTGAGGGGGAACACAACGCATTTCGGTGAAAAGTCGAATCTTGTATACTGAAAGTTTGAACGTGTGAATGGCCAAAGCAAATGATGCACCATGGGCAAATTGACAAACTTTAAATAAAAGAAAAACGTCTTTCTGGTATCATTTTACAAGTAGATCAAGTCCTTGAAAGATGTTGACCTTGGCCGGTTTTCCCGTTCAGCGTTCACAGTAGAACTTTGAAATAGAAAATAAATAAAGCAAGTAAGAAAGCTACCGTCGAGTGTGCTCGACTTTAAGATACCCGCTACCCATTTTTCATGAATGGAACATAGTTCGGTATTATTCCAAAAAATATACCAAATCTTGATACTACGTTCAAAACATATAATAGAATACTAAAATATACCAGATTGTCAGACAAAGCAACTAAAACCCGTAGTTTGTAAGCGTTTTTTCCCATACAAAAGATTTTCTTAAATCAGGAATTACAAAATAAATACCCTGTGGATAGCGGGTTTAATTAATCGAGTTAAAGTTTTGTACTAAATAAATGTGAAATGGGAGTTGTAAAGAATAAACTATAAAAAACACACAAAAAATGTGCAAGTTCTCCATTCTGAAATAATTGCGAGTTGCAACCAATAAATAGTTTGATTCTCCAATTACATTTTTTTTTTAAGAATGTTGAAGCGTTTATTAAGTAACATTTTAATAAAACGGGAAATATATAAATTTGTGGTTGCGCTGGGTGAAATGAAGATATGAATAACAATACAACGAATATTTGGAAATGATTCGGTGCATTAGGAAATTATTAAATTAAATGGTAAAATAATTGCGAATTATGATTTGTGTAATGAATGAAATAATAATAAATCAATGCCATTTTAGTAGTCGCACATGAAGCATATATTAAGTAACATTTAAAAAAGAAAATAATCAGTTCATAAAAGCGAGGGTGATAAGAATTATATTACAGGATATATTAAGTAGCGCTTTACAAAAAATAATTCGATAAATTGTGGCGAGGGTGGAAAGAGTTTTAGTCCTATTCAAGCGACTTCAATTGCATACTTTGCAAGTTAATAATTTATGCAAAAAAAAGTGTACGAATTCTCCATAGTGCAATAGGTTTCCCTATCAAGCATGTGTGTGTGTGTGCGTGTGTGTGTGTGTGTACGGAGTGTGGGTAATTGGCCAGCTCCCTGTTCTGACAGGAAACATTAGCGCCTGGTGTCTGCGTTGGTTTTTGTTGTTTGCCAGCCTGCTATAAATTCCAACATCAAATCAAGTTCAAATGGGTAGGGCGAGAAAATCGGCTTCCCTTTCTCTCGCTCTCATACATTCTCTTTCTCCATCTCTCTCTGTCTCGCCTCGATCGAAGCCTGGACCAAACGGGAAGTGAGTCACATCAGCTGTGATTGACAGCACCGGAATGCCAGCCGCTGTTAAGACAAACAATCTGGCGGTTTTTGTGGTTTTTAAGCGAAAATGAAAAATGTCAATTTGACAGCGACAACACAGCGACAACGCATGAGAGGGATGAGGGATGCCACCCCCAACCTCTCTCTCACCCCCTGCCACCGTCGAGTATTTGGTATCCTCATCCTGACGCTGTCAGTGTCCATATGCGGGTCGCTCTTTAAGTAGATTGTCGTGTTAAACTGACACATTGCGGTTGCCCATGGGTTCCAATGGCTTGACTTTGACTTCCACTTCGACTACGAAGTGCGTTTGCGACTTACTTGGCTTCTGTTGGAGTAGCTTCTGCTAGATTTCTATTGAAAATATCTGGAAATGCTTTCGTTTCATTCCGTTTCGTTTCGTTTCGACTCGTTTCATTTCATTTTGGCCATGTCGCTTCGCTTTAAGGCCATAAGCAGCTGCTGTTCAAAATAGAATCAAGCGGAAAAGCCAAAAGCCCATAAAAAACAAAATGCTTCTGAAACTAGCAAAGCACAAAAAAAATATATATAAAATGAGCAACGAAGCTTAAATACGCTTGCAACTTGTAGTTGACTTATAAGTTGGTAAATTTTAGAAGTAAAATATACAAACATCTGAATCGTCTTAATTGTAGATTTTTATACCCGCTACCCATAGGGTAGAAGGGTATTATAACATTGTGCCGGCAGGAAATGTATGTAACAGGTAGAAGGAGGCATCTCCGACCCTATAAAGTATATATATTCTTGATCAGCGTCAACAGCCGAGACGATCTAGCCATGTCCGTCTGTCCGTCTGTCTGTCTGTCCGTCTGTCCGTATGAACACCTAGATCTCAGAGACTATAAGAGATATAGCTATAATTTTTTTTCGACAGCATTTGTTATGTTTGCACGCAGATCAAGTTTGTTTCAAATTTTTGCCACGCCCACTTCCGCCCCTGTAAATCAAAAAAATCGAATAACATCGAAATTTGGTATATACAATAATTACTATAGTAGTTATGATTCCTGAAAATTTCATTGCGATCAGATAAAAATTGTGGAAGTTATTAAAGAAATACTTTTGTATGGGCAAAAATGCCTACTTACTAGGGACCTTAGTTGCTTTGGCTGACAATCTGGTATATTGTGCCGTCTATGGTATATTTTGAATGGTGTGCTGTATCGATATACCAAACATACCATTTGGTATATTTTTATTATTTTTTTGTATTTTTTTAGTATTTTCGGTATATTTTGAAAATAATACCGCAATATTTTGCCCTTATTAAAAATGGGTAGCGGGTATCTCACAGTCGAGCACACTCGACTGTAACTTTCTTACTTGTTATAATGTTGGTTTGATTTCAATAAAAATTAGTTAGAATATATAAACGTGAGTTTGGTATACAATCTGTCAGTACTTCACACTATCATTTGACAATATTTAATTTAAAATTGATTTTTACTATGCATGACAATACATCAAAGAAATCAAAAGCCTTTTTGAGGGTTTACTTACTACCGAACATAATTGCTTTGGTCGACAATCTGGTAAAATTTGGCACTATATGGTATATTTTTAATATAGTACTATAACAATATACCAAATGTGGCCTTTAGTATACATAAATTTTGAATTTTTTTTGCGGTATATTTTTTTAAAATTAATACCGCACTGTTTTGCTTTCATTAAAAATGGGGTTTCTTGTTTTTTTTTTACGAAAGATAAATGATTGCCATAGCTATGGAAGTTATGTACCAAAGTTCTGCTATTCATTAAGCTCCTAAAATATTTAAAACATTTGGCCAACAGCTGAAGCTATGATAAGTTTTAATATTTGCATTTAAAGAATACAAAGGCAAAAAAAGAAAATATATTAAAAGACATTTGTTACACATTGCACAGCAAAGTAAGAATACTCTCTTCGATAGTGTATAAAGAAGATACGTGCACATACTGAAGAGCCAAACACAACAGCAACAACATCTCGAAAAGGCCAAGAGAAGAAAAATCGAAATGGCTGGTGTTGTTATTGTTATTGCTGTTGTTGTTGTTGTTGTTGTTGTTACTGATGGTAAGACGTTGGTGGCGCGTGCGGCAATTGCAGCCAACTCCTGCAAGGCGGAAGCCGCAGCACAGCAGCAGCAACAACAACAACAACACCTTTTAAAGTGCGGCCCAGAAAAGGCAGCGACTACGTGTAGTAAAAGCAGCAATTTAAAGGCGATTAGAATTGATTATAATTAGTTGTTGACCACAACAAGTGAAGCGGCGTGACCACGGGAGTGTACAGTGGAGGAGGGGGAAGGGAAAACAGCTCCATTGCCTTATGGCCATGGGGGCTGGGCCACGCCCGCTTTGGCGCCCATATTAGTTATACCTATTAACAAGAAATGAAGTTATTTTTACTTTAAATGACATTTATGCGCATCAAATTCATATTAATATTTTGATTATTATTGTTATTGTTATTATATCGTGATGTCGAAAGGTCAACAGCGGCATGTTCTGCTCTAGGCAATATATCGAATATGGAATATGCAGAGGGAACACACAAATGTAGATACTTAAATTGGCTTAAAGGAAAATGAAAATTCATATTTCCTTTGACTCCGCCGATAATAAAAGAATAGAGAATGAGGGAAAGGAAAAGGAAGCATTCATTTATTTTGTATTTACTTTTCCTGGTTAGAAAAGTCTTTGGGAAATGATTGTACAAATATCCAAATAAATATGGGAAATGTTTCAATTAAATAACTTTTGAACAGTTTGATTGATTGCCTGGCATCATTTTGAATGATTCATCTGCTTTTGGAATAGTTTCCAGACATCGCACTTACATACATGTGAGGACATTTCAACTTGATGAAACTAAAAATGTTGTATAATAAATAAAATAAAGAATTTCGATTACAAAAATGTAAGAAAATCTGAAATCATATTTGAATATATTATATATTCAAGAATATATTTAGAAATTCTGCTTTCAATTGTGCACTCTTGGCAATGCTCAATCAAATGAATGCTTTTGATTAAATGCATTTCAGAATTGAAAAGCAGTTCAAAGCAGCAAAACAATTGAGCAGATAATTGAAATAATAAAGGCCATAAGCAAGATCTATGCATGCTGTTAAAGATGTTTTCATCCAAGAGAATGGAAAAAAGGCGTGCACTTGAAGATGTTTTTTGGAGGAGAATGCCTAAAACTCTCAGACACACTCGAAGGGCATTTGAAATGGCTAAACGAGAGTAATGACCAGATTTTCAACTTGATGGGACTTCGACTTTATTTGCCGTCAATTCTCGAGTACTCGAGTGTCCCAACTGGACCAACAAACAAACAACTTGATCGTAATTCGTATCGTAAATCGTACAAATGGAAAATAGAAAATACAAGATGGAAAATAACAAAAAATATGTGAAGTGACTTATTAATTGGCAGCGGATGTGCATAACAAAGACAGCAAGAACAACCACAGACGAGACTCAAAGGGATGTGGCACAGGGAGTGGCCAATGTTGTTGCTGTTGCTGTTGCTGTTAATGTTGCTGGACTCTTCCAGCAAATTCCTGGAAGGTCAACGAAATGCTGTAACAACAACAACAACAACAACAACAGCGACGACGACAATAGCAACAACTATTTTTTGGGAGAACCCTCTGCAAATGCCCAAAGTAGTCGTATCTTGTTCTTTACGTTTTTTTTTTCTTCCCATTTCTTTTTTTTTTTGTTTTTGTTTTTTGATTTTGTGATGACTCATTGCCAAGTTCAAATGTCAGTGCGAACGGGCGAGACATCGACATCGACTTAGACGGAGTCGGAGTCGGAATCGGAGTCGGAGGCAATGGCGACGCCACTTGGGTTCATGTTTCCACGATTTTCTTGGTATCCGCCGCAGTCGCAGTCTCGACTTGTTCGGTTATCAGGCCCAACAAAACATTCGCCTGTCTCCCTGTGTCCCGCCTGCTCTCTGAAAATATCATGCTGAAAATATTTCACTTTGTCGTCACTTTGGTAACGTCATATGGAAAATGAAAACAACACAAGTCCAATTGTATTGCAAAAGTGAGTGAACGACTTTCAAATACCCCGTAAGAAATAATATTCTATATTTTTGAGAAATAAATTCAATTTAGAATACAAATAGAATAAGAATCTGTTCAACTATTCTTATAATATTAGAAATTCCATCTATGAGCTGTTTGAAAATAATTCATCTTCTCAATATTTTGAAAGCAACCTTGTAAATCTATATAATTAGATATATACCAAATTAGACTTTGTTCTTTTTCTATAATTTAAAGCATATTCACTTAGCAGCATTTCCTTAGTTAGCATTTCCATTGCTCTTATTACAATTAAGAATTTTAAGTACTAATATAATTTTAAGGAAAAAAAAAGTTCAAGAAAGTTTTATTAAAATGTATTTTTCCTATTTAATAAGTTCTACGTTCTTATGGTATACGTTTTTACTATATGAGTAGGAATGAATAAGTTTTCCCCTAAAATGTTATAGTATTTTTTACCGTACTAGTTCAACCATTTAACAAATCCAAAAAAAAATAAATTTTATTTTTGAGCTGCAACTTGGAGAATATCAAAATCCGTTTCGTTTTCACATGACCGACTTCAAAGGCAGATATATTAACATTAAATGAGATGTCACCCCACAGTGAATTTGGTAATTTTACAGGGTATATGAATGCCCAAAAGGGCCGATTTGAAATGCAGGTCGCTCGCTTTGACATGGGACGCCAAAAGTGCCGTTAGGGGACACTATCAGAATTGGGCCAGTGAGTTCTTAAGTAGATAAATTCATTATGCAGTGCCACTAAATATCCGTAGTTCTGCTCGCTAACCTGTTGAGGGGCGGAGGAGGGGAAGAGTTGGGAAGTCTTTTGATCGTGAGCGAGAGAATCTCTTTGACTGTCCACACACACACACACACACATACACACACACACACACACACACACACACACACACACACACACGTATCGTCAAAATATGTGCATTACATTTGCTTCAACTTTGTATTTGAGAATTTTCTTTCGTTTTTCAAATGCTTTTTTGGCAAAACAGAAATGAGAAGAGGAATAAAAAAGCCTGACGACTGGCAAATTGCCGTCCACTTTTCATGTGGCTGTAACCCAAGTTTGAACCTTTTATCGCTGCAATTCATGTCGTTGTCAGCGTCAGTTTTTCTTCTTGTCAGTGTCTCTTCCTCTTTTTCTCTTCATCTTTCACTGCGATGCTGCTTCTCATTTCTGCTTTTGCTTTTGCTTTTTTTGTTTTTTTGTGGAGCATGTCCATGTTTTCTTTTGCCTTTATTCGATTTGTAGGCCCAAAGCATCAGAATCCTAAAAATGCTGTTGCCCTTTTCTTGTATTTTTTTTCCACTTCTTTTTCACATATATTTTTTTTTTTTTTTGTGTTGTTGGCGCTGCGTATCGGCATTTGGCATCTGGGCATATATGTGTAACATGTTACCCTCCTGCATCTCCGCATCTGTATCTGTATCTGTTACTGCTGTAGTTGTAACTGTATCTGTATCTGTGTCGGAGTCGGTGTCGGTGTCGGTGGCATGCATGTGTGTGTGTGTGTGTGTGTGTGTGGCGGCTTCCAGGCCAAGCCCAATGCTGTCGACGTGTTGATATGTTTATCATTGTTATTATTTATGTTTAGATTTGAATGTCAATGTCGATGCTGCTGCCGCCAACGCAGTCGAGGAGGGTCGGGAGGGGGGCGAGGGTGACGCATGTTGCCGGGGTTTATTGTGCGCACTTTGAACTTTGATGGCATTAAGTTGTCAATTTGCGTTTTGACTTACGAAAGACATGAATCGAGAGAGCCGGCATGCCGCAGCAGAGTCCCCTTTCAGACACCCCCCTCTCGACGAACTTGAACTCGTATCGGAATCCCAATTCGAAGTTGGGAAACAACATTGACAGTCGAGAGCCAGGCGAGAAATTTCAAATGAAAAGGATTTATCATGTGAATTGTAAAATGTTTTTCCACCTTGTTTGCCCTCGATTGATTTCACCAGCTTTTGCCTACTTATTATTTTTAAATAATATGTATGAATAATATATATTCATGTTCAACAGCATTTGTCTTGTGTGTTTTTTTCTTCAAAATTTATAATTAATGCGCTTTGTTGTCGTAATTGCCGAGCATCATGAAATCGAAAATCAAATGATTTCCAATCAAACAAACAAATTGAAGAAAACTTTTGCCTTGAAAGTGAAAACGAGAACATTAAAACTTACAAAATACAACAACAACAACAGCAGAGAAGATGTTGAAGAAGAAAAAATACCAAAAATAATAAAAGTGAAAATGAAAATGTAGAGAGGCGAAGGAGGGGGTCACGAGGAGGAAGAGGAGGAGGAGGACAACAAGACAGCTAAAATAAAAAACAAAAGAAAGAAATTAATTTCCATTGAATTCCAAATGCCACTTGGAAGATGCTCGGCACCAACGAAGTCAAACATTCGAAAGACAAAGAAATTTTTTAATTGATTTCACTTAAAGTACCAACAACAAGACAAAGCACAAGAAGCAGCTGAAGAAGCAGGAAAAGTACCAGCAAAAAAAAAAAAAAATGAAATAAAAGTTTGTTGATTTTGTTGCTGTTGTCGTAGTTGTTGTTGTTCGTTTTTTATTTGGATGCGCAAGTCTTGATTTTTGGGAAAGGCCTGAGCCAAAGCCAGAACAGACATATCCATCCGAAATACACTTGACCATTAAAAAGCAAACTCAGACAAAGGCAGCCAAGAGAGGGAGAGAGAAAGAGAGAGGGGTGGAGAGACTGGCGTTATGTCCGAATCCAAGTGGGCATAATTGGCCATTATGTGGGCCTAAAAAACAGCATCAACAACAGCAGGCGCAGCAATGAAAGAGAGAGAAAGAGAGAGAGGGAGAGAGGGCCACTTGGGAGGCGGCTAATTAAAAGTAGCGTGAAATACAATTTGGCATTGGAGCAGCAACAGCAACAGCAGCAGGGAGCAACAAGGAGAACAACAACGAAAACAACACTACATGCCATTCATAATAACCATAATGGATTCGAACATGTTCAAGTTGAAGTTAAGGATTTCAATAAACTGAAGCCCTCTCCAACAAAGCTCCCCTCTCCCGCTCTCTTCATTCGCCAGCGAAATGGAAACTGAAATGAAATTCCAATTCCAGAGAGAGAGAGAGAGAGAGAGACAGGAAGAGAAACGAAGAGCGAGTGGAGCAGACGATGTGTATTTTGTATTTTGTATTTTGTATTTCGTATTTCGTATTTTGTTTTTGTGTGTTGGGGCATTGCGCAAAAAGTTAATGTAAGCGGATGAGCTTAACGGTGGCTTGGGAATTCGATGGATGGATGGAAAGCAGAGAGGTTGCTCTCGAGAACACGGCGATTGTGATTTGAAGATATTCGCTCAGTTCTGGATTTACACCGAGCAGTGTAAATGTCAGGGGATAACTACGCTAAGCATTATGTTATGTCAAGTTTCCTGACCTCTTTCTGACCTGTCCCAATCGAGCTGACTGACTGACTGCTTGACTGACCTATGCCAAAAATCGAAATTCCAAAACAATGCAGCAACTGCCTTTCAATGCAATGTTCCAGCGGCAATTTGTCAAATTGAGAATGGGACAAAAACAAGAAGAGAAAAAATGTGAAAATGGAAATTGATTTCTTTGAAAATGTCACTGGAAATTTACCAAAGAATTTGAGGCTCGCAACAAAACATGACCCCATACTAGGTGTGTGTGAGTATGTGTGTGTGTGCGAGAGTGTGTGCGGCTGGCTATGTAAATTTCTCAATTAGTTGCACAAACAAAAGCAACGAAATCCATTTCTCGGTGTCATTAATCATGAGCAGCCCAACTATCGACCAAGTGTCTAGCTGTCATACCCATCGTAGAGCCATCAGCAACAGCCACAGCCACAGCAACAACAACAGCAACAGCAACAACATCGAAGCAACTCAGCAAGAGTCCAGTTGCAGTTGCAGTTCCAAATTTGTTGGCCAACTAATGCGCATAACCGAGTCGAACACACGCGCAGAGGTTAAAACTACATTTTCCCAGCAAAGTGTTATCGATAAATTTACGTAAAATTCACACACAAAAATATTTGTAAAATTGCTGTTTTTCTTCGTAATTCAATTTTTCGCATCACTTTGCATTATTCAGATTAATTTGAACCCAAATAACAAACGGTGTATGGAAATATTACTCATACGACAAGCTTTAGAAACGTGGTAGAGACTGCGTAAAGTAAATTATTTTAATTTACTGTAATTTCTGTTATTTAAACCGCAAACAACGATTAGACTAAAATTATAGAGAATTTCTTTTATATAATCTAAAAACGGATTTGAAATCAATAAATGTCAAGGAATGATAATAGAGCTTACATGACAAGAAAGTAAATCGAATTAAATAAAATTCAATAGCTGACAAATAATTTTAAATTGAAAATCGCGAGGGTCATTGGTTCATAATCATTTAGGAGAGCGACACCAGCTTAGTAAGAGGAGTCGACTAAAATATGCCCGGTAGAAACTTTATCACAGCTTTTATTTGGTAAGTGTAAACTTTGCTGTTGGTTTGTTTTGATTGCGATGCGAAAAGTTTAAGCTAGCGCCACTTTTGGCATGCTTACAGAAACAGCAACAAATGCAAGTAGCAACAAGAGCAGCAGCAGCCGCAACAGCAACAAGAACAGCAGCAACCACGAAAGCAGCATCGACTCTGTCACATAGTCAAAGTCGTTGCGCTCTCTTCACTTCATATTTTACTCTCAGTTTTACTCTCTCGTTCGCGCGCTCTCTCGTTGTGCAGTTCTGCAGCGATCATTTTCGGCTGGTGACTCTTGGCGCTCTTGCGCTCTCTTCGTCAGTCGCACTCTCGCTCACAGACACGACGACGACGACGGCAACGTCAACTGCGGGCTCGGGGCCACGACGCCCGCACACATTTTCAAGCCTCATTCCATAAACAACTGTGAACGTGAACGGTAACGGTGCGTGCAGTGTGTGTGTTTGACTTAAAACTCAGATCCGATCGTCGGCGATCGCTACGCTTCCCATACCCACAGTATTGCCATCCCCCATTCGAGTTAACCTAATCCCAGCTAAAACTAAAAACTGAAGCATCCAACACGAACGAACAGTGGTGACAACAAGTGCCCAACAAGTGCCCAACAAATGTGACAAAGCGATCAATAATTCTATTTTCATTTTCGATTTGCTCCATCTATTTTTATAGTTTTCTCCTTGTTTTTTATTTTACACGTTGTTTTTTTTTATTATTTTTATTTGTGTGTGTGTGTGTGTGTGTGTGTGTGTGTATCACAGAAGAGCAACATTTTGTGTAGTATTTAAAACATACTTTGGCATTGTTGGAATCATAGAAATTACTAATCGCGTGAAACGTGCTTAATTCATCATTTCGATTAATTACATTACAATTTTCATATGTTTCTTTGCTGATTTTGTGTGTGTGTGTGTGTGTGTGTGTGTATGTGTGTTTTTTTTTGCGATCGTGCGCCAAAAAGTCTAGCGACAAAACGAAATGTACAAAAGTAAAATAAAAACGTTTTTTTCGTGTGCATTTCTCTTTTGTAGTGGGGAATCGCTTTGGTGTTAGTTTGACCCGATTCCGATTTGAATTTGGACTGTGTGGTGTGGTCTGGTGTGTGTAACCAGCAAGTGACAAAAGCAACAGCAACACCAGCAGCAACAACAATAATACGAAACAAAAACAAAACAAAACAAAACAACGAAAAACATGCGTATCTGTGAAAGGAAACAAAAAGCGGGAGAAATAAAATCAAATAAAATGCACAAATAATACTTAATATTCCATGTACATGCATACTATACTATACTATACTATACTATATATATATATACATATAGACCGATGTTATCCGGACACATACACGCACAATTGTATGTGTTGTGAAACACGCCGCATTTTGTTGTGTTGTTGTTGCTATTGTTACAACAGCAGCAGCAACAGCAACAGGCGCCGATAATTTATAATCTTTTACATTGTATTCATATGAGCATCGTATATAGTCATATACATATATATGTATATATGCGTATTTGTATGCATGTTCACATAGCATGTTGAAGTAATAATAATCTGTTTTTTTTTTGGTTAATGTTACAACGAAATGATAATTTATTCAACATTCATTTATTATAATGTTTTCTTCTCTCTTTTTCTGCAATTGCATTTTTCAACAGTTATTGTACCACTGTGCGTGCGTTTTCTGCCTCCTTTATTACACTAGTTCACATACATAATACACACATATATACATATACATATGTGTGTTGTATGTGCATATAATTTGTTGTTGTCGTGTAAATTGTGACGATATTTATTTTTTGTGTGCGAATCTTTCTTTGTGAACGGGAATTATCTATGCTTATATACGGTATTTATATATGTGAGCGTATACGTGAGTGTGTGTGCGTGCCATGTGAGGCACTTGCAGTGCAACAAGCAGAGTAACAACGAGCTGTTGTCATAATGCCAACAACACCACCAACAACAACAACAACAGCGACGACGAAAAAATGAAAGGCAACAAACGACAAGAAAACTTCAAGCAACTAAATAAAATTTAGATAAAACACAGAAAAAAAAAACGTAAACTAAAACCCAAACCAAAACTGGCCAAGTCCACAACAACGATAACAACAACGATTTAGAGCGCGGTTCTCGAAGCAACAACAACAGCAACAACAACAACAACAACAACAGAAACGCGAGCAACAAACGAATTCGTATTTAATATTTATTTGTATGCTAATTTATTTTACAATAATTTGGTATTAACCCAAAATCCAACACCAACAACAATAACAACACCAACAACGACGAAAACCAATAAAACAACTCCGAAAGATAAAACCAACAGCAGCAGCAACAACAACAACAATCGCTGTGTTGACAACAGCAGCAACAACAACAACGCATGCGCAACGACTTTTCTGCGTCTCTTTCTCTTCCACTTTTGATTGTCATCTTCTTTCGCCTGGGATATAAAACAGCAAAATGTAAGTTTTTTTTTCTGTTTTTGTTTTCATTTTAAGTATATTCATAATTTGTTAAATTTGCTGTTGAAAACATGTTTTTAATGCAAATTCAATTGAATTTCGCCGCTGGCAAAAGGGGAGCAAAAATCGCAGTAGAAAAAGAAAAATAAATAGTAGTAGACCATCGAGTTATTGGCTGACTGTTGTCAGACATTTAGCAGTCACTGTCGGGCATATCCTCAACATTTTACCACAGGCCTTGGGCGCGACCAAAATCCTTGGGCTTTACCCAGCATCTGGCCGTAGCCGCAGGGTTCTTCAGCAAACCATTTGACTTCTCTTTAATTGAGGGCAAGTTGCGCCTCTTTTCTGTGGCTGCGACTGCGACGCGGACGCGGATGCGGATATGGATGCGGATGCGGATATAATGTCGTATAGTAAGGCAGGCGACAGACGGTCGCTCGATCGGTCGATTTGGTCGTCGTTGGCCGGTTTCGCTTTCGGTCGCAAAACGAAATCCGCATGCTACTCATAGGTGTTACTTTCGATGATGATGAGCCAAGCAACGGTTTATGAGAGGCGCTTAATGACAACCACAACCAGCTGAGCTGAGTTGCGTGGTCACATGAAATATCAATTTAAGAGTCACCTACAGTCATGCCTCGCTTTAACAGACTGCGATTGTATTTGTTGTTATATAATTCTTGTCTCTTTCATAACTCATTCACTTTATACTCTACACATTGACATCTGAATTAAAATGAATTAGCTACGATTTTGAATAGAACAACAACAATAAAAATGCTAATCAAGTTTTCTAAGAATACGCAACAAAAAGAACTACAGTCACAGATTTACATTTCTGAATATAACAAATAAATAAATAAGCAATACAAGAAAAAATGAAATTATTTAAATTTTCAAGAATATTTTGAAAGAATAATTGATAACATAAAATGAAAAAATTGCCGCTCAATTTTCATTCATAACTTTAACTAACTAAAAAATAATAGATTTCAAAGCAAGCGGTTTTTAAAAAATGGGTGGATTATAAAAAATGTTTTGCCACGTAACATACTATATCAATATACCAAATATAGTCTCCGTCAGTTTTAGTATTTTTGAAGTATATTAATTGGTATATTATACATATGTAGTAATATACCAATATACCAAATATACCATTAGTATTTTCCAGTAATTTGGTATATTTTATATTTAGTACTATAATTTTATCAATATACCAAATATGTCCGTTTGGTATATCTTAGTATTTTTGTAGTATATTAATTTGGTATATTTTAAGAATAATACTACACTGTTTTCCTTTTATTCACTATTGGTAGGAGGCACACACAACCGAAAACTACAGAGTATCTACAATTCGTATTATAAACTATTAGAGAAATATAAATTGAAGCAAATTAGCTGGTGAATTATGTGGCTAAAGAATATAATTAAGTTGGTTACGAACTGCAATTATATTTAATGGCGTATGTTAAGCTAGTTTATACCAGTTGGTACTTTAATATTTTTGTTATGCTTAGCTCAATCCTTTCTCTTGGATTTCCCTACCAAATGACAACGTGTTTTGTTTTGGTAGCTGCGAACATTCGCACTCAAAGTCGAAAGATTTGCTAGATGGAAGAGGTTTTTAATGGCCCATTGAACTGATTGACCTTCACATTTTGGCTTATCAGTCAAATATTTGGCAAAACAACAAAAGCTCATATGTTCATAATATTGCGAAGCTGCTAATGATCATGGCGATGGCGATGGCGATGGCGATGGGAATGGGAATGCTAATGATGATGTCAGGGGCGTTATCAGTGAAATAGATGTGCTTCAGACCACAGGCAAACCGATCATTTCCGTTAATCAAATGCCAGCCCCTATCTAAGAGAGACAGCAACTGAAAAGAGGGACACAACGTGTAATGGTATTTAACATTTGGCAGGCAGTCAAACTGTGAAATTGGTGACATCCGATGCGAAGCTTGAATGCCACCGCGAGTCTAATCGAATCGAGTCGAGTCGAGTCGAGTCGAGTGTCGACTGTGGGAAATTGTCCGCGTGGTCACCAAAATTCATTAGACGCATTAGAAAGTGTTACAAACAGCACGCAAATCAAATTAAGTACTGATAGGCGGACACCACACACATACACACACACACACACACACAGCACTCACACTACTCACACCTATACTCATCACTCACTCCCATAATCATCACTCAGAGAACGAGACACTCACTCACATTCGGAGTAGAGTGTGAAAATAAATCAGCAACGACGAGACACGAAATTCTCATTTTCGTGAGGCTTTCAATTGCCGTGGTCTATTCCCTCCCCGCATTTTAACTGCTCCCTGCCACAATTTGATTTAAGCTAAAGGCGCTAGCTTCGAGGCCCTAATCAGCCAATGGAGCACATTCGAAATGGCCATTAGCAACTCGACGAATTTCTGGAATTCTACTTCGACAACAGCAACAGCAACAGCAAAATCCGAAGGAATGCACAATACGTGCCTTAAGACTTGATATCAATGACCTCAGCTTCCATCTTATGTTACTCCCTCTCTCACTCCCTCCCCCTCCCCCTCCCCATCACTCCATATCTTCTTCAAAATTGCTATGATTTAGACACGAGTATTTTCATTTTCATTTTATTTTTATTTATGGTTTTATGGCTCTTTGCATTCCAAGTACTCACCAAGTTAGATGCTAAACACTCCATCAACTGGGTGTCGACTTTCCAGTTCAACTGCTGCAAATAGAAAGAGTTCGGAAAAGGAAATATGAGTTTAGTTGAATTTAATCGCAGGATCAATAAGAAAGTATTCTTAAAGCATTTGTTAAGAAAATGTATGCACACATTTCAATTTTGTTCTTGAAACTTGTTGTGCAATTAAAAAAATGTAAATACTTAAGGGAACTCTTTCGGTTGCATTGTTTTGATTTATTGGCTTGATAGTTTTTCAAATATTTCTTTTCATAATTTCCCCAGAGAATAAAGTCTTTGTTGCTTATATTCAACTAATATATTAAAATTTTGCATTGTCTTTTTTAAAATTGTGTTTGTATTTCAGTAGAGAAGATAAGCTTTTAATTTATTTGCTAAATAATCGAAATAAACGAGAGTGTGTGATTTTAAATAAAATAACCAATTTCCAATGGCTTCACGAATCAAACTGTAAGCTCAACTTTTGTTGTTATTTTATTCATTTCAATACTGCACTTAAGCTTTGAGTTGTCATCACGAATATTATATTTTTAATTCGGAGATTTGTTTTAATCTAAATGTAAATTAAATGAATTGTCAGCTCAATTTTGTTATTGATTTCAAATGTGCACTCAAGCATTGAGTTGCCATTTAAGATTTTCTAATTTGAGTTAAAGAAATTAAAATTTGGTTTTTTTGAAATGTTACGTAGTGAGAAAAACACTTTTTGTTATATTTTTGTCTTAGCTTAATTTTGTTATTATTGTTTTTTAATTTGAGAGGTGAACTTTACTTATAATTCCTATTTTTCTTGATAGCGTTCAAATTCAAAATGCAAGCTCAATTTTGTTATAACACTTGAGATGCAATTTAAAGAAAAATTTGAATTAAGGAAATGATATATGAATTAATCTAAATCAATGGCTATGATCCTATTTGTATATTGCTTTATATTTTGATTTAAATTTCTGACAACTTTATTTTTAATTGGAAATGAAGTTGAAATCCAAATTGTAAGCTCAAGTTGCGTATTTATTTTATTTATTTAAAAACTAAGCATTGAGTTGCTGTTAACGAAATTCTAATTTAAGCTTTTAATTCAAATGTGTATTAACTTAAATGTAAATTAAATTATAAGGTCTCATTTTTTATTTTCAAAGCAATAAGTTGTCAGCTTAACTTTGTTAAAATTTTGTTAATTTCAATGCTGTATTTAAAGGGAATCACTTTAGTTCTAATTCCCATTTCATAATACAGATTAAAAGCTAAGTTAAATTTTGTTATAAGTTCATTTATTCCAATACTGCTTAAAGAAATGTTTACATTAAATCTAAAAAAAATAGGATGGAATTTAAATCTATTTTCCTTTGTTAAAATTTTGTTAATTTCAATGCTGTATTTAAAGGGAATCACTTTAGTTCTAATTCCCATTTCATAATACAGATTAAAGGTTAAGTTCAAGTTTGTTATAAGTTTATTTATTCCAATACTGCTTCAAATCTAGAAAATAGTATGGAATTTAAATCTATTTCTTCTGCATTTGAATCAAATTTAAAATGCCACGCTGCAAGAGCAAACTCGTGGCATCGCAATTAGTTTCACTTTGTATTAAAACATAAAAATGTAAATTTGTTGGTTGGCAAGACAAGAATACAGTTTGTTTATGGTTTGATTGTTTGTTGTTGTAGGTGGAAACTTAATAAGCTAAACTGTACACGACTGTTTTGGCCTTCCAACTGCCAACTGCCAACCGCCAACTGACCCAGCAAGTGTGCGAGTGTGTGTGTGTGTATGTGTGTGTGTGTGTGTGCAAGTGTGTGTGACTAAATGGAAATGCCAAAAGGTAGACAGGTTGGAATATACCCGTTAGCGTAGCATAGAATAGCTCCAAGTTCTGTGCACTGTAGCGTTGCATAAGCCGCGCTTCTGCCCCCTCTGCTTGCCCCTCTCACCACCCCCACCCCCACTCTCTGACTCATCTCTGTTCCTCTCTTTGGCACTGTGTTGGCCAGTTATTTAAGCATGAAATGCCGCCACAGGGTGGCTGCCTAGCTCGCAATGCGATGCGGCTTGTGCCGCACTCTGAGTCATCGTCGTCATCATCATCATCATCATCATCATCATCATCATCATCGTCGTCGCAGTCCGCCCGCTTAAACGCAGCGATGCGTCAAAGTGTCGACGAATGTCGCACCGAATCCGGGGGCAACTTCGACCACTGGCCAAAGGGGAGAGAGAGAACAATACTCGCGGCGATTTGATTGCGGCAGCGCATGTTACGCTTTTGTGGTCATCGTTGTTGTTGCCACTGCTGGCGGAAGCAGTAAACAGTTTGGGGCAACAGTCGGCGGAGGCAAAAATTGGTGGCACGACGGAAAAGAGGAGGGGGTGGTTGCGGGAGGAACAGCGTCTAATCACCGCCGATCGCTGGACTTGAGTTCTCTCTCCCTCTCTCTCTCTCTCTCTCTCTCTCTCTCTCTCTCTCTCTCTCTCTGTCTCTGTCTCTGTCTCTGTCTACAGGTGCATTATTTTGTTGGTGTGCTGGCTTGCTTGGCTGCCTCATTTGATGCGTCTTCTACCTTCTGCAGCAGCAACAGCAACAGCAACAACAGCTATTACAATGCGACTTTTTATTGTTCTTGTTTGACTCCGCTCGTAATTTACATTACACTCCATGGCCGACAGTCGTCGTTTGTCTTTCTTTATGATGCCTCCACGTTGTCGTCGCAGTAAGAGAAAGAGAGGGAGTCAGCAAGTGAGAGAGAGAGAGAGAGAGAGAGAGAGAGAGAGAGAGAGAGAGAGCGAAGGGTGAGGAAACCTTCTTCTTCCGCTGCCAACAGCAACTACTGCTGTTGCTGTTGCTGCTGCTGCTGCTGCTGCTGATATAAGCCAAAGCTCAGCTCGACGTCACAGCTGAATGCGTCGCTGCTACTTCCGCTTACAATTGTTTTTTATTATTACACTTTATTACACATTTTATATTCCGTTTTCATTTCTATTTCTGCTGCCGTCGACATTGTTGTTGCTGTTATTATTGTTGTTGTTGTCGCTTCTGTTGGTAAATGATTTAATTATTTTAAATTCTTGTTTTTGTTTTCGTTTGGCTTTTTTTTTTTTGTTTTTTGTTCATTTTTCATTCGCTGTTACTTGTTTCTTGTTGGAGTTTGGCCACATTTGCATGTGCCAGCGGCCACGCCTCCTACGCCCTACACTCACACTGACACTCGCTTTTGGCCGCGCTTCTGCTTGGCATATTATTTGGGAGGATAAGCATAAAAATAAACTGAAAATTAAACGTTGTCAACCGCAAATGTGACAAGCACTTAATTTTCATGCATGTAAAGTGCGCTCGCAAAAGTGGAAGTGGATGGCCAAAAGCAGCAGGAAGGCAACCATGCAGGCAAGAGCCTGGCTAGGATTGGCCAGCAGGATATAAAGGCTACTACTAACTGTCACAGCATCAAGCCACAGGCGACACACTATTCCCATTTACTATTTGCCATTCAACAACGCCCCAAGAACTTGTTGGTTGTAGATCCGCATCGAAGTGGGATAAAGACTTTTTCTCACACACTATGTTATTATTGGCTATACATTTCTATGAAACAATAGTAAATTATATTGTCTAAGCTAAGAGTGTTATTTTTATGCTAGAAAATATACCATAAATATTCTGTATTAATTCATGTTAACAAATATTCAGTATTTTACTACATTCTTAGTATTTTATTTCTTTTTGAAATTTTTATTTCATTCTTTTTTGCAATTAATTTCCAATTCACAATTTTTATTGTGCTAGAAAATATATTAAACATATTCTATATTACTCAGTATTTTACTTCTTGTGTAGTATTCTTTTCCTTTTGAAATATTTTCTTTCGTTCCTTTTTACAATTAACGTTACAGTTTTATATTAAATTAATCTAATGAAATTGGTTACAATAGACTTCTAGAAATGTAGAAACGATTTCATAATGGAAATATATTTTTGGAATAGCGTTTAAAAGACAAAATTTAGAATATTCTAGAATATTAAATGATAATAAAATACTGTCTTAAAAGCTAATCTATTTTAATAATCTAATAATATAATTAATTTGAAAATGTGCCGTTTTTATTGTATTCTGAAATCAGCTAAAAAGTTTCTTGAATTTACAAATTAAGTAAAAAAAAAAATTAAAATCATATTTTTAAATAATACTTTCTCTAAGTTTGTACTGATGTTGTTGAGAATTTATATTTTATAATGATTTAATTTTCATTTAATTTGTTATATATATATTTATGGAATATGAATGATTTAACTTTTTCTGAGATCTTTTTTACTTTTCCCTATGAAAACGAGTGATTCTCTTCGTAATTCTCTTCGCAATTCTCTTCGCCATTGTCTATTTTCTTTATCTATATTTTATAATGATTTAATTAGGCAGTTAGTAATTAAATAATTTTTCATTTAATTTGTTAGGTATATATTTATGGAATATGAATGATTTAACTTTTACTGAGCTATTTTTCACTTTTCCCTAAGAAAATGAGCGATTCTCTTCGTAATTCTCTTCTCCTCTCAGTTCTCTCTAGTTTGTTTATAGTTCTTTACCCAATTAGCTGCTTAGTTCTCTCTGCTCGCGTTTTTTTCTGCAGCATGTTGACAAATTTGTTGGCTGCGCCATCGTTTCCATGAGTGCTATGCACCTGTTCTAGCACTCGCCCCTCCAACGCTGTCATCCCCTTTCCCCCCTTTGCAGCCATCAGCATGCATATGGCATTCAGGTGTATACGTAAACGTGTGTGTGCGAGAGTGTGTGTGCAGAGTGTGTGTGTGTGTCAAGTGTGAAAGCATATGTTTTTACAATGGGCAACGTGATGGGCACTGAGTGGAGAGTGGAGAGAGAAGAGTGGAGAGTGGAGAGTGGAGAGAGGAGAGAGGAGAGCAGGACGAAGCAGAGCAGAGTAGCGTGTGTTGTGGCTTCTGAATGGTACTTGTTGACGGTGCAGCTGTGGGCGGGGGGATGGGCAGCGAATAGTAGTGGCAGGGGAAGTGGACGGATAGGACAGAGCAGGGCGTGGCAGGTTAAGGGGCCACGAGTCATGGGCATTAAAGGGAAGAAGGGGAAACGAGGAGGAGGAAGCTGGATTATTCACATTGTGCAATGCAGTTTTCGGTGTATGCAAAATGAAAACGCGTGTTTTTGCTCGCCACACTTGTCGTTGTTGTTGCAACGCGTTGTTGCTGTTGCTGTTACCATTCGTGTTGCTGTTGCTGTTGCTGTTACTAGTGCCAGCGGCAACACCGACGCCTCGTTGCCTTAGGGACAACTGCAAGGGCTTTGCGCGGGAGAAGAGGGAGGAAAGGGTGTTGTTGCCGTTGGGTTATGGCTGTTTCGTTGATTGTTTGTCAGCCGAGGAAGTGAGGGGAAGAGACGTGAAGAGGGGGCAAAGAGACAACATCGACGTTGGCATCCGTTACAGCTGTTTGCGGTAGCCAGCGATGTTTTGGTTGACAATTCTCGTTTGGATTTTTGGCCTTTTTATCATATTTTGTTGTTTGTGAATGCTGCTTGCCTACCTCCCATACCCCTCTTTCCTTTCCTCCACGCCCTTTGCTGCCATTGTCGCCTGTCGCTGTCGCTGTCGCTGTCGATGTTGCTGCTGTTGTTGTTAGGGTTGTTTATTATGCAGTATGTTGCGTTTGGGGTTTTCCTCTGTGTGTGTGTTATTTTTTTTTTTTTAATTTTATGACTGCGAAAACAACAACAATAAATGCTCGACAACAACAAGTACGGCGAATAACAAACAACATAATTCCATGATCTCATTACCAAAAATGGGATGTGGTCACACTGCCAGTGGCATGCCTCAAATGCGCGTACGTGTCGCCGGCGAGATAAACATTTATGAAACTGTTGGATCAACAGTCGCAAAGCGCCAAAGAATTGCATGCCCCGATAATGCTGTGCATCGCTCTCTATCTCTCTATCGGGAATGTTGTTGAGGTAATCTATGGCAATTTGTTCCTTCTGTTACTTTTACTTGCTGTCAAAGTAATCATTCTTCTGTTCTGATTAAAACAGAGCTACCCATTTTTAACAAATGCAAAAAGGTGCGGTATTAATTTCAAAATATACCAAATCAATATACTACAAAAATACCGAAAATATACCAAATGTTATATTTGGTATATTGTTAATATATTGATACATGATGCAAAATATACCATTGAATTCACAATATACCAAACTGTAAGAAGACGTATTTGCCCATACAAAAGTATTTTTTAAATAACTTCTAAATTTTTATATATACTTCAAAATACTTAAAATATATCAAATGTTATAATTGGTATATTATTAATATATTGGCACTTCACTCAAAATATACCATTGTGATAAAAATATACCAAAATAATATACCACAAAATACTGAAAATATACCGAATGTTATATTTGGTATATTGTTAATATATTGATACTTCATTCAAAATATACCATTGGGCTTAAAATATACCAAATTGTAAGTAGACGTCTTTGCCCATACAAAAATATTTCTTAAATAACTTTTTCTTTATATATACTTTAAAATACTGAAAATATACCAAATGTTATATTTGGTAAATTGTTAATATATTGATACTTCATTCAAAATATACCATTGAGTTTAAAATATACCAAATTGTATGTAGACGTTTTTGCTCATACAAAAGTATTTTTTA
Source organism: Drosophila pallidifrons (assembly GCA_023558445.1). Lineage (NCBI taxonomy): Eukaryota > Metazoa > Arthropoda > Insecta > Diptera > Drosophilidae > Drosophila > Drosophila pallidifrons. The sequence goes on from CM042351.1 coordinate 7,445,983, forward strand.
AATAACTTTTGAATTTTTATCTGATAGCAACCAAATTTTCAGAACTCATAATAAGTATAGTTTTTATTGTCTGAACAAAAGTTCGACTCCAGCTTAAAAATTATATTGTTATACTTCTTTATGCAAAACAAACATATATTTTGTACATTTAGTATATATTTATTCAGTATTAACATATAATATTCAGCTATTTGTTTCATGAATATTTTTATATAATTTTCCGTAATCTCTTGCCTGTTTATTTCGCTTTCGCATTGTCTTTGCTTTTCTTTATTGTATTCTTTAAAAGTAATATTCTCCCCTATTGTGTGCTGCCTTACTAATTCTTTGTTCAATATATATTTTGCATTCCACACTCACTATTTATTCAATTCAATTCAGTGGAAAATGTTAGAATGCATTTCTTCTATTCTCCTTAATTCTAGTCTCTGCTTTTTTGTATGGTATTCATCGCCTGATCGCTGCTTGTCATGGCATACTTGACTCGACACCAACACCAACCAGATGCTCAGGCTCAGGGCTGTTGCTGTTGCTGTTGGGTTGGTTTTGGGGGGCGCATAGCGAATCAGTTGCAACAACAATGCAACGATACAAAGACAACAACAACGACAATCGTTGTAGGAATAACAACAACAAGAACAACAAGACGAAGAATATCTTGTGAGCAGTTGTGAACGACGGGGCCAAGAGTCGAATTATGTGAGAAATGTATTAAAATTTGTTGCGACAGCGAAATGCAAGCAAGCAAATTGTCAGCAACACTTCCCCTTCCCCCTCCCCTCCCACTCTTTGTTGTTGTTCTTGTTGTTGCTCTACAACTATCACTGCTGCCCTCTGCTTTATGCTTCATTCCTCATTCTCGCGCGCTTCATGCTTCATTCTTCATCAGCAATCGCCCACACCAATGCCAGCGATTGCAGCGGGGCCAAAGTTGTTGCAGCTGCAGCTGCAGCTAGTTGTTGCTGTTGTTGTTGCTGCTGCTGCTGCTGCTGTTTGCTGCTTGCTGTGTGGCATCTTCTGCCGCAGTTTCCCATGAACCGATGGCGCCCTCTTTGCTGAATGGGCGATTGGCCGTGTGACCGATGCTGACATGTTGCTGATGCCTCAAAGCAGCAACAACAACAACTATGGCAGCCGCATTGTTGCCAGTTGTTAACTTTGTGTGCTGTCAATGATTTTGTGGTTCAAGCAATTCAATTGAAAATGCAATGGCATTAGGCGATGACGATGACGATGACGCGAACGCTGTCGACGCTGACGATGCTGACGACGACGATGACGACGACAACGTTGCTCATGATGATGCAGATGATGATGATGTTGCGCACGAAACAATGCGAGTCATGGGTGGGCCATGGATCGGACCAAAGCGGGCCACTGATCACGACAAGCAAGCAACCAAGCAAGCGGCAGCCCTTCATTGTTGTTGCTGCTGCTGTTGCTGCTGCTGCTGTTGCAGTTGTTGTTGTCGTGCATTGGAACGTGAGATGGCAGATAAATCAATGCCGGCCACAGCAATAGATAGATGCGGCATTGTTGCTGCTCCACATTCAAAATCATTGAACTAATGAGCGAGCCTGCCATTCGATTGCAGTCGCAGTTGCAGCCGCAACAACGACAACAGCAACATGTTGCTGCCGTGTGTCGCCCTGCTCAGCAGCGGCAGCCACTGTGATAAGCACAGCCATAGAAAGTTTAATGACTTTACAAAGGCGCTAAGTGCAAGCGAGATGGATGCAGCAAGGCAGAGAAAGAGAGAGAGAGAGAGAGAGAGAGAGAGAGAGAGAGAGAGAGAGAGAGAGAGAGAGGGGGATGGTGAGTGGGAGACAGAGAGAGAGAGAGGGGAAGAATGCAAAGCGAGAGCGTGCGTAACTTTGTCTAATCGAAATCGAAAACAAACCGCATTAAAAGTCGCAATACAAATACATAGATCAGCAAGCACACACATACACACACACACACACACACACAACAAAGTCGCTTGCTCGGGGGGAACGTTGACCTCCATTAAAGTGATCGTGCAACGGCCCTAACGCCAGGAGCCGGAGGAGGAAAAAGAGGCGAAAAAGGCGGTGGGCGAGTGGGGGGGGGGAGTGGCGTAAGTGCATTTGTGGGAGTGTCAACGGGAAGGGGCGAGTTATGCTGTCAAGCAGATTACGACAAAGCTTTAGCTTTAATACAGCCATAATAAGCAATAGCAATAGCTTTATACTACGCATACTTGGCTTTATGTTCGTTGATAATGATTACACAGAACTCTGACCCACAGCGCTTGCCTCCCCTTCCTCCATCCCTAGCTCCCCGTCCCCGTGCCTTGGCTGAGCAAAGTTCTCCACGTAGCTCTTGCTGTGTCTCGTTTTTTCTACTTCTTTTTTTTTTTTTGGCTGTCCCTGACATCACAACATCCCAGCTCAGAGCTCTGAGCTCAACTCCAGCTGAGAACTGAGAGTTGAGAGCTGAGACTTCTCCTTGTCATTGTCAGTTGCAATTAATTGAGCTTTAATCATGTCTTGGTCGCCCGTCAAGCAATCACTTTTGGTTTTCCAACTGTTGCAATCGTCGTCTGTCGTCCGTCGTTCACCCCAGCTGCATTCAAGTGCCAGTTATGAATAGTATACAAATTATGCAGTCAATTCGAATTCGAGTGCGAGTTCGAGTTCGAGTTTGTGTTGGAGTTGACGTTGACGCTGACGTTGTGAATATGTTAAATGATGCTTCTTTCTTATTGCATTTTGAGCAACGTTAAGTATTTCATAATTAATCAATCGCAATCGATTTGATGCGCCACGTTTTCGATGCATTGCATTCTCGTTCGTTAGCACCTTTTTAGATGCTGCCTGCTGCTGCGCTGGGTACAGTTCGTGAAGAGCTATTTAGCATAGACACGAATCCAGGGAACAGTTTAGTTCTTTGCCTGAGAACAGTTGTGCATTTCCGAGAACGCTAGCCACACTTTTATATAAACACAAAAAGAGAACTCTTACCATTCTCATCTTTTGTGTGATATCAATATAAACAGGAATCCTGGGAACAGTTTTGTTCTTTGCCTGAGAACAGTTGTGCATTTTAGGCAATTTAGAGAGCGTTATCTAGCATTCGCTCTTGCACTTTGTTAACATCCGGTTAACTGTTTTTGTGTAGTCATAAATCTTGGGAACAGTTTAGTTCACTCTGAGAATAGTTGTGCATTTTAGGCAATTTCGAGTGCGTTATCTAGCATTCGCTCTTGCACTTTGTTAGCATCTGGTTAACTGTTTTTGTGTGGTATTTATATAGTTATAAATCTTGGGAACAGTTTAGTTCACTCTGAGAATAGTTGTGGATTTTAAGCAATTTTGAGTGCTAGATAAAAAACCTCGTCTTTTGTGTGGTATTATTATAAACCAGAATCGTGGAAAAAGTTCTCTGCCTGAGAACAGTTGTGCATCTTAAGCAGAGTTGTGCAATAAATTTCAACACTTTAACAAAAAACTCTTGCCCTCTTGAGGTCGGCACACTCCATTCTAATGTTTAGCCATGTTAGCATCTGGTTATCTGTTTTGTTGTGTGGTATTCCCCTGGGACCTGTTTGCCAGCCTCAAGTAAAAGTTCTAAACTGCTCGCCAACTGATGAATGGCTTGATATATTTATGAGCGTGTACTCGTCGTCGACGTGTATTTTATGTAGCCGCAACTCGTTATACTCCGCAGTACACACATCGAGTATTCGTATTCCCTTCTCCTGTGTGACTTCGACTGCGACTTCGACTGCGATTGCGACTGTTCCCGGGTCGTAGCACCCATCCGGATTCTTTTCCCTCTGCACTGCAGTCTCAGCAGCTGCAGCAGCGAAAAAAGTTTTCATTGTTCATAAATTTTAACGTACTTTGCTATAATGATATAATAATCATTTTATTTCTCATTGTTGTCCCCCGGAGTTTTGCAGCAGTTGGTTTCGCGCTTGGGATTCTCGCCTTTTTTTCTTGTTTTCATATATATATTTTTTTTGTTTTTGGTGCTGGATTGTCGCCGTTTTATTGCCATAAGAAAACATCTACAAATTTGCGTTTAATTTAAAAAATTAATATGTATTTTGTTGTCGTTTTTTGCATAAGCGCAAATTATGAACAGCAATAAAAAGTAACAAAAAATAAAAACACTGCAAGGGAGATCGCAACGGCAAAAAAAAAAAAAAGAAATCAAGTAAGAAGAGCTCTCTACGAAGTAACAAAGATTTTATACACTTTAAAGAGTTATGAAAGCGATTGCAATGAAAAGTATTACGCGAAATGAATTTATTGTTTCGATAAACTCTAAATCAAGTTTTGTTTTCATTATTCATTAGATATATTTTTAGTTTGCCATCCTGTTCTATCTAATGTATGCTGTGTTCTATGCAAATCGAAAGTGTTTTTTAAAACCTTTTATTCTTCTTTAAATTTGTTGCATAATGCTGCTGATAATTGCGATGCTCGGTGCGAAAGAGTATGGCGAAAAAAAATGCCAAAAAATTAATAAGAAGACGACAAAACTGAAAGATGATTGCAAAAGTCTGGAAGTGGAAGCTGTCAGCAACAGCGACGTCGACGTCGACAGCGACAGCGACACCGACGTTGACGTCGACGTCGACGTCGGCAGAGGCGACATTGCTTGGCGCTAATTTGATTTTTGTTGCTTTTGCGGCGCCTCAGCGACTGCAGCTGTTGCAGTTGTTGTTGTTGTTGCTGTTACTGTTGTTACTGTTGTTGCTGTTGTTGCGGTTGCTGCCGCTGCCGCTGCTTCAGTTGTCTGGGGAGTTACATTTTGACATTTAAACGTGTTTTTGGCACTTGACGGCATTTTTAGCTTGCGGCCCGTTATTGTTGTTGTCGCCGAGTATTTTTTCTTTATATAAATTTTTTTTTTTTTTGGCTTTTTTATTGCTCAATTTTTATTATCTCTCTTGATTTGCGCTTTGCTGTTTTTATAGCGCCGTTCGTCGTTCGCCACTCGCCACTCGCCATTCGTCGCCGTCTGTTTGCCTTTTGTACAAGTTTTCACCAATTTGGCCCACAGCTGTAACCCTTCCCCGCACGCCTCTTGCCCATTCCCCGACAATAGGGAGAACCTGAAAATCTGGTGTCCACTCATAGGCGTCATAGAAATTTCTCGCCTGAATGCAAATTTTACTTTTATTGTTTCATGTTTTTGCAATAACAGACAACAAAAGAAGCAAATTGATTGCAGCTCTGTTTGTTTGGGGCACCCTCATGAAGGACCCAACAAACACACAAAAGGCACACACATACGCTTTGAAGGAAAAAAATAAATAAAGTTCCTTGGTAGCGGGCCGAAAATTGAATGTCAACTTGAATGGCAAAACCTGTTTGATTTCCAAATCAACCGAATCCAAATAAAGCAAACGCACATCACAGATTGAAATAGACACAAAATATTGCGCCAAGAAGGGACAGAAAAAGTACGACAGCCAGAGCGAAAGAGAGAGAGAGAGAGAGAGAGAGAGAGAAAGAGAGAGAGTGAGTGTGTGGGTGGGAAAAAGAGAAAGAGGGTTGAGCATCGAGAATCGGGTTCAGTTATCGATTTGGGGGGCAAACGCTCATCGAGGCGTAGAATTAAACTGTCAAATTCAACAAATAACTGGATTTGTTACATTCAATGCCATTACGTATACGTACCGTATGCCAGTGCACAAAGATGCCTAAAAAAACATTTGGCCTCATGATGAATTTTTTCGCCTCCTCACTTAAAGGCAAGCGCACTTTCAGTGGAAAAACAAGCTGATAACCAGCTTAAAACACAAAACAACTTTAATCGCTGTCGGAATTGGTTGTGTTAAATTTGATGTAAAGAAAAATAAAACTAAGTCTTATGGAATCATTCTATATCAAGGTCATAAACACAGCCGATAGACGCCACACATAACGCCCACACGCTTCCTCTCCACAACAAGAAAAAAAAAACTTCCATTCCTATCAGCAGTAATAGCAACAATAAATTCACTTTTTGCGCTTTCAACATCATTTCGTGGTACGCATTAACCAATTCTTCGCTTTAATCTCGAGAAAACAGGAAGAAATAGAACAACTCGAATAGTTTAATCTCTCCTAAAAACAAATAACTAAACTATGTTTTTTACTGCGTATTGAAACTATTAGAAATTTGAAAGTGAAAGAAGAGCTTGCAATTGAAAGGCTTCATTTTTTAAGTCAGACCAAGGATTAATCTTATGTTGAAAGCTTTAAGCTTCTTAGAGGTGAATTTAATAATAAAAAAAGTTTAAAATTGTCTCAAGTTACACGTTTATAATTGAATCACGATGAGCTTTATGCAGCTTTAAAAGATAAGTCGTATATTGAATAAGGGAAGGAAAAACAAGCTTAAAGCTTCCTTAAAAAGACAGGCGTTAATAACCTATAAAGTTTTTTAAAAATGTATCCTACTTATGAGTGGAAATCATTAAGCTATACATATAAAATTATATATTAAATACTAGCTGTGAGCTGCAGAAATAATATTTAATTATGTTACTTTAATGTTTAGCAGAGAAAATTGAAGGAAGCTTAAAGCTTTCTTAGGCGTTGAAATTCTGAGAGATGCCCTGAAAAAGTTTCACTCAAATTTGATATTTCAAAGCTAACTTAATCGTTGTGCTGAGATCGTATATTCGTTGTTTAAAGATGTAACTCTGCATTGAAGTATTTACTTTAGCGAATATTTGTAGTAGACCGAGCTTTTAGCAGCTTTAAGAGTTTGCAAAATCTCAGTCGACATTTAACGTTTGATTAATCCAATGTTTGCAAATAAACCATTAATTTCTGTCCCTTTTTTATTACAGCAATCCCGCAGCTGAGAGCTGACTGAGCGAGCAGGGAAGCAAAAAGGGAATCGGGAACTGGGAACTGGGAATTTGGAGCTGGTTATAGGGCGCACCCACATCCTGTCCAGGGAGGAGCAAAACTGTTGGCGTTGCATTTGTTATTCCTGTTTTCCAATTTTTTGTTTTTTTTTTTTTTGTTGTGTCGTTCGTGACATTTATGTCGCCTGCATTGGGGTGAGTACACGCATTACAATCAACAACAAAAAAAATGTGGTACAGTAAAGCAGTGCTGCAACGAACTGCAAGCGTGAAAAAATGAAATGTGTAAATTGATAGATGGTTCGATGTAGCGTTGTTCGACTGTAGCACATAAATAATTTTGATTTTTGTTAATTTGTTGTTTTCGCGCATTTTCTGCTGATAATTTTCGAGCCCATAAATTGCATAAATATTTTGCCGACGTTCGACTTTGTGGAGAGCGGGGAGCGGGGAGAGCGAGAGGGAGGTGTTTGCTCTTCGCTGTTCGCTGATTGAGAATGGGCAAACTTCCCATTTTGATTGAATTTCATTTAATTTCGTTTTATTCTTTAACGCGTTGTTTTATTTTCGTTTTTTTTTGTGGTTTTTTCGCGCTGATGTTTTAGTTGATTAAACACAACTGTTTACGCGCAGCCCTTTTCACTGTCCCACCCCCTCCGGCTCCCCTTCCCCCTCGCCGCAGACGTTTGCCTTACGTTCGTTTTACGCTTTTTGCTGGAAATGCATTTCCCAGTTTTCCAGGCAGCACTTTTCCACGACGCGGCTGTTTCTTTATCACAATTGCCATAAATTACGCGCACCGAAAAATCGTAATAAAAAAAAATTGCTGAGCATAAATATTGGCAATATTGTCGTTGTTGCTATCGCAACTTGTTGTTGCTGTTGCTATTTACGTTGTTGTTGTTGTTGTTCTTGGCGCTGTGCATTGAATAAAAATTACAAAATCCAAATTAATGAACTCGCTGTTGTTAAATTGGTTCAATAACATTTCAATTGCGTTGACATAATTTTAATTAAAATAAAATCGCTTACAACAACAACAACAACAACGAGAAGAAGATGAAGGAGCGCAGCTCGAAATGAAAACACACAATGAATTTTAAATCGAGCCGAGCTGTCGAAATTACCGGCAAACGGGGTTAATCAACCAACGAAGTAAGCAGTCGATCGATCGATTGACTGATCGACCAACTGATCGCGAGCTAATCGCATTGCAGGGGGTCGCAATTTGCATTTAATTGCATTTACCAGGGCTGCATGCCTAATTCCCGCACCTAAAACAAAGCATTTGCCACCTTCAGCCAGCGATTTCGATTGCGATTCTCTCCGCCCCCCGAATGCGACTTCAATTTCAGTGCTGTGACTGAGACTTCGACTGAGACTTCGACATCGACTGATACTTCGGCTCTGGCATTGGCGTTGGCGGTGGAACGCACCCGGAAGCGATAGCGAGGCAACCAAATGGTCGCAGTTAACTTGACCATGGGGGGAAAGAACCGGAGGGAGAAGTGAAAGAAACAGGGGCAACGAATGAACCAGAGAGGGAGTAAAAAAACAACGTAAGAAGTGGGAGAAAGAAAAGAATTAAAATATATAACAGAATACTACAAAGTAAACAAAAAAAAAAAAAAAAAAAAAAAAGAATTCACTGATCGTTGACGCACTTGCCACCAGCTTTGGGTATCCCCTCAGCCTCTCCCCCCACGATCAACCCCTTGAGCCAATCTTCTTTAGTCATGTTGCCCCTGAGCAAAAAACAGTTGGCGCTGCTTGCATTGCAAATCTCTCGAAATCAGCACAAAATGCCAGCATACAGACCGTGCTTACATATGTAAATACAAACAGATATATACAGATATATATATATATATACGTATATCTGGTAGTCATCATGTGGCATCTGCATAAATGCATAAATGAGTTGGCTTGAGCTCAAGTGCGATCATATCAGCGAAAGAGCGAGAAAGAAAGACATCAAGAGATCGAGACTGCGTCAGATCTGTAACAAACATATTCTACATACTACATATTTCACTATAAATAATCTGGAGAGAGTATATAAATAGTTTGCTATGCTCGTGATCTAAGCGGAAGTGAGTCAATTTTGTTGTTGTTATTGTTGTTGTTATGAAATTTGCTGTGAAATAAGAGCCTACAGCTGTGTGCTGTGTAATAGGGTTGTCAACGCGTGCAAAGGTTGCCATAGTTCCGCTCGCTGCCAGGGTTGCCAGCTCAGGCAAACAACTTGCTAATTACCTTTCGAAATATTTTCCAATTAATTTGATATGAACTTGTTTTTTGTTTCCGCAAGTGTAACACAAAATTTGCTTTCAGTTTAATTAAAATGTTTCAATTTTCATTGCTAAATGAGTGTGCAAAACTTTTCTACAAAAAAATTATAGTTTTGCACAAACTGTGTAATTGTGTGTGGAATACAAACGATGATTCAATTAAATAGTTGCGAGTGGAAAAATATTAGTTTGCATATTTCATAAAATTATGTAAATTAAATAGAGGAGTTTATAAAGTATTTTCATGCTTATTGTTTGGCATACCCAGCTTAGTCATGCTGCGGGTACAGGGTATGCAGCGTGCTTATCATGAAATTGGCTTGATCGTGACTTCTAGAGAATACTTCGCATAGCAACGCAATTCGTTGTAATATTTACACAAATTGTGCAATAGAATTTCGCCTAATTTTCAATCACTTCAAATTAGAATGAAATATAAATTGAGCATCTTTGGAAATTGATTCGATTTTGTCTCGAAGTGAGCAGTTATTGGCATTCTGAAGAGCAAACAGAAGTGGGCAGACAAAAGAGAGCTTGTGGCCATTTGGAAGTCACTCGATGCAATAATAATAATAATAGCAATTATTTATCAATTAAGCAGTTGCATTTAATTTAATTGAGCGTTGAAGTTTGCCTACGAGTAAATGCCTACATACATATGTATATGTATTTATTTATATTTCATTTCTTCGAATTTGTTGCGACTAAATTTATGCGTAAAACTTCAATTGCGTTCAAAATGCCAATAATTTCCTGCGGTTGTTGTTGCTGTGTTATTGATATATTTTTGTTGCTCTCTGTATGTCTCTGTCTCTCTGAGCTCATGCATATTGCATGTGACAATTTATTTATTGATTTACTTTAAATTCCAACAGCAGCAACAACAACGACTTTGAACTAACTAAACACAAATACAGCGAGTGTCATCCTGCCAAATGTGCCAACAGCAAATTGAGGGAGAGAAAGGGAAGGAGAAATAGTGTGAGACAGAGAGAGAGAAAAGTCTGCTCGCCATTCTCCATTCCCATTCCCATTTGCATTTGCTTTGGCTGCACATTTCCATTTGCTTCACATGGCAAAATGAAAACGTGTCAAAGGTGTTTGCAATTTTGCAGTCAATTGGCATTAATTGAGTGTGAACACAAAAATATTTTGTAAATCGTCGTTTCATTGTACAAGTGTGTGTGTCTCTGTCTGTGTGTTTGTGTGGGGGAGGCTTCCTCCTCTCCCCTACTCTTCTCTCTCTCTCCTCTCTCTCTCTCTCTCTCTCTCTCTCTCTGTTGTCTCACCCAGCGAGTGGCCGCAAAATGTGTCGCGCAATATGCAAATTGATTTGCCGAACAATTCATTTGCAAAATGTGTGTTGCATAAGCCGCAATGAAAATTGAGGCCCAAATGGGAAGCTTTAAATGCAACCGCAATTGCCACATTTTTGTTGCAGTTGCACTAAGCCCAAAACAGCATATCTACACGGATCTCTGATTGTTTGTTGCTCTTGTTGCAATAAACTGCAACCTGCAAACATTTCACCTTCTTTTTTTACTATTGCAAATGCAAAGTGTTTTTTGGCCACCATTCGAAATTGCCACAATTAACCCAAATTTTATTTTTGCGTATTATTTGGCATTTTAATGATTTATTTATGAAATTATAATCAATTTCATTTCATGCAAACCAAAACATGATTTAGCCATAAAAAAAGAAACCTTGGCACATTCCAAATTATCATATATGTAGTTTTATGTTCTTTACATTTATCTTTTTTTTTTGTTGGAGATGCATAAAATATTTGTAAAATTTGTAATTTCATTTGCATTGAATTACATTTGTAATCGTTAACATTCCAATATCTGCATGCCAAATGTGTTTTGTAAAGTGCTGAAAACAAAAATACATATATGTAATTTTAGAATAAATATTTTCAATTGCAAGAAAAATGCAATCAAGTTTGTATTAGTTTTTATTTACAAAAATTTGTCCACTCATAAATATCTAAAATAAAAATCGATTTAAAATTGAAACGAATAATATATAATATGAACATATTCATATCATATATGAAATTAATATTCGGAATGTTATTTGGTATATTTATTACACAATGGTATATTTTAAATGTAGTATTATATCGATATACCAAATCCAGTTATCGGTATATTTTAGTATTTTTAATGTGGTACTGCATCGATATACCAAATATAGCCATCGGTATATTTCAGAATTTTTCGGTATATTTTTAGAATATGGTTTTATTGAAAAAGAGTACCGGGAATCTCACAGTCGAGCACTCTCGGTTGTGGCTTTCTTCGTTGTTTACAATAAATCTAGTATTTAATACTACATTGAATTAAACAGTAAAGAGAGTACGGACTTAGTAAATTGATCTATTATGTGCATTTCAGAATAATCAAACTATGGAATAGTAGAAATATTCCATATATTTTCATAATATATTTCATCCAAAACCCCAACAATTTCTTGTTAAAATCCGAAATGGTATCGTCTGTTAAACATGTTATGTATAATTTATTTGTCAGCTGTCCCATTCTGATCTTAAGCCTGAGCACTTATCCACTCAGAGAATACTCAAGACGTTTGAAGCACCCTATCAATTTATTTGTGGTGCGCAACTTTCACAAGCTAAGCAAATAGAAATCTGTTAGATACTTCTTCTGTAAGAGCAAGAGAAAAAAAGAGTGTGAGAGAGAGAGAGAGAGGGCGAAAAAAAAAAAAACTATTTCGTTGAATTGAATATCGATTCACACCACGTTCCACCCACAATACAATAGTTGAGCGGTTAATTTGGCAATTTTCTATTATTACATGCCGCCCACAAAGCAACCACAAATCAAAAAAAAAAAAAAAAGAGAGAAAGAGACAAACACATGCACGTACTAATCAAATATGGCACAAATAAAGGTTTGGCCTTGAATTTTGCGTAAAGAAAAAAAAATAAACAAAAAAAATAAAATAAAATAAATAAATGTGCCACAGAGCTGGGGTAAACAACAACAGCAAATAATAAACAATTGTTTTCTCTTTTTTTTCATTTATTTATTTCATTGATGTTGTTGTTGTTGTTGCTTGCGGCTGGTCACGAATCTCCGTTTGACGCTGTTTGCTCATTTTGCGGCCCTTTGCGTTGCGAAAATTACATAAAATACAATTGACAAAAACGCGCTAAATGGAGAATTCAAAGCAAACCGTAACGCAGCACACGCACATTGCATTTGAAATTGAATTTGATTTAATTTTCGATAGCTGGCAAATGCATTTCATCAATGCAAACGCGGCTTATTTTAATTAGTTGGCTAATATCCACAGACGGAAGGTTGAAAAGAGAGAGAGAGAGAGAGAGAGGGAGAGAGGGAAGCCCGCTGTGTAGGCGGGTTTTTTGGTCGGGTTTCAGTTGGGTTTCATTTGGGTTTTGGCCCCAAGGCCATTCGGGGGATGGGGGAGAGAGACCCACAAAAATTCAGCTGCGCCAGTTCCGGCAAAAGTCGCTGTCCGTTCGCATGTTGCCAAAAGTTGACACTATACTATACACATACATCAATTTGAGTGTGCGTCTGTTTGCTTTTTATGATTACTAAATCTACTAATTGGTTTGGCATTTTATGGTCGCCTGTCGCTTGTCGTTTGCTCTGTTCGCCCCCTTCTCTAAATGCCCTTTACAGAATTTTGAATATAATTCAATTTGAGAATAAAAAGTATGAAAAAAAAGGGGCACAGCTTTTTTTTACGAGTGCCTCTCTGTTCCGGCACACACACAATTGGAATGTATCTCGGGGAGTTATAAAAACAAAGAGAAGTGTCGTTAAATGTGTTTTTGTTATAAATAGAATTATACGAGTAGCTTAAGCTCATATAATTGTCGTCCCCAAAAATACTACAACTACTTTTATGGCGAGGGAGGAAACTAAGTTTCAGCCCGTGCCCCCTTTTGAGTTGTTGCCCCCAGAAAACAAAAACAAAAAAACATAATGCTGACGCCGAAAACTTATCGTCAAGTTCAAGTGTCGCTCGCCCTCGCTCTCTCTCTCTCTCTCTTTCTGCTATCTCTGTCTGTCGTCTGGCTAACGAAATTGATGTGTCTCCAGTCGACCTTATCGATGCTTATCGGTCGGACTGTCGACCGTCAGAGTTGCAGCTTGCTCACGCTCAGTTCATGCAATGCAATTAGACGCCATCCATTTGTGAGCTGCCCACAAAAATAGCACACACATGCACACATGAACAACACACACACACACACACACACTTTCTGTTAAAGTTTGTATCACATGCACTTGCTGCTGTTAGTCATGTTGCTGCTGCTGCTGTTGCTGCTGTTGCTGCTTTTGACGCTTGTTTGTGCAGCGCTTTGTGTGCTGTCTGTCTATCTTTAGAATTTGGCCAGACAATGGCCAACAGCAGCAGCTGGAGTCGCGAGCTGTCTAACACTTTGATAAACCACAGACACCCAACAGCAACAGCAGCAGCAACGTCGATCATAAGGCCCGCCGACAGCAACAACTACAAAAGATACAAACGTTAACACTGAGAGATGTAGATATATAACCAAACTGAGATACAGCTTGAGATAGCGAGATAGCGAGCCAGAGATAGACGATGCAGTGCAGCAGCAGCAGCAGCAGCAGCAACAGCAGCAGCCAAATCAAACACGGTCGCTGGGTTTGTTGGTCGCCAGGTTGTTGGTCTGTTGCTGATCTTGCAACTGCCGCCGTTTGCCACTTGCCGCCAGCAAGCAAAGTAACAATAACAAAAACCCACAACACAACAACGACAGCAACAGCAACAGCAACAACAACAACGACAGCAACAGCGACGGCGACTGCGGCATCGGCGTCTGACATTGACAGCGTTAATTGAATTGCAAACAGCGAGCAGAACACGTTGAGTTCGCTGTTGTGTGTTGCTAAAATGCCAAACGAAAGCTTCTTCTTTCGCGCTTCTCCAGTTGCAGCGTTTTCATTTTTTTTTGTGTGTTGTTGTAATCGGAATTGGATCGATTACTTCAAGTCACATACACACACGTCTCGTTGTCGCTCCCTTTTCTGCCTCGCCTGACCAATTACAATTACTGACCTATACCATGTTCGCTTTTGCTTTTTGTTTTGTTATTTTCGCAAATGTATCTCTGAGATACACTTGTTTGCTCTGTGATAACACGAAAACGCGCAAAGTACTTATCGTCGGACTAGATTAATTCTTCTTTTTGCCGGAAAACCCGAATGACATTTGTCAGATTTGTCAGTTTTTGTTCACCTTTATCTATCACCAAGTTTTTATCTGCTAGTTGAGCTTCATCTTGAGACGATGTGAGCATGTTTGACAGCCAAGCGATCGTGTTCAAGTATTTCACTTTCTATCTCAATTATCTTCATTCACAGCAAAGCGAAGAAAAAAAGAAAAAAAAAATACAGACAAAAGCCAAAAAACAAACAACAAATTGTTTGCGCAAAAGTTGAGCATAAGAAAATAAAATGATTATTTGTTTATCGATATATTGCCATCAAAATGAGAATACTTCATGATTGCAAGACTTGATGAGTGCCGAACGATGAATTTTGAAAGTGCAAGTCGGGAATTGCACAAATATTTGTTATCATTATAAATTGAGAGTGACGATTTAAGTTGAACAAATTGAAAGATTTGTTAAAAGCTTGTAAAGTTAGAGATTAATAGATAATGATAGCCGAAGAAATTGTATTCGTTAAATTGTATTCAATAATATAATATAATAAAAATATATAATAACTATTAAAACAAATATTCATTTGCACGAATTTAAAGATTATTATTATTTTTTATATATATTATATTTACTAGTTATTACTAGCACTTTAAATTAAGAGAGAAAAGCTCTATAAAAAACATAGTATAAATATAACAAAAAAATAAATTTAAAGAAATTCAAGAGTTCTTTCTTTGTAAACATTTCATCTCAATATGTACTTTTAAAAGTTATTGACATCATTTTATGATATATATCGAAGAGTTTAGTAAAAACAAGTTAAGCAAAAAAGTGCGGAAAATTTTTTAAATATACCAAATTAATATACCACAAAAATACTAAATATATACCGAAGGCAACATTTGGTATATTGATATAGCATTACATTGCGGTATTGAATTTAAAATATTTACAATTAATATACCGCAAAATACTACATATATACAAAATAAGACATTTAGTATATTTATATAGTTCTACATTCAAAATATGTTATATAGAGAATTTAAAGATTGTTTGATATTCGTAAAGCTCAGTTTATCAATTTACATCGTTAGCGTTTCTGAAGAGTTTCTTTGCATACATATATAATTATTTCATTATAAAATATAATGAAATTAAATAAATTGCAGTGCTGTAATTACAAGTCAAAGAAATATACGTCAGCTTTCGCTTGACAGCTTTAAGCTCAGTAAATATTATTACAGCAGCCTCTCCTCAAGGATGGTTGCCGAGTGCGGAGCTGCTTGATTGCTGACTGTCTTATCAGGCAATTGCCTTGGCGAGATCAAGTGCAGCGCATGGTAAATAATCGCATCAAGGTATCTTTGCGTTGCGTTGTTATCAGTGTTGTTATCACTCGCAGTGCACACGCACACGCACAGCCAAAGATACTTTTTCTCCCATATACATTTCACCTTGCTGCAGCGATAACAGCTGCTGCTGCTTGGTTGCTGTTGCCGTTGCTGCAGATCGCTTAAGCAAATAAAGGCAAGGACGCGGCACGTACGTGAGAGTTGAGACTTGAGTATTTCGGTCTTATCACCAGCTCAGCTCAGCTCTCACTCTGCGTCTCTCTTCCCCTCTCGCTCTCTGTCTGTGCGTAACTGTAACAATTGTATCTGTCAGATACATTTAGCACAATAAACTGCTGTTGTTATTGTTGCTGCGACTGTGGCTCAAGGCTGCAATGACTGCGCAGGTAAGTGACAAGTGCGTTGTCTACCTGTTCAATCCACGTTCCACACTTCTCTCTCTCTCTCTCTCTTTCTCTCTCGCTCTGTGTTTATTCGATGTTGCCCCATTCTCTGTGCATCTGTTTATCTGCTGCTCAGCGTGTGTGTGTGTGTGCGTGTGTGTGTGGCAGGATCGTTGTTGCAAGTGGCAATGATTTGCCGCCAAATCAACAAAACAGTCAGCGCAGAACAGAAACAGGCTGCTCTTCTCAGTCTCTCGTCGCTTCTTTTCAATATGCCATGCGATCTCATATATAATCGCCGATATTGTGGCCATAAATTGTTGCGCTTGTTGCCTGCAACACAGCTCAGTTGTTGTTGCTGTTGCAGCGGCTTCTTGTTGGCCGTTGCGTAAGTTTATCTTTTACTTTTTTTTCCGGCTGCTCATCTATCTGTCTGACTGTCTGCCTGTCCGACTGTCTGACTGTCTGTCTCTGCTCAGTTAGTCCGTTTGTTCTCTGCTCTTTCTACTTCAACAGATATCTTTCTCTCTCTCCATGCTCGCTCGCTCTTTCTCCAGCTCTCTGTGTGTAGTTCTTGCTGCTCTCGGCGAATGTTTTGGTTCGGTCAGCGTCGTCGTCGTCGTCTTCTCGGCGATTTGTACGTCTATTAGTTGATACGAAAATTTCGTGTATTTTCTACTCAGTCTGCATTCAGATCTTCAGCTAAACAAGTCGTACAACGCGCCCAAAAACCCAACCGAAAAACACTTGTAAAAATATATTACAAAAATCAAAAACGAAACAAAAAACAATTATTTAACAAATTAAAAGAAAAGAAACGCTTTTTAATTTTTGTATGTGTTGTGTCTGTGTTTCGTGCTGTGTAATGATTTTTTTTTTTTATTTTTTTGAATTTTTTTGGCAATGCCAGTTGTGAGTTTATAATTTAACAAACCCCAGAGATACAGAGATACAGAGCGAGGCAAGTGCAGCCAATAGATTGAGATACATTTTGTTAGCCACAGAAAAACCTTGCACTAATTGGATACACTTAACTGCTGCTGCCACTGTCGGGGCTAACGCCTTGGGGTCTTTCACACACATCAACAACAATCACAACAACAACAAAACAAAGATAAACGAGTAAGTGAACGCAGAAGAAAAGTGGAAAATCTTTTTATGTTTTTATGTTTTTGGGTGATTGAAATTGCGTTGCGGGTCAATAAAATAGTTTTGCGCACTTGTTCATTCAAAAGTGCGCAAATTGAAATTGTATATAAAAATGGCAAAGTAATTATCGAAAAAAAGAATAAAAATAAAAGATTCAGCCAGAACTAGAGAATAAGACAGAGAGAGAGAGAGAGAGAGAGAGATACACATTTGGTTTTGAATGGTAAACAAACGTTGTCTTACGAGTGTTTTGTAAATACAACAACAGAGCAAGTACAATAGCCTAAACTCAGGCAAACTCAGGCAGAAAGAACGCTCGACAGGCACAGTGAAAGAGTGAAAGAGAAAGAGAGAGAGAGAGAGAGCGAGGTAGCGTGTGGTATGGGGCATGTTGCAAGTTGAGGAAGCTTCAGGTTCTCACGGACAAGCAACCTGTTGGGCTGCCTCACAGAGTGTTCGAAGGGGGAGGGCAACAGCTGAGCAACATTTCCCATGACTGGCGGCTGGCTGGCAGCTTTCCGCTTTTCCATCCTTCTTCGTTTGCTCGAAAGGAGGTGGTGGAGTGGAGGGGCGGAGGGGCGGAGTGAGCCCCCGTGGGTCATCTCGAGCCATGACCTCTTCAAGTTCTGCCACACTTTGGCATTGTGAATGTGTAAATGTGAATGAAGTGAGGCGAAAACGAAAATGAAAAGCACATGCAAAACAATCAACAGCCGCAATAACAATAACAACATTTCATGCCACCAACATTTTAACGTTTTTCTGACTCTCTGTATGTGTGTGTGTGTGCAGCAAACAGTAACAGAAACAATTACAATATGAACACAGTGACTGCCAAAAACAAAAAAAAAAAAAGTTCCCCTACATTTCGTCAGGCATTTGCGAATAACCATCGACGATGACTCGACACAAAACGTAACAGAAAACAGAAAAAAAAATTAAGGTTAAAGGGGAAAACAGTAGCTGGGAAATAATGCTCGCCAGTTAAGTCATTTCCATTCTTCATTCCTTTTTTCATTTTTAATTCCCCCTGCCCATGCCGACAAAATACCAAATATCTCTATATATCAGACTTAGTTGCGCGCTAAACAAATTAGCCGCACGATCTTTGGTTTCGTCTCTAATCACATCTTATGCAAATGCACAGCACACGGAGAGGATTTAAAATACACTGAGGCAAATCGGTGTAGTATTTCTAAATTAAAAGTCATTTAGAACGGGAAAGGTTTAGATAGAATATATATGAGCTCAAAATGGGATCTAAATTCAATTTAAAAATGAAATAGAATATACGATAAAATACTTCTTAAAATATTTCGATATTTTTAAAAATATTTTCTCATGAAATTAGTAAGCAGATCATTGAAATAGATATACAAATCATATTTCCTTTTATTGGTATGCTACGAAAATATTTTTATTCAACCTTAGGCAATTTTATAAATTTTCATGACACAAATATGATTTTTATTTTTGTGCATAAATATTTGTCTTTAAATTTATGTATTCTTAGAAATGTTCATACCATGAACACTTTATTATTTTGTGCATCTTTAAAACAAAGTTTTCAAATACAAAACAATTTTAAGATTATAATTTTTCATATCTTCGATTAGTATCACATTATAAATATGTTTTCATTGAATATTTAATATTTTTGATATCATCTTACTCCACATTTTGTTGCAGTGCATAAGCTGCTCGCATAGTTAGTAGATTATGAATGGAGTGCTTAAGCTGGGGCATTCAACCTTAATCGGTTTACATAATGTCGGTGTGGAATGTTAGTAGAGCATTTAGAATTCGACGCTTCTTTCTCTCACTCGCTCTCTCTCTCTCTCTCTCTCCCCTTCGTTCTGTTTCTCCTCATTTCTCTCATGCTGCCCCTCTGTGGTTGTTTTGTTTGATTGGTTCTTGGCGGTAATTCGCGCTGTTGTTTGCTCTGTGTTGTTGCCTTTTCATTTCAATTGAGAGCTCAACTTTCGTGCCTCGCTTCGCATGTGGCGGGTTTTTGGCCCGGCCTAAGTGCGACTAAATGTAAATCGATTCGAATGCGTTTTTATGAATTCGGCACGCGTCTGCGTGCGCATTTCAGAGCTAAAGCTCTGCCTTCCACTCCCCTCTGTCTGTCTGTCTGTCTGTCTGCTGCTCTGTGCCAAGTGGCTGTAAGTAGTCGTCACACCCACCAAAAAGCAGAGCCCACGCTCCTCCTCCTCCTACTCCGCCCCCGCCTCGTTCGGAGTGTCATAAACAATATTCAGCTGGTCAGCAAATCAAATGTTGCTGGCCCCAAAAACGAAATTGAGGAAAAAGCAGGCTAAAGTCGCCTCGCTGCCAAAATGGCCATAACTCAATAACAACAGCAACAACAGCAACAACAACGACAACAACGACAACAACAACAGCAACAGCGATGTCTGCCCGCGATTTTGGCGGATCATTTTCCAAGTGCCTTTTTTCCACTTGTTTGTTTTGCAATTGTAAACGATTTTTCCGCCCCACAGTTCTTTGCTTTCTGTTCGATAGAGCTGCGCCACCTGCTGCGTGGTAAAAGAAGAAATCAAAGTGTTATCGAAGTAGTGAGAAAACAGAGATATATAGAGAGAGAGAGAGAGAGAGAGAGTGAGAGAATCGTTATTGCGTTTTTCACACGCAATGCGCATTTGTTTGGAAAAATCAATTATGAATTTTTCAATTTTCAATTTATACAAAGATCATCACGTAGGCCACAACTGAATGAATATCATCTTATAGATATAGATTTTTTGTTGCTATATTATGTTATGTATATATGTATGTTTGTCTTAGATCATGCCTCATTTAGATGCAATTTTCAATTTTCCCTGTCTGAGTGCAATTTGCACTTGGCGAACAAACGTTGTCGATTGTTTGTTTGATTGTTCGCTCATATTCATCATACAATATTCTCGTGCTCGTCTTCTATAGTACTATTAGATAAGTTGATAGTTTTGCTCAGTTTTCCCTCTGGGAATTCTTAATGGAATTGTCAGCGAGTGGATGGAGCATGATGATGTCAGCCCCCAAACGCTGTCCAATGAATTGGCCCAATTGACTTGTTCTTATCTCGTTTATTTATTTATACATACCATATATATCGTTGTGTGTGTGTATTTTGTTTATTAATTATAATGATTTTCGCATTTAGTTAATGCGCATGCAAGTCTTCAATAATTGTTGTTTATATTGAAAGGGAGAGAAACAACAACAACAACATCGATTGATTTATGTGCAAATTAATTCTGCGAGTATTTCCTGAGCTGCTAATAATAATACTTTTTAGTTTGTGCTGATCTCATGGTTGCTTCGATTGCTTGATTACCCTTGCCAAGAGTTACTTTTAGTTAATTGCTGTCGATCAGCATTGTCGATAAATGCAGTTGACAGCACAGAGCGAGCTCTAAAAATAGAGCCCAAAACATTGCCAGCTTCACTTTCCACCGGTGTTGGTTGCATGTTGTTGCTTGTCGCCTGTTTTTAACAGTTCCCCTGAACTGTAACGGTTCTCCAGTCTGTTGCCAACAACAGCAACAGCAATAACAATAACAAAATAACAAAAGCGTCGGCAACAGGCGACAACAACTTGGCGTCTAGTTGACCATTGGGCTCTGGGCCGCCTTTTGGCAGCTTGGCCAACTTGATCAACACTGCAAACTCGACTCTGACTGATTGTTGTTGCTGTTGCTGCTGGCAAAACAGTTAAACGACTATGAAAACTAAATGACACCACTTGAGGTGAAGGCAGCAGCAGAGGCGGAAAGATTGGTTAAGAGGTGAGGAGAATGGCAACTGTGCCGCCCGCATCGTCAATAAATAAACCACAAAAAGCGTTCCAGTTGCCTGCTGAACCACTTCACTCTGATTGCCTCTTCTCTGGCTGCTGTTGTTGTCGTTGTTGTTGTTGCAGCGATTCTTCTCTCTCCCTCGCTGTGTTTGTTTTTAGTATTGTTGTTTCATTTGTTTAGCTGACAGTTTTGCATTTTCAATTTTTACGACACTGTTGAGGCCCAAAAACTGGTTGTCACTCGAACTACTTACAGCCAATACACCTAGAGCAACAACAGAAACAGCAACCACAACAACAACAACAACAACAACAGTGGCAACTAGACACGTGCGTAGGCAAGAGGAGGCAACAACATTGAATCTGGTTTCGACTGCGACTCGATTGTATAATTCTTGGCCAGACATTGACACACTCGCAGTCTAATCTTTGTGTGTGCGGCTCGCTGAATGCATAATAAGCCACTTCTAATGCCAGCAGCAGCAACAGCCACCAAGAACAACTGCAACGGGTTGCTGTTACCGTGGCTGTTTCTGTGGCTGTTGCTGCTAATTGGACTACTTTGATCATCGGCCACCGACTAATTGAATGCCCAACAGTTTCATTTCGAGGTCTCTCTTGCTCTTTATCTATTTATCTATCTATCTATTTATCTCTCACGAGAGATTGCATCGCTAACAGTAAACGGTTTGCTAGTTGCCGATGATCTCACTAATAATGCAATTGAGCTGCGGCAACTATTGACCAATCTAATATGCTAGTTCCTATCGTAGACTCACGTCTAATATTACAAATTCCCCTTTTGCTTCCTCTACAAATAAGCTGTGCAAAAAAAATACATTTTATTGCGGAATAGCGAATTGAAAAACGTATAAATTGATGGTGAATAAATTATGAACGAGCTTCGCTGTTCTTTACACTTTTTAATTGTAAAGAAAAAAAAATAAATAAAAGAGATTATTTAGCTTTCATCTGAAAACGTTTAATAATTTTGCTTTTTTTTTGCTTCGAGTCAATATTTTGGACTTAGCAACGCTTAAAATTATTGCTCAATAAAAAAGATTACTTAGCTTTCATTTGAAAACGTTTAAAATGATTGCTGAAAGACAATATTTGGTGATAACTAAAATTACTTAGCTTTCATCTCTAGACATTTGGCACATACAAAAATTAAAATTAATTACGCTGTCAGCTTTGGCATAGCAGATAAAACAAAGCATTTTTTTGTTTTCGTATACATATAAAATTATAAGCACACAATGGATAATTAATTGACTTGCAGTTTAGAGAATGTTTTGCTTGAATTCAATTGCAGTCAGTGCAAAAAGTTCTTTGGAATTCATTTAAGCCAAAAGTATTTACTTGACAACGCACAAAAAGAGCTTCTTTCGGGATTGTCACTTTCAGCCAGTGTCATTGCACTTTTCATAATAATATTGCATTTATGTGACAGCCACTTAAGCAGTCTGCATTAAATTCTAAATTGCAGAATAAAAATGCAATCACTTGCAGCCGATAATAATAACAATTATTCGCGAATGCGAATTGGTAAATAAATATTTTGCAGCTGTATTAAATTGGTTAAAGTGCTGGCTGAATGCGATTAATTTGGCTTAATCATTGATTTCATTTACTCACCTTTTGTGGCCGGAGAGAAAGAGTTCTGCAAATAAAAGAGGCAGAAGAAATATTTTTAAAAATTGTTGTGTGAAAATTGTGCAAAAAAACATTAAGCGACATGACCTGAGCCTGAGCCGGAGTTGGAGCTGAAGCTGAAGCTGAAGCCTGAGCCTTATGTCCGAGTGCTGACAGAGATTATGGCAAACACACAGAGCAGATGAGCATGA
The DNA here is from genome assembly GCA_023558445.1 of Drosophila pallidifrons. Taxonomy (NCBI): domain Eukaryota; kingdom Metazoa; phylum Arthropoda; class Insecta; order Diptera; family Drosophilidae; genus Drosophila; species Drosophila pallidifrons. Next base: position 7,468,842 of record CM042351.1, read on the forward strand.
GATTGTGCATGTGAATGTGAATACATTCCGCGGGCAACATTCACTTACACACACATGTGTAAAAAATGGCAAATGAATAGCAGGACATTCGCACACACACACTTAGATCTGGTGTGTTGTGTTGGATACCGGATTGGATTGAATCATTGAATTGAATTGAATACGTGCGAGCACGAAACAGAGAGCATTGCTACGTGTCCTTTACATGTTGTTCTCGTTGTTGTTGTTGGTTTGCTGTTATGTATTAGCAGGATGTCAATGTGTATGGCATGGAATTATGTATGTACAAACACCCAAGCGAGCACGCCCAGCCGTAGGTCTCTGGTCTCTGGATCACACGCGTAAAGGGCATCAAATGTTGTCCGAAAAAGCAAAGCACATCAAAAACGAAAAAAGCGACAGGAGAAAGCAAACAAACAACGCTGGACACTCGCATACGTTGGGTTTGCTTTGGTTTGGTTTGGTGGCCCCAAATTGACATCAGTTGCTGATTTTTAATTAAAAATTTGCGACGTGTGAAGTTGATTTCAATCTTTTGGATAGGGGGCGGGCGGGTGTTCAGCGGCCTTAACTGACAGATGAGCAGATACAAGATAGAAGATACATCCAACAAAAGATACAGAACTCAGCTGTTTAGTCCCGGGTTTTTCGATGTGGCTCGCTTCGCATAGAAGATGATATATAGAGAAGTCTGTTCGTGACTGACCACATGACTAGACAGCAAAGGGGCGAAGCGGGGGCGGGGGCGGAGGTGGTTGGGCTGCAGCTGATTCGCTGAAATAACAGTTGATGCCTCGTGACAGGGCACAGAACGGAACAGGAACAGGAACTGGATGTGCAGGAGGAAGAGGAAGACTAACACACGAACAGCGACAGGCAACAGCAGTCATCACATGTCAGCCACACTCACACACACACACACATCCACACCCACACACATTCGCATCCAAAATGGATGACGTTCGCTTCATAAATATAGATTAAATAGTCACGATATATCTCCACATCGAAACTGAACGAACGAATGGACAGTCAATTGAAATGCCAACCACAAAAATGTATATACTATATAATGCACTCTTTGCAGCAGCTGCAGATTAGCTTTTGAATGCACTCATGAGTGGCCGCAATTGCCAATGAGTGTGCTTTGATTGAGCCTCCTTTATTAAATAAATTCTGATTTGGTATTTAGATATTCTCGAACTGAATACAGTAATAAGCATATGAATTATTGCCAAAGTGAATATATTCATGAGTGTATTCATGAATACATTTTAATTCAAAGTCAACATTAATCTAAAGATTTACTTTACTTTGAAAGCACTGCTTTAATGCTCTCTTAAGTGTTTAAGCTATTGGCAAAGTGAATCTATTCATGGATGTATTTACGAATATATTCATATTCAAACTAATCATTCATCTAAAGATGTACTTTACTTTGAAAGCACTGCTTTAAATCACTCTCAATTACTAAAGCTTTTGGCAAAGTGAATCTATTCATGAATGTATTCACGAATAAATTCATATTCAAACTAAACATTCATCTAAAGATGTACTTTACTTTGAAAGCACTGCTTTAATGCACCCTTAAGTGTTTAAGCTATTGGCAAAGTGAATCTATTCATGAATGTATTCACATTCGAATTCAACATTCATCTAAAGATTTACTTTACATTGAATGCACTGCTTTGATTCAGTTCTCAAAATTTTAAGCAACGAACAAACATTTGAGTGCATTTAAAAAATACAGTAGCAATTGATTCGTTTGCTCGCACTCATTGCCACCCCTTCCCTCCTTCTCTATTGCCTACCCCCCGCTGTGATCCAATTGCATTATGAGAAGCACTTCAAATGCTGCGGGTGTCAAAGTCATTGTCTTATATAATACCGTTATGACATTAACCTTATCAAGCAGCCCGAGTGTGTTTGCCTCTGTGAGTGTGTGAGTGAGTGTGTGAGTGAGTGAGTGTGGGTTGAGGTACTTGACATTCACACGCGCATTCAACACGCATAGCCCAAAAAGCAAAAGCAGAGCAGAGCAGACTAACGAAGAGAAGGGAAGCGATGGGAAGGGAAGCGAAGGGAAGGGAAGGGATGGGAAGGGACGTTGTCCAGTTTTATGACCGATACGCCGAGTCAGGCCCACTAAAAAGCTATTAACAAGTAATAATGACAACAACAGCAACAACAACGGTGGCAGCCATAAACTTGAGTGCAACAGTTACGGACAGAGACAGACAGCAATGGGAAAAGTCGCGGTTGCAATGTGCCACACTTGAACTCATAAATTCTAAGAACCCGCAGATAACCTACATATATCGCCCTCTTCTTCTTCATCGTCGTCTTCTGCTTTACCCCTTACTTCACCTCTCTTTGTATCTCGCTCCCACTTCTCTTTATAAATAAACATTGTGCGTGCTTGCTGAGTATACGATGTGTGTGCATGTGTGTGTGTGTGTGTGTCTGTGTATGCTTAAGCCAAGTGCAACATCAACAATGAATGCGGCTGCTGCTGTTGCTGCTGCCGTGGCTGCTGCTGCGGCAGCAACAAGTTGATGCAGTTGTTGTGCCTGTTGTTATTATTATTATTGTTGCCGTTGATTATGACAACACCGATGACTGATGTGAGTTATGCATGTGCCTCGCTCTCTGTCTCTGCCTCTCTGTTTGACTGCCAGTGTGTGCGTGCGTGCGTGCGTGTATGTGTGTGCGTGTGTGTGTGGAACCGTCGATATACCCATTAAAACATTAAAAACGCTGCCCAAGTTCACAATCTTTGTGTGCAGCGACAACAACAAAAGCAGCGACGTCGCTGCCAGCGCGCACAGTGGCAACAAAGCCATTCAAATAACTGAAACAAAAATGTTTACTGCAATATTAATTAACTGCATTTATAATAGCATATAATCCAGCTAATTAAATACATTTGTTAAGTTATTTCAATAGCATTGTTGCTACTTTGTTGTTGCCATTTCATTAGATTTACGTTTAGTATTTAAAGCATTTTTGTTTAGGAATTTGTTGTCAAAATATAGCAAATGAAATTATATATAAAATATGTAGATAATTTTGAATTTGATGATGACTATTAAATAACAACATTATAATATAAAAAGCATTGTAAGAGTAAAACATATCATAAAGTTTCTCTATAATATTCGTCATCAAAATCAAGATAATCATTAAGTTATAATAGATAATTTTGGTGGATTTTATTTGATTACTTTAGAAATAGTAACATCATAACTTTAACGTTTTCTTTGTGCCAAATCGTACACTTAATATATATATATATGTATATTGTTGCATAATATTGTTTTCAATTTATTAAAGTACATAAATTGACAAAAAATTTTTCATTTTGTGAGTCGATGCTACCTTACGACGATGAAAACTTTTCACTTCATTTGAAGCAAAATTTTAAGTAAATTGTTCTACGCCTTTATTGGCATTAATGCAACATTTTACCCATTAATTCGAGAGTAGGAAATTGTGACAATGGAATTTAAATTTAAGACTAAATATTGGTTGATAAGTTTAAACTTAATTTTATCAAGCGTTGCTTTCTAAATTCAGGAAGTTTTCTTAGGGTTGCTAAGAATTATATTAATGTATGTGAATCGTATAAATTTCTTATTACTTATTATGAATTTGGATGCAGACTTGAATAAATGTGTCTTATAGTCAATCAGCTTGCTGTTTTATGCTTTTATTCTAAATAACTATAAACTGTAGAAGGAATTCACTGCACTGCAGTCGTTATGTAAGGGCCATTTGATGTAGCGAGTGACTACTGTAGTCTGCAGACTGTTTGCAGTTCTTGGTAAACTTAATACGCAGAATTTCTCATCTAATAATTCATTGATTTCTAACTAAGTCGAGAGCAGAGAGTAGAGAGTAGAGCAGAGAATGAATGGCTTTGGTGTCTGGCGTTGACAAATGCTGCTTTATGTGTGCCACTGTGGCACGCTCTGTGCCTCGCGTGTGTGGCATGAACAAAACCGGTATTGTTATGCCACAAAAGAGAACCCAAACCGAGGGAGCAACAACTTGGGGGAAATCAACTATCCAAAAAGATAAAGAAAAGAATTGAAAAGAAAATGTACCTGACTAATCCGCAAATTGTATTTTCATTTTCGATTGCAGCGATCGCTTGGAGCAGTAAAGAGTGAGCCCAAGGATTGGCGTTGCAGCCACAAGGAATTGTTCTGCCGCCGCCATGGCAACGAGATCAACAACAGCGAGCGGCATGTTGCTGGCGCTGGCGCTGACGTTAACGTTGACGTTGACTGCGCTGCAGATGCAGCTAGCAAGCGTTGAGGCGCTGCCCATCACATCGCGCCCCATCGAGGGCAACGCCCAGTTGCTGGCGTGGGAGGAGTGGCAACGCTTGACACCCGATCAACGCACCCTCGAAAAGGAGAAGAAGGTGACCGCGAAATCAATATTCACGCTCCCATTTCGCCACTGTCCGCCCGATCACAAGCGCTACGGCGATCGTTGCATACCCCAGATCAACATCGATCCCACCGATCTGATCAAGCAGGAGCTGCTCATCGAGTTGAGTCCCGGTGGCAGTGCGCCCAGCGTCAATCTTGACTATGACTACAGCGACAGCGATGGCGACGAGGACAGCGACGAGCTGTTCATCAATGTCCCGCTCATGCAGAAGGGACAATTGCTGCCGCCGCTGCAACCAAATGGCGCTGCCGAGGATCAGGCGTTGCCCAGTGAAGATGCGCCGCTTAAATTCAACATATTCGAGAACAAGTATCCCATGACACTGGACACGGCAGCCAAGAGCACAGCGACGACAGCAACCACAACAACAGTGACAGCAACGGAGACAACAACAGCAGCAACTGCAACAGCGACTGCCACAACGACAGCAGCCACTGTGCAACAGTCGAGCAATCGCATTGCAACCCAGCTGGATGATCTGCTGGCTGACTCTAGTGTTGCTCTGCCCAGCACCACGACGTTGAGCATCAGTCTGCCTCCCAGCAGCAGCAACATTGATGATTTTGGCAGCATTGAGGCGATTGTGGTGCCAGCGGGATTGCCAGAGAATGAGAAGGCCTCCATACAGCTGGTGACCAAGGCGGATGCACCATCAACAGCAACATCGACAACAACAGCCATGCTCAATACGGATGCCGATGAGCAACAACAACAGCAGCAGCAGCAGCAACACAATGAAAAGGAGCTGCAAATGAATGAGGAACGAGTGCAACCGAGTGAGGATGATGGCGAGGAGGCCTTGGCGCAGTTGCTGAAGGTCGACACCCTGCTGCCAGCAACAGCTTACGGCAGCAGCGTTGATCTGTTGCCGCCGTTCAGTCATCGTCGTGTAGCTCCGCTGCTGAGCGCCGATTTGGACGATGCCGATGAATCGGCGGCCACGGATATGGCACCAACTGCAGATGCGACGCCCACAACAGCGACAGCAACAACATCAGCGACAACAGCAACAGCAAAAGGAGAGCTAGATGCACAGGTCGAAAATCGAGTTGTGTTGAAAAAATCGAAAGTGCAACCGGTTCAGCTGAGCTCAACTGTCGCCACAACAACACCAATACCAACACCAACAACAGCAACAGCTACAACAATAGCAACGCCAACAACAATAGCAGAATCATCATCAGCCACGACAACGACAACAACAGTGGCAGCAGAAGTAGAAGCAACAACAACATCAGACACAGCAGCAGTGACAACAACAACAACTGTTGCCGCCGCTGCTGCTGCTGCTGCTGCTGCTGCTGCTGATGATGAAGGCGAAGTTGCTGCCATACATCAAGATGCCAATGGCAATGCGAAAGATGATGACCGGTTTTATTATCAGCATTCAGACAGCACGACGAGCAGCACAACAGCAACGAGCAGCAACACTGTCGCTGATGCTGTCGACTTGGATGAACTGAACTATATGGCAGCCAGTGACAATTTAATGACAAATACAATTGGTGGGCAGGGCGACAGTGAGAAGGCGGCTGGCGAAATGAATTTCGAACAAGAATTGAGCATTATAAACGAGCTGGTTAAGGGCAAATGGCGATTATCGCAGCTGCGACAACAGCAGCAACAGCAACAGCAACAGCAACAGTTGTTAAACAGCAGCAGCAGCAGCACAACTACAGCAGCAACAACAACGAGTGTGGAAAGCTCAGAAGTAACGAGCAGCACACCAGCAGCAACTATAGCAACAGCAGCAACAGAAAACACAACATTTTGGTCAAAGTTAATGCCAATGCTGAGCCAAAGCTCAACGGAGGCAACAACACCAGCAACAACCGATGAGACAGCAGAGACAATACCAGCAACAGCAACAACTGCACAAAGCAGTGTTGCAGACACTTCAATAGCAGCAGCAACAACAGCGGCAACAACAACAGCAGCAACAACAACAACAACAGCAGCAGCAGCAGCAGCAACCACATCACATTTAAGTATTAATACAAATCGTAGCAATAGAAATAGTAAAATAATTCGTATAGATAGCATAGTCGAAAGCAGTACAACAACCACAACCACAACAACAACCACCACACCAGCACCAACAGCAACACCAGCAACACCAACAGTAAGCAGCAACAGCAGCAATACTGCTGCTTATACACCCTTTTGGTGGCTGCCGAATTTCGGCGTTCGTCTCGATCGTCAGGTGGATGAGAACGGCGAGGATCGTTCGTTGTTATTGCGCTTCTTTCGGCCATTTCGTGCTGGCAACACAGCAGAAGATGCAACAAGAATGACGACATTGCCGTCGCGTCGCTAGATGTGTTGCAGATGCAGATGCAGGTGCAGGTGTGGCAGCAAATAAGCTTTATGCATTTCTAGGGCAATCTCTTAGCTGCTCTCGCCCATGTCGAGAGTCGCTGGAGTTGATCAGGCACAGTGGGCACCAAGGCACAGTGGGCAGTGGTCAGTGGTCAGTGGTCAGTGTCGTCGACGTGTCGTGTCATGTCGTGTCGTGTTGCCATCTCGAATGCCGTTAATAATGCCGGCGGCAACAACGTTTCAATTTCAATGTTGAAGTTTGTTTTAATCAGTTGCAAATGGCGTCTAAAAAATGTTTCAACCTCCAACTCCTCCCCCCTTTAAAACTCACCCCCTCACAATTAAATCATAATTATTTAATTATAATTTTAAACATTCTCTCTGTGTAATACTTTATGTAAATATGTTTCTATTTTTTTTTCTCTGTCAACTCAATTCCGTTTCAACAATTATTATTATTATTATTATAATTACAAATATATAAATATATATGTATTTTTTTTTGCGTCGTCGTGTTATTCAGATTGCTGCATCTTTTAAGTTGTTGATTTAATTTTAATAGTTTTTTTTTTTTTTTTGTCATGTGCGCTTTTTACGAGTACAATAGTTTTATATGATTGTGCTCAAGTGGGGCATCGCCAACAACAACTGCTGGTTGCTGGCTGCTGGTTGCTGGCTGCTGCTGCTATTGCCGCTGTTGCATACCTTAGCAATATTTAATTGTGATTATCTAAAGTTATAACTAGTTTTTAGTCCCTCTCTCTCTCTCTCTCTCCACACAACCACGCACAATTAACAATATTAATTATTGCGATAGAAATCTGTATGATATGAATCTATTTGCAAATTGTGTTTACTTTCCCCTTTCCTTTCCCTTTCCAAACAAACAAAATATTCTGTACACATAAATATTTACTTTTTTTTTAATGTAAATTATCATTGTAGTTGTCTCTGTGTAAATATATATATCAAAAAAATATCAAGGTGAAAAGGCCATTTGTTGATGATCTTTTAAACGAAAGAAGAGCGAAAGAAGAAGAGTCGCGCTGCTGCTCAAGAAACATTTTCAAAGATATACGAGTATAAATAATAAACAATACTATTATTAAGCGTAATATTTATGCTAAACACACACACATACACACTTATATATTATTGTAAACTAAATGTAATGCATGTAAATAGTTGTAAACCTAAATTTTTTTTGTTGGTGTCTTAAACAAACGAGAAACAAAAATATTTAAAAACAAAAACAAGCAAACAAAAAAAAAAACGTAAAAAATACAATCGAAAATATGAAAATATACAAAACGAAAAACAAAAATATTTGATGCAATAATTTAATTAAGATAAAGCGTGGGCATTACAACTTCAAATTAATTGTTTACTCCAGCCAAAGTTTAGTACGAAAGACGAATTACAAAAATGCAAAATGTGGTTTTTATTTACAAACTCAGATATCCTGAAGCTCTCTTGCTCTCGCTCTCTCTCTTTCTCTTGAGTGCTTTCATTTTCATGTGATTTAATAGTTGGCCGCAGTTTGCGGCTGCAGAGTTTCAGCCTCGTCTTTCCTTTCGCTTTTTTGTGACTGTGACGCCCCCAAAAAGTCGTCTCGGAGAATGAGAAATTGTCGTTTGTGTTGAGGCTTTGTGGTAAGTTTTCTAACTATGAATTGGTGCGATTATGCGGGATTAAGTTGGACACTTGGCCGGCCAGCCGGTCAGACAATCGGACAGACGGTCAGACGGACAGACGGACAACGGGCAGACAGAAACTTGCCCAAGGACACACTTGGACAAATAGTAGCAAAAACTCATTCAACTCTAATGAAGGCGGTGCGGGGGACAACCACCAACTACGACTTGAGGCCAAGTACATTTGTCAGTTTAGTTTTTATTGCGCTCGACTGCATGGAGAATCGGGTCTGGGTCTAGAGTCTAGACCAAGGTGAGCTTCAAGCCGAGACCAATTGCTGTTGTCCACAAACGTAAAAAAAAAAGAGAAGAAAATGTTGTCAGGGAATTACCTCCCCAAAAACTAAAAAAGAACAACGTCTCAGCTGAGTTAGCAAAAGGCAAACATAACTTGTACTACAGCGAATATGAATGCGGATGCGGATGCGAATGTGAATGCATATGCGAATGCCAATGCGAATGTGAATGTGAATGTGAAAGACAGCTGTGAGTGAGGACGAGTGTTAGGATTACCCGAAAAGCCATGGAAACAAAATCAGCGACAGGAAACTGGCGCTCATGACGATGCACAAACAACACACACACACACACACACAGACACACAAATACTCCTACAACTGTAATATGGTAAAATATCTGTCACACTTGCCTGCAGCCGGCGTCGAGGTGTCGATGTTGTTAGTGTGCGTTTCGTATGTTTGCCTCGTGTACCAAATGCCATTAGGAAAATTTAACTTTTCTTCGTTTTATTTTCTTTTTCCTTTTTTTTTGCGCCAGAAATGTCTTTGGTAAACATATGCAGGCGGCATGTTAACATTGCGAATAAAATACATAACGAAAAAAGAGAGAGAGAGAGCGAGAGCGAGAGCGATATAGAGAAAGTTAGCGGGGGAGCGCAGCTAGAAAAATTGGCAGAAATTCTGAAATACGTGTTTGCCTAACGATCTGCATTAGGCGTTGATTGCAGCAGCTGAATTTTTGTGAGTGTGACTACGAATGTGAATGTGCATGTGAATGTGAATGCGAATGCGAATGCGAATAGGTATGCACAGCTGTTTTTCTCGGCCATTTGGCTTGGTTGTCTCGCGTACGTCTGATAACGTTGCATTCTGGTTGCGCAAAGCGCCATCTAACGTCCAGTTGCAGTACGTGTACGGTCGTTGTGCCAGTTTTTGTAGCATACTTTCAGGCAGATCAATTTATTATGGACTTCAATCAATGGCAATTCACACTTGATGCCCCAATTGCTGCTTGCACACAGTTTGCACAGTTAAAGCAAACAATTCCCAAATGATCCAAATTAAAATTGGAAATGCTGAGAACGTTGAATGCTGAATGGCTGAATGCTGTTGTGTGTGGAGTGCAGACAAAAATTGTAGCTGGTGAAAATAAATAAAATATTTCAATTACAATAAAGAATGTGCTTGTTCGATTGTGCAGTTCGATTCGCTTGGCAAAATGGCAACTTTTGCAACTGCTGTTGCTACTGTTGCTGCCAGCAGAAGGAAATTGCTGTTTATTTAACTATTAAGCTCAAATGCACACTGAATTCAGGACGATAAAGCGACGCACTTAAACATTGTGTCCCTGGGAATGCTTGTGTGTGTGCATAAAATATAAATGAAACGGCGCCTAATGCTATGCAATACAAAGTCTCAATGTGTTGTGCAGTATTTTAGTTTTCAATGGCTGAGCTTTTATGCAAAGTAAACAATACGCTGATACACACACACGCTCGCACACACACACGCACACACACACGCACACGGACAAGCACACATTTACGTACGTACATAATTCAACTAAGAGTGAGTGCGTGTGTGTTGATGTTTGTGTTTGTATTTGCCAGTTGAAGCATTAGCTATTGTCTGCCTACCAATGCGTGGGATGAGCACACTGAAAAGGATGAGTGGGGAAGGGGGAGAGGGGAGAAGTTAGTCAGTTAGTGCCGCATCGCCCGCGTGTTGCCCAGAACTGAACTCAACTAAAGAGAGAAGCTTTACAATCTGCTCAATGAATCTCAATAAGTTTGTCATGGCTGCTGAACATGTGTGTGAGTGTGTGTGAGTGTTTAAGCTTTGTTTGCATTTGTGTGTGCGTGTGCTAAATCAAGCGGTAATTGGTTCTTCTTGCCATCGCTGCCTGCCGCTGCTGCCATTGCCATTGCCGTTGTTTATATAATTGAAACTAACACAAATAAAGTGCAAAAGCTTTCTGATTATGGGGATTTGCGCCTGCCACAAAATGAGCGTGGCTAAAAGCCCAGCCAACTGCTGTCTTCGTTGCTTCCTCTGTCTCGTTACCATTTCCATTTCCCTGTGGCAGTGGCTCAAACAGGACACCGCAGACGTAAACGCAAACGCAGTCGCAACTATCAACTCACAACTCAAATGAATGCAAGATCTGGCGTATCAATGCTGCACAGTGGAGCAAGTGGCAATGTTATGGATTATTTTAAATCATTTTATAGACCACATATAGTAACATATGTTTGATTGTTTTCCTTTACCAAAAATAAATTTCCCTTATTTGTCAAAGATATTTTATAATTTTCCTATTTAAAAAAATTATTATTGTTTTTTAGGTTGAAAAGATAAAAAAATTTATTCTTTTTTAACACTGTAAAAAATAAAAAACATAATAAATAAAATTTAGCTTGTGGTTTTTTTGATTTTTGAAACAGCCAAAAAAAAAAAAAATTAAAACATGAATAAAATTTTTCCTTTTTTATGACTATGAAATATAATATAAAATAAATAATATTATACGTTTTTTTATATTTGCTAAATTAATATAAAATTGAAAAAATTAGTTCTTTAAAAGATAAGAAAGTTAAAATGAAATAAATTAATAATATCGAATAAATATAATTATTCCTTTTTTAAGGAAGGAATTGATAAAGTTTATGCTTTAAAAGATTGTTAAACTGAATATAAAATAAAATTAATTTAATGTAATCCGAAAATATATAAAATTGTTGCTTTACAAGATATAAAAACAGGAAATTCATTTAATATAATCTTAAAACAAATAAAAGCATTATTTATGCACACGCTTTTAATGTATTACACACCCACTGTGCGGTCCATAAAACTCAAGTTGCCTCAGCACAAGTGCGAAGGTGTGGGTGTGTGCTTGATTAGTGTGCGTACGTGTATGCGAGTGTATGCGTGTGTGTGTGTGTGTGTTTGCGCTGTTGTTTAAGCTGTTGTTAACTTAAGTATAACAATGATAAGGATAACGTCAGGCGATTGCGATTTTGTTGGCATTTAAGCTTGCCAACAGGCTGAAGGCAGTAGACAGGTGAGGCACACACATACATACAATCCCACATACACAGATGGGTAGATAGAGAGTGGCAGACAGTTGTGTTTACACCTTATTTATTTGGCACTTTCATTACGAGCACTTCTTGCCACACAGCGAGTGGCGAGGAGCCTCAAACTTGGCCACTTACTCAAACATTCGTGTTAAGTAATTGGAATGTTTGCGATTTGCCGCTTAAATAGCATTTTTTTTTCCCAGCTCCCATTCATTGTTGTCGTTGTTGCAATTTACCTAATGACAGTCTTTGTAAATGTATCTGTATCCGGATCTATGTATCTGTATCTGTATCTGTATCTGTTTGAGTTTGCCATAAGCAGCTATCTTATGAGCCTATCTGAAGCGGATTTAGTCAGCACTCGGTTCATTAGTTAACCATATGCCGAAAGGCCTGTTTGTTGTTGTTGCTGCTCAATGAAAAGGCTTAAATGCTCATTTGATGCCATTCATTCGCCTGTATTTGCACACCCACAAACACCCCACACACACACACACACACACACACACACACACACACACACACACACACTCGCGCACAACGAGTTGTGCAACTCAATTAATGGCAATAAATGCAAATTACATTTAAATGTGGCGCATAATTTTGCATTTGGCTGCCTTTTCCTGTGGCTCTGTGGTTGCCATTTTAGTTATTTACGAGCCGTCGCTTCCTACACCACAACCCTCTTTCCCCGTTCTCTTTTCACTCCCCCAACTTAGTTTACTGGGTCGAAATGGTTGTATCATTTAAGCTGCAACTGTCAGTCAATTTAGCAAACAAATGCGAAAGCTCTAATTCCAAGTGAACTAATATGATTTAGAGAGAGAGAGGGACAGAACAGCGACAGAGAGAGCTAGAGATAGAGAGAGGGAGAGATGGAAAGAACTACAAATTTAGAGTTAATTTGAAGAGAGTTTTTGTGTATTTTTTGGGAAAAGTGGCAAGATTCTTGGAATAACAAGTTGATTTAAGCCAGAGAGCAGCTTATGAACTTTCCACTTTCGTTTTGATTCATAAATTATGCACAGTTTTAAAAGTGCAAAAACTATGTTATAGAGATGAACTCTGATTCGTTGGCAAGCTACAGTGAAGGGTTAAAGTAGTAAATTCAATTATGCAACATAATTTAGGTAAAGCCAAAGTTCGGGGCAGATGTGAACTTTGCAAAGTTTACAACAGAATATTGAAAAAGTTTTCATATTAACATATTACCTAATTATCTAATAATGAATTGATACGTGAAATATCTCATTAAATTTTACAAAATAAGCATATCACATTTTTGAGAGAGCTTTAAGAGTGCCAAACCTATTTGATTGTATTTAAATGAATTTATTTTTTGATAAGCTTTATATTTGGATAACTGTAATAATTGGATTTAGATATAAATATAAAAAAAAGGAAAGAAACATTTATAAAACTCGAGTGTGCTGGACTGTGAAATACCCGTTATACAATTTGGATATAAGTAAAATTGTGCGGTATTCATTTTAAAATAAACCATACTAATATACCGCAAACTTACTGAACATATACCCTAGACTACAAATATACTAGGTTGTCAGCCAAAGCAAGTAAGATCCCTAGTAAGTAGGCGTTTTTTCCCCAAACAATTTTTATCTGATCAATTTTGTAGATGCTTCGTTAAATGTCTTACTGGGCAGATTTATTTGATTTAATTTTGTTTATATGAAATATAAAATATTCTCATATATTAATTTCATATTTGTTGTAAGTTCTGTGCTCTTATTTCAATTAAGGCCTCGACTACATTTTTATGCCATCCACCTTGGCAATTAAGTCTGAAGTCTCATCGAGGAGCAGTAGGAGGGAGCCCAACAAAGTGTTGACAATAAACGTTAAAAGCACCTTATGCTTCCCCCATTATGCGTTCATCGAAGTTGAAGTCGAAGTCGAAGTCGAAGTCGAAGCTCAGAACCAATCAGCTGGCCAATGAGCTGAGTTGCCATGTGTTTTGTGTAATTTGAAAACCAAACCAACAATCGCAATTGCAATCGCCAATCTGCAATCGGCAATCGCAATCTCATAATGCGCTGTATTCATTGTCATTGTCATCGGCGTTGTCATTGGCATTGTCGTTGACGTCGTCGTTGTTGTTGTTGTTGTTGTTGTTGGTGTTGTCGTTGTACTCGTTGCTGTTGTCATTGGCCATTGTCTGTTGCTTGTTGCCTGTTGTTCGACGTCCTCTGTCCGCTCTTGTAGGTCCTGTTTTGGTCCTGCATCCTGGCCTTGTTCATGTAGCGCCACTTGTCATAAATAAGCAGTACAGCTCGACGTTCTCTCTTTGTCTCTCTCTCTCTCTCTCTCTCGCTCTCTCGCAACTCTCAGCACTCAACACTCAACGCTCAACGCTCAACTCTGGATCTGACTCGGGCTCGGGCTCTGGGCTCGCATTGAACGACTGAATTCAATTTAACGAGAAATTGCAACAATCAACGCTGCTGAGCGCATCCTGCGTCCAGCATGTCCTGCGTGTCCTGCGTGTCCTTTGCGTTCAGCGCTCAGTCCATGTCCAGTGCGTCGTCCTGCTCGCTGTTCTTTATCCCATTTAGCCTGCTCGTCTTTTTCTGCTTTTTGGTGGCATTCCATACACTTTTGCATGGAGCATTTCAGCTGCGAGCTAAGGCTACTTCTAGTGTTTGCTTCAATTAACTTGGCATACTTAACAAATATTAATCATGGCTGAGAATGCTAATCATAATTCAGTGTAAACTTTAAACAAAAAGTTCTTAGTTCTTCAAATACATTCAGAAATTATAACAAATATATTTACATCTAAAATATACTTTAAAAGAAGAAGAGCAACGTTTGAGCAAATATAAGAAAAATTGAATTCACATTAAAAAAAATGAATTACTTAAGAATATATTTATATCTTTTATTTACTTAAGTTAGTTAAACTTATCAAAATTAACAGAACATGGATATATTTACATATATAGTATTTATATTTAAATACAATACAAAAGATATTTTAACTTATATTAAAATACACAAACAAAAAAATTAAAAAATCGTACACAAATCTATTTATATTTTTTGATTTATTTTAAGCAAGATAACGTTAAGATTTTATCTTCTAGGTTTAATTTAGAGATTTTTTAATTTTTGAAATAAGAATATAATCTTGAATCTCAAGCTTGGGCAACCTAGAATCCAAGTAGAATTTTTATCTTGATTTAAGAATAAACTTTCTTGGTTTCATTTCGATATCATATAACCTTTATTCAAGATCTTATTCTTGATTTAAGCACGTTTTTTTCTATATAAATAACTGTTGAATTTTAAGTACATTGAGCTAAGGAATGCAATATTTTAAGGCTGTCCACTGTTCAATCTTAAATCATTTTGAATTTTTCTTTTAATAAAAATAATATTGAAGACAGCTGCATTACACTATTTATTAATTAGGTGTTAAGTAAATTTGTAAGGAGTAACTATTAAATAATTTGTTGAACAATCGTAGAAAATTAATCAACTTGTAATTAGCTGCCTCAAATTTGAGCAATATAAATAAAAAAATGTTTCATTAAGAAGTAAGGTTAGAGTATTGCAACTTCGGTTAATCGCCTGCAGTGTGTTTTAAGCCGTTTTTTGTTTTTGGCTTTGCCGCCCACATTTTGCGGACAGCCGAAAAACGAGCAACTGAAGAAGACCAGACAATGGCCTGGCTGGTTGCTTGGTTTGCCCGTCTGTCTGTCTCTCAGTCTGCCTGTCTGTCTGTCTGTCTGTCTGTCCGCTTGTTCGGCTGACTGGCAGCATGGCTGGCAAGGATTTCGAGGTGACCAAACGGCAGCAACAGGAGCCGCAATAACAAGAGTTGCTTTTGTACAAAAAAAAAAAGTGAGGGGGAGAAAATGCTGCAGCGGCTGCGAGATGGCGGAAAACAGGAAACACAAGGCGTGCCAGTTCAGGGCGTGCAGCGAAGGGAAGGGAAGGGAAGGGGAGGGAAGGGGAGAAGGAGAGGGTACAGGGGGCACCACAGAAGGCACAAAATAAAATGTTGGCCAGCAGCGAATGGCGCAAAAAGTTGCACAGCGTATGCCAACAATGTAATTTTGACGCTTGATCTCGGTAAAGTACACACACACGCACACACACACACATAGAGATAGGGGAGAGTGTGGGAGAGTGGAAAAAGGGGCGGGGTGACGCCCACATGCACGGCGACTGCCAAATGGCAGATGGAAAAAATGCTGCTGGATAATGGACACCGAGGAATGCAGCAGCAAAAAATTCTCCACATATGTGAGAGTGTGCGAATGTGTGTGCGAGTCTGTGTATGTGTGTGTGCATGTGTGTGTGTTTACAGAACAATGGTTGCATTGAGCTCTGCTGCTGTTGTTATTATTGTTATTCTTGTTGCTGCTGCTGGTGCTCGCTTTGCATGCGTTTTTTCAGCAATTTTGTTTGCATTTTCACGCGTTTGCTCTGCTCGCTGCCAGTTTTTCCCTCCCATCTACCCCCTTCCCCTGTCTCTTGCTGCTTTCTACTTCCGGGCGATCTCTCTCTCTCTCTTCGACGACTTTCCGCTGTGTTTGTTATTACTGCCAAACCGCAGCCGTCTGCCAAGCGGCCTCATAATATTTCATGGCTGTTGCCAGTTTGTTGACATTTTTCGCCTGCTGCTTTCTTTAGTTCTTTGGTTCTTTGGTTCTTTAGCTCTGGCTGTGGCCGTGTCGATTATGCGGCAACAGGACACGCGCCACATTGCACCCTCTGCCTCCCGCTGCACCACCCACCTGACGACAACTGCAACGGATGTCGCAGCAGCAGCAGCCAGAGAATGAGGCAGGTGGCATGCGGAATGCGGCATGCGGCTGCAAAATGCCGTAAGGAAACATCCTTTTGACATGACATGCGCGATTTGCCATTTTGATTTGAGTCAACAATTGTCGATTGTCGATTGCACTTAAATTAACTCGACACAACTTAGTTAAACGTCGCACACAAAGCGTTCACACTTCGTTTGCCACACGAAACGATGATTCAGTTATTGATTTGCTCTCTCTCTCGAGCTCCACTCGAACACACAGCTTTGAGAATGTGGAGTTTATTATTGATAGCGAATGTTGATAGGTAAATCTTACAGGCAAAGTTTAGATGAACAGCTCAAATTCATGCAATACAAATAATGCCGTTAAAACGGTATATTTAATATTGAGGAGATTTCTAAAACATTTACTTATTTATTTCATTTTAAATTTTGTTGGACAAATTGTAAGCTATGAATGGAAAATGTTGGATCCAATCTACGACTCATTAAATCAATTTTATTACTCTTTTTCTGTGAGATATCCGCTACCCATTTTGTGTAAGAGCAAAAGAATGCTGTATTATTCTTAAAATATACCGAATTCATAAACCGCAAAAATATTGAGATAGTACTACACTGAAAATATACCATAGAGAACCAAATATACCAGATTGTCAGCCAGGCAATAATCATAAATACTGTAGTTATTATTGTAAGTACCGAAAATTGCAAATCTAGCTTTCAAACTCAATTGTTATTCAATATTTTTCTATTTGAGGGGAAAGGTGAGCTTTTCTTTTTATATAGAGTTGTTAGCTACAATTATTGATAGCTGCTTTGCCTTTAGCTAAAGGCAGCTCTGCTCTAACTAGCAAGTGGGAAATGTGTCTCACATATCGATTCAACACACAAATTTCAAGTGAATACTCAACGTGATACTCGAATGCAGAATGAATGCAGCTGTTTGTGTGATGGTCACCGTGCCCACCGAGCTGGAGGAGAAGCGTCGCCTACAACTGCATCTAAAGCAAAGGATGCGAGACAGAGAGAAACCGAATGGAGAGCAGCTGCCACTCGAGCAAGTGCTGCGATCGATTGTGGAAAAGCTGCGACTGGAGCAAGTCTTTTGGTCACAGGATCTGGCGGGATGTCAACTCCAGGCACGCTTTGATCTGCAGCAGGACGAGCGCTACGAACGCTTGCTGAGTACGCTGCAGGATTGGGGCATTGGCGAGAGAGCTGGCACCCAAGTGACTGCCATCAATTGCCTGGAGACGCGACTGAAGCGAGGCGCAGCTGGAGCTCGAGCAGCGACTGAGACTGCAACGCAGCAACAACAGCAGCAACAGCAGCAGCAGCAGCGACAACATCTCGGCTGGCAGAGCTTCATGGACTCGGTGCGTTGTCGCCTGAATGTGAATCAAGTTGTTCGCTTGGTGCGTCGCGATGCCACCATCAACTTTGACTTTGTCGTGCTCCTTGTGGCTGCCGCCTTGCTCTCCTGCGTGGGTCTCGTCGAGAACAGTTTCCTCTTTCTCTCCAGCAGCATGCTCATCTCCCCGCTGATGGGTCCCATCATAGCGGGAATCTTTGGCTTCGTGATACGCGATCGTGGACTCCGCTGGCTGGGCATACGCAACGAGCTGATTGGCATTGGCATCTCTGTTGCCATTGGCTTCGTCTTTGGCTGCGCCATCTGCTTTGGTGGCCTCTCGCGTCACTTTGTGCTCTCCGGCGGCTTCACCGAGGAGATCATCACACGCTGCGACACTCACTCGCTGGCCATTGGCCTTGTGACAGCGTTGGCCTCGGGGGCGGCGGCTGCTATTGGCGTGCTGGGCGGTAACACGGGCTCGCTGGTGGGCGTGGCCATATCGGCATCGCTGCTGCCGCCGGCGGTGAATGCGGGACTCTTGGGCGCCATCGGAGCGTGCATGCAACTGTGGCACGTGGATGCGCAGCTGCTGCAGAGCCTTTCAAAGCATCACGACTATTCACAGCAGCTGCACATTGAGCTATTCATCTGCGCAGCAGTGAGCATGGCCCTAACCCTTGTCAATGTGTTGTGCGTGTGGCTGATGGGCGTTGTGGTGCTGCACATCAAGGAGGTAGCGCCGACGGTGCAGCGACGGGATCAGCACTTTTGGCGGCACGATGTGCGGCTGGCACGCGAGGTGGCGCTGCATGATCCCGAGCTGCACAGCGCCATCGATCGGCTGGACAGCGATGAGCGGCGACTCATCGATGTGGAGGCCACGCAGTATCAGCACACTTGGTCGCCGGGCATGTTGCATGCCACAGCAACGGAGAGTGAGACGGAGGCCAAGCAGGAGCACAACTATCACACGGTGCACGGGTTTCAGGACTTTTGCATTACGCTGCACAAGCTCAAGCGACCGCAGCTGGCAAGCAGCATTGCGGCGCCGTTGCCTAGCTTCATGAAGGTGTTCAAGCCGCTGCGAGAGAAGCAAGAGATGGACGTGGCAAGTGCAGAGAGCTGTCAACTTAATGTGCATCGCAGTTTGCCTGATTTGCGGACGAAGCAGCATCCGAAGCTGCCGCGCTGCGTGCACTGGCAAGAGGAGCAGCAACCTAGTCACAGTCGCAGTCACAGTTACAGCAAGAGTAGCAGTTACACTCCATGTTATGACTGTGATAATCAGAGCGCCAGTTCAAGTCACAGTAACATTTCGAGTCACAGTCACAGTCACAGTTACATCAAAAGTAACAGTTACAATCCCAGTCACAGTTACAGTCACAGTTTCAGTCACAGCGACAGCCCCAATCCTAATCACAGTCACAGTCACAGTTACAGCAAAAGTAACAGTAACAATCCCAGTCACAGTTACAGTCACAGTCACAGTTACAGTCCCCATCAAAGTCCCAGTGCTCGACAAAGATTCTCGCACTCGGGCCAAGTGTTGCTGCCTTTGCCACCGGATCGACGACTGCGTTTGCTTCGCAGTCGCAGCAAGGACAACAAGAACAGCGAGGAATGCGACTACGAGCACGAGTTCAATGTCTAGCCAAATGCTGTGTTCACTCTTGTCACATTTTTACTCTGCTTGGCCAATAGACGAGACGACAGCAAGACAAACATAAATTCTGCAGTTCGAGTTCATCTTTTTTTTTTTTTTTTTTTGTCATTTTTGGTGCGTTCGTTGCTTTGATTACTTCGCGATGTCCTTGTTTGTCCAGCACTTCAATGTTGTCAGCTGCCTAGTTGCCCCGTTCACCACCCCACCTCCGTTTGCCAGGGCTGCCTTGAAAGCCAAGTTTGTTGTCGGCACATAAACAAACACTGTTGGCTTCCAGTTGCAATCGCTGCTACTGATATCCTGGCTCAGCTAGCGAGATGCTGGTGTTATCCTGTTTACAGCCGACGCGCTTTGCATGCTTCAATTTGCTTGCCTAGATTGCTATTGATCCTTGATGCTGTTGTACGAGTCTCACTTGGTTTCAACCTTTCGTTCTTGGATACATGTGAAATATTCTGATATACTCTTCCAGTAGCATTATTTCAACTATTCTTTACTTCATACTTTGTTGCTCATCGTTATTTCATTTTCAAGATTTTGAATATTCTGTTATATTCAAGTCTTTACTTCATTCTTTGTTGCTCATCTTAATTTCAATTTCTTCAATTTTTCTTTAACTCTCATCTTTTGTTGTGCTCATCTTAATTGAATTTTATTTATTCAGTTCTTATTCATTTAACTTGCTTGCTAAATGTATTTCTAATCTCCATGCTGTTCCTTAAACTTGTGCTTGCTAAATCCTTTTCTCTTAAATTTATTTTTCATATTATTTCATATGGCTATCACATTATTGCCGCAAGTTTTCTATTAACTTATCTTTATTTTGCTCATCTTAATTCAATCTTATTGATTTCTCTTGTTTTTACTGCTTTCTTTTCTGATGCGTGAACCTTGCCAAATCGTTTTTGAACTTTAATTTCTTGGGCGGCTGTTGATTGCCTTTGTATTACTGCATTAATCGCTCCTGTAGTTTCACTCTTTGATTGCCAATTGATCCGTAATGGTTGCGCTCTGATCGGCACTCGATGTTTTCAAACACATTGATGTCCTTTTTTTGCTGACCGTTTCCTATTGATGTTACGCCTTGCGCCTGATTGCTTTCACTTCTATTGTTTTTTCCTCTCTTCACTTCTCTCCTCTTTTTTTTTTATTATACTTTCGATGAGGCTGTTGCTATTAGAGAGCGGCAACAATTACGTGTTGCGCTTTTATTGTTGTCTATTCCGTGCGGCCGAAAGGATGCGCTGCGCTCTGCTCTGCTGTGCTGTGCTGTGCTGTTGCCCCAATTGGCTGGCAGGCAAAAAGGGACAGCAGGAAAAAGGACCCTTTGATGTGACGTTGCTATTGGTATGTGTTTGCCGTATCTTTAGTGTAATGTTTATTTGCCATTTGGCTGTTGTCGATGTTGTTGTTTGCCTCGGCCACGTTTACCGCATCCCATTTAGCCGAGAGGTGCGACATTTGTCAGGTTGCCGCAATTAGCGCCATTCCTCGCTTCGCTTTCAGTTCGCTGTTTCTCTCTCTCTCTCTCTCTCTCTTTCTCTTTCTCTCGGCGCGATTAATTCGTTTTCACAGCCTGCCCACTAACGACCACCAATGCCTCGTCCTTCGCTTGCGAGTGTCATTTCCCTCGCTGCCTGCTGTGAATTCCTCAAGTGCCAGAACCCATATAATTTTATGATACATGCACGAGAAAGCGAGAACTCGCTGGCTGCTAAATTTGCGAGTCAATGAGATGGGCGAGAAAAGAGTAGGAGTAGGGGAAAGAGAAGAGGAAGAAAGTCGCAGGGTCACGGGGTCGAGTGCTTCTCATAGAGGTGCTAACATGTTTATATGACCATTTTAGAGCCTTGTTAATGATGTCTGCATGCACGTGTGTGTGTGCAAGTGTGTTTTTGGGCCATTTAATTAACAGTCTTTCTCTCTCTCTTTCTCTCTTTTTCTGACTCTTTCTGATCCCTGTCACAGCTCACTTTACGAGCAACAAAACTCTCGCTTCAGTTGCGTTTCGTTTTCCCTCTTTATTTTTTGCCTAATTGTTTTTCATAATTATTTATAGTTGTATTTATCACACTCTCTCCCTCTTTCTCTTTCCCGACATAATGCTCAAGTTTTTACGGCACTTTTTCGCCAAGGCTTTAACTGCAAATTCACACAGTTTCAAATAGATTTGACAAAATAAAAACTTGCTGTGAACTTAACTTTAGCCAGCTGCAAAGCTGAAAACTAGAATTTGCAGACAAGCATTGAAATTAATTGAATTAGACTTTTCTTTATAATCTGTTTTAATTAATAATGTTTATTTAACAAATAAATGCTATTTAATTTGAAGTTGTAGATATTTTTTTGTAAAGAAAATTATGAATTTAGAGCCACAAAATGAGGGCATAAAAAGGTAAATTAATGCATACAAAGGAGCTTAAATAAATAATGCAATAAAACACTGTGAACTATCACGTAGAGCTTTAATGTGTCGTTCTTTCCCTCTCTCCTTTTCCTACTCTACTTCTCTCTCTCTCGATTTGTCTCTGCTTTCATTTGCGTTTTACCCTTTTTGGCCTCGCTGCTAAGCCATTTTTTTTTTTTTTTTTTTTTGTGCGCTGCCAACTTCAGCTGAACTGCTTTCTTTTTGCAACAAATTGTGTTGGCTTTGTTATTGTTGGTTGCAGTTGCAGTTCGTTTTAATCCTGTCGCTGTTGACGCTCTCAGAAGAGACGAAAAAGAAGGGATGGATGTGTTTTTTGTAAGCTTCAGCGGCATCTTGGAGGAACTCAACTCGACTCGTTGCCAGCCTGGTTCTTTCATACAGTTTTTGGGGCTTCTGGTTTTGCTTGTAAATTATGTGTTTTAATATTTCACAAAGACTCAAAACTGAGCACTTTGTTTATAATCTTTTCGCCCGTTTTTCCCTCACTTTTGATAGCCATAATGAGCAGCGAGCAGCGCACAAACAGGAACAGAGTAACAGCAACAGAAGCAACAGAAGCAGCAGAGCCACAAAAAGGAGTTGTGCAGGAGCAGGATGTCCAGCTGCAGTTTAAACAACGACAAAGGATACGCCCTGCACAACAACAACAACATCAACAACAACAATAGAGAAAAAGTTACAACTAAATTCTCCTAAGTATTCGTAACTTTTCATTTGACAAAAGACGACAAAAATTGCACTTCGTTTGTGCTTCTTTTTTTATTGTGTGTGTGTTTTTTTTGTACTTTGCATTTTATTTATTTATTTTTTTTTTTTTTTGTTGAGTTTTTTTTGAGTTGAGTTGACCTGTCCGGACAGGTCAAAAGTTTTTCTCGTTATTATTTTGTTAAAAGATAAAGATATTTATGCTTGATCTGAACAAAGTCAAATTTATGAAAGCATCGTTATTGTTTGTTCTTTGCAGATATTTTATTATTTTTTTCCTTTTTTTTTTTTGTTTTGTACTTTATTTATGAGAGTTCGTTTAAGGTGTTTAGTAACTCGCATTAAATTAGTTTTGATGTGTTAAGAATAATAAAACAGTAGCAAAGGATTTCACAATTATTAATAATTTGTTGATTTTCAATTTCTTGGTTAATAACTAAGAACTTTTATGTTGAATTTTATTAAATTTCAATTTATATCGCTGTATTTAAAACTGTGGCAAATGATTTCCAAATTATCAAGATTTTGTAATTAGTAATAACACTGTGTTTGATATCTCTAACACTAATTTTTGGCTGCTCATGTTAAATTAATTGTGATGAATTGAAGGTATAAAAATAGTTATACATATGATTTCACAATTATTAACAATTTGATGCTATTTTAACTTTTTGCCACTTATTTGCAAACAATTTGGCAAATTAAGTTGCTGTTGTGCAATGCAAAAAATGGGAAAATACATCGCATTTAAATGGAGGAGGGATTTGAAGAGGACGACAACAAGTCGCATCCTGTCTGAGTTAGAAGTGCTTGCAACTTAATTATCTGCGACAATTACAAGCCGGCAACAAATCTAAACTGGAATGTCCTGTGTGTTGCTGTGTTGTACTCTGCTCTATGCAGTGCTCTGCTCTGCTCTGCTCTACGTGTCCTGTCAGCACATTTGTCTACGTGGCGTATGAATAATTGCAAATGCCAACAATTGGAACATTTGTCGTTGTCGTTGTCGTTGTCGTTGTTACTGTTGCTCAAATTCCATAGTTCCACCCGTTGATATGCTCTGCCCATGCCAGAGATTTCTTTTGTACACCTGCATGTGCGTGTGTGTGTGTAAATGTGCGTGTGTGTGTGTGTGTACGACAATTTAGATAAATAATTCTGAATGTTAATTGAGTGTAAGAAATTTAAGTGTGGCAAGAGTTTTAGACTTTTCCTTTTGTGTGTGTGCAAATTAATTAACTAAATTATTAAGTGAACAGCAAAATACCACACACACACGTACGCACACACACACACGTACACACATTGTGAATATTATAAATGATGCTTTTATTATTTGCTGTAAGTTGTTAAGAACAATAATGATGATGTCCGGCCATGTGCTGGCTGGCCAAACAACCGCACACACACACGCACACGCACACACACACACACACATACTCGCATACTCAACATACTCGTGTTTATGCCTGTCTCTTGGCATTTGGCATTAATTGCGGCCTAGCTCCAACGAAAATTACCTGCCACCTCCCGCCAGAAGCTCGAACCGAAGATGGAACTGGAACTGGAACCTGCTCCCGCTCCCCCCCTCGGTCACACACACACAGACACACACTCACATACCCATTCACGTCGACTGACCAAAGCTCGTGCATTAGTCAAAACACAAACACATAATGGCACCCGGTGCCTGGTGCCTGGTGCTCGGTGCTTGGTGCCTTGTGTCTGGTGACTCTGCTCTGCTTTGCTCTGGTGCTCAGTTGACCAGCCGAATGTCCTGAGTGTCCTGCCACGACGACGCCATTTGGCTGATGCCAAACATTAAGCAATATTTATGACACAGTCCTCCTCTCCTCCTCTCTTTCTCTTTCTCTCTCTCTCTCTCTGTGGAGACTGCGAAATGGCAGGACAGCAAATTGCAAATGCAAACGCCAAATGCTTATTTAATGAGTTAATTATTTTTTGTATTTATTGCAACGCCCAAATATGCGAATGAATAAACGTGAAAATATTCTCAATTAAATGCCAAGAGTTGCCAAACGAGTGTTTAACGGGGCGACAGCTACGCAATTAACGCAGCGCCTGCAAGACAAAAGTGCTGGCTGGCTAAGGAAAGAGCTCTGGCATTTTAGTTTACTTAATGGACATCAATAGCAAGTTATTCGCTTTTTATACCCGCTACCCATAGGGTAGAAGGGTATTATAACATTGTGCCGGCAGGAAATGTATGTAACAGGTAGAAGAAGGCATCTCCGACCCTATAAAGTATATATATTCTTGATCAGCGTCAACAGCCGAGACGATATAGCCATGTCTGTCTGTCCGTCTGTCCGTATGAACACCTAGATCTCAGAGACTATAAGAGATATAGCTATAATTTTTTTTCGACAGCATTTGTTATGTTTGCACGCAGATCAAGTTTGTTTCAAATTTTTGCCACGCCCACATCCGCCCCCGCAAATCAAAAAAATCGAATAACAAGCGTAATTGTAATGCTCGAATCTTGGTATATACAAGAATATCTATAGTATTTATGATTTCTGAAAATTTGGTTGCGATCAGATAAAAATTGTGGAAGTTATTAAAGAAATACTTTTGTATGGGCAAAACCGCCTACTTGCTAGGGGTCTTAGTTGCTTTGTCCGACAATCTGGTATTTTGATTGCGGTACTATATCAAAATACCAAATATACCATTCGGTATATTTTTAGTTTTTTAGTATATTTGGTATATTTTAATAATAATACCCCAAAATATTTGTTTAGTATTTTTAGTATATTTGGTATATTTTAATAATAAAACCGCAAAATATATTGTTTAGTATTTTTGTAGTATAATTGGTATGTTTTGAGAATAAGACCGCAAAATATATTGCTTTTATTCAAATGGGTAGCGGGTATCTCACAGTCGAGCACACTCGGCTGTAGCTTTCTTACTTGTTAGTTTTTAAATTATAACCCATCGTTAACAATTGTTTGTTGTCTTCTACATTGAAAATATTTGTTTGTTTATACAAATAATAATACCAATACTAATACTAATACTAATACTAATACTAATAATAATATATTCTAAATTTCTTATTTCTCTTAATTTCTCTCTGTGTTCACACCAAAATTTCTAACCCGCTATTAATAGTCTTAAATTTAAATATATTAAAAATGTGTTCATTACAAATTCAGCAGCATGCTTTGACTTTAACTTGTCGACAACATCCGACAACAAATGCTGCTTTGACGTGAAAGGGAAAAACTTGACTTGACTTTAACATAAACGCAAGTTAACATGGCCTTGACTGAAAATGTGAAAAGAGCGTCGCAATTTATGTACTGCGAGTATACTATATATAAAATGCGCTGTACAATCATATCAAGACATACACATGGCATAAGTATGTACTTAGCGAGCTCTCATTGGCAGCTTGTCGCGTGTCGTGAAGCGCATTCTGACATTTTTGACTGACAACGAACTTAAGTTCTTTGTCAAAAATGAGAGGAAATGAAACTTATGGCTTCTTGCGGGTGACAGCTTGAGGATGACTGCCAAGCTATCGATATATAATATATTAAAAAACAAAAAATTATATATGTTTAAATATAGCAATATATAGCAATTCGAAAATAATTGAAAATGAAAATGTGACATGAAAAAAGACAAAAATTGAAATGTTTATTGCCATCGAAGGAAAACGAACGAACAAACGAACAAACTGATTGCCTGCCACGCCCACAAAAAGGCGAGTGGAAATATGGGGAGTGAGCTTAACTCGGCTCTTGGTCTTGACTCGTCCGTCAATCAATCAGTCAGACAATCATTCATGCAAACATTAATTTATTCATTTTAGCGAATCGCTCAACCGCTTCACTTCTCTGCCTCTGACTTCTGACTCTTGCGTCGTCGTCGTCGTCGTCAATCGTTGTTATATTTTTGTTATTTGTTATTCCTGATTCGTTAGTTTGTGAGTGAGTTTCGAGTTTGAGTGGAGCTGCGCCGGTTGAGAGCACACGAAATATGTTTGCTATTTAATTGCTCTTTTACCAATTTCCGTGTCGACCGGGCAAAACGCTTTTAATTACTTAACCGGAAATTGGCAATTAAAGCGATTTAACGGCCCACATGCATGACAGCGCCAGCCTGCCAGCATGCTAGCCTGCTAGCCTGCTAGCCTGCTAGCCTGCCTGCTTGTCTGAATTTCTCATTTGCCTCAAAAGTTAACCATTCGACAGCAATAACAGTCGCCGGACTCCAGCTCCAACACATCTGCCCCTCGATGCGTCGTCGCCTTAATCAAGTTTTAAATGGTCGCCGCAGCGCTGAAGTCAGTTCCCATCCTCCTCCTCCTGCTCTTCTTGCCAGCTATTAGATTCAGCATAACCAAAAGACAACAACCACAACTCTAACGCGCAGAGTTGCCAGCGTTGTTGTGAAAGGTGCTGCCAACTCGTTCATTGTTATTTATTGTGTTTGTTGTTATTGCCGGCAATTTATTTCAATTTCGCTGAGCTGCAAACTTTTGTATTGTCATTGCCAGCGAACGGACGCGCGTCTTTTTCCAATTAGAAGTCGCTGGGTGGGGTCAAAGTGCCAGCCCAAAATGTAAGAGGGATTGTGTGGGAAAAGTAGCAGAGCGAATGGAGAATGGAGCCCGGTATAAAAACTCATTTAACTTTTTTGGCCGGCAAACGTCAAATGCTTTTGGCTTGATGAGCGCGCCGCGTGTAATACACAAAACTTTTTGGCAGGTGGTTAAGATGGGGCGTTAGGGAGGAAGGCAGAGAGGCTTTGCCGCTGATAACTGTTGCATAGTTTCGGGCGCTGCATAATTAATTATTTGCCAGCCAGCAGCCGCAGCCACAGCTGAGACACTTTGCCAACGCCAACGCCAATGCGAAAGCCAAACGAAGCGAACCAAAACGAAATGAGATGAAATAAGACACGAGTCGCGATGAGTTTGAAATGTGTTGTGCCATTCAGCAGCAGCAGAGCAAAGGGAAAACCAAAGAGCAGGGAGTGAAAAATTTTCGAATTTGTGGCCGCAAGTTGGCAAGCAAATAAAATGGAAAATTGTTTGCTTTGACTTTTATTTAGTTGGACATGTTCTCAAGGGTCGCAAGTCGCGAGTCGCAAGTCGCAACTTTGCTGAATCCTGCGGCTGGCCGCTTAATTTTTGGCGCGACTTGCAATTTGCCGCCACATTGCAGCCAAAGTTATGCGCGAAACTTTTGCCACTGGCCGCCGAACCGACAAACTAAACTCGCTTCTCCCTCCCTCCCTCCATCCCTCCGTCTCTCTCTCTCTCTCTCTCTCTCTGGGACGCACTCTCTAATTTCAATTGCTGCTGGCTAATGTGACACGGTAACCCTCCATCTCCCCTTCTCTATCCACAACTGCCCTTCTATCCTTTTTGGTCACAACACCTTCATCTTCACATAGCCAATAAAAAAAAAAAAAAAAACTGCAACTAAAATTTCACAAATTTATAGCGAAAGTTGCGCGCAAAATGTGAAATGAAATTTATACAAATTCCACGTGAAAAACTGTCAAGAACTTTTCGAGAGGCAAAAATAACAAGAGCCAAAGAGCTGAGATATCAACTTGGTCAAGTTTTGCTGAGCTTCTGCTTAATACAACAGATCCGTTGAATTAGCTCATTGCGCTTCATTTTTTGTTTGTTTGCTTGCTTGTTTTTCTGTTCTATGAACTGCAACTGGCAACTTCATAAATACGAAATTCTTAAGTAATTAACGGCTTCTCACTCGATCTGAGACACCATAGAAAAGCTCTAGATGTAAATCATCTGGCTACTTTTCACAGTGATTGCAGCCCTATGCTTTGTTTTGTTACCAAGATCAATAAAAGAATTTTTTTATGCAAGCGTATCTTCTATATTTATTATTAGGGACTTCCCAAAACTATAAAATAACACTATACTGTATTAAAATCCCAGCATTTGAAATATTTAATTTAACCAGTTTTCTTTATTTGGATGAACCTAAATGTAAGCATATTAGTTTTCATTTGAAATCAGTTTATTTTTATATTAATTTGTTGAAAACAATTTGTACCATTATTGGATGTAGTTACAATATTTTAAGATATTACCACGAAAATTGCTTAAGCTTGTTTATTTAGGTGAACCATATATAAAAACGTAGCAACTTAGCAATTTATTTTATTTCGTTACTTAAATTTCGTTACTTAAAGTCCCGCAAGCTTTGAATTCAAGAATGAACTAAATTGAGCTAAACTTAAAAACCAGAGAAATTGTTAAACAAATTGAAATATTTTTAAAGAAAGTCTTTAAGGGTTCGATGCATAGTGCTGATTTAGTTCAGAGCTAACTCGAAGCTAAGATAATTGATTTGATAATAATTTTAATATATTCCTCTTTATAAAATGCACACAATTTGCCGCCAATCATTGAGAAATGAAAGAACATGTTAGATAGATGTATGTATATACAGCGATCTTCCTAGTATTCAACTTGTATATCGATAGTTCGATACAATTCTTTTTGAAGTAAGTCTTTCTTAAGTTCTGCGCACGACGCAACATGCAACTGAATGCAATGTTATATAATTTTAATATTTCAATAAAAATTCAGTTATCATCAAATTACCAGAATCATGAATTTATGTTATAAGATGTAACACCTGTCTCTCATATGCTGTAGTTACTAGAAGTAATGACGATCCATATATATTTCTCTACAATCCTCATTTGAATACTCAAAATTAATCCAAGTTAATTAAGCGATCTATATCAAGCAGTTTAGATAGGCAAGCAAAGCGTTTAAAGTTAATTTAATGCGCGAAGTGTTGCAATTGTTTTTAAAGTTGAAGTTGGCTGAAAAAATAAATGGCATTTTGGGTTGATTGTCAAACAATTTGTGAGTGGATTCTCGATGGTTAATTAATCGGGTAGCCATTGAAAATGTTTATCTCATTGTGGCTATCAAACTGCCGGCCCCGCATCGTATTCCCCGTCGTCTTTCCCAGTGAAATGGCAACACTCAATGTGCATGATGCACAGAGGGGGGCTCTGGAGTTTTCTCTATTCCCCCCGCTGTTCTCAGTTAACTTTTCACGCTGTTCGACGTTGGCAATTTACGTTGTGTTTTTAGCTAGTTTTATTCGGATTTTCATTTCGCTCTTTTATTTTAATTTTATTTGTTGAAATCGTATCGTTTTTTGTGCATTTGAATTTGTTGTACAGTTTTTGCATTTTGTTTTATTCACTTGCGTTTTTCGGACATGTTTGTGCAACCGATACCCAAACAAATGCAGCTGCTCTCAGCGTGTGTGTGTGTGAGTGTGAGTGTGAGTGTGAGTGTTCGTTAGTTTTTTATCTCGAAGAGCAGCAGGAGCTGGGCAGTTGCCGCTGCGTGGCGAGTTTTGTAATATTCCCCGATGTCTGTTTGACGCGCAAAAACTTTCCAGCATCAGCGGCAAACAAAATAACAGCAACAACAACAACAATTACAGAGAAAAGCGCACAGAAAAAGAGAGCAGAAACTTTTTGGCATTTAATTGGAAAATTAAATTTAACGCTGTTGCTGTTGCAATGCGAAGCAGTCCGGGCGCAAACAGGGCGTATACGCGATCCACGTTACGTATACGCTACGTTCTCAGTCAGAAGCAATTTGCGGCGCAATCAACGCGCACCTGTCAGGCCTCACAGAGGTAATATCCGAGCATAATACATTTAAAACATTTGCAACACGACACCGACACCGACTCCGACACCGACTCCGACACCGAATCGCACCCTCGCTCCAAGCTGACCAAAGACTCCCTCCTCTTTGCACTGTCTCTTTCCTCTCTTGAGCAGTTGTTGGGCGTGTCAAGTAAGCGCGCGCGCTCAGCTGTCAAGTTCTCTAGCCGCGTCGCGGCAAAGTCATCAAGCTGGCCAGTTGTCTGTCCGTCTGTCTGTCCGTCTGTCTGTCCGACTGTCCGTCAGCTGTCCGATTGCCTGCTTGTTGTGCAATTTAGTGAAATGACTTGAAATTCATTTGACAAATTGCGCTTTTGGCGCAGTTGCAGCTCGGAAATGCAGGGCAAAGTCAAAGCAGATGCGCTACTACTGCTGCGTTTGCTGTCTGGCTGCGTTTGGCTCTCTGTCATTGGTTAAACAAGTGGCAAAATTAAATTTAACAATGTGCAATGCACAGAGTGCAGAATAGAGAGAAGGTGGAGAGTGGAGAGGAGCTGCTGCCGCATTGTTTAAAGTGCTTAACAAGCAGCTGGACAGCTCAACTTCAGCAAGAAGCACTGCGCACTCCGCCGCCTTGCCCCTTTCGGGCATTCGCAGTCAAAGAAGTAGAAGTGTGGCATGAAAAATGAAATGAAAACCAACAAGTAACCGCAATCATTGCTCGACTCGCCACTCGTTAGCATAGAGAAAGCAAAGAGTTTGAGAGGCTGCCCTGTTGTGATCTGCTTCTCTTTCCCCCAGCTGCTGACTCGTCTTTGTTCGCCTTTTGCATCCTGCACTCTGCATCGTCTGCCTGATGTAATAGGACGCTGAACTCATTTGGCTTTTGGTGTTGCTATCTGCTACGAAAAGTGCTACAAGTGCAGCCCCAAACCGGACCGTCAACCGGACAGTCAGTCAACCAATCCTTCCGTTCGTCTGTCCTTCATTCGCTACTTGGCACTCGCCACTCGCCAAGCCTCATTCGCCACTTGGATCTCAGTCTGTCAGTGCGTCAGTCGCTCTGTCACAATGTCCGTCATCAGTCTCATCCGCTTTTGCAAGCAACGTTGCCTGACTTTGGCTTTTGGCTTGGCTTGGCTTTGGCTTTTGATTTGTGGCACTGACACTTCCAACAGCAGCCTCAGCAGCAGCAACGGGGCTTTGATTTTGTGGTCAGTCTTTCGACTCAGTCATTGGTTGGGCCTTCTGAACTCATCGTCATCGTCATCGTCATCGTTGTGCATTAAGTAATTACTCCTTTGTGACGTCGACGAAAGTGCAAATTCATTAGAATGATGTACTGCATCTTCAATTCAACTATGTTTTTGTTTCGCATTTAAGTTCAGTTCACTTTTCATGCAAATCTTAATGCAAATTAATGAGTGTCAAAATGCACTTCCACATTTGAATTTGATTTGCTTTTGTCGGCATTATCAATGTCCAGCCCTTATAATAGGAATTTTCATTTCGATTTCGATTTTGATTTTAGTTTTTCGCTTGTTTCACTTGTTTCGACTTTTATTTCTCGCTTGCACAATTGTAATTTGCCGCATTCGCTGTCCCATTAATTATACGGCAACTAATTTCAAATACTTTGTAAACATTTTGAATATCAGCTTATTGCAGTCTTGTGGAAAATGCAATTAGTTTTCATTTTTTTTGGGCAAAATGTTGCTACTCTAATTATTATAATCTAGTTGCTTGTTGACAGCATTTTTCAATTACTTTATATTTCAGAAATTTTTAAATATGATATTCGGATTATGTCTTTGAAGAGGAATGGAAAAATTGTTAAATAATTTAAATATAAAGCTAAAGCTGAAAGGCAAATAATTTAATTAAAACTTGCGTAAACTCTCAAATAAGAATATTCTTGAATTAGAGCATTAAATTTCTTTCAACTAAATTAAATCCAGCTTCAAAATTAGATTTACCAAGAGCCTTTGAAATCGAATATGCTAAAGTTTCGCACATCTCTGCAATATTTCACAATTAATATACGTACCTAAAATTCATATGCTCGACACTTGAATGCCTTCAGATTTCAGTGAGTTTTATTGTTCACGCGTGAAATAATTTACATATAAAGAGAATTGTAAAGCGATATGTTTGTAAAGTATTGCATAAT
Organism: Drosophila pallidifrons; assembly: GCA_023558445.1. NCBI lineage: Eukaryota > Metazoa > Arthropoda > Insecta > Diptera > Drosophilidae > Drosophila > Drosophila pallidifrons. The sequence continues at coordinate 7,501,409 of CM042351.1, forward strand.
ATTTAAAAAGCAAACAGCAATTTTCCCTGGCATTTTATGGCCGTCTCGGGCTGATTTTGTAAACAGTTTTCAACCCACACAAAAAAAAAAACAAGTAAGAAAATTACAGTCCAGTGTGCTCGACTGTGACATACCCGCTACCCATTTTTAATATAGACAAAATATTGCGGTATTATTTTCAAAATATACCGAAAATACTAACAAAATACCAAATGGTATATTTGGTATATCGATATAGTACCGCATTCAAAATTCCAGATTGTCGGCCAAAGCAACTAAGACCCCTAGTAAATAGGCGTTTTTGCCCATACAAAAGTATTTCTTCAATAACTTCCACATTTTATTTTAATCTGATCGCAATCAAATTTTCAGAAATCATAAATACTATAGATATTCTTGTATATACCAAAATTCGCACTCTAGATTTAAAATTGGGCTTGTTATTCGATTTTTTTGATTTGCGGGGGCGGAAGTGGGCGTGGCAAAAATTTGAAACAAACTTGATCTGCGTGCAAACATAACAAATGCTGTCGTAAAAAAATTATAGCTATATCTCTTATAGTCTCTGAGATCTAGGTGTTCATACGGACAGACGGACAGACGGACGGACAGACGGACATGGCTAGATCGTCTCGGCTGTTGATGCTGATCAAGAATATATATACTTTATAGGGTCGCAGATGCCTCCTTCTACCTGTTACATACATTTCCTGCCGGCACAAAGTTATAATACCCTTCTACCCTATGGGTAGCGGGTATAAACACATACAGCATCAAAGGAGTTTTGTATTGTATTATGGCTGCAAATGCGAAACAATTTGTACTTGAACAGCATAGCGCATAAAGATAGTACTCGTAATCGTGAATGAATGAAAGATGCCTGTGAAAGAAGGAAAATAAAAAAAAAAGAAAGTCAATTGGCAATGCAAAGGCAAAAGAATAACTTTGCTTATCGCATTGAAATGCAATTGCGATTTGTAACTTCTGCTCAGAGTCAAAAGGAGACTGAGGTGGCCATAATGCAAAGGCTCAACAATTTCTGGCACATATTTCGAAGCAAGTGAATGCGAAATACATTTTGCCAAAGAGCGGAAATTTTCAACATAATTTCGTTGGGGTATTTTATTATAAATATTATTATTTTGCTGCTGCCTTCGAGTTGCTTCATTTGTTTTTTTTTTTTTGCTTTTTTTTGATCAAAATTGCAGAAGAAAAGCAGAAGAGCAGATGGAAGCAAAAAAGCAGACAGTTGAAAGCAGCTGGATAGAGAGGGAGGGAGAGAGAGATAGAGAGAGATAGAGAGTGAGACAGAGACTGGCCAAAACTTATGACCACTCAATAAGATGTTGAAGTGAAAACAGACAGTAGAAGGCAAGACGGCAGCAGCAAGCACTGCCAGAATGATGAAAATATGTGCGCTATGAAGAATTGGGAAAAGGGCAAAGGGCGCCAGAAGTGGGTGGTGGAAACGGTGGAACGGGGGAAGAGGGGGAGATACTGGGAAGCTGAGCAAAATATAAATAAATATAAAGAAAATAAGTGCATGCCAGAACCAGAAACACTCAAAGTTTATGAAAGGCGCGTCGCCGCCAAAGTTTCTTTATTTTTTGCTCTCTGCTTCGCCTCCTCTTTTCCCCTCCCCTTAGCCATAAGACAAAGTGCTGGCCAAGGATCACAACACACATGTGTATCGCTGTGTTTGTGTGTGTGTGTGTGTGTGTGTGTGTTGGTGTATCGCCAATTACTGTGTCTGTTTGAGCGTACAAAGCGTTTTATGAACCAACTCCAAACCCCTGATATACACAGCACGGTATACACTCTCCGTCTCCGTCTCCGTCTCCCTCCTCCTCTTCCGTTCCCCTCTTGTTCCAGTCTCATTCCGTTGACCAGCCCGCTGACCGCGTCGCATTTGGGATGCCAGACACGCCGCCTGGACTTTGTCGAATAACTTTCGGCCATCCCCGCTCTATTTCTTCCCCTCAAACTCTCTTTCTCTTTCTGCTACTTGCGTCTACTGTTGCTCTTCAAGTTTTTTCGCTTTTGATTTTATTGCCAATTGACCAAGTTTTTGGGTCGATTGGCCTTAGAGAAAGGGGCGCCTTCTCAGTGTGTGTGTGTGTGTGTGTGTGTGTGTGTGTGCTCGGGACTAAACAACAAAAAGAAGAAAGAGAAAAACTGCCAACCAAGATGATAAGCATTGCAGAGTTCCGCTGTTGGACAGCTTACCTGATTCGCAATGCACACGTCGCGGCGTTTGCTCTAAGAAAGATGAACTCTAAACTGAATGGAAGCTCACGACATTGGCCATAAAACACACGAAAACTTCAGCTGACTTTAGTCATCAATTTATCGACTAGCTGAATTCATCAAAAACATCTTTTCGATGGATAAACTACAACAGAAATGGGGAAGGCTGACTAAAAATACCCTGTATTCTTTGAGCGAATTGAAATATTCATTAAAAAATATTTGTGTATATTTTTAGATATAATAATTTACAAGAAAAAAAATTTATAATCTGTTTTCAGTGCTGAATACATTTTATTTTTTATTGCCAATTATAATGGACTTCCTACAGAAATTGTATTCAATTAAACACGGAAAAAAAACACAATAAATAAATAATTTAAAATTTTGTATACGATTATTGATATAAGAAATATTAAAAATGACTTATGTGTTGTATCCATTATTGTATATGTTGCCAATTATGATAATAATTAACACCAAAAAGTAAAGCAAATTTAAATATTCATTTAAGAATATATGAAAATTTACATACATAATTATTGATAGAAAAAAAATATGTAAATGTACCTTAAGTGTTAAATCAATAATAGCAATACACTTTCTATTCAATTAAAACAAATAAATAAGTAAAAAAAAGTTTTGTTAACTTAATTAATATTTAAAAATATTTGAAATTATTATAACTTAATTATTGATCAAAAATATATTTTTATATATATGTATGTATATTTAATCTTATGTGTTGAATAAATTTTCTGACGAATGTAACCTTTTAAACCAATTATACTAAACAAAAAAGTTAATCAAGCTTAAATATCATTTAAAAATATTTAAATATATTGATGTGACTCAAGTGCTAAATATATCTTTTCACATATTTATCAAATTAAACCAGAGAATACATTTTAAAGCTCTTGTTTGCTTTTAAATAATATTATCATTTTTGCAGCTATATTTTTTATATCGTAACATTGCGTAATTAGCTTGAAAGTATTTGCAGTTAACCGCATAAATAGCTTAATTAAAGAGCTTTGTGTCTTGCGTATGATAACAAATTTGCGTTTTGATTCAGCACTAAGCTGTCATAATGCAAATCAAGTAGCAATTATCGACTTAGGTCAACATCTTGCCTGCCAAACTAACCAATAACAATCTTGGTCGTAAAACATAATCCCATCGCTGTGCCATGGCAACAGCAGCAACGAAAAACACAAAGAAAAGAAAACAAAAGAAAAAGAAAAGAAAATAAATAATAAAATTAAGCAGCTCATGGACAGCTGGTTGAGTTGGCTGGTTCTTGAGCTCTTCAAAGGCCTATGAGTAGAGAGTGTTGTTGTTGTTATTGTTGTTTTGTTGTTGTTGTGGGAGGTGAGATTGCAATCCCTAAAGATGGCAAATCTGTGTTGAATAAGGCTAAGACTGTGGGCCAAAAACAAAAGCAAGAATTTTCATTATAATGTTAATCATAAGGGCGATGGCAATGTGCACAAATGCGAAGCAGCAGAACGAAGCGAGTAAAAAAAGGGGGCGAATAACAGGAATTGGAATCAGAATCCGAATCAGAATCAGAATCCGAATCAGAATCCGAATCAACAGCAGCAATGGAATCTCGAGGGCAGCTGGAGCTTAGAACAAAAGACAAGTTGCGGCAAATTTGTAACATTTTTTCCCTAGTATTATATGATAAACGACAACAATGTCACATACACATAACCAGCAAGAGAGAGAGGGAGAGCGAGGAGCCAGGAGCGAGGAGAGTAGCATAATAAATGCGTGATTATTTGTAGCTTTTATTAGGTGAGCGCACAAAACGCCAGCGGGTGGCAAGCCACAGCAAATGGGGCAAGTGGCAAGCAGCAAGCAGCAGGCAGAAGGCAACGAGAGGCAACCTCACAAACATGTAGCACAACCGGAAGCCAACAGCAGCAGCAATAGTAGTAACATGAGCAACAATAACAACAACAACAACAATAGCAAACAGCAACCAGGAATTGAGGTAATCCTGCCAACAAAGTCCTCAGCCCACACACACACACACACACACACACACAAGTCGCAACATGAATTTGCTTTTGCATGTCGAGCAGCTAAAGCGGCGCCTCAAGTACCAGCTCAGACAGCTTCTCCCCTCTCTCTCTTTCTCTCACGCGTCCCACTTCACTTTCCACTGCAGACAATGCAGACATTGTTTATTACACAAAATAAGTTATTGTTAATAAAAATGTTACCTGCGACTTTCCTCCGAATTCCCACTCAAATCCAAGCTCTATCTATTTACCTCGTTATCTCTCCTCCTCGTTTTGCCAAATCGCCTTAGTCTCTAGCTGTGTGTGTGTGGGCGTGATCACGCCCCTCTCCAATTCCAAGCTTGTTTGTTTGCACAATTTGCGTGTGTGTCTGTGTGTGTGTGTGTGTGTGTGTGCATGTCTCTGGCTTTGTTTTGCCTAAGCGCCATCTAAGCATATCTTCCGCGTCTTCCTTTTTCCTGTTCCCCCTCTTCTTCTTCTTCTTCTTCTGCCACACTTCATAAATCCGAGCAATTGGCTGCCGTCTGCAACTGAGCTTATGGCTCTGCATTAGCGCTGAGCCGGAGACACCTGTTGTTATCTGCCTCGCTCATTGCTTCTCCTCCTTTCCCCTCCCACCTTTGCCACCTCTCTCTCACTCCATTAGCTGGCATCTGGTCTGTCCTCGCACCCTTTATCCCATTTATCCACTCGCAGCTTAGACGCCTTGGCGCGTCAAATTAACTAAGCTTCTTGTCGATTCCCCACACTGTTTATTTCCTTGCCACACTCAGACTCGCACTCAGCATTCACACTCAGCATTCACACTCAGCATTCACACTTGGCATTCATTTACAGCTGCAGCCACAAGTTGTTGCTGCCACAACTGTAGCTGAAGCTATCATTATTCCTACTTCTGCTATGATTGCTGTTTTGATCATCTTTATAGTTATAGTTGCTGCCACTATCACGTGGAAACATTTTATTGTCCCAAGTACAGTTTGCCGTTCCTGTCATTACAGTACAACTTTTACTGTTGCTGCTGCTGAAAGTATTGCTGTTATTATACCCTCTAACCATTGGCCGACCCCACAAAGTATATTCTTCATTAGCGTCAAAAGCCGAGTCAATATAACCATGTCAGTCTGTCCGATTGATTTCCTAGACCTCAGAGACTATAAGAGATAAAGATCTGATAAAAATTGTAAGTTCTTAAGAAGATTTAGCTGCTTTGGGTGACAACCTTTTTTGTTTAATACTCGATTTGGATCATAATACTATATCAATATCCCAGATATACATTTCTTTCTGTTAAACACTTAATGGCATATTTATTTACAATGTCTTAAATGAAGTACTATAATTATAAACCCAATAGAGCCATTGGCGTATTTTATTATTTTTGCAGTGCATCAATTTGGTATATTTTAAGAATAATACCGCACTTTCTTGCTCTTATTTAAAATGGGTAACGGGTATATCACAGTCAAGCACACAAGTTTTCTTACTTGCTTTTATTCCTACTATGTAGTGCTACTATTTATTACTGCAGTTGCTAGGATTATTGCAGTCGTAGATCGTTTGCTCTCAGTACTTTGCTTGATCTCTTTTTAATGCTACTGTTATCACAGTTGTCTCTGTTGGTTTGAGCAATTTGCTTTTGCTGTTACTATTGCTGTTATTAACTCAATCTTCAATGAAAAATTACTTCATTTTTCTTTTGTTTGATTTATAATGTATATATATTAATATTTAAAATTGATCGCCATTAAACAAATTAAGTCTGCTTATCTCAATACTTTACATAGAAAGTTATTTGTACGAATGAAGCATTTTAGCCTTTAGTATAATATCGATATTGTCATAATATTATATATAACAAAATATTATATTATATTAAGATATACTTCACGTCGTCATCAATCAAGGTTTCTTCACAATTACTTAATTTTGTCGTCTCTTTTGCTACATTTGCTTACTTACATTTATTTCAGTTGAGGTTTCTATAAATTTCATTTTTATTGTGACAAATTCTATTGTCGCTTCTCTTACTATTTCTGCTACATTAAGCTTCTTTCTACTTCTTAATTTCATTTTTCCTTTGGCTCTTCTTACCGTCTCTTTCCTTCTTTCTCTTGTGCGTTCTTCTCGCGAGTTCTTCATTATTCATTCCTGCTGCTCCTTTATATCAGAAGACTTATCGCAACTGTTATTGCACTTTTAGTTAAGTTTTTATAGCTTTTCAGCTTTTAGCTTTCAACGCGTTGTCTTTAACTTAAGTTTGCAGCTCTTGTTAGCCCAGATATTAGCACACACACACACCTGGACCGACTCGTTTCGTCCTTCGTCATTCGCCCGTCTCCTCAGTGTAGAAAACTGAAACTACTCGTGACTTAAAAAGGCCTCGGGCGTAACATGAAATTAAAAATTTTGGCAGCAACACAAACTGTGTGTGTGTTAGTCTCTATACGTGTGTGTCACAATATGTGTGCGTGTGTGTGTGTGTGTCAGTATGTAAGTGTGTATATATGTGTGATGCTCAACAGGAGCCTTCAAAAATGCGCGCATGTCGCGAGCACAAAGTTTATTGCACCATATTTTCTCGAGCGGCATACGCACAAACACCCATCAGCCAGACCGAAGGGGGAAAGGAGAAGGAGAGAGAGAGAGAAAGAGAAAGAGAAAGAGAGAGAAGCGACACACACATGCACATTTGCAGTTTTTATCACACAAGCAACGAAAATATTTGTCTTGGTCCTTTTTGCGCCGTGCCAAGTTTGCTGGCAACTGGCAAAAATTGTAGGCAAATTTCGTCGAAAGCCGACAACACGACGTTGTCGGGACAATTTTTGGCGATTTACGTTGCCAGCAGCATCGCAGCACACACACACACACACGCACACTCACGTTGAAAAATGGCTGGCAATGCAGTTGGTTGAGAGGGGTAGAAAAGAAGGGGATAAGATTGAAGGGCTTGTTTGGGGGTGTCTCTGAGATGCGATTGCAGCAGTGGCGCGCTTTGTTGCCGGTCGCATTGCGACAATTAAACACACACACACACACCGCAGCATGCTGCACTCTTCTCCCCTTCTTTCTCCCCACCCCCAGCGGCGTCTCCCGTGTCAACACTTTTCGTGTGGCGCGCGAGCTGCCAACTGGAAACGGGACAGCTGGCAACTGGCAAGCGGCTGAGAGACTAACGACAACTAACGAAGCTAAACGCATGCAAACAGCAGACATAAATGCATTTAAAGGGTTGCGCCGCAGCCTCGCAAGGTGCAGATGACCAGAGGAGACGAGAAGAGAGAGAGAAAGAGAAAGAGGAGCGCACGCAAATGAAAGTTGTTGATATATCGACTGTGCACACATTGAAAAAAAAAAAAAACCAGCGAACATGTTGAAATCCACATGTAGAATCTGCTGTGTGGAAAACAAAAAGTGAATGAGAATGAGAATGCGAATGCTTCTAATACGCACACCTCATCGTGTGTGTGTGTGTGTGTGTGTACACGAATAACCGTCAGTTTTTCAGTTTTTCTTTATTCTCCTTTTTTTTTGTCGGCACAAAATTGCAGTTGTGTGGGCTATTTTCATTTTTTCCCCCTTTTTTTTGGCTGTAGGGAAGCCGCTGTCACCCTAAGCAAGAAATATGGTTATGGCGATGCTATCATCATCATGTCATGAGAAAACCTTTTATTACACTCAACTCTCAACTCTCAATTGGCAAAACTGCGCAACCAAATCGATGTCAAAATCACGTCTCTCTTTACAGTAGAAAATCTTTGAGCTTGAAGTCAAAACCAAGCATCTTTAATTAAATTAGTTTGTTAGGTTGTAAGAAATAAGAAAGTCAGCTCAATTGTTTGAAATAATGATACTAACAAAATCAAGAGAAAGAAATACGATTTTAATTAGCAGTAATACGAATGAAGATTTATGTTTCGCTGCAAGAAAAGAAAACTCCATGCGCTAGATTTTTCACTTTCATCCTCTATTTTTTAAATTAAATGAATCTCCTTGATTGTTCTTCACTTTTAATTTATACAGTAGTAAATACATACATTTTTCAGTTTTTATAACTATTTTAAATAAAATGCAATAGTGATTTATAGAGACTTTGTATACTTGATATGCAAACGTCATACATATCGCATATACTTCAAATATTACAAACTCTATGCGTTTACTGCAATTGTATTACGAATAATTCATGATATGCAAAATATAATTATCAAAACTACGTATGTATTCCTAATTTACTGAAGTAGTGCGTACTTTTTTTATATCGGAATATGCCGCATACTTAGTTTACTACGTAAATTTTAAACATCAAATTTACTAAATAATCTATGAATACTTTATCTACATCATTCGTTAAAAACACTTCATATACAATTTTACACATACTTAATACTTTACAATGCTGCGTATATTTATCTATATACCATAATATTAGTTCAACTATTTCTACCAAAATATAACGTATACTTAATATACTGCCCGATTGCGTATAATTCATATACTACTTATATATACCAAATACAACACATAATCTTCGAATGCATTATTGACTGCATATGTTGGAAAAAAACTTGCTCATTCAATTGACATATACTTCATACATAGTGCTTCATATTCAAAAATATACCTTATTATATTATGGTATAATATCACGTATACGTCAAATACAACAAAACCGTATGCACAGTGTAAACTGTATATTGCTTGATCTACTGCAATTGCTTTATCTACTCTTTATACTGCGAATACTCTTCATACACTGCGTATACTTAATACATAACATACATATATTATATTACGTATCAGAGAACTGAGTGCACATTTCGAGTGTGATTAACGCTTAGTAAATCCTGTGTACACTATTAATATGAGCTTGTAATTGACTGCTATAGGGATATTAATGCGTTGTACGTTTACAGCAGTTGAGTGTGTTAGTTGTAGTTGTTGTTGGTGCGTGAGCCAGAGGCAGAGATGAGATGAATTAACATAAATTAACATAAGTGAGTTCGCAATTGTTAAAATAAACGCCCCAATCAATTAACAGTCGGTGAAGTCAGACAGACAGACAGTCAGATAGTCAGACTGTCAGATAGTCAGATTGTCGGGCAGTTGGTCACCCGTTGAGGGCGTGGCAAGAACGTTTGTTTGTTTGGTTGTTTGTTTGTTTGTCTGTCGAGAGCAAAAGGAATGATGGAATACCATTTTGCCAGAAGTCGACAGACCGACCACATTGTTCCACATTTGGCTGCATTTCGAATTGCATTGCGCTGTCAAGAGCTGCACCTAAAGAGAAAGAGAGACGGAGTCAAAGTCAGAGACAGAGACAGAGAGTCCTGGTAATTAATCTTGGCCTACTGACAGTGTTGCCTCACATGCGGATTGCGATTGCATCGGCGATTGGATTGCCGATTGGCGATGCGATTGCGATTGCTATTCGAGATTGCAGCTTTCGAGCTTCGAGTTTCGAGATTCGCATCAATGTTTGTTTGATGCTCGATGTTTGCCCCGTTAACAGTTTGTGATTTCATTTAAGTATTTCATTGGGATTTCAACTGCAGTCCAAGGCAAGTGTGCGTTTGTCTGTGTGTGTCTGTGTGTGTGTGTGTGTGGCACATGAACGAGTGGCTTACATATGTAAATCACAAACGGATTTCAGTCTCCAGTGTTGCTGCTGCTGCTGCAAACTGTGCTCCAAATGGCCATTTGGTGTTCAATGTGGCAGCCACAGCTTAACACGCAAATAAAGCAATGCTTGTCGGCAGCCCAGCCGTAAACTCTATACACAGACACACGCGCATGCACTTGAGTGTGTGTGTGTGTGTGTGTGTGTGTGTGCAAATGAATGACAATTCATTGACATTTGGCTTGAAAGGCAAATGATTTTGGGCAGCGTGTTTGAGTTTCCTTTTGCTTGTTTATGCCTCTTATTGGCATTGCCCAATGGCAGCAGTCATACTTGTACAAGTATTTATTGCACAGCAGCAGCTTACAGACCGACAAACACTCGCATTCATTCGCACTCATTCATTCACTTGCATTCCCCTCAGCTATCAATTGTTCTACGTGAGATACTTATCATCTCTAGCTTATGTTAAATATGACTCACAAATATTTAGTTAAGCTGCATTTTTGCAGCTGCAACTTCCTTGTAGAAATTGTGAAATTGTGGGGCAACAGGCTCACCTGATACACACATATAAAAAGTATTATACTTGCCTTTCCCGCTCTGTTTCTCGCTCATCAAATGGGCAGGCATTTAAGCCGATTGATTGCCGCTAATAAAAATGTACAACACAAGCGCACAACAATGCTGAATGGGCGTGGAAATAGAGTGTGACGCTGTCCCCCTCGGTCCTCTTTGGCTGCCTGTTGACTTCCGTTTTCCGTTGGCACTTTGGCAGCAACAACAACAATGAGCGAATGAGGTTGCCCATAAACGACGCACGACGCTTAACGCCCAACGACGGATGACGGACGACGGACGACGGAAGTGAGACATAAAGCGGCTGCCTTATTGAAGGCAGCTGCCAAACCAGCGGAAGCCCAAGGCACTCTGATCGCAGGGGAAGCAACAAAAGACTGAGAGAAGAAGGAGGGAGTTGAACTCTTACTGCACTTTCACTGCAAATCACATAACGACAACAATAAGGAAATCGCATGTGAAAGGCCGCCAGCGGCAGCAAACGATGAGACCGAAAAGAAACACGAAATGATAAAAGCAGAGAAGCAAAAAGTAAAAAGAACTTCATTGTGCTAGGCGCTCACTGCGGTTCACGACTATTTATGAACTGTAAATCGTATACATCACACATACACATACACATACACATACTCACAACTATGTACATAAAACACATGCAGAGCACAACAATGCATTGAAGCTGAAGACAAGGCGATGCAACTACTTTTTTGCCTTTTGGGCAATTTCCAAGGCGTTGAATTGAAGTCAAAGTCAAGCGCAGCTGCCACGCCCATCTCTTGTGCAGCCTCCATATGGCGGCAGCTTTAAAGTAGAGCAGAGGTTTTCGTTTCTTTTTTGTTTTCGTTTGGTTGCTCGCTCGGCCAATTCAAGTGGCGTCTGCTAATGAACGAGCGAGAGCTCACAACTTGAAGCAGAAAAGTCTCACACACACCCAATCACACCAACACACACACATACACATACAGATATACACACACTCGCATTCAGTTGGGTGGGCTGGCGTACATTTAATTTCATTTGTATTTCTCGATTGCAAAATTTTTAACTTTCTCTTATAGGCGAGCGCCTAAAAGTATGCTATGGTAAATTGCCAGAGCTCGTTGGCACTTTGATGTTTTGCATGAATGGCTTCCACAGTCCGCATGCATGTGTGCATACTTCTGCGGGTGTGCGTGTGTGTGTGTGTGTGTGTGTGTGCGTCTTTGCTGGCTTTCTTTCATACATTTTAATTGCATTTTTCGTATCAAACTCATATTTATTATATGTATATGAAAGGCTGAGCAGGAGTGGGGGAGAGAGAGCGAGCGAAAGAGTGTGAGTCGTTTTTTCCATTAACAGGAGGAAATTAAAACGAAAAACTCATAAAATAACCCCCACACACACACACACTCGCATACACTCGCAGCGCGCAGCAGACAAGCAACAATTTATTAATGCTCCAACCAGCCACTAATTGCGTTATTTTTGTGTGTTTGATTTTCATAAATTGTGCGTTATGTGTACATTGATATGTGTGTGTGTTTGTGTGTTTGTGTGTTGCTGTTTGCATATTATTTTTACACTTGGAATTAATGCGGCTATCGGACAATGAGCATCTACATATAGTATACATTTGTATTTTTTTGCTCGTTCACTGCAAAATGATAATATTTGAAAATTAATTACCGTGGCATTATGAATAATGCAGAAATAACCAACAAAGTGTCAAATAATGCGCTCAATTTCTAATATATAAATTCATATGTTTAACAATTGCTGTTGGGCTTTTAGCAGGTTGAGCCTGGATTAGCATAAAGTGCATATAAATTTCTATACTGCGATTTAATGTGATGTACAAAGATAAAATTGTATACAAATTGCAATTGAAGTAATGCTTTAGGCTTAGTCAAATATCAAACTCAAATTCATGATATTGATTTAGTAAATAAAATATATATTTTTAATTTACACGAAGACCAAACATTTTGCCTTCGAATTAAAAAGAAATCAATTAAATTAAACGAAATTATATTTTGAGCACAGAGCAATTTTCTTTAGGCAGATAAAATTGAATACATTTAGCTTTAAGCCAATTGTGTTTTGTAAGTTTCTTTTTCTTTAGCCACTTGATACCTTGGCATTTATTTAACGCGCCTTAAGAAGTGAAATGACTTTGGTAGTAAATCGTTGCAGCAAAATTGCTGGCAAAACTATTCAGTATCGAACAGTTTGCAGCATTGTTATAAAATGCGTATGATTTAAACAAGTTTTGGGCGCCTTAAGACCTCGTTCTCAAATATCATACTTATTTTGGTCTTTGGGCTTCAAGTTGCTGCCACAAACCGCCGCTGAAGCCGCAGGCATCAATGCCTTTGTGCGCTAGACCCAAACAAGATCTTGCCAACGCCAACAGCAAGAAGTGGAAGTGGAAGTGCAACTAGAAGTGGAGCAGGAGCAGGAGCAGGAGCAGGAAGAAGCTGTCTTAGCAGTAACTAACCGCGTGGCAAGAAAAAGTTTTGCTTTGGGATTTTGAAGCTGCTGTTGTTGCAGTTGCACTTCAGAGACGCCACACAAGCACCAGACGGCAAGCAGGAAAGCAGATGCCTCGCGCCTGCAGCCTGCTGCCTGCTGCCTTGTGCCTTGTGCCTTCTGCCTGCCACATGCCGCTTTGCCGCTTGCCGCATGCCGCTTGCCACTTGCCTCGCCTGCCGTCTGCTGCTAATAATAGTTGCAATACGAGACGGCCAAATGCTCAGCAGGCCGAGGAATGACGACGAACAAAAACGATTTACGTTGAAACTGGCAACAATGCCCCAAAGTTGGCCCGCTCTCTTTCCTTTTTCCATTCGCATTCACATTCTATTGCCCTTGCACATCGCGCATACGCCAGGTTGGCCCACCCACTCGACCCTTGGGTGCATAGCAAACTTCTCAGCGCTCAGCGTTTTAATTTAATACAAAAACTTTAGCATTTGCTCGATCTAGGCCGAGTTCAAGCGCAAAGCAGCGCACTCCTCCCTCTCTCTCCACTCCCTCTCCGCTTCCTCTGCCATGAACTTGCCCAAGTGCATGGCTGAGTGCATTTGTTTAAAGTCAAGTTTGTTGATTCGTCGTCGCCCAACAAATTCTCTGGCGACGTCGTGTCTCGTTTTTCCTCACTTTTTTACCTAACAATTAAAGGCCACTCACTGTCTCTCCCCCACCGCCACCCGTCTTCAGTTCTTCTTTCACTTATTCTTTGCTTTTTTGCGCCCCAAGGGAATATAAAAATATATGGCAAACGAAAAAAAAAAAAAAAACAAGCTAATACATCACAAAAGTTTCCAGTGCGGTGGTTGCGGCATTATTTCTAAAGATGCCAACAACAATATCAAGGATATCGCAATTATGATAATTACTTATATTTTCGAAAAATTTATTTCATATATTTAAATTAATTGGATATTAATGGCTTAGAATTTCAAAAGTTTCAATATAAATAAGAAAAATAAATATTATTTGGAAAGTTGAGTTTGAACTATCATTAGCATTTGTTTTGAACTTGCATTAGAAGGAAACCAAGCAGACAAATTGATAACCAGCACAAGATGCTATCGCATGTCACGAAGAGGAATATGTTATTTATACTTGACAAGTTGTAAGCTGGCGCAAACGAAAAAGGGTTTTTGTGTGAGTAAACTATTTGATAACTTGTCATCTGTTGTTTCTCACCTCCGTCGTTGTTTCATCTGCTTTCATTATGCCCACATTACACGCCCATGTCATTTATCCCAAGTCATCAAATCGACCTTTTTTTCTTTTTTTTTTTTGCCTTGCCTCGCCTTCGTCCATGCCAAAAGACACTCTCGAGTGGACACTGAACAGAACGGAGCAGATGAGCAGATGCGAAACAGGTGTGCAACAAATGCCTAAGGAAGGGCCGCTAAAGGAATAAAGGACAAAATACCTATGGCTGGACTGGGGATATGTTTGCTTGTGCTTGTGCTTATGTTTGTGGGGGTGAGGCGTCCACTAATAAAATTCGTGTTCGAGTTTTACGACTTGCTGACAAATAAATGCGTAGACAAATTTAATGAGCGACGGAAATGTCTTTTCATTCTCGTTTTTCTTATTTCTTTGCTTCTTCGAGTCGTTTTTCTGTCCGGCCTGTGCGAATTTATGAGCCGAAGGAGACAGCTACAGCTGCCGATGAAGATGGCGACGGCGATGGAGATGGAGATGAGGTCCCATTCCCGGACCTTTTTTTAAGCCAAAGGCAATAACGCTTCATAAAAATTACGGCCCGGATAGAAATCAAACCGAAACAGCAACAGAAACAGCAAAACAGTAAGAGAAATAAATGCGAATACAAATACAATGAGCAAGTGAATGCGAATAGGAGAACGAATACTTGTACATATGTTTGCTCAACTTGCCGGCAAAATGGGAAATAAAATAATGCGCACTTACAGCAAGAACCACAGACCAAAAGGCAAACCAAAGAAAGCGCAACAAAAAGTGAAATAAATGATAACAATAAAATATAAATAAATAAATAAAATTAACTCATAACCACTTAGACAACCGCAGCGGGTCCCATAGCCTCGCCAAATGATGTCCCCCATGTTGATGTTGCGGCCCGCAGCGGCAGCGGGTAACGTGCCCCTTATCGCAGTGTATGTGTGTGTGTGTGTGGCAAGGAGTCGAGTCGAGTTGAGTCGAGTCCAGTGCAACAAACTAACAACAACATAATTTAGTGAGCGACCACAAAACGACTGAAACGGATGTGCGCAGAATGTGTGGAGAGCACAGAAAAAGGACAGTGGACAATGGATGCTGAATGTTGGACAAACGCTAATGTGATCCTTATGTATGTGTGTGCGAGGGAGGGAGCGAACGAATGAATGCCAAACAATGCGACACTTTTTGGGCTTCAAAAATGCCGCCAACACGAACGACTCCAACTTCAGAGACTTGGTCTTGGACGTCGGGACGTCGGGACTAGCGGCGAACCTTCATTTATCAACTTGACATTTTAATTTATTAAAACAAAATGAAATGAAATGAAATGGAATGAAATGAGATGAGATGAGGAGACGCAGGCAATGAACAACGACAACGGCAAGTTGGGATTCTTTTTTTCTCGTTTTCTTTTTTTTTCTCTCTTGTTCGTAGGAAACTGCTTAAAAGCAAGCGAGCTGCCTCGGCTGCTGATGTCCATTTTTGAGTTGCACGCACACTATCGCCACCATACTGGACAGTATCCTGAGTCCCGAATCCTGTACCCTAGGGGTTGCTGCGGCTAAAGAGCTTCGCCAAAGAAGGGAAGCAAGGGAAATGGGGAAAAGGCAAAAGGCACGCACTGAGCCACATGACAGAAAAAGGCGTCGCAAATGAACACGTTAAAGATGACAGGATTCTCGTAGGATTTGGCTGGCACGCGGCACACACACATACAAAGACACACACACAGCGAACTCACAGCGGACAGATAATTATGACTGTGAGTGCCGGAAAGAAGAGCACAGACTGCCGTCGCGAACATCAGTTCAGAAGAATGAAATTGCTAAAATACTTAGAAACAACCACACACACACACACACACAAACACAGTCGTACACACACACATATATTTATGCTATGTATTTCGGGCAAATGGTGCGGCAAAATGGTCAATGTCAGGATGTGGCACAATCACATCATTTTTATGTGCGATGGAACTTGCAGTCAGACGAAAGGATTAGGGTTAGAGCCGAGCCAAAGCAGACAGAGCATTAAGCAGCAATTAATTAACCTGAGGCTAAGGCTTTAAGGTGCTTTCGAAGTTAGCCACTAAATTGGAGGAGCTTAAAGTTAAACGGTGTTTATTAAACTACTCAAATTGCAATAGTCAACATTAATTGAATTTCATAAATTTGCTTAACTCTTAATTACATTTTTCCATTTTCTTTTATACATAATTTCAATCAAGCTTGCAACACCTACACATTGAAATTACTAGATATATGTATGTATTAAGCTAAGACCAAAGCCTAATAAAAAGTGAATAAAATAGCAAAATTAAATATTTTATTGAATTCATTCAAAGAATTAATACTCCAATATATTTTTTGACTTTTTAATTTAATATGAATTATAATTTGATGTCGTAAGCTAAATCAAATTACAATACTAAATTCTAATTTTATAAATTTTCATTTCATTTTGAGTTTGAAAAGACTTCTAGCATTGATTACTTAATTGCACATTTCAAAGGCAATTTCAATTAACCTTGCTAGAAACATTAACCAAAGACCTAAGTTTATCAAAAAAGAAAAAACACAGTCTGGCATTGTTGTGTGTGTGTGTGTTGTGTTGTGTGCTTGGATTAACTTGGATGGGCCATAAAATGATGATGATGATGTGACGTGGCCAGCCTAGTGAATGTGCTTCATCTCCAACTCACAACTGCCAAATCAGTTTCTTGGCCTTTTCTTTTCTTTTCTTTTCTTTTCTTTTCTCTTCTCTATTTTGCATTTGCATTTCCTTAACCATAAATTCCACATGCTGTGGCAAGCACAGACGGAACAAGGAACAAGGAACAAGGAACTGCGGTTTATGGGTCGAATGGAGCATTTTTAATTTGCATAAATTTTTATAGCGAAAATTTGTAAACGTGTTCCTCTGGTTGTATTCATTTTCTTTGCTTTTCTTTTCGTCTTGAGAGGCGGAAAAGAAAAGAAACGAAACAAAAAAAAAAAACGAACGAAATGTGAAATAAAATAAAATGAAATAAAATATAAATTCCAGAGGCCAACAAAAGGTGTGCGACCGCAGCAACGTCCCCAGCGAGCTAACCTCTTTTACTCCCACTTGCCACTTGCCACTTGCCACTTTCGAGTTGCCACTCGGCGAGTGCTTCGATTTCGTTGCGCCAAGTTTTCTGCGGGTAGAAAGTCGCTTAAGAAAATGGTCTTATTTATGGCTGCTGCTTGAAGTCGAGTCTTTTCACTCGATGTGGCGTCTCAGTTGAAGTCGCAGTCGCAGTCGCAGTCACAGACACTCGGCTGAGCAATGGGCGCCCCAAGGCCGCGCCACTGACTCTGGCTGTGGCTGTGGCAAGCATTTTGGGCAAAACATTTTAATATTCAAAAATGTTGTCGACCATTAAAGCAGCTTAGAATGTTGTATACAAAAGGCAGCAACAATGCAGAAATGCGACGACAAAAGCAGCCGAGCTAAGGGGAACAGTTGGCAATTGGCGCCACTAAATGTGGCAAATGCTTTTGAGCGAAATGCTTCGCTCTCTACCTTGATTCACTTTACCCTTCAACTCTTCCCACCACCCTCTCTCTCTCACTCTCACTCTATCTCTCTCTCTTTTTATTCTCTTCTCCATTTTGTGTGGAGTTTTTCTCGCCGTGCACGTCCGGCGCACCTTCTGCGGCGTAAATTGCTTTTCATTTATTGCTAGGGGGCACCGACTCTTCCTCCTCCTCTTCGTCCTCCTCTTCGTCCTCCTCCTCCCTGTAAGCTGCTGTCCGGCAAAACGAAGCTGCGAGGTGACGTCAACAGCTGTCATGTCTGAGCCGGGCAACTGTTTCGTCTGTCGCTACTCGCTTCTCCTTACTCGACGCCGTTTAAAAATATGAAATTTACCACGTCGCCAGCGTCGACACAATGAAAACGTTTTACAAATTGAAACGAATTTCACTCGAGCACCGCAGCAAATGAAGAATATGATTCAGCAGAGATCCACAAATTGTTGCTGGCAGAGGTTGAGTACACGCTGCAGTTGCAGTTGCAGCTGCAACTGACTGCTGCAACGCCGCACAGTGGCACAAAATCAGCCGAAAAACGCGCTTGAAGTTGCATTGAAATGCTTTATTGATAAATGCTTAAATGAAGACGCAATCGAAAGTGCCAATGGCAGCTGGAGTTCACACTTTGAAGTGCTTAGCTTTAATATCGAGACATGAGTCGACAAAAGAAGTGAATTGTAAAACTGTATTCAATTTCGTTACATCAAATGGCGTAATATAATTTAAAATCAACTCAATAAATCAAAAAGAGTCATTCAAGGTTTTAAATGTGTTTTTAAAGTGATTTGGCGAATGCCAAAATTCAATTTCTCTACTTCATAAAACCTATTAAACATTTTAAGTTAAGCCAGAGGAAACACGCGGAGCAGCAGCAACTGGCTGCAATCATTGGTTGCCAGCTTAGTTGGCAACATTGTCGAATGATGCACGCTAAATATGATTGGCAACGAGAGTTTTGAATGCAACGCTTAAGCTGCAACTGCAGTTGCCACACAAAAACACACACATACACACACACACACAAATAAACGCTTGCCACATCCATAGAGTTGCAACCTATTTTACCTGGAGGAATGCTGCCGCAAATGCTTTAACAAAAACAGAACGAGAGATGCAACAACAACAAGAAAGTCGAGCAGTGGCCCAAAATGAATGCATGCCACGGTCTGCGGCAGCCGTGGCCGTGGCATATGGACGATGAGGCGTAACCGTGTCCATGTCCAAGTTATTCCTGTTGTTGCTGTTGTTGTTGTTCGTGTTGCGTTGCGTTGTGTTGGCTGTTAGCGATATGCTTTTACTGCTGCTGCAGCCAGCCGAACATTAACCAAAGTGGTCGCGTTCCATTTGCAACTGGCGGGCGTTCTCTTCCCCTCCCCTCACCCCATCCTCTTACTCGTCTCGCCTGCGCTGCTTTTGATTTTAATGGTTATGCTACTTATCATGTTCTACAACGATTGCAAACTGTAACTGGAGCAAGCAACAGGAGCCAAACACGTGGCAATGTCCATTCAGAGAACGAGAGAGAGAGAGAGAGAGAGATACGAAAGCAGCGAAGCATTTCTTGCAACACTTTTTCACTCGCTGTAATGGCAGCGTAATGGAAAAGGTGTGCCCCAATCTCCTTCTCCTCCGACGAAAATATAAAAAAAAGCAGCTGCAGCAGCGCAACTGACCCAAATATGTTTCCCACATTTTTTTTTTTCGTTTTTATTTTTTTACTGGCGGCCATTTAATGATTTGTTTGTACAGCTCGAAATCGAATTAAGTAACCAGCAACCCAAAAAAAAAAAGAAAAGCGAGAGGCAGACAACTGAAGCTCAAGTTGCCTTCAGGTGGACATTGCACGTATGTAATTTGTCGTCTGTGGCGGAAATTTGCACGGAACTAACACAGAGCAGCAGCAGCATCAACAAAAAATGTTGTAGAAGAAGACACGACTGACCAGGGCAGCTCTCTGCTCTGCTCTGCTCCCTCTCTGTGCCCCTTAAAATGCTGTCTATAAATAAATTAGCATGGCAAACAAGTTGCCAACTCGACGCTGATCTAAGTGTGTATGTGTGTATGTGTGTGTGTGTGTGTACGGCGCTTGTTACGGCTAAAAAGCTGTTTCCGCAATGAGTTTGCTTCCTGTCCGCAAGGACATTGCTGCTTTTGCTTTTGCTGCTGCCATTGACAACTCAGCTAAAACTAAATGTGCTCGCTGCACAAAAAAAAAAAAAAAAAAAAGTATATGTATGAAGGCGCGCACGTTGCTTCACATAGGGGGCGTGGCAGCGACATAGTGAGTGAGCGAGAGAGAGAGAGAGAGACAAAAAAAAATCTAATTTCCTGTGAACAACATAAAGTAAATGTTTCAAAAGTGACGCCCCTGGGCAAGAGGCAAAGGCGGGCTCAGGGTTCAGAGGGCGCACAAAGGCCACATGTGTGCGTGTATGTGTGTGTGTGTGTATGTGTGTGACAACGTTGCCACTGCCATTGGTGGTAACAAATGCGCTGCGCTGCGCTGCCCGCCATTTGTCCATTTTTTGGGGCCAGGCACATTTCTGCCGCCTCTGGCATAAGTTATGAGCCGAGGCCCCAGCCAGAAGAGTCAGGGGGAAGGATGGTAGGGACACTATTAGGGGGGCGCAACGCTTGCTCGTCTTCCACATGCTGTAACTGGCATGAAACATGTGACCAAAAGCTGCCGTTGCCGCGACAACTCTCTGACCAGCAGGCCAGGCCAGCACACTGCCGCCCCCTGTCGCCTGCAGATGAAACCACAAACCAGACCAGTGGCTACAACAATACCAAAAAAAAAAAAAAAAAAACAAAAAAAAAATACAAAAGAAAAACATACGAAAATCGCAACAGCCAAGGCAACCAAAAAAAAACAACGAAAAAAAAACGAAATAAGAACGTAGCCTGCTTCAAGTACAACGTAAAAATGCCAAAACAAAAGCGAAAAACGTTTAACAAAAATGAAACCAAAAATAAAAAAAAGAGAAGAAAATTGCACAAATTATTTAAACACGAGGCAATTTCTGGAGTTGTATACGGCCCCGCAACGAGATGCCATTGGCAGTGCACCACTGAGCAGCTCCGGTTTCCATTTCGAGCCCAAAAGACTGCGCCACTGGGTGTCATGTGCCAGCCAAGTGACACCGCAAACGAGGCACCATTAGAGCCATAAAGAGAACTGCAGAGCGCAAAGGACAGCCGGATGGGGAGCTAAAGAGCAGCGACTGCACAATAATCGAAAACTGGACGTGGCAAATGTGGATTATATTGAGTGGTCATATATTGTTAACAATTAATAAAAGTCGATTGAGAAGTCGTCTTTACATTGAAGCAGGTCAATAAAAAAAGAACTTGCAAATAATTGATAAACAAAGTGATGCTCTTAAAAAGAAAACTAATATCTGCATCTTTAAAAAATTTATAAAAATTTGTTTCCACTCAAAAATACGGAAAGTATTTTATAACTTAATTTAAATTCATTATGTTTTTGGAATTTGTTTGTTTCATTAAACTCAAAGCAAATTAAAAACTTTGAAGCTTTAATAGAAACTCAAATTTTTAATATCAATAAATTCTAAAAATGTTGAAAACTTGTTAATAAGTCGATGCAATTAAGTTAAATGGATAATATAAAAGAAAAATATTCAAAAGTATTATTAAATTAAATCGTAAGTACTTTACTGCAAAATCTTTTATACCTTAATATAATTTTAAGTATTTTTTAAAGTTTTTTGTTTTATAAAAATCAGCTTGAACGTTAGAAAAATTAAAAAAATTCAAACTTGAAGAGAAATTTAAATTTTGCAACATAACAAATTTAAAAAATTGAAATATAAATAAATGTGAAATGTTAAACAAAATCTTGAAAAATTTGATTATTAAATTAAAGAAACATTATGAAATTACCTTACTTTACTAAAAATGAATATTATTATAAATTCTGTACGAATATTTCCAGGAACAATAACAAAAACCCTGGAAAATTTTTTCTGTGATCAACTCCGAGTGCACAAAAAAGTGAAATTTAATGTGGAATCAAAGCAGTGAAATTATCGAGCAAAAAAAAAAAGCTAAACACATCAACGATCGTTTATTTATGTGGGTAAGCGCAAAAGAGGGAAGCTGTACCAAAGGACAAAAAAAAGGAAAACAGGCAGGAATGAGTGGTAAGGGGAAGGGGAAAGTAGGTGATGGAGCAGAAGTGGGAATGAACAGAGTCCCAAGTGGGAAAACGCAAAAGGAAGGAGCGAAAAACCACAAGCTGTGGCAGCAAAAAGGTGTACGCTCTGCTCTCCAAGGACATTAGCACGAGTGTGTGTGTACGAGTATGTATGAGTTTGTGAGTGTGTGTGTGTGAGTGTGTGTGGAAATTGGCTAAAACGGATTTACACAAATTTATCAACGTGGCAAAGTCAAAGCCAACGAAGCAAAGCCGCAGCCACGAGCCAAAGCGGAAAGAAAGTGTCAAGTGTGTGAAGCAGACACACACACACACACACACACACAGACGAACACACACACGTATGTACATACAAATAGAACGGAAAACGGAAATGAATCATTTCATTAGAGTTGGCAACGCCTACGACATGAGCATGAGACATGAGAACTTTTGCGCGTCTAGGGGTTGGCCCAAGGAAAGTGACTAAAAGAGAGAAGGAAAGGGGCGTGAAAGCGGGAAGGAGGGGAAGTGGAGGATACCTCGATGAGCGACCCAAGAAATTGGCAAAGCAAAATGTGTTTGACACTTAACGTAGGTCGCCGACGAAACGAACCGAACGAACGGATGGGGATCATGATAAAGACGAAACGAATCCGCTTGACCGGCATGTGAGACGCCAACAATGTGGAAAAAGGGGAAAGAGAGAAAGGGGAGAGAAACTGAGGGCTCAGGTGATGCACTTAAACACGTGTTTTGAGGCCAGGCAAAAGCCAAAAAGGCGGAAACTGAATTCAACCGAACCGAGAGCTGAGCTCGAACAATAAACTTAAAGTTGAAAATGTGTTTTTTTTTTTTTGGTCTTTTAGCTAGAGCAAAGTTAAACAAAGTTGAGGCTGATGTTGAAGTTAAAAGTGGCAGCAAATGAAAAGTGTCTCTGTGGTAATTTCCTTTCGAACTTGCCAATGGTAAATGTAACTTTCACTACATACATGTAGTTGTCGTCATCGAGTCACAAAAATTTTTGTCTTTCTCAAAGCCAAAAAAACAATAAAATGCCATTGACATAAATAAAATGTAACCTTGTTTATTAATTTGCAATTTCAGTTTGTGATTTATGATTTAATAGAAAACAAAAAACATTTGTGATTTCTAAACGAATGCAAAACAAGAAAAAGACACAGGCCTCAAGACTCAATTCGAAATCGAATAACTACCAAATTTAATTATCTCTTTTCGGCCATCAAGCCCTTGAATATTTTAGTTACCTGCTGGGCCTATGTTCAAGATAAATGCTTTCACTTTTGGCCAAATGTCAATTGCACTTTGAAAGCAATTTGCACTCGCTGCTGAACTCTGCCCTCTAGTTACGTTTAAGCTTCCAGCTCTTGGCTAACACGAGCAGCATGTGGTGTAGAAATTCTTTCAATTTGATTGCGATACTGTTGCTAATCAAATGCCTTTTTCTCTCGCCCTCTCTTCTTTTTGCTATACGCTGCGTATGAGTAATATTCAGTTTTATGCGCCTTCGACATAAAACATTTTCTTTTGTGCTTGTCAATCGATTGTTCTCTGTGTGTGTGTGTGTGTGTGTATGTGTGTGTGCATGTGTGTGTATTAAATACAATTGAATTCTTGATGCTCAGCGCGATAAGAAGCCAAAACGCTTTTATGTTTATTCATAACACTGGCGACGGCCTTCACACACACACAAACACTAAAAAAATGCAGACAACAACAAACGGCAAAGCAGACGAAAGGCAAAAGCGAAAAAAATGGGAAAAAAAATACACACATATGTATGTATATGCGTATATGTAACATATATAGAAGAAAGCAAGTCGGCATCCGTATCCGCATCCGCCAGCTCATCGACATCCGCATGCCTTGACTCACACAATACAGTCGAAGAATGCTTCCAATACTCTCCCAATACTCTGCCTAATACCCAATTCCCAGACCCCAAAGTAGCAGCTACCCCTTTTAGCCATTGTTGCAAAATGGCTCACACACACACACACACACATGGTAATATACATAAACAGGCATTGGATTAAACATTCGTCGGCTTACTTTGCATATTCTCCAGGCCATATACATTCTATTCTCTTCTCTCTGTGTGATTTGAGTTTGCTTAAAATGAACGCGATTTCGCAAGCACGTGCCAGGTGTTTGTCAATTCGCTAAGTCCGTAATGAACGCGTATTCGATATCCCCTCACCCCTTCGACTCCCTCTCAGCCTTCACTTCATACCTTGTTGTGCTGCCTTTAATAACGTCACATTGCAACGGCGCCTCTGCATTTGCTGTGTCTTAAAGCGGCGCCTCGCGGATTAAACAAATATTCCTACGATACCCTGCTTTCTACTTTCAATTGGATCGTTACAATACAGGTTTTAGCTTCAACTGTATTTTTCCCATCACAATAATAAAAGTTACTTCACTTCAAAGTTACTTCGCTATAACTCACAAATTAATGACAATTTTCAAAATATTTACACACATCTTGTATAGCTTAAGGATTTCTAAGAATCATCGGGATTTTAATGTAGAAGCGCCATCTATGTGTCAGGACGGGAACATTTCTATTGATCGGTTATTTCTATCTTTGAATTTCAAATCTTTTTTTTTTTAATTACATTCATTTACATTTATGTAATAACGATTCTTTTGTGTTTTACAAACTCTATGTGAATGCAATGTTTTCAGTTCAAAAACTTCATTCAATATTTATGATATTTTTGACATATTTAACGTTGAGAGCGCAACTAAATTAAAAAAAGAGAGTTGCTTATGAACTGGAATTTCATTGCAGTTTCATTAATTATTTAAATTGTAGGTCCTTATTTAAACTACCTTCAATTATATTATTTACATGTTATTAAAGTTGCGTCTTTGATTTAAATTACGTTTATTGGATTGTTACTATAATTCAGATAATAAGCAATTTTCGGCAAAAATACAAAATTTGCTTTTATGTTTGAATAGATTTGATTAAGATTTTTGTATTTCATTTCATCTGTAATTTAAGTTGAATGAAAAGATTTTCGCAATGTTAATTAAGATTGATTGCTAAGACAACACAAAATTTATATGTATATGTATTGGCATATTTTCTGATATTTAAGCGGTATCTTCTCGCTGTGCATTAAAGTCTAGCCAACGGTGTGTTTGTCATTTAATGAATCATGCATGCCACAAACGCTTTTACGAGTAGAGTGTGTGCCAAAGGGATAATGGGCCAGGCATTCAGGCAGTCGCAGGCTCACAGGCTGGCAAAAGGAGGCTGAGGACACGAAGAAGGTGCGTCCTTGCTTCTGCTGCTGCTGCTGCTGTGGCTCGTGTGCTCGATTCAGAAAGGTAAATGCAAGTACAGTTACTTAATCCATGCAACCAAACAAACATCTTTCAATATAAATTTCAACGGCTTGTCAAGCTGTTTCCTGCAGCATTCCAACGTTGCGAGTTCTGTTGCCTCTCCTTATATTTGCCTCACTGTCTCTCTCTCTCTCTCTCGCTCTTTCATGATTCTGTCTCTCACTCTGACTCAATCTCACACTCGCATCGCATCACATATTCGTGCCTTTTCCAGTCGATCCGTCGTTCTGCCCCAAAGGCTTACTAAGGCAGCGCTGTCTCGTCGTCTCGTGCCTCATTCGACGGCATTTCTATTACATTACTGATTGTTTTCGTATGTGTATCTGTCTGTCTGTCTATCCTTCTGTCCATCCGTCTATCCGTCTGCCATAGCGTCTGTCTATCTTTCAGTCACTCCATCTGTCTGTCTGCCAGTTTGTCCTGTCGTTGGCTTTCAGTCGTATTTCTGCAATATTTTGTTTGCTACTGCTACGGCTGCTTCTATCATCAATCCATGCCCTCATCTGTGTGTATGTGAGAGTGTATGTGTGTGCGAGTGCGAGTGTGTGTGTGTGTGTGTGTGTTATTCCAACTGTCGTTTACCATTCATTCTGGATAAATACAAAATGAAGATGATCCTTTGGGAGCTTTAGTTATTCAATTTCAAATGTAGTAAATTTAATCTAGCAAACAACTGTGTGTGTCTCCAGCTGTCTCGCTCTCTTTCTGTCTATCTATCTATCTCTCTCTCTCTCTCTCTCTCTCTCTTGCTGTCTATCTACCGCTACGAAAGCCAAGACATCGAGCGTCTCTCTGGCGTTATCGCAGTAGCTCTTCTGTTTGGCCGAAGCTCATATAAAATACCCTTCAACTTTCAAACGAGCCAACTATTTACTATTTTTGTTGTTATTTGCTGACTTTATTCACCTCCCCCACTTCACCCTTTACTCCTCTCCTCCTCCTCCTCGCAGCGTCTGCTGCTGCTGCTGTTGCATTTCTAATTTCTTCTTTTGCAAAATCCCAGCTCGACGTCGTCGAAATCTATCTATTTTCTTGTGTCTCATGCACATGTCCTGCTGACAGGCTCAGTCACACAAGCGGACAGTTGGCATTTTTATGTGACTGTATGAGTGTGTGACTCCCTTCCCCTCTCCACCTCTTCACCACTGCATTTCCAAATGCGTTTCGCCGCCTTTGGCGCTGTCCTGTTTGCTCAATGCTTGCCAGCTTCAGCAGCAGTCCTTGCCAGGCCAGGACAAACATGCAAAAAGTGTGGGCAGGAAGCAGTTGCTAGAGCAAGCTCTGTAGTTGAAACTGAAGTGCAATCGCGTCAGAACACAGAACATCGAGAGAGAGAGAGAGAGAGAGAGAGAAAGAGAGAGGGAGAACAGACCCATTCGTGGACGTTTGTTTGCTCATCTTGTTTGCCTACTGCTGCCTATTTATCTTTGGCCAAGCTCGTCGACGAGCTCGTCGCTGCCACGTCCTGCTTCACGTCCTCGCCATCACTTTGTTATTGCTGCATTATCTTTCAAATGGCATATTTATAGGATTTCACTTTAGGCCTCTTCTATCGTTCTCCCGCTCTCTCTCTCTCTCTCACTATCTGTCAACTCTCTCGAGATCAATGTGAACACACTCGCATTGCGTTTGGGAAACAGAGTCAGAGACAGAGACGGAGACAGGCGCATGGTTTATTGGCAGTGCCTCAGAGCGCTTGATGCGCATTTCCTCAATCAGCTTCACTTGCAGCTTCAACTACAGTTGCTCTGGCTATGACTTCGATTGCAGCCACAGTTCTCTGGCTCTGGAAGTGGATGTGGCAGTGTCCGCCACGACAACTGTAAGCGTCATGCTCGCACAGTCAACGCAGTCAGGTGCAGTCAGCGGTGGACACGAGTTTTGCCAGCAGCACTTGTCTGGAGTCAACAGGAGCAGCCATCAGTGCGCTTGGCAACTCGAATTCAAGGTAGAGGTATCAATATGAGAACTAGATTTGCGAATTTTCCAAACACAGTGTGGTGACATCGCTATTTGCATTTGAAATGAGCTCCAAAGCTATCAATTTCATTAATTTGTAGCCCAGGTTAACTGCTCACGCATAGCTGCTTTAGGAATAGAACAAAAAAAAGAATGATTGAAATGGAAATAAAACAGAATACTTCTCTTGAATTCTTCGGCTGCATTTAAAATTTTAAATAAGGTTTAAACTATATCAACAATCAGAGCAGAAAATAGTAAAGAAGTTTTTCATACAATATATTTTTCAATTCAATTTTAATTATCTCCTTAAGACAATGAAACTTTAATTGTAAAAGTGGAAAGTCTTTGAAATAATTTTAAAGAAATCTGTATTGAACTCTTCTTTAGGTTTTTTTTAGCAATTACACTATTATTCTAATTTATTATTAAAGACAGAACTGAACAGAATTGCCAAAACTTTTATTTTAAATAAATTTCTTAAAAAATGTATGACTAAACTGTTAATTTTAAGTCGCACTTTTTAATAATGTTTGTAGCATTTTTATTTGCCATATTAAATATAAACAAATATCCAGCCATGTTTAATATGCACACATTTCATTCACATAGCAACTAACTAAATTATAAATGCTTGTAACTAAATAATATGATAAAAAAAAACCTCTTCGCTCAATTAGAATTTAGTTGGCATTGATTTTGATATCGTTTTCCGCTCAAATTGCATTGGCTTAGCTCCACTATGCGGTACTTTAACATGACAGTTGTTGATGTTGTTGGTGTTTGACTTTGCTGCTGTCTCAACATATTTGTACTTAACCATTTCGTACATAGTAAATTCATTTTCTCAATTGGCACTCGTCCATTTCGATGTAGTTGTCCTTATCGTTGTCATCGTTGCGCAGCGCTGCGCTGTGCCATATTTTATTTGTGTTTATTTATTTGTTTGTCCTCTCGGTACTCGCATGTGTAAATATTTCATTTTCTTTTCATTTTTATTATATTTGCCCGACTGACCAGCTCATTCTCTTTCTCTCTTTCTCTCTGGCAATCGTCATTTCCATTTTCATTCGCATTGGTTTACTGTTCTGGCTTTTCGAAATGTTCTCCACATGTCCTTCTGCTTATTGATACGAAATTCGTTTGACTTATGCGCCACATACGAAATCAATTCGAATGAGTGTCCAATTCATCCAGCGACTGCTCGACTACTCGACTGCTCGACTGCTCGACTGGCTCGACTCTTTGGCAGCCTTTTTATGACAGCACAGCACAAAAATCAAAGCGCCGTGGTGCACGTGGCGTATGAGTAATGCGGCAATGGCGAATTCAAAACACAAACGTCGCAACTCCATTTCGAGTGTTCACTCGGTCTCTATTCGCTGTCGTCAAACAAGCACTCTCTCTTTCTCCCTCTGTTTTTCACTCTCTTTCTCTCTGTTGGTCAGTCTCATGTCCATGTCACTTTATGCATTCAATCAGCTAACAGCGCAGAAAGTTTTACTTCCCCCAGAGTTGGCATTACAAATGCGAGCGAAGCGAGAGCTTGAAGCTCGCAAAAATTTCATTAATTTTCATTTATACGATAATGGGAAATTCAATTTCCCATGCATAGCGTCTCTCACTCTCTCTCTCTCTCTCTCTCTCTCTCTCACTCTCTCCCGCTCTCTAAGAGAAAGGGGTAATGGAAATGACAATGGCTTGTGGAAATGCTAATGGCAATACGCACACACACACACCCACACACACACACACTAAGAGTGTCATTGCGGCGTCTGTGTCAGTTATCGTTTTTTGTTTTCGATTACTTAGCGATATCGCATGAACACTTCTCCCCTCCCCCTCTCCCCTCCTCGCACAGAGTCGAGTTACTCAAACACACTCACAAAACCACTCAACTATTCTAATAGTTATTCACAGTGTAGCAAAGTCAATAAAACCATTTGAGAAATGTTTGACAGCTTGGTAAGCATTTCACAATGCCAAATAGCTCCAAGGAATTGCCCCATAAAAGGGATCAGTCGAGTAGCAAAGTAATAATATATGTTCGATGCAGACAAAGAGAGAGGATAGAGAGAGACTGAAAGACCGCAGAGTGTGAATGCATTCAAAGCATTAAAGCTGCATTTCAATGCTCCAAATATAATGCACTAAATATAGTGAACATATTTATTTGGTCAGCTTTTACGGGCAGATTTTAAGGCAATTAGATTGGGATGATTAGAAGAATTATTGACGCTTTTAACTGTTGTTTTGATATAAGATAGAAGGCCAGGCTTTTCATAACATAATAAGAAATATAACTTCGTTTTTTTTTAGATTAAGATTTATTTAGTAATATAGTACCATAACAACACATTATATGGAAACTCATTCAGGTCAAACCTCAGACTAATATCTTGACAACGCTATTTAATATAACAGAAATGTAATTTAGAATAACATTTTGTGGATTTGATTGAAAAATATAAGTAGAAAATAGTATCAGGATATTAAAGAATATTTTATTAAATCTTTTTTTTTTAACAGAACATTTCATTGCGTATTAAAATTTTTGAATTTCTATTACAAGCAAATGTGAAGAAGACAGCAAAATATTTAAAAATTGAAAGCATACTAAAGCATATTTCTTAAATTAACAGTTAATATTTTATTGAATCTTTTCAATAATATTAGGGCACCTATTACAGCAAAAGCAACTGACACTATCAATTAAATAACTGACAAATCAGGAATTTGAAATATTTATTTTATATGATTTCCCACATATCTCTTTAAAATAAAAAAATAAATAATCAAAGGGTTAAAGAATTTACTTTTTTTTTTGATTTTCCAGATAACTCTTTCAAATAAATAAGACAAAAAGTTGAACCGTTTTAATACAAAATATATCGACCGTAATGGAATATTTGTGAAGTAAGAACAACAACTTTTCTTTTACTAGCAAAAGTACATTATTTGCTGAGAAAACTCTTTGTCTAAGCAAAGTTTTTGGCCCCACTGTGCGAACTGTGTGCACTCATTCATATTTCTGGTAGCGCTTTTACATGCATGAATGGCATTGACAACGCAATGAAACACCTTTTTAATTTAATGTTTAGTTTTTATTATCGCAACGCGCATTGAATTTATTAGCTTCGCCGCTTCCTCGACTTTTATGCTCCTCCAGTGTCCTGCGTGCTGTGTTCTCCGTTCTGCGTCCTGCTGCGAGCCACGTCGTCGAATCTGAAATCTCGACGGCCAAACAGCTTCAGACATTCGTTTTGCGCAATGAAATTATCTATCCGAGATATATACATACATATGTATATACAAACATATATAGTATATACTATATAAATTAGTATGTGCGAAGGATAAAGCATTAGCTTTGGGCACGGATTGGATTGGAACAGATCGTCGTCTGATGATGGTCAGTAAATGCAACCTCAAAGGGATGGGGATGGGGATGGGGATGGGGATGGGGATGGAGAGAGGGCGCCAACAGCGGCTGGTATCGAGTGAAACCATGAATTATTTATTTGTGTGGACATGAATTATTGTTATGAAGTTTATTGCAAACAAATTGCGTCCTGGGACTGTGGAAATCAATAGCAAATAAATAAAAGCGCAAACAGTTTTTGTGGCTTTCACTGAAACAACAACAGAAACGTGGAGCGCGCGATATGCCAGCCAAGATACGGGGCCAGCACATGGTCAGAAAAGAGCCCGCGAGGGTCCGAAATGAGCGAGCGAGCGAGAGAGAGAGAAAGAGAGAGAGAGAGAGAGAGAAGGGAGGATGAAGGGATGCGAGAGGCATAAGGGTCGCGAGATTCGCTGAGTTATATTCGCATGTTCCAGCCAAAGCTGGCAGACAACAAAGCGTAGAGTGCGCTCCCTCTCTCTCTCTCTCTCTCTCTATCTATCTTGCTGTGTGTGTAAAGCCATCAACAACATGCACAGGATATGGGGTAACGCTGCGGGCGATTCATGAAATTTAATGAAGCAGGCAAGCTGAATGGTTTGACTGAAAGCTGCGATGCGGAGGAGAGCAGAGCAGAGCAGAGCAGAGCCGAGGAATGGAGTGGGAGCATGGCTTCTGGATGGAATGGCTCCTCGATTGGGTTTGCTGACTGAGATCTGCATGGTTGGCTGGTGGCTCGGCAAAAACAGTTGAAGCGGCAGTTGTTGTGGCAGTGGCAATGCCAGTTTGCTGTGTATGTGTGTGTGTGTGTGTGTGTGTGTGTGTGTGTGTGTGGCTGTCTGTGGCATTGCCCAAAACGGATGTGGGTTATGTATTTGAAGTTGCTTTTTAATTAAAATAAATATTTAATTGAAATTATAATTAGGAATTAGTTGCGGGCAATAAGTCAAAAGCACAGAGAAGACGACTCCGCACTCACACACACCAATACACATACACATACATAATATAACATACATATGTTGACATGTGTTGTCCAGTCAGCCGTGTGTGTCTTGTTGTTCCCTGCGATTATAAAAGATAAACCTGGTGAGGCAAAGCAACACAACACAACGCATCGCTGAGCAGCCGCCCATAAGTGGGTGCGGCTGCTGTTCGATTTCAATAACATTTAGTGGCAATTCCTTTGCTTGCCGCACTTAACGACAGGCGACTAATGTGGCTGGCTATTAAAGCAAGCAACTCCACTTTTGATTGTATAACAAGTAAGAAGGCTGCAGTCGAGTTTGCTCGACTGTGAATTACTCGCTACAAGTGTTCAATAAAAATAAAACAACGCGAAAGTACTAAAATATAGGGAAAGCTGTAATTGGTGTATTAATACACTTTTACCTTCAAAATATACCAAATCAATATACAAAAAAAATACCCTTAATTCTATATTTGATATATTAATATACTGTAATATTTTAAATACCCATACAGTACAAAGAATGCCATATTTTTACATTTAAAATATACCATATAGATAAATTAAAAATATACTAAAGTCTACATTCGGTATATCAATATACTGTAATAATTTAAATCCTCATAGAGTACAAAGTATGCCGTATTTTTACATATAAAATATACCGTATAGATATACTAAAAATATACTTAAGTCTATATTTGGTATATCAATATACTGTAATATTTTAAAACCACATAGAGAACAAAGTAAGCCATATTTTTACATTTAAAATATACCAAAAAAATATTTAGAGAAATACCGAGACAAACCAAAGGCTATGCTTGGTATATCAATATACTAATACATTTAAAATATACCCTAAAGTACAAAAAATGCCAAATTTATAAGAATTTTAAAGAGTGTAGTCATGATTTAATGTACCAAATAATATAATACCCTTTTACCCATTGGGTAGCGGGTATAAAAACACGCATTCGAATTTACATTCACATTTATACGCACATCAAATGCCGAATAAAAAAGAAATGTTGGCTCTCTGTTCGCTCTCTGTTCGCTCTCTTTCTCGATTACCATAAATTCGCATAAATATTTTTGCAACTTAAATTCCATGCGAGCTCATTTTGTATTTCGAAATTCGCGTTTTTCTTCAATTTCGTTCGCAACAATTTCACAATAAAATGCATAGCATACTTATTGGGGAGGGAATCTGTTGTATTCCTTCATTTAATTGCATTTGCTATCGACACGGTGTTTTAATAATTGTTGCAAATTGTTCGCACTTACCTCGAAGCGACGTCGTCGTCGTCGTTAAGAAACGCAACTCAGAGCGAGCTTAGCTGCAACGAGAAGAAATGCATTTAAATCAATTATAGAATTCATTTTCATTCAGTTGTTTATTCTAAGATGAATGTGAATTGTGTACAACAATAGTGAGTGCGAGAGTGAGAAAATTCGGGGCGAGGCGAGGCGAGGCGAGGCGAGGCAAGGCGAGGCAAGGTGGAAAGCAAAGGTGGAAAATGCTAAGTGGCTTTGCCGTCGAGCTGCTCGTATTGCATGTAAAGCACAAGGATAACGAGACAGGATAACTCTGATGAATGCCACTGCAGCTCGCAATTCCTGAGTGAGTCTGGGTGTGGCTCACTGAGTGTTCTTATGGGCGTGGCAATGGCAAACTCCAAACTGCAAAAGCAATTGCAACTGCATTTTAATGTATTTTCATTGCAGCTGCTGAGGTGAAGCAGACGGCGAAAACGGCAAAAAGGAAAAAGACGAAGAAAACAGCAACAACGCGAGGACAACGGCAAAGTCTGTGCAAGTCTGCGGCTCATGGGAAAATCGAAAGTGGGCGGGGGCGGGGGCGGCAGCTGGAGCGGCGGAAGCATCCAATCATGGGCGTGGCAGCTCAGCTTCGACGTAAGAATTCCATTTTGGCAATGGCACAAAATAACACGAAGAAATCGCGCAATGAATTTCGAACAAATTTCACAAGGACTGAGGACAGAGTTTGATCGGCAAGTCGATGGTTCGATGGCAATTGCAAATGAGTGACGTGGGGCGCGGAGTGTGAGGGGGAGGAAGCGGAACAGCAAGACAGAGTCTGCCTCTTGGGAAATGCGATTAATGGGTTTTTCTTTTTTTGTGCGCACATTCGACATTGCAGATTATTGCATTCATTAATGCGCGACATACGCAGCGGAGTATTAACCACAATAATTACACGATGATTATGCAAACTTAAAACTAATTATAATTGCATTTACCGTTATTGCTTTAAATAGTTTTACACTCTTGAACTCATTTTCTGTGAATTTAGAAATATTTTTATTGCCACTGCCTGCTTATCTGATGTAATTTTGAAGTTTTCGCTTTTAGTCGCATAAAAACTACAATTAAATTGCATAAATTTAATAGATTTCGTTCTTATATATTTTTCTGAATGCTTAGCAAAATCTTATTTGAAGGATAATTATTTAAATTTGAAGTGAATATATGCGCAATTGAACATAAAAGGTACTTAAATTCTCAGATGTACAAAACAATTATTGAATACACATATTTTGGAAGATAAATTGTAAAAGCATATACATATACATATATACATAAATTGCCATTTTATGTTTTCATTTTAGCATCTTGAACTTCATATAAAATATTGTTATATTTTAAAAATGAATAGGCAATTACACACAATTATAATTGCTAATCATTATCAAAAGCATACATTTATTTGAATATGAACTTTTCTTAAAAAATAAATCACTTATTTGCATTTCTAGATTTTTTAAATATATTTTTCATTTACAAAAATGTATTGCTTTCTTAAAGAGAACGATATTTATTATTGTTCAAATCTTATATGTGAAGCTTAATTGCTTTTTAGCATTACCCAAAAGCGAAGCTATAGCCAAAATGAGCTTTAAATTTCGTACATCAGAAATAAGGTCTTTGACATCTTACAAACTGGTTTATTCACTCGTCAATGCTGCTTTTATTCATTTATTTTTGTTGTTGTTTGTTGGGGTTGAGTAAATCAGATAGTTGCATTAAATGCAACCAGCACATCCTGCTGCTATTATTGTCCTTGCCAATCGGATACTCATGGGAGCAGCAGCAACGGAGCAACAGACCAACAGAAACAAGAAGCTGGCGACAGAAGACAGGCAACAGAAGACAGGAGATGGAAGATAGAAGATGGACGGAAGGGGACAGAGACAGGATACAGGAGACACGAGACAGGAAATGGAAGATAGACGCGGCCGTGAGCTTAGATAAATCGTTGGTAAATTTTATTTAATCTAATAAAAAATGGATGACTTTGGAGTGCGGCACATATTGAGGCTGGAGGCTGCTGGCTGGCAAATAAATACCAACAGGCAGCTCCTGGTATGTCCTTGCATGTCCTAGCATGTCGTGACGTGTCCATGGCCCTGCAAACTGAATCTCAAGTCGAGCGAGTCGAAGTCTCAGAGTCTCATAGTCTCAGTCTCCGTATCAGTATCAGTTTGAGTCTGAGTCTGAGTTTGAGTCTTCGTGTCAGTTGAACTCTAAGCTGATTCTGCCTAAGGCGAATGTGTGTAAAAGTATATGAGTGTGTGTGTGTGTGTGGTAGTGTGTGTATGTGTGTATCGACGCGTATGTTGCTGCTGCCAATCCGTTGAAAAGCGCTTGCCAATAAATGATGAGGCATCTCGACCGTGGAGAGAACGAGCAACAGCAACAGCAGCGATGTTGCATGCTGCAGGGGCAATCGATTGTGGTGGGGGAAGGCAGAGAGGCACGCAAGCTGTTGGAGGAACCGTTACAAGGCAGCAGCAACAGCAACAGCAACAGCATCGGTAGCGCATTAGCTCGTTTTTTATGCAGCTGTGAGCTTAATGAAATGAGTTTGTCGAACTTATTGCTCAGTGAGGCATGCAACATGCCAGTCGCAGCATGTGTGATACACAGCGAGCGACAGAGAGACAGAAAGAGAGAGTGAGAGACAAGGGAGAAAAGAGGAGCAAGGGCAACGCGTATATGAAGTGTAAGCTTAAACAACCAGCTATATATGAGAGAGTTGATGGCAATTTATCAGCGAATAAGAGACAGAGAATGCCAAAGAAATAACGGGTAAGAAAGAGAGAGAGAGAGAGAGAGAGAGATAGACTTGGAATATTTGAAAATTTGCGATGGCAGCGAAATTGAATTTTCAACGTCGGGCATAAATTTAAAGTCGCGACAGATATTTTGCATTTGGGGCAAACTTTCCTCTTCTTAATGCTGTGGTTTAGTTGATGAACGCATTTGCGAGGTTAACATCAGATCTCAAAACTGTGGCAAATAGTTTTAAGAGCACTGAACAATTAAGTCTGCCGCGGGCCATTGCCAAGTCAATCAGCCAATCAAGCATGGCCTCAGCTCCAAGCTCTAAGTGCTCGCAAAACGGGGTCGAGGAACAGGGCCAGGAAACTTGAATGCCATTGTTACACGCGTCCAGGAGCAAAAGTTTTGCCTCGCCCGCGTTTTGTTATCTGGCAAAATTCGCAGAAACTTCGACAATTGGAGCACAGAGAAAGAAAGAGACATTGCTAACATGGGCAACCCCTTTGGGCGAATGTAAACAGTTTCAAATTACAACAACTCGAGAACTTTTGCTTCTACTATTAACAAATTGGCACGCTGTGTCCAAAAACTCGAACTTTCGACTTGGCTTTAAGCAGCGAGCATTGTTCGCGCCCGACTGCTTAAAATGTTAGCCAAGGAAATATTTATTTATGAGTAAACTTCGCTGATCCCCGAGTGAACTTCTCATCCCATCCTATCCGCCTGGCATATGTACGTTAATGTTTTTATTAGCGCGGGTTGCTCAAGTTGAAACCGAAGCTAAAACTGAAACTGAAACTGAAACTGAAACAGAGACTAAAGTTGAAGTCGTCGTGAAGCGGCAGTCGAAGTTTATGCGCCGTTTTATGCGAGTTCATCTCCTGCCCCACAATGATGATGACTGCTTTTGCCGATAATGATAAAGCGGGAATGACGCACACACACATATGTGGAAAGCAGGGCGTGGCCGCAGCTTAAGCAGTTTGCCTGATTGCCTCTTGCCTCGTATCCCAACCTCAGATATTGACTTAAAAAAAAAAACGAAGCAAAAGCAGGAGGCATATATCTATTTATATATGTGTGTGTGTGTGTGTGTGTGTGTGCGAGTGTGTGTGAGGTCGTCGTTTTTTAATGCGACTGCTTTGGCTGGTAGGCTGGTAGAGGCTCAGCCTGGCAGAGAAGGAGGCGGTTGCCCGAATTGGGCAATCAAGCGAAATGTGCCAAGCGGTTTGGGGCCTTAACTGTCTCCAGCTGCTGCTGCTGCTTCTCTCTACACACAAATCAATGGCAAAGAACTCGGCAATGAGCATTGGAAATGACATCGCTCGAGTTGGAGTTGGAGCTGGAGCTGGAGCTGGAGCTGGAGAAAGGAAAAGAGAGAGCAGCAAGAGCAATGGGAGCGATGCCCGTCAGATTTGAGCAGTCACTCAACATACATACGTGTGCTGGTCTAAGCCACCCAACTCCCATCTGCCCCACACACTCTCACACACACACACACACACACACACACACACAAACTCACACAGAGGCCACTTGAGCTACGCTAAAGAGGCACTCAGCCATGACAGAAGGCACAGTCAGTGCAACGAAAAAATAACAAAAAAATCAGAAAATATGGTAGTGTATGGGGATTGGAGTCAGCACACTCAGCAAAGCAGAGAGAGAGAGAGATTGAAGCTAGAGAGAGACAGAGAGAGGGAAAAAGGGAGAAGCGAGTGTAAGTGCCACAATCGGGGGCAAGCGAAATCGCTCAACAAAAACGCCCTGGCACTAGAGAAATGCTTAACTGCCAAAGCGGCGCGTCGTCGATCGAAGCCAAAAACCCAAAATGCAATGATGAAATTTTCAAAACCCAGGCTGCCATTTGCCAGCCACACACAAACACACATGCACACACTCTAAAATACACTCTTTACAGAGGAAAAACTGCAGCTGTTGGCAGCACAGTTGGTCGCATCAGTTTCTCTGTCTGTCTATTTTTTTTTTATATTTTCATTCTACATTTATAACTTTTTTTTATTTCTATAAATTTTCAAATGTTTTTATGCCCCACGAAGCGTGCATGTGTGTGTGTGTGTGTGTGTGTGTGTGTTTGTGTTGTTGGGTCAGTTGTGACGACAAATGAAATTTTTGTGAATGAACTAAGCAACAACAAGAACAACAACAATGAGATCGAAATGGAATTTAAATCCATGTGGAGCAATGAAAGTGAGATGCCAACAATTTACTATATAAATGCGCTTTATGTTAATGCATTAAACGTTCTGGCATTCAGCTTAATAAGCGATGCAATTAATCGATTTTATTCATCCAGCATCATTTAATGTGCTTCCAGCAATAAACTGCACAAAATCCGCGGCTATCGAAAAGTATTTATATTTAAGCAAGTGTTAAACTGTGTATTTAATTTTGCATTTAATTATTTACTTGGTTAGATTTGAATTTCAGGCAATTGTTGGTAATTGAACACGATAAATATTTTACCATATTTTACAATCTCTCACAATCGTTTACACTTTACACTTTGATTTTATGTATAGTGTAGTAAAAATAGTCAAAATAACGATTATATCGATATCGGTATAATGATGACACGATACATCGATAGTATATGGCGAAGATGTCAAAGAGAAGTGGCATGGAAGCAGCGAAATCGAACTGACGTGCTAAAGCACTAAGATGCAACATTTAATCGATAAATGTTTTCTATAATTATAATTATAATTATAATTTGAAAATAAACTAAAATGTAGACACTCGGAATATAACCTGGTGAAATTGATTACCTAATTTATGTGTTGATTAATGTGGAACAGTTACTTAGTTTAAGTGTTGTGTGGTGTATAAATATGAATGTATACAATATTCTATATGAATACAATATTCTATATTTAGTATAGATGTTCGTATAGCGTCGCTTTACTATTGATTTCACTATTTCTTTATTTCCATACTTTCTGATTTTATGTACTGTGTAGTACAAACTTATTATTTAACTAAAGTGTTGAGTAATGCGTATCGGTTACTTAGTTTAAGTGTTGTGTAGCGTATAAATATGAATGAAAAATGAATGAAGCAACTTTACATATTAGTTGTAAATATTAAAGCTATAATGATAACAAATTCATTTTTCTTTCTTTCATTTTTTAATGTCGATAAATGTCTACACTATATTTTAATTTACAAATTCTATTATAATTAAATTACACTGGTGTCGAGAAATTAATCTGGTCAGCAAATTGTAGTAATCTATAAATAATCGATTGTTTGTTGGGAGCGAAAAACCGTAGCATACTTTTGCGGGTCATGCAAACAAGTGCAAATGCTGGCCATGCTTCTCACATTGTTTTACAAGCAGATATTTACACCCCATCAACGACAGAATCGTGATGGTGTAGCACTTGAAAATGCATTTGATGCTTATTGCGAATGCAGCTGAAACTCAACTAAAAAGTTGATTGTTTCGGCATTTGCATAAAATGCAAAGCCAGCGGCATCAGCTTGCCACATGCCGCATGCCGCACGCATACCGCATGCAGCAGCATTCTTAATCAGCCAGCTGTCCAGTCAGACACTCAGTCTGTCAGTCAGTCAGACAGTTCAACAGTTAGTCAGTCAGTCAGTCAGTGAGTCGATTGGCATGCTTGTTGATCTATTGGCAGTCGCGTTGGTTTTTGGTCATGCCAATGTCTATATCGAATGCTTTGCCACATGCTTTACACGATGCCGAAACAGACTCACACTCGCACTCACATATGTAGATGGAGACCACACCCACACACGCACACACTCCACACACACGCACACACGCACACACACAAATCAATCGGTTAGACACAACACAATCAGTGTCTGAAAATCAATGCGAGCGAAAAAAAGAATGAACCGAATATATTTTTGCTCTTCGGTTTCCTTTTTTTTGTTTTGTGTTGGTGCGATTCGCAAACGTTCGCAATGAAAGGGAAGGTTAAGGGAGGGGGCAGAGTGGAAGTGGAAACTTTTGGGGGCAACCAGCAAGTGTGCGTTGTTGTTGTTGGTGTTGCCACGCCCACTGATGTGGCAAGCACGTCAACGATGGCGGGCAAAAAGTCAAATGGATTGAATACATATTGAGTTTATGATGTTGTCGCTGGCAATTTTCGTTGGCTTTAAGCGGTTTGCGCGTTCGCCTGTCGCTTTTGTGCTACGTTGCGTATACGCAATGTGGCCATGTCCTTTCTCCTCATCTCTCTGTGTGTGTGTGTGTGTGTGTGCGTATTTGTCGATTATATGCTTCACAGAGCTACCAACACACACGCACACACACACACACACACACACACACACACACACACACACAGCGCAGCAGCCGCGTTTTGTTTGCCGCCTGCCTCAACTTGCGCTTGTTGTAGTTGTTGCTGCCACTTCTTCTTGCCACTGCCGCTCCCTCTCTCTTGTTGTTGTTATATGTGCGTGTGCTTATGGACTCAGGCAGTAAATTGAATTTTGCCCACAACAACGACATTAGCCATATCGCCGGATCTGAAGCCTGTGGCAAGCGGAGGTTATGTGTATTGGACTCGCTTCACTTCACCTTCCTCCCCACTCCTCCTATCTACCACCCCTCTTCCCCTTCGCCCTTGACCACGCCTCAATTTCGGGTTGAGGAAGGATTCTGGGCGCTGCCGTTAGTTGCCATCTCAGGCTCTGCTTTTCCTTCTTTTTTTCTGTTGCTCTCCAAAAAGTTTCGCACTTTTTTTTTGCGTGCTTCACTCTTTGCTCTTCACTTTCCACTTTCCACTCGCACATTTGACATCATTTCATATGCCAACGCGCTCTCATCACATTAGCATATGTATGAGATCGTCTCGAATTTTGGGACGCAGTACTTAAATCGAAATGGACACACTTAATTTCAGCTGCGTTGAGGCAAAGCATTTAAAATACTAACAGAGAAAGGAAAGGGGGCATAGATAAGGAAAGAAATAGAGAGGGAGAGAGAGAGAGAAAGAGAAAAACACAGAGAGAGGGAGATAGAAAATCTTTATATCAATTCTAGATAATATTTATTTTATAATATTTTCTTAACACTAATATTTATTTTATTATTATTTATTATTAATATAATTGACTTACACTAATAAATATCGAAAAGTTATCTGACATTTCTAATACTCTTTGAGTTGTCGCTTTGCAGTCTTTGAAATTTGAGTCAGTTGTCAATAGTGAACAGGAGAACTTGCGTGTGAATAGTCATTGCTTTTTTTATCCCTCGCTTTCTCTCTCTCGACCTCTTTCTCTGCTCTAAATCTTTCTTTCGCTTTTTTAAGCCACTCTCTCACATTCGCTTGGCCTGTGTTTGTGCCGTATTTGTCAAACAATCTTGCAACTTTTCGGCCAAGTACTTTGCGCTTTTCACTTTTCAACATCTTTTCCGTTATTGGAGCTGCTGTCGACGTCGCTGACGTTGATTTTGACGTCAACGTTTAGGTAATTTGAGTCAAACTTTACGCGAAAGTTGCAAATTTTGCGCCACAATTTGTGCAAAACTTTTTCTCTCTCTTTCTCTTTCTCTCTTTGTATTTATTGCATAAAAGAATTCAAAATCGATATGCTATATAGAGGGTGGTAAGGAGGGATTGAAGACATGTGGCTGCAGCTAGAAAAATCAATTTGCAATAGTCAAAATGTTGCCAAGTGGCGAGTGGCGAGTGGCGAGTGGCGAACGGCACATTTAAAACTATCTTCAATGACAATTATGTCAACATCAACGTCAGCGTCAACGTCAGCGCGAACGTCAACTTTTACGCCAATGTGCCACGCCCAGGGTCTAACGCCCACTTAACGCTCATTTGCATTTGCGCTGCAACAACTCTAACGTCGTTTCCTCTTCCTCTTTTGTTGTCACTTTTCTTTCCCGGTCGCGCTGACTTTAATATGAGCATTTTGTTGTCGTTGGTGTTTGGACCAAGTTTTGTTAGCGCATTTCACAGTCCATTGCTAATTGCTGGCAATGTGCATACCCTGGAATAAAGTCGCTTGTTCGACGGTCCGTATACGTAATTTTTGGGCAAATATGAGAATTAGCTTTAAAAACTTAAAGTGCTTTAATTGAGTTATGAAATGGTGTTATTTAGATAATTATTTCAATGACTAACACAAAAGAAATCAATTTAAAGGGTATTTCATATTAAAGTAAGGAGCTCAGCTTTGAAAATCGTTTCTATTTTTGGGTGCAGCTACTTAAACTTCTGTTGAAAGTTGAAAACAGTTTTGTTTTGTTTTGTTTTTGCTTTGATTGCAGCTTGAATCCATTAAGCGATTCAACATAAGAAAAACCTCACTGATATTTTAGGCGACAGGTCATGACAGGCATACACACACACACACACACACACACACACACACATATGCTCACACACAATAGCGAAGCGTTTGAATCACATTTAAAGAGTTCATTTTGCATGCGCAACGCGTTTCGAAATGCGACTGAAAACGCGTTCAGTTTTTTGGATTTTGTTTTTTCCACACAATCACACACACACATACGCATACACACACTCAAATACTAAAACATGCAAATATGTTTGGGTGTCTTCGGGGGCGTCGTCTGTTGAATTACGCGCTTTAAAAACAATTTTGTCGATTTTTTAATATTTTATTGCGCATATCAAATTCGCATTCAAGCGGAAATCCCTAAGCGCAGACAAAACGCCTCACACATGAGAGGGTGTGGGTGTGGGTGTGGTTGTGTGTAGACAGACAGATGGATGCACGTGCTGCTGTCAGTCGGTTGTTGGTTCCGGGATTTTAGCTCTCATGTCGCCGGCGATGTTTATGAATACATTTCACAGCTGGCAGCTGCTAAGCATGGCGAGCTGCTTTCGGCATGCGGCATGCGGCATGCAGCATGCGGCATGTGTAGTGTAGCATGCCCCACCTTGAGATGTCGAAGCAGCGTTCAACGTACAACACTCGGCCTCGGGCCATACACAGAGAAATCAGCACGCAAAGTTATATTTTATTGATTCTAAACTGACTGTGATATATGCATATACTTCACTGAGGATGAGAAGGGAGTTGAGAGTTTTGGGTGCTACGCTTTGCATTGCGGCTGCCTCTGAGTCTTCAGCCTGCGCTGCTCTGCGCTTCACTGCCCTGAATACCATCATGATGCTGATGTTTAAGTGCGCACGTGACGCTGGAAAATATTATGCGGCGGCCATGGTAAAAACCAACAAGCGAGCGTCATCTATTGGACAGCAGACAGCACTCGCCAGGCATACCAGCTTCAACTGTGATGGCTGCCAAGCACCACCACAGAGAGGAGACTCTGTCTGTCAGAGTGCAGAGTGGAGGTTCAGCATTGACGCCAACGGCAGCTACGTCGAAGTGGAGCAATCAGTTCCTCGTTTTTATTTTTCATTTTGCTTATCCTTTTTTTGCGTTTTTGTTTTTGTTTTTTTTTTTTTTTTGTTGAGCAGCACATAGAGCACTTTTCGTTTCGTTCTCTTTTTTTAGGTCTCGATGCCTTAATACGTTGTTGATGCGTTAGCATATTTATGCTGAACCACATTCCAGCTCTGACGTGCTCTATAACTGCTCGCAAGATATCTAAGTTTATAGATTTATAGAACTTTTCAACAGCTGAAAAGGATCACCGTTTTTATGGATTTATATATGACTTAAGATGAACTACAATTTTTTTGAATAAATGTTCTATTTACATAATATTCATTATGTTTTATTATATTCTAATATTTTCTATCGTAATATAGTATTTATTATTTAAAATTTATTCTTGCGAGAAATCGTATAATCGTGTATGTTACATTATTTGACATTTGTTATATTATATTTAAATAAATGCATTTTTAGCTTAGCAATTCCTAATCTAATTCTAATTCAAATTAGAAAATTTCATAATTGTTTATATATAATATTACCATAGATATATTTATCGATATTTGTTATGCCATCATTGCCATCTTCGGTGCAAAGCATAAGAATTGCTGTTGAAATGCAGGCAAATGAATAGAAGCTGAGCTCTAAGCTGCAAGCTAAAAACTGAAAACTCTAAGCTAGCTGTGGAATGGAGTTTGGCTGTTGTTGTTTCTCTGTGGTGGTCGTGACTGAAAAGCAGAGCATGAGCAGAGGGAGGGGTGGGGAGCGCTCGACGATTGACAGTTTAATAGTTTTCGTAGTCAATATTATGCTATTTCGTGCTGCAGCCACATGAATGGGCTCGGCACATTTTGCGGCTGTGCTGCTTTAGTGGGTTAAAGGGTGCGTGGCAATGAAGGGTGTGTGTGATGGGCCTGAAAT
Source organism: Drosophila pallidifrons (assembly GCA_023558445.1). Classification (NCBI taxonomy): domain Eukaryota; kingdom Metazoa; phylum Arthropoda; class Insecta; order Diptera; family Drosophilidae; genus Drosophila; species Drosophila pallidifrons. The sequence continues at coordinate 7,545,409 of CM042351.1, forward strand.
TTAGTCGCTGCCGCTGCCGCTGCCGCTGCCGCTGCCATTAGCAGACAGAGACCGTGTGTGGCTCATTTGGTTCTTTGAAATTTGATTGCACATGCGATTGGCAAGCTTATGGGCCCTAACATACGTGGCACATGCCACACGTGGCAAGCACACACACACACACACACACACACTGACACACATAGTTATAGTGTTGCAGCATTTGCATATGGTGTATAAATTTTGGTGCATTAATGCCATTATCCCAGTTTACCACATTACGCATACGCTGCGTATGCGCGATATTACTTTGAGCCAATCTCACAACCTGTTTAGGCATCGGCTTAAAAGCTTTTCTGTGAGCAATGCATGCACATTAGTTACGTCCAGCATTAAGCAGGCAAGCACCAGGGCTCTTAGTCTGTAAAACTGTTCTCGCATATATTTCAACTTGCATCGAACGCAAATTTGACATTTAATAAAAACACAAATGATTTCAATTCACTGTTTGATCCTTTGACAAAATATACTTCATTTGCTGATGTCTGTTAAATTAATGCTAGACTCATTTACACAATCGTATCGATTACAATACTTTTGTGATTTAAAATTTATGCTCACTTGAGATAAAATTTGTACATTTATTTGCAAATATGACTGACAGCCGTCGTCTTGGTTTATTTTCAGCTTATCTTAAATATTTCTTAATAAACATAACTGCAGATAAGTAACATAGTAGTCTATGCAAGATATTCCTTCGAGCTTTAGTACTCCTGTTACACCCGATTATAAGGGTATTGTGGGTTTGTATCTTTAGCAAATGCATGTAAGTGGCAGCAGGAAACATCTTCAAACACCATAATGTGTTGATCATACTCTTATCGATATACCATATATATAGATTTTGGAATATTTAAGTATTTTTCAGTGTATTGATTTGGTATATTGGATGGAAAATACCGAAAGAAAATATGTAGCGGGTACCTCACAGTTGAGCACGCTCGAGTATAGCTTTCTTACTTATTAGTTAAATCTTCATAATCGTGTGTGTTGCTTCATAGCTGAGCGGAAGAGTATTATAACTTTGTTATATATAATATATTGCTCCAAATATACCACACGATAATGGGCAGTGGGTATCACACAGTCGAGCACACTTGACTGTAGCTTTCATACTTGTTTTTCTTGTTGTTTCATTTAACAACTAGAAGAACAAGATGTGTTTGCCTGATTTCTCTAATCCCTGATTATCCTAGTGTATATTTGCGATGCTCCTTGATTTCACTCTCTCGTCTGGAAGAGGAAGAAGAGAGAGAGAGGAGAGTGGAGGAGGGAGTGTGGCTCCAACTATGAGCTATTATCTACTTATGCCGTTTGGCAAGCAATTTTCAGGAAACGAACAAAGTCACTCGCATGTTTTCCCCTTGCCCAACTCGAACACTTTCCTCGTGTTGCTTTTTGGGGCTAAGCCCAAAAATAAAAATGCCAACTCGGTTGCTTTTTTTTCCTCTTCATCGTTTTCTTTTTCTTTGTTGTTGTCTTGCCTTTGTCCAAGCCAAAACGACTTTGAATTACCATAAAAATATGCGAATGTGCGTGTGTGTGTGTGTGTTAGAGTTTTGGACAACGAGTCGCAAAATGTTGGAATCGAGTTATGACAGCACAACAAGCAAAAGTTGCTGCTTCACTTCAACCAACATCCAACCCCTTGCTTCCTATCCTTCGCTCCCCTTCTTTTCTCCTTCCTTTTGTCACTCTCATGTTGTGTTGGCACGTATGTGTGTATTTTGTTTGTGTGTGTGCATAAAATCAGATATCAAAAATTGTTTACAAATAATTTAATAGCCACAACGCACGCACGCCACGCATTCGAATGGCCCACGGCAAACACTCACACACACACATGTGCACTCATAAATCGGCTTTGTTGACCAGCACACACACACACACACATACTTCCACCAACATAGGGAGATCGCATCGCTTGTTTGTGTATCGCTGGCTTATGCCAACCGACGACCGACGACTGCGGTCAGAGGCAACAAAAGGACCCACTGACCAGTCGCCTCCTTCTCTCTCTCTCTGTTCCCTCCGCCTCTGTTAGTTGCTCATAAATAAAATGCTAGTCCGAGAACAGTTTAGTATGGCTTTTTGGTGGCTGGATGGTCAGAGCGGCGCATGGTGGGAGCGGGGGGCGGTAACAGGATGCGACTACACGACATTAGGCCGAATTAATGCGCGCAAGGACTTAAGTCTCAAATTTATTTCTATTCAACATACGAGACAAAACGACAAGCGAGCCGCAAAACAAGTAGATCCTCCCCCTTACCCTTACCCTTACCCTCTCCTTCTCTAGTTCTTGTATGTGTGTGCCACAATTCGGCATGACAGTGGAAATCCGGCGATAAATGTTAGCAGCCAAATGTGCGTGCCTAGAGCGAGGCGAATAGAGCACCCCAAAAAAACAGAGTCCAGTTGTCCTCAGTGTATGTGGTGTGGTGTGTGTGTGTGTGTGTGTGTGTTCGGTCCAAGAAGGACCTGCACACCCCACAAAAGCTCAGGCCTAAATGCTAACTAGAACAATTTAGGTGCCTGCTGCTTGTTTCCTCTGCCGCTCCTGCTGCCGCCTCTTCACATTGTGCTGGGCGCTTTGTGTTAATTTGTGGACAAATTTGTGCGCCGCAACGGAAGTTGCCAAGGACTCGAAGAGGGAGGCAGGGAAGCAGGGAAGAGGGGAGCAAACGCCTTGTTGCCATTGTCTACTCTAATCCAATGGATCAGCAATCGATAATGAAGTTGCCGAAAAACACACGCGCCGGCGTCATAAGTTAGCAATTCTCTCCCGACAGTTCACTTTCCGCCCCACAAAATGATTGGCGAGGGGAGGAACGGAAGTGCGGGGAGTGTGATTGCTGTGTGGCGTGTTCAAGTGTGCCGTCGATTTGTTTGCTGCAAATCCAGTTATCGATGAGCTTCGACAACGTTCACCACGATGACGATGATGATGATGTCAATGATGATGATGAAGTTGACGGTACTAGCTGGGCACAGTTTCAATTTATGTTAAGTGCCAAAGGGAGCAAGAGGAGTGGGAACCATACGCTACACGCTTGGCTAGCTACTACTGTATTGCTATTGCCATTGCCATTGCCACCAATATCATCATTGTTGGCCAGTGACAATGCTCCCCAAAATGCGTTGCCCCAAAGCTGCGATGCGATGCGATGCGATGCGATACGGAGTATTAGCACATTTGGTGCATTGATTCATGCATTTGCTCACGGAAGTCAATGTGAAGATGTGGCGATGTGGCGCTGCGGCAATGTCGTTGTGGAATTGGCTGATTGGAGGCCCACAGTAGCCCACAAAATTGCCTAATTTATTGTATGCTTAACCACAAAATCGAATAAGCCTAAGCAACTGAGCTGTGTGGCGCAGCGCAAGAGCTTTACAGGATTACCACGAGACCCCCTCAAAGCATATAATACAACGTCGCATCTTGAGTGGCAACACTGCCAGAAAGCGTAGCATATTCAATAAGCGTACGAGCTCATGAGAATGTCCTCAAATGAATTCAAGCATCGAGTGCCTTCGCAGTTCCAATGAACTCATTGATTTTCATATATAGTAAATGAATATCAAATGAAACAAAATTATGTTCAAAGTAATCGAGTATTGAATTAAAATATATTCGTATATTTAACTCAATTGAAAATAATATTAAGTGGTTTCCTCAATTGAAGTCCAGAAGAAAATGTTTGTAGCAAATAAAAAACCTTTATTTATATTAATATGAATGAATATGAAATAAAAATAAATTATATTCAAAGCAATCAAGTAAGGAATAAATTAACAAAATTCTTATATTTAAATCAATTCAAAATTGTATTAGCTGATTTCCTTATTTGAAGTCTAGAATATATAATATAAATAAACTATAGTTCTATTTAAATTAATTAATATTGTATTAGCTTAAGAAAATGTGCTCAATTTTATAAGAGAATATTATAGAGATCAAAAATATATTGATTAATATAAGTAAGATTAAAAGGAAATTTACTTTCAGTCAACGTAATTTCACTTTCTATGACTTGATTTATGAGTTCAACATTTTGTAAGCAAATATAGTATTAAAAGAATATAAACTTTGAATCATTCTTGAAGGGAAAGCTCTTGGATGTTTGTATTGATGCAATAGGATGATTATTCAACTTAATAATATTAAAGTCAATCCAATAAAAAACATATCATTTTACATATTTGTTTACTTATGTGTCCTAAATTTTAATCAAAAATGAATTAATGGAATAATTTGAAATTTTATGAGTAACTTGTTCAATAATTTAAATTATTAAAACAAATAAAATACCATTAAATAATATATATTCCACGCAGGAATTGCAAAACAACATCATTTCATCTGTTTGAATTTATGACAGAAAAATAAACCACATAAGCGGAAAATTGAAATAGATTTTAGTAGCCATGAGATTATTCAAGCTGCAGGCTACACCAAATATCCGATGCTTGAAGCTTAAAATATATAGTTTTAAATTTTTGCTATGTTAACTAGTGCAACATTTAAGAGCAGTTGCTGTTGCAACCATTAAACTTGTCGAGTTCAAAAGGAAGGCCAGAAAAATTTGATTAACACGCCAAATGAAATGTAATTTGGCTACGAAAAAAAAGGAGACATGCTATTCCTAGCCTCAGGAAAATGGTGGCAAAATGAATTTGCTAAACTTTGAAATAATATTTTGTATTTATTTGGAACTTGGAGAAAGCAGAGCCCAAGTCAGACAACAAGGCAAGCACAAAAAGGGGGGCAAAGGGAGCGGATTAATGCAATAACAAGGCGAAATGCAATGAAAAGACGAGCAAATGAATGAATGAATGAATGAATGAAGAAGGCTCGACTGGAAGTGGAAGTAGTGGTGGAGGTGGTGGTGGAGGTGGAGTGGCTTAACTTTCAATTCATTAGGCCGCAACAACGACGTGACAACTTGCGCCCGGGCCAAAAACAAAAGCTAAATACAATCAGCTGTAAACAAAAGCCAAAGTGACACACGAGACACGAGCAAAAGTGGACAGTGGACAATGGAGAGGATAAAGATGCGGGAGTTGCAGTTGCAGTTGCAGTTGCAGTTGCCAAGCCACGCCCCAAAATGGAAAGCAAAGACAAATTAGTTGCAAGTTGCAGCAGCTTCTTTTCCAGTTGCAACTGCAAGTGCCTCGCTGACTGTTGCCCGCTGCGAAAAGTTTTCTAGGCACTGCCAAAGTTATCCGCACTTCGCTTGCTCTCTTGCTGTTGCTGTTGCTGTTGCCGTTGCTGTCTCTATCGCATTGTGGGCATTGTTTAAAGTTTGTGCAAATGTGAAATAGAATTGGATTGCGAGGCAGCAGGCAAATCGGGAGCAAGGGTGCAAGTGACGACGACGCTGCCACAAGGCGACGCGCCGGACGCCACTTGGACAGCAAAGTTTCTTTGCCACGTTTTCCTCGGTTTCTCGTTCTTTTTTTGTTGTGTATTTTATGCTCGACTTTCCGCTGTTTCTTCTTTTCTATTTTTTTGTTTTTTGCTTTTTTTACTTTCGCTAACTGTTGTTATTGTTACCCTTTACTTTTATATTGTTATTGTTTGAAAAGCCACTTTGGCAACGCGCGAATTAGCCAAATAATAAATAAGTGCACGACAAAAGGCGGCAAACTATTCGAACAACAATGAAATTACTTGAGTTCTGGATGATTGTTGTTCTTGTTGCAGTTGCACTCGTAGTTGCACTCATCGTTGTTGCCCTGACACTTTTGCCTAATGCTTGGCAACTTCACGTTTTGCCACTTTTTATTCAATTCTTTTTCTTGGTTTTTTTTTTTTTTTTTTTTTTTTTTTTTTGTTGCTCTTTTGCCACGCCTGTCAACAACGACAACGACAACGCCATCGAGCACAACCGCAAAACTTGTTGTTACATGAAGGACAAACTTTGCTTTCTATGCCCATGCATGTGTGTATGTGTGAGTGTGTATGTGTCGTATGTGTTTGTAACTAGTTGATGATTTTCGAATTTCAGTTAAAGTTTTTTTGTTGTGTTGTATCCTTGAATTTAAGCAGCTTATGTGGGATAGTTTGATATATTATTATTGTTATTATTATTATTATTATTATTATTATTATTATTATTATTATTATTATTATTATTATTATTATTATTATTATTATTATTATTATTATTATTATTATTATTATTATTATTATTATTATTATTATTATTATTATTATTATTATTATTATTATTATTATTATTATTATTATTATTATTATTATAATTTTGTTATTACTCAAATGTAGAGTATTCTTTTAAGTTATCTTTCTTTCTTTACACAACTACGGACAAAATTGAAGACTGTGTTATGGATACGCTTTCCTTTGGCCACGAACTTCACAAGCTGACCAAATGTGAGCTCTAATTATTTGCTTGGCTCTTTCTCCGGCTTCATTATGAACTCGCCTGTTTCGGGCAAGACTTTGATAAGAAGTTGCAGTGCAAAGTTTGACTCATAACAAATGCAAAAACAGCGATAGCACGAAGTGTAGTGCACACATTTCGAGCTGAATGCACTTCACAGCATAAACTGAACAACAATCTAGAGTGTGACAGAGAAAGAGAGAGAGAGAGAGAGAGAGAGAGAGGAATCTGACTGATAAAAGGAGACACTACTGTTACATAGAACATTAGAAGAGATCACAAAAGTTTCTCGCATTTCGGCATAAGCTTTAAGTTGCTTTTTCAAAAGTGACAATAACAGTTAAAGCGCAACTTGAAGGAAAATTTAAATGTTTATTATTGTCATACACTTAACGCCAGCAGATTACAGTCTCCGCTCTCTCTCGCTCTCTGCAACGTCATCTACTAAATAAGTATCTCATTCTCTTTCATCAAATGACACAATTCACAGCGATTTAAAGTTGTTTTCTAAAGAAAAGTTTTTAAAGAAGTAATCTAAATACTAAGATTATACATACAATGTTAATATATTAAGCATAAATATTATGCATTTTGTTCTAATCTTATGCTTATAAAAAAAGTATTTCAATTTAATAAAAAGTATTATAATAAAGTTATTGTATTGGAATTATTTAAAAAGTTATTTAAATACTAGAATATTAAAATTGAATTTTTCCATGCATATAATAAAATATACTACACTTATATAATGAAATTTAAATTTAACTTTTTATGATTAAATTAAGTTGTTTAATACTAATTGAAATAATTTTTATCTATCTCTAGTGATGTCGAATAATAGTATGGCTTCGGTTTCAAAGGAAACTCGCAAACAAATCAAATCACATCAAAGCAGCAAAATGATAATCTAATTTATACACAAAATCTCTTTTCTATTACTTTGCCATAAGCTGGCGACTTTAACATTTCGAAAGTACAATGATTTTCGAGAACTTTAACAATAGCTTTACCTAATTTCAGTTAATTTAATGTGTTCAGCTTTTAGGGTTTTTGTTTCGCCCAACTTTTTTTGCTTATGCGGGCTTATTCCCAGCAATTTGAGTTGAAAGTTGTTTGTGTGTGTGTGTCGCATAGCGGGATGAAAAAGATGAAAGGATATTTCACTTAAGAGTTTACTCAATCCCTTGGTCAAAAACCCAGGGGCAATCATTGGCGACCACAAATCCATACATTTGCCAGTTACCCGTTGCCAGTTGAGTTCAGTTGAGCTGAGCTGAGCTGAAGTTGCAGTTGCAGTAAGAACATAATGTGTATGAAGTGCAGCTCTCGATATTGCGAATTTGATAGCATTTGCATGTGGCAGCTGAACGTCAAGGTTTCAATACTTTGCCGAGCACTGACCCCAAGTACAGAGAAAGACAGAAAGAGAACGTAACGAGCAGAGGGGCGAACAGAGCGGGAGTTTTTTTTTGCTTTGAACGCAATGCCAAAACGAGTGCTAGCTAAATATACAAGCAGACAAACATTTGTATCATATCGTTGTCCTGCTGTGTGCATCCTGACCGCATTTTTAAGTTCACTTTTCATATGAACACAAAAATAAAGAGAATTGAAGACAAAGGAGAGAGAGCGAGAGAGAGAGAGACAATGGGAGTGTGGGGGAAGCATGCTTTAAACGTCTCTTTGCACAGGTAGCGGTTGCTGTTTTGCGAAATGTTGCACGACGTATGATAAAAACTAAAAGCGGAAATACACAATGTCCTTAATGAATGTTTCATGAGCATCCTGTGCCAGCCAGCTGGCTAACCGCGCAGCTCGACAGAGACCGAAAGAGAGAGAGAGATAGAGAGAGAGGAAGGAGAGAGACAGTCTGGCTGTCTGACTGTCTGACTGTCAAACTGTTTGCTAGTTCGACTTGGCTCGCAACGCGTTTAAACGCGCCACTTGGCTGCCAAGTGGGGCTTCAGTCAAAGTCGTAGTCTCAGTTGGAGTTTGGCGATGGAGTCACCTAAGTGCAGCACTAACTTCATTTGTGCACGCAAAGCCGCAGTACCCAGACGTCGTGGCGAACGTGGCGTATGCGTAATGCCAGCCTCTGAAGGTTGCGTCAAAACAACACACACACACACACACACACAAAGCAACACACTTCAAAGCACACACTAACACACACACGTGGTGCCGACAATTTGTATGCACTGCACTGAAACTCTTTCTCTCTGCGTATATCTCTTCTCTGGCTTTCTAAGGGCAATTGCAACGTTGATGCGTTTTGTTGAGCGGAAGTCGAGTGCTTTGGTAATTTGTAGCGAATCCTTCCAGCCCTTTCAGCCTTCGTTTGAGCGCAAGTCTCAGCGTAGTTTTTGATTAGAGCTGGTGACTGCTGCAGCATTCGGCAATGCATTTTAAGTGCTACGCTTTGCCATCTACATATATGTACATAAGTGGCAGGATATTCAGGAAACTAATAATTGAAACTGCGCAGGCAGCTGGTATCAATCTTTTGCTTCACTTCTTCTACTCTATTTTAAGCTGACTCTTTGGCAAATCGATTGAGCTTCTTTCAGGAACATCTTCCAATTCGAAGTTGATGTACATTTTTAATTTTTAAATTGAACAAAAGCTAAGCATGCCAAACAACACACATAAATGTGCATTAGTAATGCGTACAAAAGCATTCAACTCGGTGAGAAACGTATGTTGAACTGGCTCATTCAGCGTATACGTAATAAGTATGAAATTTGTATTATTGTTGTAGAATTTTATATAATTTCTTGAAATTTTTGATGTTTGCTTACTTAATTTTTTCATTTGTTGCTTAAGTTTGTTACTACATTTGAGAAACTATTATATATGTGGACTTTGATCTGCGTATACGTAATATAATTAAAGCGAAATTTATATTTATTTTGGGAATTTATTATTTAAAGATACTATATTTAGTTGATTTGTGTATATACTTTGTATATATTTTTAATCTCACGCAAACCGATTTAAAAACATTGAATTTCTTTGATAATTTTAGGGTTTTCATATCCTTGAATTACTTTGCTTCATTTAGGGTATTTTTAGTCGAGCATTATACTCTTTCTGCTTTCAATTGTTATTGTGGTGTTCATGTTTTTTTGTGTGTTGTCTTATTTTCATTTTCTTTTTGGTTGAATCTTTTTTTACTAATGCCAAGTACTTGGTACTTGTTTTTGGAAATTAAGCTTTGAAAAATGGCCAGCACACTTAAAGGGAGACTCACACACACACACAGACACACACGCACAGTGGGTATGGCATACATGTATGCATGTATGTGTGTGTGTGTGTGTATACCTAAGTATTTAGAAAATTACTTTCATTCGTGCTACGTTTTGCTCGTTATTCTGAATGCTCCTCTCTGGCAACTGGTTGCTTGCCTTGCCTTGTCCTCTGCTCTCTGCTCTGCTTCTCTCTCTCTCTCTTCCCCTCTCTTTCTGCTCCCATCTTCTCTGCTGGTTGCTGCGTAGTTTTTGTGGCATTACAAAAGCATTTTCATTTGTATTTAGTTGGCTCCTCAGTCTCTCCATTCTCCCCTCCCAACAATGTTTGGCTGGCCCATTATCAACGTTCCCTTGCACATCTCTTTTTTTCGTTGTCCAACTAGTTGTTCTTGTTGTGGTTGTTACTATTGTTGTTGTTGGTGTTGCTGTTGTTGCGTTTGTAAATTACAAAAATGAAATTAAGTTCACACTTTGTCATGTGGGGACATTTACGGTTTTTAATTGTTTTGCGTTGAAAGCGACTGAGAAGCACGCATCTTCCCCCTTTGGGGGTCGGAGACTAGCGTCGAGAGTCGAGTGTGGAGAGTGTGGAGAATGGAGACTGACTGCGACTCAAGTGGAGCACATAACTCTAGAAATGTTGCGCACTTTTTGGAACTAAGCAAACCTTCACTTACTTCCCTTACTTTTATTTCATTTCCTCTTTTTTTGCACTTCTTCACGTTGTGCTTTTCATCTTGGAAAATGAGTAATGAATGCTTTCATGTCTTCATCTTCATCATCATGATGATGAGCAGCAACATCATTATCAGCATCAACGTTGAGTTTGTTATAAATTTCACTTGTGTACATTTATAATTTCGTTAAATATTTGTTGTGCCTCTGCAAATGAATGTGTGTGTGTTTGTGTGTGTGTGCCAAAGGGGTGAAAGGCAAATAGGATTGGGGTTGGTTAGACTGAGTGAATAGGGGGAGTGAGTGAATGAGTGAGGCGGAGGTGGGGTGGGGACAGGAGACAGGGGTAGAATGAAAATGTGGTCGTTTTGCTTTTCTAATTAGAAAGTATTCTCTGCACATTTCATTGCACTGACTAAGTGAAGGACCTCAACAAGAACCTCTTCACTGCTACTCTGAATCGCTCACCAGCCTTTTAAATATGCAACTTGACAGGGCCAGAGATGAGGGGAGAGAGGAAGAGAGTGCAGTCAGTAGATATAGATGCTATACGGTATGTTGCATGCCTTAATTGTTCCTGCGGTTAATTAACTACTTTAATTGCGAACTGACAGCAACTCTGGCCTTTAAGTGCAGTGGCCAGGCACTTCAGCTTAAAGATATAATACTCGCAAGTACTTCTAAGTTTTGCTTACGAACCTAAATCCAACTGCTGCTGCTGCCAATGCCGATGCTGTTGATGCCCTCCTTGCCACAATTTCCCAGCTTGCAACCTCTTTAAAACTTTAGCTCAAGCCAACCCTTGTACAGTGGTCAAATAAGCTTTCAAATTTAAAATTAAACTATTTAAGTGTAAGACTAACAATTTTTTATGTTTGTTAGACCCTAAATATACGCTAGTGATGTAATGAACATAAGTTATAGATCTCATTTGAAAGCAACTTCTTTACTAATATAAATATATAAACAATGGCCAAATAAAACACAATTTATTAATCAATTTAATTAATCAGCAAAATAATACATTTTTTATTAGAAATTCGCTCTTTAATCAATAAAAAGCACAATTAACTATGATGATGCATATATCCAACATTTTGTGTGAAGATAGATCACGAGAATTTCAGTGTGAATTTAAATATACATTTTATTTTTTTTTAGAAGAAGCTTTTACATATAAAATTTGAAAGTATATATTAACGTTTAAATCATCAATAATAATAATAATATGAAATACCACTGCATTTAATTGTAACATATGCTACTCAGACTTTTGTCCACTGTGCTGCGTGTGACATTAGAATTCACCTGGCAGACTGTGTCTGCGGCTATTTGAAATCATTTGCCACAAGTTGCATGCAAATCATCTGATTACTGTCCCCAGTCAGAGAAGTTGGCCATGGCCCGCTGTCTAGCAGAGCAGAACTGAAGGAACTGTCGTTGGACAAGGATTTGAACCATTTCAAGTTGCAGATGCGAGACGAAGATGGAACTGTCGCAACTCTGTCTCATATTTATAATTTATGGGATTCCTTGCCACAGAATTCTCTCTGGTTGTGTGTGTGTGTGTGTGTGTGTGTTAAGGGTGGAAAATGTGACAACGAAGCTTAAATAAATGGATTACATTCATTTTATGCGCCTCTACAAGTTTAGCGTTATTTCGTTAAGCGAGATTTGGCCATAACTTTGATCTTGTCTGTGCTTCGTAATTCGGTAACTTGAAAGAGTTTCATCTATGATGATAATATGATCCGTTTGCCAAATGATGGAAGTGTTTTCATATAGAACTTTCCTGGCACTTGGGCTCAGCTTATTGCGGGTAATTTTTTGTTTGACTTTAATTTTGTTTTTGTGATTTTTGTATTTTTGTGTGTATTTTTATGTTGCGCCCTTGTTGAGCTACTTTTGGCTGCCACTGTATGGCGGCTCATCAAGTTGTAATCGCATTTTCAAAAGAAGAAACCAATTTTGCAGCAGATTTACATTTGCCTGCCAGAGAGAAAGAAATGAAAAGCAAGAAAGAGAGAGAGAGAGAGAGAGAGAGAGAGAGAGAGAGAGAGAGAGTGGAAGAGACGTCTGTATATGGTAGTTGTCTGGCCGCTTATCTGACGCCTCTGACATAATATATGGCACAGTTTTTGTTTGACTTTTGCCGCAAATGCCGAAGCCACAACGACGACAAGAAATGAGGTTTGCCTGCCCAAACAGCAATTACTTTGCCACCCCTCTTTCTCCTCCTCTCCGTTGTCTTTCCAATTCCATTTCCATTTGTATGTCTTTTGTTTTTGTTTCTTATTTGCTACCTACGAAGCCGATGATTATGTTTGGCTTTTTGGATGCGTTTGCCAAATGGAAATTGGGCAACTAAAAATCTACTCTTCGAAAATCGCATGCGAATTTCATTTGAACATTTTTGCTGCTGTGCCAAAAAGATTTTTGCTTAGCTGGCTATCGCCATGATTAGTTGCAGTCACTGTCTGACTGCCGCACAAAGATATCCACTAAACACAAAGACAAAAAATAATAATAATAATTAGTAAGTAAAGAATTAAAAGAAAAGTTACAAACTTTAATAAAAAAAATTGTATATAATAAAATAAAATGACAGTCAACAATTTCCTGAATGTCAAATGAAACGGAATTGATAAGGACACATCAATTTGCTGCCAGCTGCCCTTTGCCCATGCCCCATGCCACAATCACAGCTGCCTCCAGGCAGCCTCAAGTGTGTCTTGGTTCCGGGCATTTGTACGACCGAAGGCGATTTCCCGTTAAGTGTGCCACTAACAAATTTAATTGCACAGCAGCCTCCGTTTCCCACTTCATGCTTCGCTTCGTTTTCTGGTGGGCGGGCGGCAGCAACAAGGGCAACTGTTGCCCATGTGGCATGTGGCAGAGTGGGCAACAAGCTTGAAGCCAAAAACCATTTAACAGATGCTTAATTGTTAACGCTTTTTAAATACAAACGAATGTCGCACAAACATTAAACATTAATTTAGGTTTAAATAAAAGTTTGTATCGTTTCACTGAACAAGACAAAATGCCACAAAGATAATATTAGCACAATAAATATGCTATTGGCTAAGACATTAATTTATCGCATACATTTCCATACTCTTAAAATGCAGCTTTGCAATTTGTCAAATTTTAGCATATTTTGGTAAATATATAAATCGATGGCATTTCGATAAGCTGTTGCACTTTAAGCCAATTTCAGATTCGAAAAAACACAAAATCACAAACAGCAACAGAAACAGAAACAGTTGCTGGCCCTAATGACAGGGCTCAAAACATGGCCTAAACAACAGCTGTTGCTACATGACTCGACACGACTCAGCATAACTAAGCATCCGTTTCCTGTGCTCCCTCTTCATCGCATTTGGTGTGCGTAAACATTTGATTTTAGAACATTTTAACAGTGTTGTTAGCAGAATAAAAAAAAAAAGGAAAATACCAAGAGGAAGAGTGGGGACGGAGAGAGGGGACGGAGTCCAGGGGTCCAACATGGCAAAGCCTGTTGCTGAAGCTGCTCATAAAAATGAAATGGAGAGGAGAATGAGAATGAGAATGAGAACCAGAACGATGCCGAGTATAAACCGCTTATTGTGGCACGTTGTTGCCCCTCATTTCCCCCCGCGTCCACGCGAAGCTTCATGCTGTCAGACGTCTTGCAATGATTAATTTATTGAAATTTGCGCTTATTGCGATTACAAAATTTATGCATGCGCTTTATTTGGACAAGCCATGCCGATAATTTGTCAAAAAGTCGTAAATTATAATATTGTAAATCCCCGCTCAGTCAGAGCAGCGCTTCTATATAAACATTTAAATATGTAAACATGATATATACATACATAAATATAAACAACAAGAACAAGTACGAATGCTTCAATCGCCAACCACTTTTTGAATAAGAGCAAAACATGATAGTATTCTATTCTTTAAATATGCCAAATGAATGTACTGGAAAAAGTACTAAAATATACCAAAGGCTCTATTTGGTATATTGTTGTATAGCGTCAACAGTCTATGCGTTACAGACATGTCTGTCTGATTAATGTACTACAAATATACTAAAATATACCGATGGCTATATTTGGTATATATTAAAATTAACCAAAATCTATATTAAGTATATACTAAACTATATCGAATATATTTTGAATATCTTAGTATTTTTTGCAGTATTAAACAGAGAGTACGTGGCTATATCGACTCGGTTTTTGACGCTGCTTAAGAATTTATATACTTTATAGGGTCAAAAATGATTCCTTAAGCAAGTCACATTCTGGAGTCACAAAGCTATAATACCCTTCTACCCTATGCGTAACGGGTATAACAAGAAGATCAAATGGTGAAATTTTCTGCGGTTTATAAAGTGTTTTGCAGGACAGAGGGCTGAGCTTAGCTAACCAACAGCAATTACAAAGCCGTCGCCAAAGTAGACGAAAACAAATTACCATTTTGTTTGCTCTTTCGTATTGAGTTTTCTTTTTTGCGGTTTGAAGACATTTCGTTTTCAATTTCGTAGAACGTAGAAATGCAATGCATTGATTGTTGATGTTGTAACGTGGTCGGAAACGAGTGCCCAACACACACACACACACACACACACACAGACAGAGAGAACTTGGGGCCATTTGGGGACAGCGCCTTCAATTATTAATTATTATCGTTAGCCACAAAGCCAAATGTAAAAGCTTCAATTAAAGCGTACGCACACAGACAGACGGACAGGTAGACAGACAGCCACAGCAGACATCGATTTCACCTGTGTAATCAGTTTTAACTTTATTGAATTGAAATGGGTCGTCGTTGTTGTTGTCGTTGTCGCTGTTGCTGTCGTCGTGCCCTTATGCCTATATCACAGAGAAAAACGAGAAAATGTGAAAGCAAGCCAGAAGAGATTTCCCAGCCAAACATCTCGCGACGAGATGTATTTTATTTTTTTTTTTTTTTAATGATTTATTCAGGGCTTAATTTATACTCACTAATGGATTTCGCTTGGCAATGCGCTGCATTCAATATTATCAATTACGAGACGCCACCAATAACTCAGGCTGCAGTCGCAAGTTGCCGCGTTGCGTCGTTGCTGTAAATAAAATACAATAAATTTAATTATCGCGAAATAAGCAACATTTATATTGGTATTCATTTCTGTTTTTCCGGGTCAATCGATGGTGCGATGCTGCAAATTGTTAAGCGGATCGCTTCGTTTTTTGTTTATTTTTGTTATTTTTTATTGATTTCGAGCTACTAAAATTACTCCTAACCAGCAGCTATCTACATATAAACTAAAGCGACGCCTTCAATTGGCCATCATAAGACTTGGCAATTTAGCAACTAAACGCACTTCATTTTTCACTCGAGGCTGCCAAATCAAACAACATGAAAATCAACTAATTTGCACACTTTAGCCGCCAACTGAATGCAAAGTCCTGTCCAAAGCCAAGGCTTTTGCAGCATGAAAAACAGCACTGAAAATAATAGACAAAGAGTCAGGGAGACAGAGAGTGAGGAAAAAACATGAAACGCCTGTCAATAAAATAAATGAGCGGCCATTAAGCAGCAGCGCACAATGATGAACACTTGAAAGTGGAGCTGAGCTCACAGCGCGGTGCGTTTTACACGCGCCGTCAAAGTATTCCTATGTGTTACATGCGGTCTACGAGTGTCAGCCTGTCTATCACTTTGCTTCTCTGTGAGTGTGTGTGTGTGTGTGTGTGTGTGTGTGTGTGTGTGTGTGTGTGGGAGTGTGTGTATGTTAAGTGTTTAAATAAACGACAACACTTGAAATAAATTGCAGCAAATCAAGTTAAATAAATTGCGCGAATGAACGAAACATCAGCGCGCCGCAAAATGAGAAAAGGAAAAAGCAAGGACAGCAAGGACGTGGCAGCCGCAGCAAGATATCTCTGTGTGCGAGTGTGTGTGTGTGTGTGCGTGTTTTGGCATACGAAAAGAAAACGGAAGGCAACTGTTGGCAACGCAACTGCGTTTCGCTGCCTTCGTTCGTTCGTTCGTTCGTCTCGTTTGCATGGCAAACATTTTGAGTGAATTCTTTTGATTTGCCACGCTGATGAAATGCAGCAGCAGCAGTAGCAGCAGCTACCTGCTGTCCCCCCACTCCCCGCTCAAGTCACCAACTCATTCTCTATCTGGTTGCCACATGGCAAATATGCAGACAAGCTGCCACCGGATGCTACAGTCGTGTGTGCTTGTGTGTGTGTGTGTGGCAACGAAACGTGCCCGCTTTCAATTACATGCAACAATAGCAAAAACAAATCGCAAACTGGCAACAACAAACAGTCACGTGACAAAACGGACAACATTCAAACAACAACAACAACAACTAGAAAAACTTTGCTCTTGTGTCTATATAAATGTGTGCAATTAATTGTGGGTCTCTCTCTCTCTCTCTCTCTCTCTCTCTCGGTTTCTGTATATGTGTGAAATCATTTCGATTGAATTCATTCACTAATTACCTTATCAAATGGCTCAGCACATTTGGCCATTTGCTTGTTGGCACAGTTCTCACTTAATTTGCAAGATAAGCAGCAGCAGACGGCAAAAACATCTGAATGTTTAGCTGCGTGATTTCAATTGTAAGAATAGAATAGAGGCGGCATATTTTTGGAATACTATCCAAGTTATGGGTGCTATTTACAAATGCAAATACTATCAACTTGAGTTGAGTTTCTTTTGACTTTAATATTACAATTAAATACAATATTTGCCGGCTTCTTTATCACGTTTATATTAGTATTCCAGCCATATTGTTGCACTTTAAGTTGTATTAAATAAAGGAATCTTAATTCAATTGGATAAATTGTCTCTCTACTTTTTTTCAGCCAAAACATTTTGTACTGTTTATACCACTATATAAATACATTTTTATTAAATAATATCATGTTGAGTTGAGTTTCTTTTTCCAACAACTGACATTCAGTATAAGACAGTATTCATTTTAAAATTAAAAAAAAAACTTGCATCTTTGCTAAATTCACAATATGTATTATTGCGTTTGAGTTTTTTTAAATGAAAATCAATTGCATTAATCTTATAGAATTTTCCTTATCTTTCTATTTTTTTCTATCAACACTTGACATTTAAAATAAGGCAAATTTAATTTAAATTAAATGAATTTGCCTCAATTCTTATATCAATCAAATGAAAAATAACCAAGCTTAGATGAGTTTCTTTTAAAAAGCTATATTTTCAAAATAATATTGTCTTAGCTTTAAAAAAAAAATGAAAATGTAGTTTGCGACTTTGCATCATTGATATTAATTTTTATTGCATGATTTTTTGTTGTTGTAACTTTCCAACACGTCGTATGCGCAATTTGAAATGAAATTAAGTGGCTGCATATCAATTTTCCGCTTGACGTGCTCCTCCAACACGTGTCAAATGTCAGTTGATGTTAATATTTAATTAAAGAGAAGTTACAAGAGTACAACACAAACCAACACAAAAAAAAAATGGGAAAAAATATCGCATTCATAAGTGGAAATGTTTTTCGGTTTTGATTACACACGTCGCCGCGACGTGTGAGAAGCTCATTAATTAATGACCGCAAAAAGGATTGACAATTGGCAGTCGCATTATAGACGTTTGTTTAACCCACGCTTCTTGTTTTTCTCGATTTTCTTTTCGCTTTCTAATATAATATGAATGAATATCCAGAGTGTGATAGGAGCGCAAAGTAAATATTGTAATGGGCTGGCACTTTGGGGACTATTTTGTAAGCTGTAGAGGAACACTTGTTTATGCCAGAGACTGGAGACTGGTTAATGCATTAACTCGTCTCAATTTATACATCGCTCAGTCTCAGTTTTAGTCTCAGTCTCAGTTGCGACCTTAAGATTTTATTTGTCTACTCGTCATTTGTTTGCTTATTTGCATTTGCTTTATTGTTCGCTGTTGGCTGTCGGCTTATTTATTCTGTGGCAGCAGAATGCGAAAGCGTTATTCCTATTCTTGTCTGTTTTTTTTTTTTTGTGTGTTTGTCGCTAGAAGAAGGACAACAACAAATCGCCGACGCTCTAGAAAGTATGCTTTGATTAAGTGCGTGTCCTTGTAGATGAATCTCTCTCCCTCTCCCTCTTCACCTCCGCCTCCGCCGCTTCCTCATGCTCGTCGCCAACGCGAGGATTGACTCATTGCCCATTTTGATGAAATGTCGCCAACTAAAATGTTTGCCTACATTCTCCCTCCGCACACACACACACACACACACTCACACTCACACACTCACATTCCTTATTACGGAGGCAATGCTGTTGGTTGTCGTGCTGTTGTTTGCACTCGCTCGCTTTGTTTGCCTCTTCCGCTTTGTCAACACAGTCGGAGGAAAGCAACAAAAAAAAAAAAGGGTTGTAAAAACGTAATGGCGAGTTAAATAAAACAGCGAACGTGCTGAGGGAATGGCGCAAGACATACGAAAAATACTATATATGTTATGTATGTATAAAGTATGCGAGGCCCGCCAACAGAAATGTATGTATAAAAATATATTCAAAAGTGTCATAAATGTAATACAACTTTTCCTTTATGGCAGTTCCATATGCGAGTGTGTGTTTGTGTTTGTGTTTGTGTTGGCGCGTTACTCAAGTGGCGCTCTAGAAAGTTGTGTCGTTGGTTGGGCGGGGCCAATAAAAATAAAAATAGAGTTCAAACAAAATAAAAGAAGCAGCCAACTAAAAAGACACAAAGATGCAGGCCAAAACTTTACACACACTGTGAGGGTGCAATTTGAGTTTTAATTTTGCATTTGCAAATTCTAGCTATTTAACGATATGTAAACATATCCAGCTGACTAATATCGATTAATCGCATATTACATGTCACTTAGTCGAGTTAGCAGCCCTTGACAGCAATTTACCATTCTCACAAATAAATTACAGAGATTGATCGAATAGTTGAGATCAACTCTGTGTAAGCTCAATATGCGAATATCAAAGAGACATTAGAAGAAGAAGAAATTTTCCTTTTCCGTTTCTGGTACCAAGACGCGTGGACCATTTGGAAAATTGATGTATAAAATTTTATATATAAAAGTCAGCAATCCAGCGCTGAACTGTATTAAAGGGAAATATTTCTCCATCTGCGTGGATATACCCACCAGAGTATTTGTTCCGATCATTTTAAGGTACGTAGGTTATATAGGCATATACATATTTCTAATAAGAAATATTTTTAGGCATTTGCAAGTTAGCGCGGCGTGAGTCTATAAACGTTTAGAAAACGTTTAAACAGTTTGGCCACCGCCACATAGTAATTTTCACCTGCGCATTATCGGCGCGCAAAGCTGCTGCTGGAGTTACAGTGGGCACATACGTAAGCTGAAAAGCAGAGAAGATTGCCACTGTTCCTGCCGGTGCTGCCCAATTGGGCCGCACAAAAATTGTTAGCATTGGCTAACTGGTACACAACACAGCAAGCGAATTAGTGCCATAGCAGAGGATCGCCTCGATTCCTAGCGGTGCTGCCCCATTGGGCCGCACTAAAATTGTTAGCACCGGCTAACTTGGACTAATTCGAAAAGGCAAAAACAGTCGAGCAGAGGATCGACACGTCTCCTACCGGTGCTGCCCCATAGGGCCGCGCCAAAATTGTTAGCATCGGATAACAGGGACCCCATGAGCCGTTCAGAGGAGGGATAGAGCATAGTTGCTTCTATGTTCTAAACAGTGATGCCCCCATAGGAGCATCCAAAGTATTGTCGCCGTCCATGATAACCTTCCGCGGCTAATAGCCAAAAACCTGTTTGCCGCAAAGTAGTTTGAATAATTTAAAGTATTGATATTATATTTACAATAATGTTAAATTAAAATGAATCAATTAACGTAGCTTTCTTATTTTTGTAATATATATAGTTTTATAAGCACATGGTATGGTATGTAGCCGATATTCAATACTGTTAACATTATTCTAATTCTTTTTTGGAAGTTCACACAGCAAACATACATCATCTCATCAACAACATAAAACACACACACACATCATTCATCATCAGGCCTGATCATCAGTGAGTTGTGTACATCTATACAAAAGTAAAAGTATGTGAGTACGGCTTGGCCGATAATTGAAATATAATAATGTCGACAGTATAGGGTTTCACACATGCCATATTTGCAATTGTAGTATTGTATATATAGTTGTTTAGTACCGTAAATATTAAGAAAAGTTACAGGGTCTTGACCGCCCTTGAAAATGAGTCCAATTATAAAATCTTAACGTTATGAAATTATTGAAAATGAATTAAAGTAAGCCTTTCGGGCACCTGAGTATAGTTGTGTGTGTCATAAATTAAACTATAAAAAGGGTAAAGACCATAATGGGCTTTACAGGACGGGAGGGTATAGAAGAGGATCCATGACATCTAGGATCTTCGACTTTTAGGCTTGTTCGTATGTCAATTCAGATTTTTGATGTATAAGATATCGATAAACTCTGCTTACCTCTTTTAATAATGTAACCTCAGCTCCTATAGATAACAAAAACCCACCCCATTTGCCCTGAGCAACAGTCGGCCCCCGTAAGCAGAGTACGTTATCATAGGCTGTGTATAATCGGTTAGTTACATAATTAAATGGCGCCCGAACGTGAGGCCAAGCAAGCTCGACATGCTAGATATGAAAATAAAATAAAGTACAAGGATTTCCATCCGAGGCATGTTAGCAGGTTGACCTGCACTGCAATAGTACCCCTAAAACTTTAACGTTCACTTGTTTGATTGCCTGGAATATGCAGGAATTCTGAGTATTTGGATCCTGACCACAATCAAACATGCGAATTATACCCCTGAAGTAATTAAGATTTAAGTTTACCTCGGATTTATAGTCTGACTAATTAGCGGAACTATACCAGGGAACTATTATCTGATTACAACAGTGTTGTTTCACTTAAGATCGAGATTGTTCTGAATGGAGTGTTTCGTCAGTTCCTCTCTTAAGAAAACATCGAATCCTGGCAGTTTTCCACAAAAAGTAAAAACTAAATTGATATCTTTTATTGGCAGAATACGACATCCTATTTATAAGATGACACACCAATTGTACAAAGGATAAGACCCAAAATTTTATGATTTATATTGATTACCGAGTTTATCGTATTGAGTATCGTATCTTATTATCTTTCTTTTTGTTTATTTTCCCGAAATTACCGGTTGGTAATAATTATTTTTGTATTCCGCGAATCTGCGTTTGCATTGGTTCGATTTTTCTTTTTCTTTTTGAGTTTTTTTAGGTTATTTTAGCTATTGAGTAGCTTGAACATTTTGCAGATTCAACTCTGTTTGTTTAGTTAAGTTAATTTCTTTTGGAGTGAAGTTTTTTTATTGCGTCAAATATGGCAGTTCGACGTAGCCTCGATAACTTGTTGGGAAATCCACCACGCGATCCGCAGTCGAGCTGTAGTATTTGTAATGACACTAGTAGTCTAACTGAATTTGCTGAAACCTTATGTAAGCACAAATTCCATCGACAATGTTTGACAACATGGCTGAGTGAAAATGAAACATGTCCAGTCTGTCGACGTGCATGCCCGCGCAGTCAGTTAGATGATATAGCAAGTGTTCCAATAGAACCCAGTGAGCCATCCTCCAGAAATGCTAGAACTAACAATCCAAGTATCAACACGGGTGCAGTGCCCAGAAATCGGCCAAATACAAGGTCAAACCCAAGAATAAATACTGGAGTGAATCAAAGAGCGAACACATCAGCAGCGGCTCGAGTAGATCCAGCTATACCAGTTCCGGCCGAATCAAACGGCATATCGGAAGAACGTGTTCAACAATTAATATCTAGTTCATTAGAGACATATCGAGTTAACATGGCAACAGTTTTAACGGACGAGATCCGTGCAGCCATACGAAACTTAACTATTTCTGGAGTTCAACAAGAACGTCCGGAAGAACCTCAGCTAGAGTGGGACGTACCAATGCCTCCCATATTCTCTGGCAACAATAGAAGAAATCGACAATATACAATCCGAAATGATAACTCACCAATTCGTCGTAATTCTACTGACGAACGCTCAGATAAAACTTCGAATGTGATATCCAACTGGCATATCAAGTTCAGTGGCTCTGGCACAGACATTTCTATTGAAGATTTCATTTATAGAGTAAGTTGCTTAACCGAGCAGTGCTTGAATGGTGATTTTGATCTTCTCTATAAATACGGTCATATTTTGTTCACGGGGACAGCCTTAAACTTCTTTTGGCGTTGTCACCGAATGGAACACGAGATGAACTGGTTCATTTTGTGTACTCGTCTACGAGAGAGATATCGAGATCAACGCACCGATCGAGATATCAAAGATGCGATGCGTAGGCGTAAACAAGGCCGTAATGAATGCTTTGATGATTTCCTCGATGCGATGGTATCCATCGCAGATGGTTTACGTAATCCTTTATCGAATGAGGAAATAGTGGCAGAAGTGAGAAACAATCTAAAGCCTGAGCTGTATCACGAGCTGTTGCACGTTGACACAGTTACATTGGCAAGTTTGCGTCGAGAATGTCATAAGCATGAAAACTTCTTTACCAGTAACAGGCTTAAACCGATGACCACATCTGGTTTCCCTAGACGTGCAGTAAATGTTATTACGCATGAAGATTCTGATTCCATTCCGGAAGAAGAAAGTACAGAGTCCAACAGTGTGTATGCGGTAAAAATATCAGACAAGATCAAATGTTGGAACTGTGATGGGTTGGGTCATAGATACCAAGACTGTTTAAAGCCTCGTAGAGTGTTTTGCTACGGTTGTGGTGCTTTAAATACATATAAGCCGAAGTGTGGTCACTGCAATCCGCGTCCGGAAAATGCACCACAGGATGTTCGTCCCAATTAGGTAACGAATATCCGCTCAAAGCCTCGGATCCACTAACGACAAACAGTACTAACCCAACACACTTGTCACCTTCGATTAAAGATCGTAAATCTAGATCTTCCAAACGCCTCCAAGAATACTGGAAGTCGAAGCGTGAATTAAAATATTGCACAGTATCGACCATTACTTATACCAAACAAGATAATCGACCATTTATTAGAATTGACCTCCTTGGCAAGCCTTGGTTTGCGTTACTGGATAGTGGAGCAAATAAAAGTATTATTGGCGGAAGTCTTGCTAATTGTATTATCAATGAAAAGTTGAAATATCGTAAGACGACTGGCAATGTTCGAACAGCCGATGGTCAAAGACAACATATAATTGGACGAATTATCGCCCGACTGATCTACAACCATTCCCCATTTGAAATCGATTTCGTTATAGTACCTGATATTAAGATTGATGTCATTATCGGAATCGATTCATGGACAAAATTAGGTATTACAATCGTCCAAACTCCTATGATGGAAGAAATAGGAGCTATCGAAGCTGAAAATAATCAGTTGCCTCTAACTCTTAGCCAGAGTGCACAATTGCAAACTGTTATTGAGCAATTCCCTGCTTCAACAAGGGATGGACTTGGCCTTACTAATTTGTTAGAGCATAAAATAGATACCGGCAATTCAAAACCTATTAAGCAAAGGAACTACCCTTTGTCACCTGCTAGAGAAAACTGTTAGTTTCAGAGATAGACCGAATGTTAGAACTGGGTGTAATTGAAGAAGCTCCAGCATCCGAATGGTCA
Source organism: Drosophila pallidifrons (assembly GCA_023558445.1). NCBI lineage: Eukaryota > Metazoa > Arthropoda > Insecta > Diptera > Drosophilidae > Drosophila > Drosophila pallidifrons. The sequence continues at coordinate 7,569,420 of CM042351.1, forward strand.
TCTCCAATCGTACTATTAGTCAAACCAAACAAAATAAGATTTTGCTTGGATTCCCGGAAATTAAATGAAGCAACTATAAAAGATGCTTATCCAATGCCCAATCTAGAGGGTATCTTAAGTAGACTTCCCCAAGTGAGATGTATCTCCAAGATAGATCTTAAGGATGCATTTTGGCAGATCGCATTGGAACCCCAATCTCGACTTAAAACTGCATTTTCAATTACTAATCGTCCATTATATCAATTCAAACGAATGCCATTTGGATTGTGCAACGCACCTCAGACCATGTGTCGATTAATGGACCAAGTAATTCCGTACCAGTTGAAATCTCAAGTTATGGTATATCTCGATGATTTACTGGTAATGTCTTCTAATTTCGAAGAGCATTTAGAGCATTTAGCGTTGGTTTCGGAGCGACTGCGAGAAGCAGGTCTCACAATTAATATCGAAAAGAGCCAATTTGGTTTGGTTAGAGTGGAATATCTAGGATATATAGTAGGTGAAGGTACTTTACAGGCTAATCCCAATAAGGTTCGCGCTGTACATGACTTCCCGGTCCCCAAAACACAGAGACAACTTAGAAGATTTCTTGGCATGACCGGTTGGTATCAACGTTTCGTTCCACAATACTCTGCGGTTGTTCATCCTCTAACTGACTTATTGCGTGGCAAAAGCCTGAATTGGAATACAAGCGCTCAAGATGCATTTGAGCTTATAAAAAGTAAACTTTGTACAGCACCGTTATTGGTTCATGCGGATTATGAAAAACCTTTTATCGTGCAATGCGATGCGTCCATTGACGGCATAGGTGCGGTATTAGCTCAGTGCGATGAAGAAGGTGTTGAACGGCCAATATCTTTTATGTCGAAGAAGCTCAATAAAGCTCAGAGAAATTATTCAGTGACCGAATTAGAATGCTTAGCTGTCGTTCTAGCCATACAACGGTTTCGAATGTATATAGAAGGACATCAGTTCAAAGTAGTTACCGATCACGCGAGTTTACGGTGGCTCATGAAGCAAAAAGATTTGAGTGGTAGATTAGCGCGATGGGCTATTAAATTGCAAGGGTTTAACTTCACTATAGAACATAGAAAAGGTTCACAAAACGTCGTGGCAGATGCCCTGTCCCGTTCTTTTGAAGACGCTGATATAAATGCCGTTGAAGTTGAAATCGTCCCTGAAATTAATTTAAATTCAGATGCTTTTCAGTCTTCAAACTACCAAGCCATGAAAGCAAAATATATTGCATTAAATTTACCGGATTATAGAATAGAAAAGGGTTTCCTATATCATCGAATGGACTTTTCTAATGGTCACCCGGACCATGATGAATCTAATTGGAAATTAGTCGTTCCTCTTGAACTACGCACCAGTGTGATAGAAGCTGCACACAATCAACCATCTGCTTCACATTGTGGCGTTTCAAAATGTTTAGATCGGATTAGACAGAAATTCTTCTGGCCTCGCATGGTTACAGATGTACGCGATTACATTGCGAAATGTGATACTTGCAGGACCTGCAAATATCCAACTCACGTTCTCAAGCCACCAATGGGTCAGCAGATCGTTACTGAGAGACCTTTTCAAAGGTTATATTTGGATTTCATTGGACCCTTTCCAAGGTCGAAGCGAGGAAATATTGGCATTTTCATCATTTTAGACCACTTTTCAAAATTTACATTTTTAAAAGCGGTTAAAAGATTCACATCGCAGATAATCATCACTATATTAAGTGATATATTTAACTGCTTTGGTGTGCCGGAAGTTGTTGTCAGTGACAACGGCAGCCAATTCAAGGGTCGTGACTTTTCTTCCTTCCTTAACCAATATGGAGTAGCACACACATTCACTGCAGCATATTCGCCTCAAGCTAATGCTGCCGAGCGAGTCAATAGAAGTATCAATGCTGCATTGCGATCATATTTACGATCAGATCAACGTGATTGGGATCAATATCTGGATCGTATCAATTGTGCATTGCGCTCCCATCTTCATCAATCTATCGCCATGTCTCCTTATTTAGCGGTATTTGGACAACAAATGATTTGCCATGCGCAGGATTATAAACTGCTAGCAAACTTAGAATTGATAAATGAAGGTGCTGCAAGATTAGAACGATTAGATGAATTTACAAAAATTCGTGCAAACATTAAGAAAAACCTGGAGAAATCGTATAACACCAATCAAAATACGTATGATTTGCGTAGTAAAGTGCGTTCCTTTCAGATAGGCCAAGAAGTAGTCAAAAGAAACTTTAAGCTCAGCAACTTGGCCAATAATTTCAACGCCAAATTGGCGCCCGTAGGAGTAAAAGCCAGAATCAAAAGCAAGATCGGCAACTCGTTGTATCTTCTTGAAGATTTAGATGGGAAGGAGTTAGGCACTTTTCACGCAAAAGATATTTGGTAAACATCACCCTTTTTCAGCTTTGAGCGACAGTTTGCCACTGCCTTCAAACCTGTGGTGTGAGGGTGCAATTTGAGTTTTAATTTTGCATTTGCAAATTCTAGCTATTTAACGATATGTAAACATATCCAGCTGACTAATATCGATTAATCGCATATTACATGTCACTTAGTCGAGTTAGCAGCCCTTGACAGCAATTTACCATTCTCACAAATAAATTACAGAGATTGATCGAATAGTTGAGATCAACTCTGTGTAAGCTCAATATGCGAATATCAAAGAGACATTAGAAGAAGAAGAAATTTTCCTTTTCCGTTTCTGGTACCAAGACGCGTGGACCATTTGGAAAATTGATGTATAAAATTTTATATATAAAAGTCAGCAATCCAGCGCTGAACTGTATTAAAGGGAAATATTTCTCCATCTGCGTGGATATACCCACCAGAGTATTTGTTCCGATCATTTTAAGGTACGTAGGTTATATAGGCATATACATATTTCTAATAAGAAATATTTTTAGGCATTTGCAAGTTAGCGCGGCGTGAGTCTATAAACGTTTAGAAAACGTTTAAACAGTTTGGCCACCGCCACATAGTAATTTTCACCTGCGCATTATCGGCGCGCAAAGCTGCTGCTGGAGTTACAGTGGGCACATACGTAAGCTGAAAAGCAGAGAAGATTGCCACTGTTCCTGCCGGTGCTGCCCAATTGGGCCGCACAAAAATTGTTAGCATTGGCTAACTGGTACACAACACAGCAAGCGAATTAGTGCCATAGCAGAGGATCGCCTCGATTCCTAGCGGTGCTGCCCCATTGGGCCGCACTAAAATTGTTAGCACCGGCTAACTTGGACTAATTCGAAAAGGCAAAAACAGTCGAGCAGAGGATCGACACGTCTCCTACCGGTGCTGCCCCATAGGGCCGCGCCAAAATTGTTAGCATCGGATAACAGGGACCCCATGAGCCGTTCAGAGGAGGGATAGAGCATAGTTGCTTCTATGTTCTAAACAGTGATGCCCCCATAGGAGCATCCAAAGTATTGTCGCCGTCCATGATAACCTTCCGCGGCTAATAGCCAAAAACCTGTTTGCCGCAAAGTAGTTTGAATAATTTAAAGTATTGATATTATATTTACAATAATGTTAAATTAAAATGAATCAATTAACGTAGCTTTCTTATTTTTGTAATATATATAGTTTTATAAGCACATGGTATGGTATGTAGCCGATATTCAATACTGTTAACATTATTCTAATTCTTTTTTGGAAGTTCACACAGCAAACATACATCATCTCATCAACAACATAAAACACACACACACATCATTCATCATCAGGCCTGATCATCAGTGAGTTGTGTACATCTATACAAAAGTAAAAGTATGTGAGTACGGCTTGGCCGATAATTGAAATATAATAATGTCGACAGTATAGGGTTTCACACATGCCATATTTGCAATTGTAGTATTGTATATATAGTTGTTTAGTACCGTAAATATTAAGAAAAGTTACAGGGTCTTGACCGCCCTTGAAAATGAGTCCAATTATAAAATCTTAACGTTATGAAATTATTGAAAATGAATTAAAGTAAGCCTTTCGGGCACCTGAGTATAGTTGTGTGTGTCATAAATTAAACTATAAAAAGGGTAAAGACCATAATGGGCTTTACAGGACGGGAGGGTATAGAAGAGGATCCATGACATCTAGGATCTTCGACTTTTAGGCTTGTTCGTATGTCAATTCAGATTTTTGATGTATAAGATATCGATAAACTCTGCTTACCTCTTTTAATAATGTAACCTCAGCTCCTATAGATAACAAAAACCCACCCCATTTGCCCTGAGCAACAGTCGGCCCCCGTAAGCAGAGTACGTTATCATAGGCTGTGTATAATCGGTTAGTTACAACACATACACACAAACTACAAGCGATAGAGTGAGAGAGGGGGGAGGAAGCGCAAGGGAGAGGGAGATAGACTGCAGATTGGAGAACGGGTAATGCGTTTTCATATTTTGTTTCGGGGCAATTTACCGTAACGTATGTAAGTTCAGGTGAGCACAGCCGGAGTCAAAGTGGACGAAGCCGGATAAAATGCTTTTTATACTCTAGCCCCAGCCCGAAGGGACAACGGGGAGCGAAAAAGAGTGCAGGGGCAGTTGCACTATCTCTCTGTGTGTGTAGAAGAAGCCTCTTTTTGCACACCGTTGCCCACTGCAGGAAGTGTTTAAATTGAGTTTCAGTTGCCGCTGGCAAAAGTCGAAACCAGAATTCTTAAATAACCAGCAATTGCATGCATATTATTAGATCTGAAGTCGGTGATTCAAGATGGTTTTTCCCTATTTATGGCATTCACTTTTGGGTTATGGGTTACCACAAACAAAAGCCAAAGTAAATGCACAATTTGCACAAAAAACATAACTTCTTTTAATGCCAAGTTTTGTGTGTATTTTTCCAACGGTGCAAAGAATTCTATATAAATTATATAAGCACAACTTCTTTTGCCCTGAGGGTTATAAAAATTGCAGAAAAACAAATATTGTTTTGTATGTTCATATTGTTTAATAATAATTGTATTATAAATGGATTGTAGGCACCATCTTTGTTTCATTTCATAATTTATTTACACATATTTTAAACAGGACTCTTTTCATTAATCTGCTGCTATTAGAAATTATAAACTAAATATATTCACCAAAGTTTATTGAACTATCATCCTTACTTTTGTTCCTTTTATGCATTTTATAAGCATATTCTAAACTCAACTTAAAAAATATTCCAGCAAATGAAAACATTAATAGATTCTTGCATAAAAAGGCCAATCACGGCTGTTGAAGATTAAAAAATTCTGCAACGACATTTTATTTAATATTATTCAATTATGTGTTTTTAATTTGCAAAATTTCTGGAAACAACTGAAAAGTTGTCAATACATTTTATCGCAGCAAAATATTGCCGCTTTATTGTCGAATAAAATATGGTTTATGTGGTGCATAAATATTATCAATAATTTATGGTTTTGCGATGCTCGAATGCTCTGAGTGTAGATCAGCAGTCTGCTAATTGTTTTAAATCTTTGTGCGGCTAAGTGAAGCGCATAAGAGATTATTTTTGTGAAGACTTTGTTTTCATTTTTGCTATTTTATTTTATTTTATTTTATTTTCGATAATTTCAAGTCATAAAATGTTGAGTTGCAGCTGCCGCAAGACTTAAGCTGGCACAAAGCGTATGGGAAGCATATTTATAGCTGCCCTTTTATGCCTCCCAGAGATCCGATTTGAGTAACTCTCTGCACAGTATGTGTGTGTATGTGTGTGCTATGTGTATAAGTGTGTATGTGTATATGTGGCGTATGCGGTAAGTGCTAAAGAGCACTTACTAAAAGGCTGAAAGCAGTGCAGCTGCAAAAACCAAAATTGCAAACACACACACACACACACACACACACACACACACAGAAAAAAAACACACACTCCGATACCCACACCCGCATGCATGCACATTGAGCTGGCAAACATTTTGGCAAGTTGTTGCCGAAACTTAAAAATAAATTTAAAAACGTTGCATGCGAAACAAAAACATTTTTGATGTGTTTTTCTTTTTTCTATTTTGTGGCATTATTGTTGCTGTTGTTGTTGTTGTTATAGTTTTTGTAGTTGCTTTATTTGTTTGTTGTTATCGAATTGCTGGAGCCGAAGCAAGAGAGCAGGTGCTGTGCACTGCATGTGGCAGGCAAAAGGGGGAAGGAAAAGGAGGGGCCTCAACGGGCCATGCAGATTGCCAAAGCTGAAGCGCGCATCGACATTGACAGCCAAAAAGAACAAGCAGCGATTGTTATAGGAGAGGAAGGCAGAAGAGCAGAGCGAAAGGTAAAGCGAAAGCAAAAGCAAAAGCAAAAACGGAAACGGAAACCGGAAAACGCCGCTACTACAACTTCCTTCCCGATGGCTTTTCGACTGGCTGCAGGCCACACACTCAGAACACACACAACACATACACGTGCACAATCACATTCACGATCGCATTGAACAACACATCGCACACATAGATGCGCTCTTACCTGTCGCTGTTGCTCAAAGGCGCAACGTTGTGGCAGCAGATGAGAGGCAACATAATACAGAAAAAGAAAAGCGCACAGCAAAAAGAAATTAAATCGAGTTCAGCCAGAGAAAGAGATAGAGAGAGAGAGAGGGAGAGAGTGCAGCAGCATAGAAGCGCAAAAGCAAAATAAAAATGAAAATGAGAATGAACACGAAGAGGCAAGAGAAGGGAAGGAGATATAACGGGGGAGTGAGCTGCCGCGAAACGTATGCATGGCATTTGGGCCTCAAACCGCCCACAAAGTTGTGAGAGGAAGAAACCCAGGCAGACACAAAGAAAGAGAAAGAGTGAGAGAGGTAGAGAGAAAGAAAGGGCGTTCGCTTCTTCATGCTCAAGCTGTGGAAGATTGCTTAAAGTTTTATTGGTTGTTGTTTGCAAAGCAAAAACTTTACTTTTGCGCGCTTTTCTAACGGTACACAAAACTGCCAGCGAATGTGTGGCAAAGTTGCCTTTGGTTTCTGCTGCCCCAGCCCCCGTGCTAGCCCTCTTCCTCTCCCCCTGTGCCACTGTCTTTCTCCACTGCTGTTGTCGTCATCACCTACTGCGGGTCCAACTTGACTCCTTTTGCTTTCATTTCGCTCTTTTCTGCTACTTTTCTCTCGCTCTCTCTCTTTCTCTCTCTCTCTCTCTCTCTCTTTTTTTGTTGCCTTTTCTTGAAGTTGTTTTGTGTTTTTTTTTTTTCATTTACTTGCAAGTGAACAATTTTTGTGTTGTTGAAACTGAAACTGAAACTGCCGTTAGTCAGTCAACGAGGCAGCCAGAGGAGTGTGTGGCAAGAGGCAATGGCAACGTCAGACAGTTGCCACTTTTGAGGCAAATACAGCTGCCGCAACGGAAGTCGTCGAAGCGCCAGAAAATGGCGTTGTTCAACTTGAACATGCAACTTCAGCATCAGCATCAGCTTCAGCTTCAACTTCAACTTGCAACTTCAACTTAACTGTAGCTGTAGATGTAATTGAAGTTTTAGCCTCTCCAGTTGAGGTCATCATCAACATTTATGTGTAGGTTCACCTCGTTCTGCGTTGACTGCGTGTAATTTTCATAAACAAAATAGTTAAACATCTCTCTAAGTTCTCTAATAGTCCGATTTTCTCTTCCCCGTCGTTTCCTCTATCCCCATTTTCACTTGGTCACTTCAAGTGCAAAAGTACATGGAAAGTTTTCCTCCCTTCGTCCTTGCCTTGATGTTGGCTAGTCATAGATTTAAGCATCTCTTCTTTGCGAAACTTGCAACATTTTGTGGCGAGCACATTGTGGCAGCTGAATGCCTGATAATCCAAGTCATTTATGTGTACTATTCGAATTGCTTTACTCCATTATCTTCTCTTCCTTCTTGTTAGCATTAACGTTGTCATAAGCTCTCAAACTCTCTCTTTCTTTCTCTTTCTCCCAATCTCTGTCCCTCTCTACCTCTTCAGCAGTTGCAGCCGCAAGTTGCTTTCAAATTTAGCTTAAGCTTGTGGATTTTGGTGACAAATATTGCATACATTGCCACATAGATTAAATCAAGTCGAGTGCTTTGTTGCTGCTTAGAGCTTTCAGGTGCTTCTACTGTAAATTAAATGATTACGAGTACGATTCTTATTTGACTAATTCTCAAGTGTCGACTCAGAACAGCAATTAAAGTTCACTAACGTTTTCTTAAGCCATAAACTGAGCTTTCAGTTGCTTTTGAAGTTACACTATTAATTTTGGCTAAGCTTGCAATCAGTTCATTTTAAGCTTAGTTATTTTATGAAATGAGCTCAGCTTTTAGTTGCGTTTACTTTATTTGTTATATTTTAGATATTTATTTAACAAACTTAATTTATTTTTCTTTTTTGTTTAAAACTATTTAACTTAAATTTAATATTGTTAACTTTAAGATTTTTTTAAACGTTTAGTTGAAATTACTCAATCCCTACATTGAGCTTTTAGTTGCTTTCAAAGTTGTATTTGTGATTTTTAATCAGCTTTATATTTGCTTTAAAAGTTTAATCTGGAAAGAAAAGGTTTTCAATTAAATAAACTAGCACTCATTTGTTTAATTAATTTTTGGAAGTCTTTTTATGAAGATTCAACAAAAATATTATATGATAACTAATTAAAAGTTTTCATTTTTTTTTCAAATTAAGAATAGAGTTCCCAAATGTTTATTAATTAAGTCAAGCAAAAAAGCTGGTATTTTAAAAATTTCATGAATTTATTAAACTCAAGCCTTCTTGTAATAAAAGCTTTTTAGCTTTTCAGATTTTCTAATGTTAATTTAATTTAATCAAGTAACAAACTGAGACTTTAGTTGCATTTTATTTTCAGTTGAATAGTATACAATGGCTTATTAACTTTATTTGGTCCCTTTTCAAGATGTGATATTAAAATTAACTTTTTAGCTTTTATTCGCTATACAGTTGCTTTTCAATGTTACTCGAGTGTTCAATGCGTCTCTTTCATTGAATAGAATTCATTTCATTTTACAATCAGCTTAAGCTGTTTGTGATTTGTATAGAAGTATATTTTGTGTGCACAAGTTATGGTTATATTCAATTGCCATCATTTGATTCGCTTTGCTACGCGCAGTGTCTCACATTGATACAGCAGTTTATTATGCTTTTCATTAGCACAAAGCTGACATAGAGAAACTGAATGCAGTGGCAGCTAATGGGGCACACAACTTTGCGCTAACTTTTTCCACACTCACACACACACACACACACTCATTATGGAATGTGTGTGTGTGTGTGGAATGTCATTGGCGGAAATTGAAACGCACATGACAATCCATTTCATCAGCAGTTTAGTTGCTTTTAGAAAATTTGTTGGCCACCGGGCACACACACACACACTGTCGGACACCAGAAGAATGCTGTTCTGCCTTTCATCCTTCCATCCTGCCATGTCCTTTCACTCACTCCTGGCGCCACACACACACACACACTCACACACATTCATATGTATGCACTGTGATGTGATGTGTTGTGATGTGAGTGGCAGCCACTAAGCCAAATCAACAAAAATCAACATTTCAACAACAAAGTCCTTGACTGTTAAACTTAACCGGACAGGACACGAGCAAGCGAGAGAGCGAGAACTGAAGGACAGGACACTCACTTTGTCTGACTTGGCTGTCTGCATGTGGGCACCCAAAAAGACAACAAACAGGACGTCAACTAAGACGCAAATGGAGATGGAGATGGAGGATGGAGACGACGATGACAACTCTCGACAGGCAGACATACAGACAGACAGACAGACGGAGGGAACTTGCCACATCAGAGCATAATAGAAAAACTGTGTCTGCCGGCAACTTGGGGCCATAAGCCCCATGTACAAATACATTCAAATATGTAACACATTCAAGCCCACATCACACACACTCGCACACACACACACACAAATACTCATGCTTACAGCAAACGAGTATAATCAATGTCAGTCAATATTTTGCATTGCTCTTCAAAAAAAAAAAAAGAAAGAAAAGGGTGCAAGAAAGCAAAGCAGAAAGCGAATCGGAACGAGAACGAGAATGAGATTGTATTTGTGTTTTGTGGCAAAAAGCAAATGAAAATGAAAAAGAAAAATCAACATGGAAATCAACATGAAAATGAAAATGAAAATGGCGTGCAATGAGCAGACAACAATAACAAAGCAAATTACATATGCACACAAATACTTAGGCAACTTTTTTGTCTCCCCCACAGTCTCGTTCTCTCTCTCTCTCTCTTCCCCTCTCTCTCTCTCTCTCTTGTGCCTTCTCTGTGTTTTGCTCGTTATATCGAATGACAACAGCAAAGAACAGCAACACATTTTCTGATTAGTTTCAGCGCTGAAGCAGGCGACATTAGAACCATTCTCTTCATGCTGAATCCCATTCGAGAAATATCATTGGCAGTCTTCTTCCACGCCTTTCCCGTCGCATACTGTTTTTGGGATATATCGACAAAAGCAGAAAATGCTGACGACCCACAACAGCAACAACAACAACAAATTGACAACAAAGCAAAGCCATAGGTCGAAAATATTTACAAGAGATGACAGCTGACAGAGAGATGAACATATTTAAGGAGCTAAACATAGGTATATGAGAGTTATACACATGCTGATCACACACACACTCGCACACACATACATTACACACACACACACACACACACACACACACACACACACAAAAGCCTACACTGTTGCAGCCTGAAGGCAACACAAACTAAGCCGGCTGCTGCTGTTGCTTTATTCAAGCATATTCACATGGCTGATTCATGTGGAATAAGCCATCTATTGGTTATTTAATACTTTTTAATTGAAAATTCAATACGGCTACTCAAGTAAAATTGAAAAACACAAACACAGGCGGAGACAAATACGAGACCAGAGGCTGAAACCAGGATGCAACGTTGCCCACAGTAAACATTAGATTGTGGAAACATGATACTGCATAGGTAAGAAATTACTTATTTTTTTTTATACATGCTACCCAACGGGTAAAAGTGTGTTATTACTAACATATGTGCCTGCAGGAAATGTGTGTCACTGGCAGAAGAATGCATATTCGACCCTATACTATATGTATTTAAGATCAGCGCCAAGAACCGAGACAATATAGTCTAGTTCATCTATCCTTTCATATGAACACCTAGATCTCAGAGACTATTGGAGATAGAAATATAATTTTTTTCGACAGCACTTGTTATGTTTGCACGCAGATCAAGTTTGTTTCAAAATTTTGCAAAGTCCGCTTCCGTCCTCGCAAACAGATAAAACTCGAATAACAAGCGTAATTTTCAAGCTGGAGTCAATTTTTGATTAATACAAAAGTAACAACAGTATTTATAGTTCCTGAAAGTTTAGTTGTGTTCAGATGAAAAGTGTATAAATTATATAAGTAATACTTTTTTTAGGGACAAACTTGCTACTGGTTTCAGCTGCGTTGGCTGGTAATCTGGTATATTTTGTAAATTTTTATGTATTCGATATTTTCAATATACCAAAAATAGCTACGATTAAGCTATAATAAATATATTTCATATTTTAAGTTAACACCGCACTGCTAAGTTTTTACGCACAATGGAAAGCTTTCCAGTTTTCTTACTTATTAAAACGTATTCCTATTTTGTTGAATAGTAAAATTCATTTGCTAATGTGTGTACAAGTTTAAAAAAGTTCGTTCACACTTTTTTTATTTAAATATTTTCAAGTGCATAAAAACATCTTATTGAAGAATCCAAGTTTTAATTAAACAACATCAAATTTGAAGCATTGTAAAACAAATGCAATCTCAGCTAGCTCTCTAATCCAACAAAAGCAGCTGCAGCAGCCAGTTTCAATCAATGACAACATGAAGCGAACAGCATTAAGAGGAAATGAGTTACAGCTTGTATTAAAACTCAAGCCCCAAATGCATTGTTAAGCTGCTCTCAGCTAGCTTGAATTTTAATCAAGTGAATTCGTTGCTATCATATTGATCTAATTGCGAGCTAGTTCATAAGCCAGGATTACAAATCCAATTGAGAGTTGCATTTATGACTGCAAATGCATTGTGCAATCAGAAGAAGAAGAAGATGATGAACTCTATATGCGCATTTTGGGCAGAAATTAATTAAAACACAAGGCACATTCTTCCACATTGAATGATGATGCATTAATGGCTTTTAATCAAATGTTGTCCAACTGCGAGTGCATTAAGCTTGAATTATGATGCAGCAACACACACGAATATTGTTTAATGGCATTAGGTAGCAAACATTCTATGCATTTCTCAAGCTATTGCTCTTTTGCCAAAGCTTTTATTAATAAGAGATAATCAATGTGTTAGTCGAGTAAGGCGCATGGCTAATTTATAAATCATAAGCGAAGCTAACCACATAAATTCAAGGCGAAAACACGGTTGAATTTGTCAAAACTCTGTCGATTTTACTGGTCATCCCTGGCGTCAAGGACAACAGCAGACGTGGCAGGACGATGGCGAGGAAGAGGAAGAGGACGAGGTTACAGTGGCAGCTTTCTCTTCTGCGCTGCGGAATGCTGACCAAAAAGGGACACGCGCGAATGAATTTCTGCTGGCGTATGAAATTTTTACGCAAACACAACAGCGGACGTGTGTGTGCTGGTGTGTGTGTGTGTGCATGTGTTGTGTTAGTGTGTGTGCCGACGTCAGCATTTGATGAATAACGGGAGCACAACAATAAAAACAACTGGCCACAGGACACCGAACTGTGCTGAGGCTAGTTAGACAACAGGCAACAGCCAGCAGCTTTTTTTTTTGCCAAAGTTGAAAGGCTAAAACAGGCAAACAGGAGAGCAAACGAGATGGAGATAGTAAAAGGAAGAAAGAGACAGAGCTACAAATGCTACCTAATTGTTATGATGCGAATGTCGGCGCTGCGTGGAAAAAGACAAGTTAAATTCTAGGCGCGTTTTCGGCCCAGAAGCAAAACGAAACGCAACGCAACGAAAGCAAAAGAACGTGGCCAAAAGGCGAAATGAGGAAGCCTAAAAAGGTTTTGAATAAAACGAAGCAAATTATAACGGAAATTAGGCGCAAAATGAGCAAAGGCAAACGATGGAAGGCAGCTGAATAAGTTGTTCAACTCGAAAGTGGAGGCAATAACTACACAACAACAATGTATGCGAGTGGATGGAATGGAACACGTGGCGAATGAAGCTGGCGAATGGCAAATGGCGGCGCTAAAACTTGGGACAAATTAAAATGGCGGCTTCAACGGCCCAAGACTTAACCGCAAGTATCTGGTCAGAGCTGGTCGGAAAGAGAGGGAGAGAGAGAAGTGGCGAGAAGTCGCTGCAAGTTTTTATCAAGCAACATCGAAAAAAAAGTTGCGTCAAGGTGAAAATGACAACGTTGGCTGCCAACTAATTCAAAAGCGTGTTAAAGACGAGCTCATTAATATGCCACATAGCGAAGACACGGCGAAGCGCCAACGTCGTGGCAAAGCTCGCTCCTTCTTTGCTATAACAAAAGGAATAAAAAACGAGAGAAACAGAAGAAACTTTCATAAGGCAGGTGCAAAAAGGTGCCGGCAAAACAGTTAATGCGTGCGACAGCCAGAAAAGTAGAAACAGCAAAACTGAAAATTAAAAACAAATTAGAAAGCTTGTCAAATGTTTGTCGTGCCTTCTCTCTCTCTCTCCCTCTATCGTTCTTCTATCTCGCTCTCGAGTTATGACCATGACGTTAATAATGAGTGAGCGAATGGCAACCACAAAAACCCCAAACTAAGTAAGCACAGCAAAAGAGACTGCGAACAAAAAAAAAAAAAAAAAACGAACTTTTGCAATTTACACTAATTCTACAGAGCACTTGCTCGAGAGCGTGGGCGGGGAAATGGTGAGTGGGGGGTGGTTAACTTTATGCCAACACAGCAGAAAGATAAGCATAGACAGCGAGTGAAGCGATGGCGGCGTTTAAAATCATAATGCGCCTAAAAGTAGGCAAAAAGTAAACAGCTCACAGCTTCCTTGAAATGGCCGCGCCCTTGAAACTTAAGACAGCTTAGTGTTAAAAACATGATATCATAATGATATCGTGGTACAGCATATAGAGAAGCATAAAGCATTTATCTGTTTGCCAAACTGTGTTGTAAAGCACAACAAAATACTACATTTTTTTTATTATTATTATTATAATTGTGCACTATATTTCTGTTTTCATTATTTTATGTTAGATTTTTATTTGAAGATATGGCGTAAATTTTTTATTATTATTATAAGTGTATACTATAATTCCCTTTCCTAATTTTTTAAATTCGTATGGTTTAATAGATTTTTCAGTTATTGTAGCTTGTACTCTAATAAATATAATATATTTTTTAATATTTAGCTTAAACAAAATTAATATATTAAGCTTAGTGTTGTCTCCTCGTTTTGCTTTGCTTTAAACATAATTTTTGTAACCTCCAAAGTACACACATATTAATTACTGTACAGAACATTTAAGTATTTATTATCATAGAATTTAATTTGCCAATTAGCACAAAATATATTTAAAATGCCATTGCTTTAAGAAAATTACCCACAATATTTTGTTGGCCTTGCAAACTGAGGAACACACAACCCGGCGTATGCGTAATATGAGATATTCTTGATGGCCACAAAAAAAAAACAATATATAATAAGTTAAGACATTATGCACAAAATAGAAACCAGAGTTCTACTATTTCAAAAACATAATCATTTATCGGAGGCCTTGAGCTCAATTTATATCAAAAATACGGAACACGATATATATGAGCGATTTAATAGATACCCATTATAGATATATGTATGTTTAAAGTAGAATGGCGTGAAGCAAAAATATAATAAAGAATAATGAAGTTTGACCAACTGGTTATATTAGTTTTAAATTGAGCTTAAAGTTTTGATGTAGAAATCTTGTTCTACAAATCAGAACTAGAAAAAATGCAAAAATTTTAACTCAAAAAATTACAATGAAATTGAAAACTGTTCTCAATTTGCATTTGGTTTGCGGTGTTTGTGCTTCGACTAATAGAAATTTTATTAACTGTAACTTTACTCAAAACAATTTTGCTTTCCTTACAAATATCCACAATATGTCTATGTGTGTGTTATAGTAGAATGTGTATGTGTGTGTGTGTGTGTTTGGTCAGCCTTATTACGACTGGCAGTTGGATGGCAAAATGGGCACTCAAAAAGAAAATATGCCAAACATTTTAAAACAAAGTCGAAAATTTCGTTTGTACATAAAAATGAAGCTCAAAGCCAAAGCAAAGCGCAAGGCAGAGTCGGAGTCGGAGACAGATAGATAGCAGGGAAGAGAAATATGAGAGAGTCAAAAGGCAAAGGCAAAGAAAAATGTTAAAGCAGCTAATAAAATTGTGCTCATTAAAGCAAAGCCAACTGCCTTTTGGCTAAAAAGTAATAAAGGTTAAAAAACCAAAAAGCAAAGCGGGTCTGCATGCCAGCTAAAACTGTCTGTCTCACTTTTTCTGTTTCTCTCTCTCTCTCTCTCTCTCTCTCTCTCTCTCTTTTTCTCTGTCTGCTGTGGCGTCTTGGTTACTTGGTCTCATTACGAGCCCAGTTTATAGCCAGCGGCAGGTCGAGACAACAGAATGCGTCGAGCAACAGCAAGAAGCAAAAAAAAAGTAAAGGAAAGGAAAATCAAAGACAAGAGCGAACCGCAAAAGAAAAATCAAAAGTTCAACAACAAGAGAAAGGCGCACACAAAAAAATCCGACAGAACAAAAACATACAGAGAAAGAGAGAGAGAGGGAAAACATAAAAAAGTGACCCACAGCATGGCATGTCCTTGTGTCCAGAGACCGAGTGTGTGTACATGTTGCCATGAATACGAAATGCATTTCGTTGACAGCCTTGTTGAAGGTGCACGAACTGCGACTGCGACTGCAAGTGCGACTAAGCTTGCCACCATGAGACACAAGATGCGAGATACGAGACACGAGTTTGGCCTGCAATTGGAGGACTGCAAGTTACACTCAAGTTGCAGAAAGTCAAGTTGAAAGACAAGGCCGAGGGGTCTAATGGTTGCCACAGTTGCCACAGTTTGCTGCTGAGCAAGGACAATGGCCAGCGGCAATGGCCGAAATGGAAGTCAGCACACACAAGACTATTCAGCCTTAGGCCAACACACGCACACACATGCAAGCACGCACAAACAAAGCGTTCTGAATTGGCATAAAAAAGGGGGCAACAGCTGAGAATTGTAGGCCGAAACCAAGGCAAAGCAAATAACACAGAGAGCCAGAGAGAGAGAGAGCGAGTGAGTCAAATAGAAACAGAAAAAATACGCAAAAAGTGAACAAAACGAAACAAAGTAAACATTAATGGTTAGATTGTCTACCCCCCCCCCCACCCCCTCCCCCACAACTGCTGTGCGTGTGTGTGTGTGGGCGTGGAAACTTTTCACAACTTTTAATAAAGACAAGGACAAAAGCGTTGAAAATGTTTTGGGCACTGTGCGGGCACAAAGTATGCAAAAACATTGCGTGCTCGAAACAAAAATGAGAGCAGCCGAAAAACAACCGACAGCCATAAATACACACACGCACACTACTGCGCTCTGTTCGTGAACGTGTGTGTGTGCGTGTGTGTCTCTAAATATGAGCATTTTTGAGTGGAAAGTGTAAGTCAAAACAAGCGGAAGGCGACGACTGCCAAAGTCGGGACAAGCCAAGCACCATGAAAGTAACAACGTTGTGCCTAATGAGCGCAGTCAACCATGCGTATGTGTGTGTGTGTGTGTTAGCTAATTTTGCACGCTCTACCGCTCAGACTGGCAAACAGACAGAGCGACAGAGCAACAGACAGCAAGCTGAAGCCATGTCCAAAGAGTCAAGTCAGGCTGCTTATGTCGGCCCCCAAAAAGTATGCTACAAAATGTTTGGCATATTTATGCTACATGCCCACACACACACATACTCACACAGAGATACACACACACGCACGCACAGACTTCAACAGCAGCAGCAGCAGCAGCAAATTATGTGTAATTAAATAAAGCCAAAACACACAAAACAACAGAGCGAACAACGAAATGAAATGAATGCCAAAAATATTGTACACTCTCTCTCTCTCCCTCTATTTCTGTCCCTTTCTCTTTCCCCCTGTGTCTCTGAAAATTTTTGGCTTTTGCTGAAAATTTTACAGTCATAAATAAGTGGAAAACATTTGAGCGATTCCGCACACTAACACAAAGCTAGCATGTGTTCGTGGTTCTGTGTGTGTGTGTGTTTGTGTGTGCGGCTTAATACAAATAGTATGTGGGTGTGTTTGTATTTGTGTTTGTTACAGTTTGCGGCATGTTTTGCAGCATTTTCTGGTTTGCCTTCCAAGTGTTGGTCAGTTAACAAAAAACATACTAAATTCATGATTGCAAAGAAAAATTCTAGATCTCGCCAACTGGATGTTAAATTTGAAGACCTCATTGCAACTAGAAATCCTTACTTTTCGAACTAACTTTACTTTTTAGCATAAACATTATTTTAAGGAATTGTTTTCTATTCAAAATTGATTTGGTGTAAAGTTACAATTTTAATGAAGAATATTTTTTATGAGTTATTAAGCTCATTGAACAATGTGATTCGTCAGGAAAGATCGTCCATGACTAACGTCCATCCGCTTTACCTATATGTTACTGTCAATGTTAGCTTACATAATTTGTGTAGTACAAATTTTAATGTTAATGCACTTCTAACTTTGGTTGTCGATAGTTTTATATGCGTCTATTATTATTAGTTTTCACAATGCTCAATATAGGCTTAGATAAGTTTTAATTTCTATTTTTTAATTTAAGCAAGCAAAAAATGTATATTTCTAATCATCATTGATATTCAGTTTATTCCCTCTATTAAGGACTTGTTTGGTTTGTAGTTTAAAATGCGATTTAAAATATTTATTAATGAGTTATTAAACTCAATATATTAAACTCAATACCAGCAAATGTTCAGTTAAGCTATGATTTCTATTGTCTAACTATCTCTTATGTTCAGTTTAGTCATTCTTTTAAGGGATTCTTACATTTGTAGATTAAAATTTAATTTAAAATATTTATTTTGGAGTTATTAGCAACTGCAATGTAAATTTCAAATATATTCATATGTCTTACTAAACTTTTTTATATGAATTATTTTATTATATATTATACAATATGCGGTAAATTCGAATATGAAATAAATGCATTTGCAAGTTAAATAAAATCATTGATTGCTATTTCACTCTACCCTTCATTGATCAAACATTAAACATACCAAATTCGATATCAACTTCATATCGAATGCAAAGCTTTTTTGCTTATCATTTCTTTAGCAATTTTTCTATTGTTTTCCTTATTTATCTTTGAGCTAAACTTTAAATTACACTGCTCACAAATCCGATTTATGGCATGTTATGCAGTGTAAATCTACTTGATTTACGAGCACTCTCAAAAGCCTCACCTAAAAATTCTTTTGGACTCAGACAATGTTCGCTCGTTGCTTTAGCTGGCTCTTCAGTCCTCTTTGCTTTTTCATTTTTTGAGGCTCTCAAATACTGATTAAAGAGCAGTTTTATAGCACTCAAAGCACATTGAACTTGAAAAGATACTCGTAGTCTCATTTCTCCAGCTGACTTCTCTGTGTGAGTGTGTGAGAGTATTTTTTTTATCCACGACTCAAGTGCAAAGGTAAGCTTCAGGCAATAAATAAGATAATATATAGTATGGCTGCTCAGTGCACATCGATGGCATCGAGGGGCGAGGCAGGTGGAGAGGCAAACAGGAGCAACAACAAGAGCAGCAACAACAGCAACAACATCGCCCACGCACTTTGCCTGATGGGCACAAGTGGTCTGGCTCTCTACATGCTTGGCTGCATGTGCGAGTGTGTGTGCTAGTGTGTGTGTGTGAGTGTGTGTTATATTTGTACAAGTTAACGGGAATAACATTTACTTACTGGCATAATAAATAGAGCTTGCTATGAAAGTGGACGCAGGACACAAACACACACACACACACATACACACACACACACACACACAGCAAGGCAGACAGTCTGTGTGCAAGAGTTCGAGTGTGTGTGTGGGTGTGTGTGTACTTGTATTGCCGCTCTGTAAGTTCAACCATTTGTTTATGCTTCTGAGCTACCTACGTTATTTGCTTAGACGACCCAATCAAATTGAAAAGTAAACTAAGTTTGAGTTCAAAAGCTACAAATCGTATCCCAGACCACCAGAGTGTGAAGCACACACACACACACGCACACTCCAAGTGGTTGTGTGTGTGAGGGTGTGGTTGTAGTTGGTGCGTGTAAGTCGATTGTAAACTGATTAGTGTCGTGTAAGCTAGACTAGGTCAAAACTTGCACACAACTTTTCAATGCAAGCAATTGCTCGGCACAAACATAAATCTTACAATCGATACAGCCAGTCAAAAATATTTTTATGACTTTAAGTATTTGTATTAACTTATCATTGATTTTTAAAAATATACATATTTTTAATTGTAAGTAAAGTAAAGCAACTACTTAATAATAAAAACAAGTAAGAAAGTGAGATACCCGCTTCCCAGTTTGAATAAAAGCAATACAGTGCAGTATAATTCTAATAAATAATATACAGAAAAAATACTGAAAATATACTAAATAATATATTTGATATATTGATATAGTAATACATATATGTATAATGTACCCAATTAATATACCACAAAAATACTAAAAACAGACCAAATGCTGTATTTGGAGTAATGATATAGTACTATATTCAAGATATACAAAATAGTGCAAAATATACTACAACTATCGATTTGAAAGCACAGCAGCTAACACTCTCTGCTTTGTAATTGGGGCTAAGACTTAAGCCAGATTGTTTGCCAGTCGATACATATGTAAATTGCGAATTAATCGCATTTGTTTGAGCTGCAGTTTTCTTGACGCCATCATCACTCAGTGTGCTTTGGCAATTCAGCTGATTATCAAAGCAGCTGCTTCGCTATTCTTCGTTCGGATTGTTTTCGATTGTTGTAAATAGATTTACAATGAGGTTGATCATAAATATTAAGCAGAGCTCAAGCAAATGGCATGAATAGAACGAAAGGAGAATGGGCACAGCTGTATTCACCTGAGTGAGTCGGAAAGGAGACCGAAAAGAGAGGAGAGAGAGCGAGAGGTGGACTGTTGAAATGCCTTGCATACTTACACAACAAATGACAATCCAAAT
Organism: Drosophila pallidifrons; assembly: GCA_023558445.1. Classification (NCBI taxonomy): domain Eukaryota; kingdom Metazoa; phylum Arthropoda; class Insecta; order Diptera; family Drosophilidae; genus Drosophila; species Drosophila pallidifrons. Next base: position 7,589,583 of record CM042351.1, read on the forward strand.
GACTGTCAGGGCCGAGAGTTGAGTGAGTCTTTGACTGGCTGGCGTGCTTAGGCAAATGACATTGACAAAATAAGCAGAGAGAGAGATACAAAGATACAACGATACGAAAGCAACAAAAAGAATGACGACGACTACGACGACGACGACGACCTACGGGGCACAGAACAGAGACAATTCCCAATGTGAACGAGAGATGCGGAGTTGGAGAACCAAAGACAATGGCATTAACAAGGATGGGGGCATAAAAGAAATCGTCTTAATTTCACTTTGTTTATGCTGAGTAATAACGAATTATGCAAATTATTTTATAATAAATTTATGCCAAGGCGGCAACAACAGCAACAGCAACAGCGACAGCGACAACGAATCGAACGCACAAACGAGCACAGAACGAGGAAATAAAACACAAGGCAACAGCGAAAGCAAAAGCAGAAGGCGACAGACGACAGACAAAAAAGGACATGCGGACAGACTTCAGACGGGAGACAGATAGAGGGAATAAGGCAGATAACAACGTTTAGCGCAAGGCGAGAAGAGTTGGCGCTGACTTTGGCCACGGGGCGTGGCAAGCCAGCCTGGCTGGGTTCCCTCTTCTTCCCCCGCCTTTTTTCTCATCTCTCTGGCTCCGTCTCTGTCGCTGGTTTTTGGCCATGTTTCTATTGCTGGCTTTTTGGGGCGCTGGAGCGCGCGTGTGACCAAGTATGCATGAAAATCCAATTTGCCTGCATGCGATGCTGCTGTTGCTGTTGCTGATGCTACGACTTGGGGCAGCATGCGACAACACGTAGCAATCAAAGTGAAAACAAGGCTACACAGGACAACACAGAAATGTGGCACACGAAAACGTTACAGTTATATTTATGTATCGTATTATTTTGTACTTTATTTCTCTTGTTTTCCTGCACAGATATTAAGAAATAAAAAGCGAACACAGACAGCAAAAGAGAAGAAGACAGAGAGATAGAGAGAGGCGAACACACATATGGACGCCAGGCTAATCAGAATGCCTGCAGAGTTAGTCACGCTGCTTAATGTTTTATTGGTATGTGTCAGGACATTGCCAGCCAAGTCCTTTAAGGAGCAAAACTCACTCTGGCGGAATTGAGTGGGGACAACTCAATCTCTCGATCTGCAAATAGCAAAGCAATTAATAACACGCTATATCTGCATATTATAATCCAATTTATAGGATTGTAAATGAATTTTATTTTAAAGCTCATAAATCAATTCGTTTGGAATCTGACATAATTTTTGTTCGAATACAAACTAGATGAACTCACTTAGCTGGAATTTAATTAAGTATTAAAAGTCGAATAAAATTAAAATTCCGCAATTTACTCAAACAACAACAAATTACAAAATTACAAATTAATATTAAAGTTGAGCTGTCGATTATACTTGCAAATATGATTTATTCTGCAAAAGATTACAAGCAAAATCTTGCAATAATTTTTAATTGTTTTACACGTATTTAACTTATGCCAACAGAATTTGCTAACGGAATGCAGCCGATTGAGAAAAGCGAAATACATTATTATTAATGAATATGCAGCATATTTATTTAAATGAAAATCTTAATTTGCCAGATTGATTGCCACTTTTTTTCGATCTCATTTTAGTGTAAAATGTTTAAGAAACAATTTAGTGCGAGTTGGTTTTAATTGATGATTGTAAAATTGATACAGACATATTTTAGCAAATAAATTAACTTTGCCGGTTGGCATTTGAAGTCGATTGAAATGCCATAAATAATGCTGTGTAAAAATTTGTGTGTTCATTGCGTCAATATTTATGGGGCAACGTTTTTGATGGTGGAAAATGCGCAAAACTTTCACTCTGTGTAATGCTGACAATGACTTTGGCTACGAAATTAATTAAATGTGTGTGTGTGTGTGTGTGTGCGTGTGTGTGTGTTGCGACAATATACAAACTGAAAGGTGAATTTCATATTGCTGCCACTCGTTTATAGTGGGAGTGTTTACTACAACTTGTAATTGGAGCTGCCCCTGACAGCCTTCATACACAACAACAAGCCGTTTTTTTTCTGACTTGTTTTCTTTCTCTCTCTCTCACTTTCTGTTGAAATTAATTATTTGTCAAGTTGAACTGGCAGCCAGACAAGTGACAGTTTCTCTTTATTCCTAAATTGTCAGCTACAAGCTTTGTATTTGCTCTTTGAGTATTAAATATTTGCCTCTTTGGATAATTTAAAATAAACACCGAAACGGAGAACAAGCTGTGCTCGAATAGCTTAGTCAGCAAACTAATCTAGTTAATATATTTAAGTGTAATTTCATTTTGTACTTATTAAAGATTTGTGTAGTGTAAGAAATGGAAAAAGAGAGACACTGCTTTTTTGTTTTTGGTTTATTGATATTTGCTCATAATTGTCGTAAATAAACACAAAAAACTTTCGACTGAGTGTGTTTATCGATGAAGATATTCACTTAAACGCTTTGCGCCCTCCGACTTTTGCCCACTTTTGGCATTCATAAAACAATATTTTTTATGAGCATCGATGGCATATGCCATAAAAGCGGAGCCAGCGGAAAATGAAGCGCTTTAGGGCGGTTTGGCGTTAAACGAACCAGAAAACTCCAGCTGCCCAATGTCCCGTCTTCGTCGTGAAAGTCGCACTAAAGCATGGCGAAAAGAAAAATAAAAATAAAGGGCTGAAGCAATGGCAATCCTTTCGTGTCTATTTACATTTTTATTGTCGGCCGGTCGTAAAAAATCTGATTAAATACCACGTAATAGATCCCTTTGGTGGGAACTCCGAGGGGCCGGCCGTTGGCCAACATTATGTTATGTAGATCCCCAGCGAGAGAGAGAGAGAGCCAGATGAGAGTTGTCTGCCTTTCAGCTTTTTACTGTGATTGGCCACGGCTTGACTCGCATTGCGGATGGTGATGGTGGAGAAGGGGGTCGACGCGTTGAGCAGGTTAACTGTTGTTAAATTACATTCAATAAACAAGCAATGAATATTTTATTGTTGCCTTCAACAAATTTCGCTTTGGCAACAAGGTAGGCAGAAAATAATTTATGATTTAGGGGCGGGCAAGCGATGAGAGATGTGGGAGACGGAAGATGGGAGATGGAAGACAGTGTGCAGCACTGTTATGGCTATTGCTATATAGGCATGGTCATGGCCATGGCCATGGCCAAAAAACACGATAACAACGTGAACGACAATGACAGAAACAACATGAAAGCAGATTGATTTACGCATGAATGGCACAAATCTCATTTTAATAGAATCATTTGGTTTTATAACACTCTTCGGTTTGTTGAATGCTGACAGAGAGCGAGGAGGAAAGAGAGAGAAAGGGAAAGCCCTTAGCAACAGTCAAACCCCCCTCGCAACAACTTCCCTACGTCCCTTTTTATTGAGTCTCAAAGTTATGTTGCTCATAAATTGAGTAAATTGTTGTGTTGAATTTTAATCGCTTTGCTGCGGTTAGCGCTCGTCTGATTTAACTAGAGCTCACACACTTAGCACCCCCCGGAGTGGAGGGTGATGAGAAACAGAAGGGGGGATGCGTGACATCGAAACATTGTGCACTGATTCGCCACACAGCAAACGAACGTAGCAAACATTGCACGAATTTAATATGCAATTGTGGTGCGTTTTAATGCTGATACTTAAAAATAAATAAATGTTATATTAATCTTAGCGAGGAATAGAGTAAAACAGAGCTGGAGAGTCAGCGAAGCAAAGCAAAGTAAGCAGTGATATTGATAGCTGTATATTACGTATACGACATGTTGGAAGCAAAATGCGTGAGATAAAAAAGAAAGAGAAAAATTGTACAAGATTATATTTGATAAGTTATATTAAGAAGAAAGTAAGCAGCTAAAACCGTATTGAATAAATATTAATATTAAGTATACGACATGTAGAAGTCTAAGAGCATATCAGCAAAAACCGAAGCGGGAAATGTAAAAAAGTTTTAAGCGTACAGCAGAGCAAAGTGCAAGCTACGACGAGAAGATTCAATGCGAATTGATAGCTGTATTTAAAATTACGTATACGACACGTTCCATAAAAAAAGTCATAAGAGAGGGAAAACAAGAGATCAAATATTTACGAATATCCTGGAAAATAGATTTTTTACATTTTCAAATTTCATTTAAATGAAATTAATAGAAAATCAAGGAGATTGTATAAATATAGTATTATGTATACGACATGTTGGATTAATAGAGCATAAAAGAGTCCTCTAAGAACTAAACAGAAAATGTGAAAAAGCTTTAAACGTTAAACAGAACAAAGTGAAAGCTACGATGACCAGATCGAATGCTTATTAATTGCTGTATATTACGCATACGGCACGTTGGAAGCATAAGTCATGAGAGATAGAATGAAAGAAAACAAACGTGCAAGAAAAATTAGAGAATTCTTGCTATAAACTGATATTAACAAAAAAAACAAGCAGATGTGATCAGATTAAATGTGTTTGAGATGATGTCTATCTAAAATGCACTACGTAACTAATAATTCAATCATTTGAAATAATTGGCATTTAATTGAGTACGACTTTGTTGCTTACAAGTAGCAGCTCAAGTTCTTTTCGTAGCCATTCTCTGCAAACTTAGCTGTTAAAATAAAGACAATTTTCACAGCGACCGCAGCGAGTTGAAAGACTGCAGTTTTTTGGTTTGAGTGCATTTTAGTTGCTGTCCTGCATCCAGATACGTGCATTATGTCATTTTCTACTTTTTGGAATTTTATCTCGTTTTACGACAACCGAGCAACCGAGCAACAGAGTTGCCCAAATGCATCGACAGTGTTAACGATTTGTGTGCATTGTGTGTGTGTGTAGGTGAAAATGTGTGTGTGTGTGTGTGTGTGTGTGTCGCCAATCAACCAATCTCTTATGGGAAATCTGCAGTGGGAGGAAGTGGAAGAAGAAACGATGGCAAAGTGGTTTTTGCTGAGCGTTTTTATGGGCTTCGGCATTTGCCATTTTTAATTGCTGTTGGTTTTCGAACATTTACTGCTGCAAATGAGCCGAGACTGAGGCGTTCAGATTTATGGCTTTTTCTCTCCCTCACACACACACACACACACACACACACACACATACAGGCAGAGAGCAACTGCTGTTGATGTAGCTTGTAATTTATTCTGGGCAACATTGTCGTTGGCAACAACCAAAACCACTAAAACTCACAAACATTTTAATTCAAACACTAAAAACTGCAACAGCAGCAACAGCAGGACATAAGCAACAAACTTGTTACCACTTGCAGCCAATACCACAAGGATATGACTCTATTAAATACACAATTTTTTTCAATAAACAACTTTTGAAATAAAAATTGTACACGAAAAAAGTGCGACTTTAATTTATTGCCGTTGCAATTAATGCAGTTGACTTTATTCTTTTTTTTTATTTAATTTCAACTTCTACAGCATTTTCGCATCCGATTTAATAGCATTGCACATGAGCATCGTGTGACTTCCATTCGAGTTATTTAAGCATTAAAGACTTTTGTTCATAGTTCATTAAAATCAATTGATTGACGACGTTGCAATGTTTTAATGCTCTTACCTTTGCAGAGTGCAAAAACATTCTCGCATTTCCTGAGCACATTCGCATTTTTTGTTGTATCACATTTCTTTGCTGTTTCCCTTTTTGCTTGCTACCAAATTCACGAGCATTACTGCAGTTGTTGCTGCTGTCATTCAATTATTTCGAGTCAACCACCAATTGGTCAACGATACTTTTGTCTTTGCCCCACGCTTTGCTATCGCGCTGGCACATCAAATATGCAAAGCGCTTGGAAGCTGGCATTTTGCAGGGCAAATTTTCAGAAGATTCTATATACTCTGAATAAATCGACTTGCCAGCGTACTTATAATTCGAATACATAATTCTATATTCGTGGCAAAAATCAACATTCAAAAACTGGTCACAATATTGATATTCGAAATTGAAATTCCTAAGACGAACTATAATTCCATTTAAGTAATATAAGTGAAAGTAAAACCATTTAAGATACATAACTATGGTGTTATACCTTTACTGAGCACTATTTTTAAATTCTTGACAACTATTTAAAATATGTTTTGAGGAGGCAACGACTGCTGCCCACAATCGATTACCAGCAGCTTACTTTGCCCACGCTTTGCAAACATAGTATACAATAAATCGAGATGCAACCTCACTTATTACTTATTACTAATTAAGTATTATTATTATTACTTCTATAGTTATTATAATAGTTATTGTTATTATTTTGCAGCTTTTGAAGTTATTTTCTTTTACTGCACATCTTGGACACACTGATGGCACTTTTTGGTTGCTATAAATATTAAGGAGTTCTCAATTTAAAAGAGCTTTGCTATTGCGAGTAAGTGAATAATATATTTGTTAGTGCTTATGTTGCTGCAGAGACTGCATTTAAAATGCAGTAAACTCTTTCAATCTTGTGCTAGTATCAGACAGTAGGCAGACCTTTTGGGAGCTGAAATGCGCTAAGTAGTGACAAGCAGAGAGAGAGCGAGAGCGAGAGAGAGAGAGAGAAAAAGAGAGAGAGAAAGAAAGAGCAGCATACACGCTGCCACATCGCATTACGTATACGCAGCGAGATCCTAGCCGCAATTGCCAGCTGCTCTTTCGATGCACCCGCCACTTGACGCTCCGGCTGCTGCTGCTTAAAGATGTCTATGGCACGACAATGCAGTTCAGCTCACTTCACTTCACTTCACTCTTCCCGCTTCTGCAGTGGAGTTGTAGATGAGGAGGTGGAAGACTCTGGGTGAGCAGACAGCGAGTCTTTCATATTTAAACTGACAGTTTATTGTGCTTTTCATTACAATTTTGTTTGTTAGTTTTATTTTTGCCAAACAAAACTCAACGATGGCTGCTGCTGTTGCTGAGGCAAAGTGCATTGGTCTGGCCTGGTCGGGTCGGGTCGGGTTCGCAACGGATCGGGTGTGGAGTGGTGCGTGTTTGGCTGGAAAAGGAACAATGGCAGGCGACGCACTCGAGCATGGAGTCAAAATGTTGAGCTGCAGTCGCCGCTGGGACCCCGTTTGGCCCCACTGCGCCATTTTAGACAAACGGAAGTCATAAAAGACGCGCATTTTCCTTGCCTTTTTCGTACTTTGTACTTTGGTACTTTAGCGTTTGTCCCCGCCTTCCTTTCGCTCTCGCTCTCTGTCGCTCTGTCGCTCTGTTAACAGTTCGCTTTTTGATGGCATCGCGCGGCAAAACGACAAGAACAACACCAATAACAATAACAATGCCACCATAATTTCTCTTTAAAAAGCAAAAGCCCACAACGGAAAGATGGTGATGACAAGAATAAGGATGAGAACAACAAGATGAAAATGAAAATGGGATGGAAAACGAGCTTAAGACTGAGTACTAGATAGATATAGATGCTGAATGCTCGAAGCCACAGAGAGAGAGAGTGAGAGAGAGAAAGAGAGAGAGAGAGCGAAAATGTGGAAAGGGAAAACGTCTGCGTTAGATTTTAATAACGCGCCGCAGATAATGCCGATAATTTAGATAAATTTATTTCGCGCCCCGCTTAATTGAGTGGGAGGAGGCAACAAGAAGATGTGACAAGATGACGAGGAAATTGCAATGCCACCAAACAGCTTAGCACAACTCAACTCAACTCAACTCAACTCGACTGAGTGGAAAAACTATTTATAGTATTTCCTCATAGTTTTACCGAGATGCTGCTTTATGGCACCGATGAAGCGACGACGTCGATCATTAATCAAAGACCCAAAGCCCTTTGAGAGATGATGTGGCAAGAACATGAGCACTGTGCCACACCAGCTCTCTCTCTCTCTCTCTCTCTCTTTCTGTGGGCGTGGCAACGGCTAATAAGCATTTAAGGCAGGCGGCAAAACTATGGCCACTACCCAGAAAATCTTCAAAGAAACAAGAGTAAGGCGTAGAATTTATGCTATAAATTGAGAAGAACTACACACAAAATAATAATACATATAGTAAGATATATAAACCAGCTGAAGCTAAAGTATTGTAATAAATTATCAAAATAACTTCATAGTTATTTGACTTAATTTACTTTAAAGCAGCGTTAAATATTTATAAGTTCATTTAAATCTTCATCCCCATTTAGGTTCAACAGTGAAGTTGAATATTGATTTATGAAATAATGTTCAATTATTTTGTTTTTAAAATTATAATCAATAAGATTTTCATTTTATTTTGTTTATGATGCCTGACTTAGAGGAAACTAAAGTATTAAATTACGACATTTGCTTTCTATATTAAATTGATAATTTTGTTGGCATATTTTGTAATTTAATGAACATCGCATTAAATTTCACTCACTTTTTTGTTACAGTTCATTTCAATCGAGTTATTGCCTAATACACTGCTTAATCTCTGTTTCGATGGAATTTTTTTGTTCTCTTGGTGGTAAACTATTAAAGCTCTTTCAATTCAGCTGCCACATGAATGAATGAATTACAGAATGACTAAATGATGTTCCTTCGCAGCAAAGGTGGCGTCTTTTGTTGTCTTGTGCGTTTTGTGTGCGATGTCGAAAACAATCCCAATTCACAATGCACATTCCAACTCACATTCTCAATTCGTTTCTCCATCTAAATGTCGTTTTTGTTGGTGCAGCTTGAGCTTGAGCTTGAGTTTCAGCTCAGCCATTGCTCACGAATAGAAATGGATAATGATGCGTTTGTGTATTGGGAGTTATCGCAACATTTCAAGCGTTTTTATTGAACCAACACACACACACACACACTGTGAATCTGTGCGTAGCTCTCTGAGGCTCTCTCTCTCTCTCTATCTACGCATTTTAGCACTTTCTTTTTGCCACTTATTATTTTTTGAAGTTAAGTTGAAGTTGCTTTTTCGTTTCTCTTCTTTTTTTTTCTCAGCCCGTTACACAAAAGCTCGTTGCTAACTGGAAACTTCAAACCCCGGAGCTGGCGTGTTTCCCTTGCAATTTTCCCTTTAAACTGTCAGTTTTGGCCGCGCCTTTGTGCGCTATGAAGTAGTATATGTATATGTATGTGTATGTGTGTATGTGTAGTGTTGGCCAACACACACACACACACACTTTAACAGCTTTCGCTGGGCGTCGTCCTTTTGTGCTCAAGTTTAAACGCAGCTGTCAAATCACAATAGTTGCTAAGAATTTCCATTAACTCATTTTCTTTCACTCATTTTCACACACAACTCTGTGTGTCAGTGTGTGTGTGTGTGTGTGTGTGTGTGTATTGATTGTGCTAAGTGTTTGGTTGCAGCTATAGAAAATGGGCCAAAAGCGGGCGGCAGCAGTTAGCAGTCAGTGTGGTCGAAACTTTGCCATTGTTATAACAAAATAATGGCGTTCATACACTCACTTAGTCGCACTCACACTCACACTCAGACTCGCTGTGTAACACTCACCCAGTGTGCCACTGAAGCATAAACAGTTTAAAAAGCCTCAAACTTGCCTTGCACTTGTCGCGTAATTCAATATGCACAAGTCCTCTTCACACTTTTCTTTTCTTTCTCGTTTGTTTTTTTTTTTTTTTTTACTTCTGCTGCTGCCTTTTGTTTCTTCGCATTGTCTGGGATGCCACGTCACACGTTTACTCTTCATCTCGTCTTTTCATTTTGTAACTCCTTCGGCCTGACTGCACTTAATGCTGCCACAAATGGGGGCATGCATCCTTCCATATCTACTGTAAAATGATAGCCTGGACACACACTCTTGGCCGAACAGAAGGCCAAAAGGCTTACAAATACGACGCCCCCAAAGTTCGACGTCAACTCTTTGCTCCCTTTTACTCAGGTCATACACAGTTGAATAACGTTGACCAAGCGATTTGACTTTTCGCAGGCATTCGCTTTTCTTTTTCGCTTTTCATTGTTCAGCATTCATTCATCTCACCTTTTGGGCAATCTGTAAATGGAAAAAAAATTAAAGTTATTAACTTGTTTGACACTTTGATTTCTTAGAAAAAAACAGTAATTAATTTTAATTATTAAATTATTTTATAAACTAAGTTGGTAATATTTTAGGTACTCGTCATTTATTAATTTTCAATTTACTTATATATATTTGAAGTATATATTTATATAATAATTTTATTTGCAAAATAAAACGATTTGCAGTTAATCAATTGATTTTATTTTTGGTGCATACTTTTACGGCCAGGTAAATAAAAAATAAACTTATTGAAGCAAAATGTTAAGCAATATGTTGCATACTTTTAGGGTCCGATATTAAATGTATAACGTAGCATACTTAGCGATAAGTTCTGAAACTAATAGTTGCGATAGAAAATAAAGTATATATCGATCATATCCTGCCGCATTTTCAACGCGTACATATTACTAAGATCGCAAGAGCCAACTTTATCGGCTAACTTTTAGAAAATATTGGGTCCTCTAAGAATCCTACACTTGTTATTTTTCAGTCTCAAGTCCAAAGGAAATTTTCCGAATTCGCAAAATACAGAATTATTCGAGATCGACAAGGACGACTGAAAAGCCCTTTAGAGAGTTAATAGGTTTCGAAAAAAACTCACCGTTTGACATGTGGTATATCAGGATACGCAAAGACATTCAAAAGTTATAACATATATTCTGAATTCAAAAAAAGTACTTTTATCTCAGCTCCTGTAAGGACTTTCGTCCTTTTCACTAAGCTTATTGGGTTTTATTTACTGTATTTTCCTTTGTGCCAAAGGATATTCCGATTAACCATATTTCTTTACCAACCCCTTGAAAAAATTTCAGGTGTAATTTTTTAAAAAATAATGATTATTATTGAATGCGAATCGAAAGTGTTGAATATCTTAATAACAAAAAATCATGTTCTTGTCAGATCCTTAAGGATTCGCCTGAAATATGACGAAGACGAAGACGAAACGAATCCCGGTGTTTTTTTTAAAGAACAGTTGTTTGCCAAATGTTTTTGAATTTTAGAAAATTTCGTGTTGAAAATTCTATTTTAATAATTGACTTGGTCAGCAAATTGTGCGAGTTTAATCAGCATTTCAGCAAATGCTTTGGCAACTTTGTGCGATAAGACACAAATTAAAGAGGATTAATTGTTGTATGGAAATGAAAAGAAATTTGAAAAAGAAAATAATACAAAAGTCTTGACATCGAACAGGGACAAAAATGTGTTCGCTAATTTCTTATTTTTTCTTAAATGCTTGCGAAAGAAAAGAAACCAATGAACACACATTTCTTTTGAAGTTCTACGAGTATTCTTTGCTCTTTATTAAATATATATACACATAATATACATATATATTGTTGTTTTTGTTGCGTTTTTTGTTAAGCTGAGCGTTAAAGCTGCGATCATATTTTTTGTTTTTTATTTGTGATGTTTTTTGTTGTTGTTTTTATTTCTTTGCAATTTTCGGTTGTGTGCACTTTCCTTTGCAATTTGGCTAACGAAATTTTGGACTGCGGCGAAATGCTTAAAAATTCGAAATTCAATCAATCCAACGCTTTGTGTGTGTTTGTTTTTGTTCCTGTTTCGTTTCGTTCCATTTTTTTTTTTTTTTTTTTTTTTTTTTTGTATTCTGTTTGTTTGTCTTTGGTCGGTATCTAGCGTTAGCTCAGTTGTTGCCTCTTTGTTTTTCAGTTGTTATTATTATTGTTGCTATTGTTGCTGTTGCTGTCGTTGTTGCACTGCAATTGTATCAGCAACGTTCTTTGTTAAACAAGAACCAAGTCAAATAAGAAACGCTGCTCCCCATCAATTCGACTATTCGAGACCCTTTCGTATAGGCGAAATAATAAAAGCTGATGCAAGACTCGACTAGTTTTGTTCTCCATTCGATGAACCTAATAAACTCGCTTTGTGCTGCTCAGCTAGAGGGTCTTAAAACAAAGAGACGAGCGGTTGGCTGCTGTGTGCGAGGCAAAGGCAAAGGTAAATACATTGAGCCAAAAGCCAAGGGCCGCTTAACCCGTAGCAAGAAAATTAAAAACAAGAAATAAAAAATAAAAAATACAACGAGCAACAGCAAAGAAAACAAAAAAAAGTGAAGAACAGGTACCGCAAAACGCCAAAGAGAGCAACAAAAGAACGTGGGGAGTACAACAAAAAAAATGTAATATATATTGTGTATAAAGTATACGAGTTCTTTCAAGAGAGAAAGAGGGAGAGAGAGAGAGAGAGAGAAGGCGCACAACATGCTGTTGGAGTGTATAGAAAAAGGCTACGGGTTTCTGCGCTCATCAGATCTAACGCCTTTGCAGTGCCGTGAGCTGTTTGCGTATTTCGCGTTTTGCGTTTCTCTGCTGTTTTCTGCTTTGCCGGCTTTTTGGCGCTTTGCGTGTTCAACACGGCGTATGAGCGACACGAGCACCAGAGCCACTGGACGTTGAACGTCGAGCTAAAGTGTAGAGCGTAGAGCGTTGGCAAAAATGTGCAAAACGTTAAAAGTGCGCTGCTGCACAAAACCAGTTGCCACAAACAAGGCGACGCGCAATTTGCATGCCACGAAACGCTCCCGAAACTCGCAGTGGGTGGGGGAAGGGGTAAACCGGAAGGTTAGTCGGATAAGCATGACAAAGGCAACGTGCAAATCCAGCAGTAAACCAAGGCAACGACTATGCGAGAAAGAGCGGGAGAGAGGGACAGAGCAGGGCAAAGGCAAAGCAGCTTGAAGGCAGCTAACCTAGAATGTGGTAATAATTCTTGTTACGCATTCGCCTCGCCCAGCCAATACTGCAGTCCCTCGCAGACACCTCGCAGCGCTTGTTAGTCGCCATTAGCGCTGCCAAAAAAAGTGCTTAAAAAAAGGGAAGAGGGAAAGCGAGAGAGAGATGGAGAGAGAGAACGAGCGAGCGCAAGTCGTGTGCAACGTAAAACCAAAGCAAACGACATGCAAAAATCAACAAGAACAACAACAACAACAGCAGAAGCAGAAGCAAAAGTAGAAGCAGAAGCAACTCAGCGGCAGAAGGAGCACAATAATAATGTGCAGCAGCCATGCTGAAGGCGCCCGCGCGTGCCAAGGATAACATGTTAATCCTTGTGAGATAATGAGCAGCAATATGCTTTGCATAAGCACATGCCATGGCACGGCACCAACAACAACATAAAAGCGGACAACGCTCCGCCTCCTCCTCCTCCTTCTCCTCCACAGACATAAAATGCAGCAGAGTCCAAACTGTGGCAAATTACAGATAAAATTATGCAATTTGCTCTCGCTGCAAATGAAAGAATTTAAATAATAGATTGTAAGTGACCCTAGAATACTCTGTGCATCAAATTGAATCGATAATTATCAATCGATAGATGAGGAAAGAAATGTAATTAATATTTATTTTATTTACTTAAGTTCTTTCGTTTAGTTGTAGTATTTTTAATTTAAGCAATAATTTGCATTAGAGAGAAATGCAAATAAATTAAAGTCATCAAAAAACAGTAACTTTTAGTTCCTTCCTTTTTCTCTTATATTCCACAAACTCTTGCTAAAACTATAAATACAAGTTTTCTAAAGCTATGTTATATAAACTTGCTATTAGCTTAGGAGGCAATATTTAACATAAAAAAAATCAACTCCAGGGTTTTCTTTACATAGTTAATAATGCGTATACAACCAAATAAAGATATTTTTATTTAAAAAGCTATAACTAAACTTGCATATACTTATGCATATGCATAATTTATACAAGTGAATGCAAAGCTTAACTATAGAATCTTCATTAACATTGTGAATTTATTTATGCATAACAGAAGAATAAACTAAAGCTTCAAATGTTGGTAATAACAATTAATTGAATAAAGTATTAAAATCTGATTTTTCTGCCATTTTTAATACTTTGCATTTTATTTTTAGACACAAAAACTGTTACCAAATTCCACATACATATAATTTTAGTGTCATTAACATTAAGAGAACATAAATTACTATTTAAAACAATACAAAAAAATGAATTGAATGAAGCAAATGCCTTCGATTTTTCCTGCTCCTAACTACTAAAAATGTTCTGCAGCAGCTGAGACTTATTCAACTTTGATTGCAACTGCAATCGCTCTATGGCATTGTAGTTAGCTGTAGTCTCTCATATCAGAGTATTAATTCGATATCGAATGAAATTAGTTCAAACTGTCAATAATTCGAAATCAGTTGTTGTTTGTTTGGCTTCGGCTTTTTTTCGTAACCTAATTCAGCTTCATCTCTCTTTCACTTTCTCCTCTCTCTCCGTTCTCTACCTCTCTTTCTCTGTCTGCCTCTGTTGGGTTTTCAATCGTTTTGATAAGCTTTGTTCTGTTCTTTTCCAGCTGCTGCCAAAATTGTACACACATTTTCTTAAGCCTGCTGCGTGTGAATTCTGTTACTGCTACTTTTGTTGTTGTTGTTGCTGTTGTTGATGTTTCTCTGGTTCTTCTTCTTCTTCTTGTTGCCACTGATATGCTCTTAGTGTGCGTGTGCGTGTGTCGAACGAGATGTTGGCCAAGTTCTCAGCTGCTGTCGCTGCTTGTAAGTCCTGGCTTAGCGTTTGGCAAGTCACATGCGAGCCTTCGAGCCTTCGAGTTTGACGCAAGCAGCAAGGCTTAAGAATTGAAGCCAAATTCAATTGCAACTCTCCGTTGCTGTATCTCTCTCTTTCTCTCTGTTTCTCAGTTGTTTTGTATTTTTCGGAATTTCGCTTTCGCACAGAAGGAATACTAACAAGAACACTGAGACAGAACGAGGAATAGGTGAAGAGAGAGGCATGGAATTAAATCGAGATTATGCAAATCAAAAGCGGCCTTGTGGGTTGTTGCATCCATCCATTGCTTGTTTGTCAGCGACACAACTGTGAATATGCCACAACATACTCACACACATACACATACATACTTAGGCACACACACACACACACACACACACACATAGCTCTTCTAACTACACTTTCGCTGCATCAACATTAACTTCAACTCATGCATATGCATATGTGAGTGTGCTGCTGTATGAGTGTGTGTGAGTGTGTGCTAGTGTGTGTGTGTGTGTATTTGTTTATGCCCCATGCCCGCCATCTTGTTTGATCAAACTCGAACACAAACACGCAGCATTGCATCACAGCCGAGCGCAATGCGGCGGTGTCGCTGTATATTTATGAGCTATCTATGAAACTGCTTGCAGCATGCCACACCCACCGCACTGCCTCAGCCATCACTCGCTCCCTGCTGCATCGCGTAACTTTGACCCGCTGCTGCTTTCAGCTTTCAGTGAAACTCGAATTAACCGCATCTGCCAATGTTACGCCACTTGAACCAAGTGTGTGTGAGTGAGAGTGTGTGTGCAAGTGTGTGTGTGTGTGTTGATGCCTCATATGTTGCCACTGCTGTAGCTGCTGCTGCTGCTGCGCTGCATATGCATGAATTTGTTCGGTTTGTTCATGTATTTATGCAGGACCTTGCAATGCATGCATTTCGATTTACATTTTAGCTGAGCAAATTTATGCGCAATTCTAATGCAACTTTATTGAATTTGATTAGTGATGGATCAAAGCTGCACTTTGGCAGCAACAGCAGCAGCCACAGCCACAGCAGCAGCAGCAGCAACACGAAGGTCATTCATAATGAAAGTGACGAGCGAGTCAAAGTTGAACATTCAATAAACTGACAAACTAACAAACTAACAAACTGACAATTTGACAGGTCGACAGCAACGAGAGAAGCCAACAAGTTTTGCTTTCTCCATATTTGGATCAAAGGCGCAGCGCTCAAGCAGCAATCACAAACAGAGACACAGAGCTCACTTTCTTCTGACATGTACAACGAAGTGCAAAACCGCCGAGAACACACATCTGTCAATTGTTAGCCACTGTGATTATGCACAACGATGCGTATACGCAATGCACACGCAAATTCACACACACACACATAAGATTTTGAATTGCGTTGGGCAATTGCATCACTCATAATCATATTAAATTCTCCACTACGATTGCGTGATAAAAGTCCACAGCGAAAATAAAGGCGTAATCATTAATTATTCATTTACGAGTGCTACCTTAAGAATGTGCTCATAATAGCAAGAGAGAGCGAGAATGTGAGCGAGAGCAATTCAACGTAAGAATATTACGCATACGACCTGGGGCACAACGGGCAATAGCTGTCAAAATATTCAACATTAGCATGCATGAAAAATGAAGAAATTCGCAATGTTGCCAAATTAGGTAGGAGAGAGACGCCACCGACGCCAGCCAGGACTCAGAAGCTCCAGCCATACAATAAGTTTTGTCAAACATTGTCCCACACACACACACACACACACACACACACACACGGAGTCGCTGGCTTACACATGTTTATGCTTGCATTTTTTTTGCGTTGCGTTGCCATATAATAAAGCATATAAAGCATATAATGGGGCGCGTGTGCCACAGACACGCATACACACTTCACTTACACTCTCTCGCACACACACACACACACACGCACCGAAGCAAGTGTTTGACGTTGGTGTGTCAGAGTTGGAAGACAGGGGAAGAGAAAGAGGAAGGCGACGCCACATACACTCAGCGTCACTTGCAACTACTTGAACAAACACAGTGTTTATTTGGCTGCCTCTGCTGTGAGTTAACTTTGCGCGCTAAAAATGAACTTGCCAAACACGTAACGAAGGTCACACACAACAAAACAGAGCAACACACACACACACACACACACACACATACACACACTCAGGGACACACACATCAGACAAGCAGCATACTTGAGCACACCATTAGAGCATACTAACAGCAACAGCAACAGCAGTAGCGAAAACAACAACAACAACAACATAGCTCAGCACACATAACAAAAAACAGAACGAAGAAAACAAACTTGAGGCAAGAACGTCGAATGTAAAAGACTCTTACAAACAGTGAAACCAAAAAACAACTCAATAAAGAATGAGACATAAATGGAATTACCATTAATATTTATTTAATTTTTAAACTGAAATTAAATAACAAAATATATAAACTATTTGACTTAAGCAGTGTTTCAAAATATTTTTAAAAGTCCGAATCCGATTCGTGTTTTTATTTATTTCATTTTAAAAAATTTATAGAAAAATAGATATTGACTATAAATCTAGGTTAATTCGAAGATTTATTCATTTCCCTAATGAAATAAATTAAATAAAATGATATATTCACTATTTGATGTTAATTATGTATTTGCATTGCGAATTGTATAAAGTTTGAAAAAAAATTGTAAACACAAATTTATGCAAAATATTAATGTTGTTCCAGGGCTAAAATTATTTTTGAAGACAAAAATTATTTTAATCATATTTTATTACTATTTTTATATACATAATTAATTTAGCTTGCAGCTAAATTTTTATTTAATCCATTTTACCATATCAGGCATCTTAAACTAGCTTCATAGTTAAGCAAAAATTGTTAAGCAATTTTCTATTTATGTTGATAATTATTTAATTATTTTTCCAATACCGATATAGTATGATAACATAGGTTTATTGGTTCAATTTTGCAACCAAGTTATATGTGGGCTCTCAATAATGAGTTACACAACTGTAAATGTAATATCTATTATATTAATGCATATTTTTATTATTTTAAACCGTTTTTCTATAGCCAAATTATTTGATTACTCTCAAAGTAATCTTCGCTGAATAATAAACTACAATACTGTACATAAAATTCATATTTTAAATAGTCTAACAGCTTTTCTTAATAACGCATTTCAAGTCTTAAGAGCACTGTGATCAAGTTGTGAAAGTTTTACAGCTGAAAGACGTACTCTATAATACCCTTTGCGAGCATACATCTCACTCAGCACGAAAGAAGAAAGTCAGCGTCGTGTGGAATGAAGAAAACCTGTGACACCCTCTCGAAAAGAGTCAAAGTGACTGCAGACGTTGTCTTTAAAACTCGGCAACTCTCACACTGCGTTAGTTTGACGGCTCTTTGGGCTGGGCTTGGCTGGTCTGGGCTATGTTATAGTATTAGTGTCAGTTTTAAGTTGACTCTTCATCTCTCTCATGAACTCTTGGCAATATGTATGCAAAGAAATGCCAAGCGAGAAGAAAAAAATTGAAAAGCAAACAGCAATAGCAACACAACAAAACATCATGTGCCAAGTCAAACAATATGAAAATAGCAAAGAACAGACATGTAGAAAACGAAATGAAAATAAAAAGAAAACTATAAAGGAATGGCAAATACTAGTCGTAGTCGTAGTTCTTGCAAAAAAATATGAAGAACTCAGAGAGTCAAACGGAAGAAGATGAAAAAAAAAAAAACGGAACAAGCTATGCAAAACTGCTTTATTCAGTTGATGCCCGGCATCAATAAATTGATGATTTAGCTGTTGGCACAGTGAGCAATCGGAGTGAACATCCAGATCAGATTTTGTCACTTATCTTATATTTGATATTGAAGAGCGACGAACGCATTAAATATTTATTATGAGCTCAGCAAGATACTCTCTATATTCATTATTATTATTTGTGTATTCATAAAGGTTGCCGTGGCCAAATGAATTGATTACTTTAAGAACTTTCACTAACTTACACATTCATTTGCCAATCTGATTATGCGGCCAAAACTTTCGACACTCACTGTTCGTGTGCGTGAGTGTATGTGTGTGTGTTTGTGTGTGTGTGTGTATGTGGCCCGGATTCAATTCAATGTTTGCATTTTATACACATATGAATTGGAAGTGTTTGCATGATTTTCCATCCTACTTCGATTTGCTGTTGCTATTTGGGTTTTTATACCCGCTACCCATTGGTTAGAAGAGATTTATAACTTTGTGTTGCGTTTTTTAGTACAGACAATGAATGATTTAGATGATACATTGATGATTCCTGATTTGTTTCCGATCGAATTAATGTTGTCGAAGGTATTTAAGAAATACTCTTAGATGACAAAAAACGCCTACTGCAATCGTGTCTTAGCTGTTTTGGCTGACAATTTGGTATATTTTGAATGTAGCACTTGATAGTCTGGTATATTTTGTGCTCTATAAAATATTTCGTACTCAATGGTATATTTTGCACTCTATGGTACATTTTGTACTTATTGGTAGATTTGTAATGTAGTACTGTAATGTAGTTCAAAATATACCAAATTGTCTAGAACTATATTCAATTTATACCATAGAATACAAAATGAACCATATTGACATTTTGTGTCTTAGCTGTTTTGGCTAACAATTTGGTATATTTTGAATGTAGCACAGGATTGACTGGTATATATTCTGGAACTATATTCAATATATACCATAGAATACAAAATGAACATTATTGACATTTTGGATTCTATGATATATATTGAATATACCATAGTTCTGGACAATCTGGTATATTTTGAACTCTTTGTAGCCTATGGTATATTATAAATGTAGTAACATATCGGTATACAAGGAAAGTATTCGGTATATTTTTAGCATTTTTGTGGTAAAATTTAAGAAATATGCAGCACTGTTTTGCTTATACCCGCTATCCGATATCTCACAGTCGAGCACACTTGACAGTAGCTTTCTTTCTTGTTCTTTATTGAAGTTGTAATATGCGATGCGAGTTCTTTGGCGCTACACACAAATGCCATTGAGTGCGCGTGTGTGTGAACATGAGTGTGACTGACAATGTAAATGTATATAGTATAGTACAATATATATGTATATTTGTGTATGTATGTCTGCTGAGTCAGCCAAAGGCAATGGCAATGTCCGAAGGCTGTCTCGCTGCCTTTATCCGTTTCTCTGTCTTTCTGTCTTTCCGTCTCTCAGTCAGTCAGTCTGTCTGTCTGTCTGTCTGTCTGTCTGTCTGTCTGTCTGTCTGTCTACATCTCCTTTTTGTTTATCAAACGATGCTGTTCATATTGCTTGGTACAAGTTAAAAATTCCAATTTTATTTGGCATTCGGATGCGTGCCCTGTGCGTTGTGCCTTGTGTGTTGCTCTGGGTCTCACTTGGCATCCTTGAATCCTTGCCTCGTTGCGTATCGATGCTTAGTTAGGCATTTACTGCACGTCTTCATTCTTAAATTTCAAAGGCTCTAAACTTGAGCTTAAGCGAAATGAAATGAAAATCTATTTGTGCCAATGAACCTACACAGTAGAACAACAACAACAACGACAACAACAACAACAATGAAGCTCGGCTGCTGCTGCTGTTGCTGCTGCTGCTGCTGCTGTTGCCACCCGTGGCTAACACCCTCAACCAATTTGACCAGCAATCACGCGCATTGCGGCACGTTTAACCTCCATTTTGTAGCCCCAGACAGACAGGCAGAGTGTCAGACAGCGAGACTGCCTCGCGGTCGTTGGCGTTCGGTTTCTGCTTGCCACCGATTGTCACCTGTGCGTCGCTGCACGCGTCACCAGCTAAACACAGCCACCTCGGCCCCGCCCCGAAGTCCCTCGACAACCATTGTGTGGCAATGTCCCAACGTTTGCTAAACTGTTGCTTCCACAAATAGTTTGCATAGCGGCGCGCGAAACCGAAGCTCTAGCTGAACCTGAAGCCTGCGCTGCTTGGCCAGGTGCAAATGAATGCCTAGATTTATGCGTAATAAATTTCAATCTGTTGCCAACAAGACGCAGATTAGATGCTGCCGCAGTGGCAGCCAACAGCCAACAGCCAACAGCCGCCGTCGCAGTGGGTCTTGTGGTAAAATCCGGCTGCTTGGCATGCGGTCGGTTTGGGGTTTCGACTTGGGACTCTATACTGAGACTGTCGACTGGAAACTGGAGTAACTGTTGGTTGGGCACTGGGCTGAACTGGTCTGGGTTGAGTTGAGAGCGAGACCCTTGCGTGATAAATTGCAAGACAGCTGCTGCTGCTGCTGCTGCTGCTGCTGCTGCTGCTCCACTGACCAACACGATGAAGTGGCAAAAGAGATGAGACCAGAGGCAGCAAGCACTCAACATTTAGCATAAAAAACAAAGCAGAAAAAAATATAGAATGGAATGGAATAGAATACCAACTGTTAAGGAAGCGCGCGTTTAATGAAGTCGAATATGCAAATTGTTTGTTTGTGCGTGTGACTTGGGTGTGGCAAAGGCACAAAGGGAAAGTAGATTGAAGAGCGGAGGGACGGGAACAAGCTGCTGCCAGCGTGCCAGAGCTTGCCTCATTGTCGTCATCTTCGTCCTTGCGGTCAGTGTTGTTTTTTTTTTCTTTTTACGTTTTTTTGGCAGAGTGGGAAAATGTCTTGTTAAATGAGTTGTAAAAATGCCTGATGGCTACTTCTAGTTACTTAGTTAGTGGCATCCATTGCCTTGTCACCATCATCGATTGAGTGAGTGACTGACTGACTACACACTTTCCCCCTCCTCTCTCTCTCTCTCTCTCACTGACTGGTGAGTCTTACTTTCATTGGCAATCATTAGCGCTGGCTGTGAGTATCCTCCTGTTCGATGCGCACCGAAGTCACATTTGGACCCAAAACATTTGCAGCTGTCGCAACATTTCGTCGCACTCGCAGTTGCAGTTGCAGTTGCAGTTGCAGTCGCAGTTGCCATTTCACTTTGAAAATTGCCATTTCCGTTCAATTTCGCTTGCAAATTAGAATTCCAGTGATACGCTGCTCTGCTCCCGCCATGCATATAAAATGAATGCACCATACACACACACACACACACACACACACATACGCTAGCACTTTTATTCACATATGCGCACTCACACACTCGCATACACTCTTCGAGTTTTGTGGGCGCTATTTTGACATTTGCTCGCATTTGTTTTTCTCTCTTTAAACGGTTGCACTTTTCTCACTGCATATAAAAAGCATGAAAAGGCAAAGATACCGAGCACTATGGCAAAGTGGGGATAGAGGATATTCAGGTAATTGGTACAAAAGATGAACAAATTTTAATGCAAGACCATTTGTTCTTTAGTGTTTATCTTTACGATTCATTTTCCTATGAGACTCCTTTCTTATGAGCTCAAAATAATAAGAATATAATATTATAAATTAAATATATAAACAGCTCTACAATTTTCTATTTAATTTATATTAATAATTTAATTTTAATAATTTAATTGTGTAACATTTCCTATTTTAAACAGAACTGATGCAAAATATAACAAAATGAAATGACCTTTCAGCTCTAATGTATTCTATAATATTGTGTATTATCTTTAATTTATTTCTTTCTAAAATTAATAAAATACAAATATTATAGATACAACAAGAAGTGTTTTATATATATTTTAAATTATTTTGAAAAGAATTAAGAAATAAAACATACTTTGAACACAATATGAAGTAAAATTGCTTATTAAAAATAAACAAATTTATTACTCAACATTCTACAGGGTATTTATCAATCAGTTTACACATCGCCAACTCCAAACTTGTGTCTTTTTCCATAAAAACTTTGCAATTTTTGCTAGTTTTTTTTTATTATTTTTGTTTGGCCAGGCTAAAATTACATTCCAAAATGTCGACGATGGCGTCTGGCCTCAGTCCGAAGGCGGTGGAGGAGGAGAAGGGGATGTGAGAGTTTTGCTCTGAGGTCTGTTTGCTGGTTTCTGGTTGTGCTTATTTAGAGTCGTTTATGTGCTCAGAAATAAATACATATGTATGTAATTTCAAGATTTTCACTCAGCGAAGAGAGAGAAAAAGTTGCCCCGTTGACTGGCCTTAAATTGAGATTAGATTGTGTTATCCGAAGTTATAACTCGTTATGTAGCGTCACACAATTACAATTGATTTCTTGTGCAAAACGTTCTCAAATATTTTCGTCTTACGCCAACGTGGCCTAAATTATTCATTCCTTTGGCCCTCGCCAACCCATATTGAACAGCAATTCAGCATTCAAGATTCACCCACTGCTGCTGCTGATGCTGCTGCCATCGCCTTGTTCAAAATGTTTGAGATGCGAATTGAACTTCGTCGCGCAATCTTTTCATTCATTCATGTTGGCCTCGGAGAAACTTTGTAATAGAAATTCACATGGTTCGTTTACAATTCAGATGGCTGTAAACAACGCCAGCGGGCAATAAGCCCACAGATGCGCTATTCGATTATCTCAAGCGAATGAATTGTCTTATTCGATTTGGCAGACAAGCAAACTTGTCAGAAGCTCTCTACACACATACATAATATATACACATATATATATATATATATATATAATATATGTATATATAGAAGAGAGTGCCAGTATATATTACAATTGAGCAGGAAGCTAACGATTCACTGACGTCGATAGTTATTTGCATGAGTTGATTGCAAAACCTTGAGACTTGCCAAGACATATGGCGCACCAACAATATTATGTAAATGCGATTTAAACACTAACTCAAATTTAAAGTATTAAACCAACATCCAAATTGGAAAGTGAAATTTGTATTGCATAAGAGAATAGTATTTCAAAGATGAGAATAGAATCAACAAGCTAGGTCATCAGTAACTCATGTTACCAGTAAAAAGAAGTGAAGAACATTTAAATTGTAATTTCAAAATGTCTTGCCTTCTTAATATTCTTATTCTTAAGATTTATATAATATATTTCAGTAGCTAATGTCAATGATTATTCCTTTTAGACAGTCAAAACAGTCAATTATTTAAATTCCAAATTGCGATTAACATTTTATTGTAATTATAAATATTACTTAAAATTGATTTTTGTTGTTTTATTCAAAATAAACAACGACTTATTGGCTTCAGTTGCATTTGTGTCATTGACTCGATGGGGAGCCCTACCCATCTGTGTGATTCATTAAGGATGTGAAATGGTCGACGGTAAATGGTTAATTGCAATCGCGTGCGCATCTAATGGGAAGCAGAAGGCGAAATAATGACAATGTCTGCAACGTCGGATGTCTAATGTCTGGACAAGTTTCAGCGGCAACCTATTTATGACTTGGCTATTTTAGGCATCGCTGCCAGACGAGACATGTGTGTGTGTGCGTGTGTGGTTACACCCCTTTGAAGAGCGAGCTGCAGTTGGCCGAAGCTAATGCGAAAAATAATGGCTAAAAAGTCGCAGAGCGATGATATTTCTGTAACAGCCACGAATGCATTGATTAAAGTCATTAAACTGATGGCCGATTATAAACATGGCCCAGACACGTGATCGGACAGTTTTTCCCTCCCCGGGCAATCAGTGAAAATTTGATATTTCATAATAATGTGAGTAACAAGAGAAAGAGAGAGAGAGAAAGAGGGAGGGAGAGAAGCGTCACCTGCTCTGTGTGTGAGAATGAGTTTCGGCCATAAATCAAAGCACTGTGACATAATGTCGATATTAGGGACACATCTGCCAATGAAATCAGCAAAGCGAGAGAGGGCACAACACAAAAAAAAAAAAAAACAGCAGCAAACGAAATGCGAAACAAACTTTCAATGGCAATCGTAATATCGTAATTTAGGCTAAGCGAGTCAAGGTGACTTTTTAATGAATAAATGAATGCCAAAAACCAATGGCAGGGCATTAAATATGAAAATTTGCGCAATTATTGAGTGAATGAATGCGTGAATGCAAATCAAATGCCAGTTGTGAATTATGATTACACAATTCGCTCCATCATGCATACTATATATAGTATGATCCAAGTGCTCAACTGGCCAATATTCAAGCCTCCCTTTTTGAATTCAACTATTGCTACTTGGCTCCGTCTTCATTCATCTTCATTGACAGCTGCGCAAAATGCGAAAATTTTTATTTCTGTTCCTTACTCAAGCTGCCACCGCTTTTTGCTTTCATTTTGTTTTTTTTTGCATTTTCTTTTTATCATAATTTTGCAAACTGCATAAAATATACTTTACACATAATTTCAATGTCAAATTAGTTTGCTTAAGTGCAAAAGGGCGCCCCACAAGAAAAACCCAAGCTGCTTGCGCAAATATTTCTTTTTATTTCTTTCATCGACGTTTGTTTTTTTTTCTGCTTTATTCTGTGTTATTTTCCGCTTGAGGCTTGAAAACTTCAATTTGCATAATAAATGAAAATGCATTGAAAAGTGGCAACGACAGCTGCTGCATTAAGTGCAAAAGCAGCGACACAAACAAATAAAACAATCGGGGCCGAGGGCCGACACCGACAGCGACAGTCGAGAGAGAGGGCAAAACTGAGAAAATGCCGAGAGCATCGAACGTGCAAGGCTTCAAAAATCGCTTCCGCATTTGAGAGCGAACGAGAAGGAAGAAGCGGAAAGAATGCAAAGATGGAGAGCGTATAAAAGAAAGTGGAATTGGAAGGGGGCACAACTAATAGTCGACACATTTGAGCCACTTAGATTTACACTCTGTCATTTGCCGAGGCGCCGACAAGGCGCAAAAACTTAGCATACTTATGAGGGCCTACAGGCTAGCAAAGCAAAGAGCCAAGGAAGAGGGAGAAAGACAGGGCAAGAGAGAGAGACATAGAGAGGGAGAGAGTAAGCAAATGTGTGTGCAAAAGCAAAACGAGCAGTTAGGCGACAAACTTATTGGAAAATGGTTGTGGAAAAGCACTTGATATGCCACACACTTGAAGCCTTTTTGCTGTTCAGCCAGGAAGCTTGCTTGAAGCTCGACTGTCTGCTCGTCTATCTGCCAATCTGTATGTCTGTATGTCCTGCCTAACAGTCTGCCTGTCTCTCTGTCTTTCTGTCCGTCTGTCTGACTGGTTGAGTTCAGTTGGTCGATTGGTCGGATAGCTTGTGCTTGGGCTTTAAATGCTTGAGTTGTGTTGTTCATTTTCATTTGCGAAAATTATGCAAGGAATCTTGTGCTCGTCGACCACTTTTAGAAGTGTGAAAGCCACAACTCACTTTGCAATATAAGAACAAATGAAAACACCAGTGCTGCTGTTGCTGCTGCTTCTACTATTGCAATTTGCAATTGCAACTGCAACTGCATTTTTGCGGCGTCAATGGCATCGACTGCCAGTTGACACACATATTTGCCAAGCCTGGGGCAACGACACGTTGTGCTCGCTCTCTATCTGTTACTCTCTCTCTCTCTCTCTCTCTCTCTCTCTCTCTCTCTCTCTCTCTCTCTATCTTCCTCTTGCTTCCTGTTAACGTCAGAAATGAGGCGTCGTCGTCATCGTCATCAACGTGACATTTTAGCGTTTTGTGCCGGAAATGTTTGCATCGATACATAAGCATCGATAGTCATGCTATATATGTATATATTCGTACTCGTTTGTAATCACAGCTTCAAACTGTTTGACTTGCGCCATAGGCCTGGCCTTTCTGCAATTTAATCATTCTGATGCACATCCATTGTATCGCCCGCTAACAACTTCAACTGAATTGATATGCTATCCTCTCTCCCTCCTCTCTCCCTCCTCTCTCCCTCCTCTCTCCCTCCTCTCTCCCTCCTCTCTCCCTCCTCTCTCCCTCCTCTCTCCCTCCTCTCTCTCTCTCTCACTGGCGTTTTCTGTGAACTGCATTTAGTTAATTTGCACAGCAAATTTCATTTAGTTGCATATAATCTAAGAAAGTGCTTCTCGATGCAGCATAATGCAGTCACAGAGGTTACTCTCTGAATGCGTTCCACTCTCGAATTGCATTCTCGTGCATTCATTCATTCAGTCAGCCTGAGTGAAATGGTTCACCGAACTCTCAACGTATCTAGTTCAGCAAATATCATTTTGTAGCAGGATTAAACCTTTTACCAATCAATGCGTAATTCGTTGCAAAAATAAACTTGATTTCAAATTGCTAGAAAAGATTATACTATGTGCGCACATACGACAACTGGGTGAGCAAAACAAAAAACAAAAAACAAAGCAAAGTCTTCTTTGTGTGTTTGCTTTACATTATTCGAGTATATTTATTTCAGATTACACGCTTCACACTGCACTTGCTTGACATCGAAATTGAATTCGCAAAGAAAATGCAATTTTTGTAAGATTTCTATTTAACATTTCGCAAGCTGCTTTTTGTTTTGATTTGCTTGTGCGTAAAAATGTGCATACATTTATTTTACACTTTTAATCCTTCAAATTTAAAAGCAGGTAATGCAATTCTGTAAAATGAAATTAAAAACAAATTCAATTTTTGTGCTTCCACCTTCCATAGGATAGAAGGGTATTATATGCGTGTAACGGGCAGAAGGAGGCATCGTTTTAAATGTTATTAAGGAAATACTTTTGTGTGGCAAAAAACACCTACTGCAATAGGGTCTTAGCTGCATTGGCTGACAATCTGGTATATTTTGACCTATATATTAAATACATACATGAGTGCAGCACTATTGCAATACACCAAATACAGTCTTCGGTATATTTTTGTATTTTTGTGGCATATTAATTTGGTATATAATTTTAATAATTTTGAAAATATAGCTGAATAGTGCGGTATTGTTTTTAAAATACACCGAATTAGCATACCATAAAAATACTGAAAATATACCGAATGTTTAGTGTTGGTATATTTATATAGTACTACAATCAAATCATACCATATAGTAATAAACATACGTAATTGTCAAATACCACAAAAATACTATAATTTACTGAAGATTTGATATATTAATATACTATTACATTCCAAATATCCCATAGAATACTAAATATACATAAAGAAAAAGCATACAAGGTATCTCACTGCTTTCCTACATGTTTGTAGTATAAATCTATTAATATTTCTTTTGAACACTTGACCACATAATAATATTGTGAGCATAATCCGTCTTTGTGTTTTATTTTCACTCTTTGTGTTTGAGTTGAGCTGAAGAGATTTTCTTTGATTCTTACAAATTCGTTTGAAGCCACAAAATGTTTTGGTGTTGTCTCTTTTTTGGCTTGCCTCTAAATGCGGCTAAAGTCGGTTTAATGCAGCAAACAATAATCATGAACGTAAATTAATAATTAATTGAGCCCAAAATTATGACCAACAATAATAATGCGTGTCTAACAAAAACAAATTGTGCTGTTGCTGTTGCTGATGCGCTGTTTTGTATTTACAAATGTCGCATAAATCGTCCGTCAATTATATGGCATTATCGTTCGTGTTCGTTCATGACTGCCATATATAATGAATATTTTATATAAGACCACTTATACATAGGCAGAAGCGGTCAGAAGGAAGGAGGATGAGGAGGAGGAGGAGGAGGAGGAGGAGAAGGAGTGAAATGTGGCATGACATATAACTTGAACAATTGTTGTTGCTTTGCTTGTTGCACTTGCGCATATTATAATTGCGCTGTTTCCAACATAATTTCACCACAAATCGCTGCACCAAACACCGCCCCTCTTCCCCTCTTCACTTCCCACCACACCGATGGGGAAGGGAAGCACAAATGAGCAAACATATTGCCTACTTTTTGGGGTCATTTCAGCGTTGATTAGCAACTGTGACAAAATACGCATACGACCCGTTGTCCCCACTCGTCACCCCCCCCTTGGTTGCTATCTCGCCCCGTCGCGTCCATGACCACGTATAATTGTTTTAGGCATTCGCGTCGCAGTTTGATAGCAAATAATAGACATGTTGTTTATTTTGCTGTGTTTTGTGCACTTTTTTTTCCTGCGTCTGCGGCTGTTATTGTTGTTGTTACTGCTGTTGTTATTGCTGTTGCTTTTGTTATTATATTCTATATTCATATTGTTGCATTGTTTGCTTTCGAACTGTTATCTCCTAATTATTTACAGCTAGCCACATTTACGTCTTGCCCCCAGGGGAGCAACAATCATGCACAGTTTGTGATGCTTCCCACACATACACGAAGTGCGCTTTAAATTTGTTTAAATTACTAACAAAAGTTCGCAATGGAAGCTAAATTGGTTAAGTTATCAATTGCATTAAGTTAACGGTGCGTCTATACTTTATTTTTTTCCAACAATCCACAAAAACAGAAATCAGAAACAAAAATAAATCTCATAACTTGAAGTAATTCACTTGGATCACAACAAAAAATAAATAAAATAGCTTCTATTTAAAAATTGATAACAAATTGATAGCGAAGAAGATTTTCCTATGAAAAAGCTCAAATAAAGTGATTGAAACTCTTTAATAATTAACTTACATTAACTCAGTAAAAATAAAATAAACATAAATTTCTACAAGACTCTTGAGCATTTTAAAATGTAATGTGTATTTTCACCAGATTATAAAAACACCAAAAGTTAATGAACTCATTTCAACATTCTATTAGGCGTGTAAACATTTAAAAATTGAATTGGGTTATTTACCAATTTATTAAAAATTAAATGAACTTTTTATTTTTTGGTGGTCCGATTCAGTTGTCGGCCAACTAGTCGCTCATTCAAGGGCTCTATATATATTTGGCAATAAAATAGAAATCATGCATGCGAATGAACGCTGATATGCGTATGTTTCAGAAGGCAACTCATGTGTAAGTTTGATAAAATTGCATTTAATTTAGAGAGTATCGCTTTGTCCTTCTCTCACTCTCAATGTATACGAGTGTGTGTGTGTGTGTGTGTAAAGCCTGATTGCGCGTAATTACAGTGCAATACAATTATGATATAATAGAGATAACCGTGCTCTGGGGGAGATAGAGTGGAATTCATTCAATTTGATTATAAAACACTTGTAAAAACGCGTATAAAATGAGTTGGTTAGTCGGTTCGCTGCACTCGATGCCAATTTAATAAAATCCAGCAACAACAAACATAAATCCCACCTACACACATTTAGTTGGTAATTATGAACTACGCACACATCCGTTTCCGGTCAAATATGAATATGAACTGTAGCTCTACTGAATTCGTTTTCCAATTGCCAATTGCCAACTGCCGACTGTCGACTGTCGACTATCGACTGCCAAACTATTTGAAAGCACTCGACGGAAATATGAAATGCAAATTTGCTTACTGCGACAATGGGCGGCAAATGTTTTAGTGGGCGTGACGCCGACATACGACTGCTGTTTGGTTAACATACTTATGATAGAAGTTAGCTAGTTTAAATAAAGAAAAACAAAACGTGTTGCAAGTATGAAGAATTATAAAACTGTAGCACCTTCTTTAAATTATTTCAAATAAAATTTATTTTTATGGAATTAAATTTAAGAACGGAGCGGAATTAAAAATACGATTTGATTCTAATTTATTAAAATAATGCATTTGAGAAACAAACTAAGCACAGACAATATCTAATATTCTTTCAATGTTTTTTTTTTATATATTTTTAGCGCTTTCGGATAGCGAAGAAATAAAATTTTGAATATCAAAAGAAGACAGCTAAATCGCAGAGAAAACAATATTTATTATATACGCAGCAATCAAATATAATTTTGCACTTGTGAAATTCATAATTAAGATTTATGGTATCCACTAACTGCCTTTTGAGTGCCTTTCAATAAACAGAAATATTGAGCCCATTTTAGTTAGAAAAAAGGAGCAAAAGTTTAATATTATATATCATTCCAAATTATTTCATTCTGCCATAAATAGAATGTAAGAATAAAATATATTAAAAATGTAAAATTTATCAAAGTGCTGTTAACATGAATTTTTGGTGGAAAATAAAAATAAAATTAAAATGTAATCATCAATGTCAGCATTATATCAAATATATTCTTATATGTAAATAATCAAATTTCAAAGCTGCATTTATATGAATTCTAAATTATAAACTTAATTAAAATAAATTTATATTCTTTTCTGTAAATCAAATTTAATAAAATACAATTATGATTTTATATAAATTATAATTCGAACTGAATTTTAAATTCATTTATAGAAACAGTAAAGTTAAAGCTAAAAATAAAAAGTAAAAACCCAATTATCATGGCACATATATACATATATATTCCAAACATCTGCTGTCGACTCATTAAATACAATTTAACACAAAAATATTATGATGACAGATTTATGACAATGTCGCAGTCGCAACCACTGTGCAGAAATCCTCGAAAACCAGGAGAGGATTATGCGGAAGCAGAGTTAAACAACAAGCTACTCCGACCTGAAATTAAGTAGGTGACTTGGGGAACATCGCTGATTAGTGCATTTGATGTATGCCACACACACACACGCGCAATGTGTGTGTGAGTGTGTATGTGTGTGTGTGTGTGTCCCTTTGCGAATGATAAAAACTGTTTCTGCTTTTCTAAGGTTGCCAGTTTTGTCGGGTTGCGGGTTATGTCTGCTGTTGCTGTTGCTGTCTGTCACTTGGGCTTGTTTTCGGGGCGTGTGTGTTTCCTTTGTTTCGTTCCGTTTTATTGTATTATTTTAAGCCCCACAAAGAGCTCATTAATTTGCAGAAAACACAGCGCAACACGAGCACAACACAAGACTTCCGAATATGTGGAGCAACATTTTAGGTATCTCTCTCTGTGTGTGCCTACTATCTAAGGGGACGCATCTGTTTTCTGGCCTCACAAAAAAAACAGGTTGCATGAAATGCGTTTTATGCTCGCCGTTTGATGAACAGCTGTCACACATCCAAAAAGGTTGATTAAGCTAACACTAAGTTTCTAACATCTTATCTACATATATGATCTCCATTTGCTTTGATCTGTGATAAGCTGACATTATCATTTCGTCCCCTTTTTTCTTCGTCGCTGATCTCTTGATCTGCCTTCTGTATTCGCATCAATTTGTTCAAGGACACGCAAAATTTGCCATTTGCCACAAAATAATGTGGCACAGTCCCAAGTCTCATTCCCAAATTCATACTCAATCCTAATCCCACTCCGAGTGCTCGTCACAGTCCCATTCCGAGTCCCAGTCCCAGTCCCCAGTCCCAGTCCCCATCTCAATCCCCATCTCAAGCCCCATCTCAAGCCCAATCCCAATCCAGTTGCCTAGGCCTTTTACTGTCCTGTGCCAAAAGGAAGCATCCATAAATAATTAAACAGTTTTGTGCTGTTTAAGCATATCATAATGCGAGGCGCCTCAAAGAGCATCCTTAGCCACATATAATATATAGTAAATACGTGTGTGTATAGCATATGCTTTTGAGCCTCCTTTTTGGCAGGCAGCCGCAGCATGTCCTGCTCTATCCTGTTTACCCCTAAAGGCATATACACACACACACACACACACTCGAGTGTGTGTGTTGCCATTTTCAACAAAAGCCCGCAAAGCTTTTTCTATGCCCCTCCAGCAACAGCAGCAACAGCAGCAACAGCAGCGACAACGACAGCAGCTCTGTCATCCAGGTCCTTTTTGGCATCCTCCCCTTTTCTGTTCTCTCCCCGCACGCCGTGTCTTTTATTTATTATTATGCACGCCAGCCTCATACTCAGCCAGCGGCCTCTTTGTTGTGTCTATCTGCTGTCTCTCTATGTGTGTGTGTGTGTGTGTGTGTGTGTGTGCCTGGCGCTGAGCCACAGAAATTATGCCACAAAATAATTTAAAAGTAATCAGGCAACAAATGTTTGCCCTGTTTTAGGCGCAACACATGAGTTGCCAATCCTGCTTCCTCTTCATCTCCAGTCTGTCTGTCTACATTGTAAACTTTTGGGTTCTAGCCACACATACACACACACACACTTGCACACACGCACACTCACATTTGAGAACTTACTAATTGCTATACACAATAAATTTATTAAAGACATTCATTCCCCGCTCCGCTCCGGCCAATGCAAATATT
Organism: Drosophila pallidifrons; assembly: GCA_023558445.1. Classification (NCBI taxonomy): domain Eukaryota; kingdom Metazoa; phylum Arthropoda; class Insecta; order Diptera; family Drosophilidae; genus Drosophila; species Drosophila pallidifrons. The sequence continues at coordinate 7,622,016 of CM042351.1, forward strand.
TTAGTGCTCTCGGCATTTTCTTTACACTCACGTTTTTGGGAATTTATAATTAATTAGCCAGGCTAATTAAAGGCCGAAGTGGCCAGCAAAGACTTTCTGCCACCGCCACTTGCCACTTGCCACTTGCAACAGCCACTTGCCACGCAACTGGCCAGCGGGCTATTTAAATGGGGCGGCCAAAAGATCTTTTGGCCAAACAAAAGCGAGTTCAGCTCATTGGAGAAAAGCGATAAGCGGCAAGCGGCAAGTAGACACAACCTGTTGCACAATTGATTGCATACTTTTGGTCAGAGCGATAGCGAGGGAGAGAGAGAGAGAGAGAGAGCGAGCAACACTCGATGAAATGCATCATAAATTGTTTGACTTCCGTTTTCTGGCTAGAGGGCAAGCAATAAAGACGTGAGTTAAGAAAAGAGTAGAGGTAGAGAGAGTGTGTGAGAGTATGTGCGAGAGTGTGTGTAAATGCATGTGTGTGACGATGTGTGTGTGTGACGATGTGTGTGTGTGTGTGACAATGTGTGTGTATTCCTAATGACATTGAAAAGCTTCTGCTGCTCACACTCACTCTCTCTCTCTCTAGCTTTGACTTTTTAGGGTCATTGTAGCTTAAATGATTGCATGACATGTCCAAGCACGTTCGCTTCGCCTATGCGTGTGTGTCTGTGTGTGTCTGTGTGTGTGTATGTGTGTGTGTCCATTATCCAGTGCATTAATGTGCGTCCAGAGACGCATTAATATGCCGACTGATTCGTCAAGTAGCAGCCAGCAGCAACAAAAAAGACAAAACGTAAAAATGTCATGTGCTTCTGTATTTTTTTTCTTTTTTTCTTTTTTGTTTTGCCTCTGGGCGGATGCAGACGAGACGACGACACAAAATGAGGCGCGCTGAAGACGAGACATTCAGTGTATGGGAAGGGGAGGGAGAGGACGTAGCATTTACGAGTAAGTGTCTATTTATTTGAGGCCTGACAAATTGAATTAAAACAAGAGCAATGCCAGCAACGCAGTTTTGTTTTTTTTTTTTTATAAGAAGCTGCGCTGATGGCACTTAACATTCAAGCAAAGACTTAAACAAGCGCACGCAATTGGTAATTGCAATGGCAAATTGAACAAGAACAACAAAGCACACACACAAGGGCACTCACACACACACGTACACTTACACTTCAGCATAGTTAATAACAAAAAGGGCTAAGAGCTGCAGCAGCCACTCGAGACAATAGTATGGGCAGACGTCTTGCCATCGCCTCTCACCATCTCCTCACTCTCTCTCTCTAGCTTTCTCTATCTCGCATTTGCTCCCTAACCTCCTTCTCCCTCAATCTGCGCTGCTCTCACTCTTGCAAAAGCAATTAGTTTTACTTTGGAAGCACTCAAATGATTTAAATTTAATTGGGGTCAAGAATATGCACGTGTGTGTGCGGCGGGAGAATGTGTGCGTGTGCGTGTGTGTGTGTGTGTAGGAAGTATTGCTGTGTGCGTATGCCGGACGTGCAAAGACCGAAGCCAGGGCTGTGCTCTGGCACTGGCCAGGAAATGATGCGCTGCATGCTGCTGACATTATCTAATTAGGCAGACGACGAGGCTGACACTGCTCTTGCTCTTGCTCTTGCTCTTGGTCTCGCTCTCGATGTTGTTGCAACTTCCCCATCGGCTGCAGCATTCGCATGATTTATTTGTGTCGTCGTTGGGTGCGTGGGAAGGGAGCGTGGGAGGGAGTAGAGGGCACGCCCGCGGCCCTTGGCTGATGACAAGGAATGCCAATGTCACGCTGCCAGCAGCCAGCAGCCAGCAGACAGCGAACAGGCGAGCTCTAGCTGCAGCTTCAACTGTAGCTTCAGCTGCAACATGCCACACAAATTGGACAGCTGGGGCTGTTACTGTTGCTGCTACTCCTGCTTGCTACTTGCTGCACTTTGCAGCTACGAAGCTGACTGCACATAAGTATATAAGCTGGGCGTGTGAGGTACCAGAAGCTGAGAGAGAAAGAGAGAGAGAGAGAGAAACCGAGAGTAGGAGCAAGGAGAAAGAGGGAGAGAAATGTAAACTGCAATTGAAATTTAAGCGGATTTTGGTGACTCACAATGTTGTCAAGGTAATTGTGCGTTGCCTGATTATGTGGCCATTGTGAGTGCTCGCAATGTTGTTGCTAAAACTAAATAGAATACAGCACTCTATAGCTCACCCAGAGCATTTAACCTGAGTTGCACTTTCCATTTAAATAGCATTCAAATTGCAAATAAAGCTTAAAGATTGCTTAAAATATCTTTTTAATTTTAGTTAGTTCTAATTTAATCAAAGGTCATGTTAAACAGTAGAAGTTGCAAATGCAACAAAAGAAAATAAAAACTAAAATTAGGCATAGCAGAAGAATTCATATGTTAGGCTAAATTAATTGCCAAATATCGCTAAACGTAACTGAAGAACATACTCAATGATTATAAGTACAGAAGTTTACAGACTTCGTGTACTTTAATGACTTTTTGAATTAAAAAAATTTCAACTTATTGAAAACATATACATATAATCATTTAATTTGTGTAACAGATATTTATATGATAATATCTTACTTATTTTATTACATTTCTTAAATCCAATTTTAAATGTTTTATTTTTAAACACACAAACTAAAATTATACCCAATAATTAAATTTAATTATAAATTTTATTATACAAAAAATACAATCTTTAAAAAAAGAATGTTTGAAACAACAATTTTTTAAGTTAGAATTTCCTTTCTTATTTGTGGTTTTAAATGATACCTATTTATATTATTATTGTTAATATTAATGTGTTTTAAAATCTATAATGTATAAAACCAAAATGTAGTCATTAACATACATTTGTGTTTTACAGGTTCTTTGCTTAATAAATAATTAACAAAAACAACAGAATTTTGAATGTAAAAACTAATGATTACATTTTTGCAATTTTAAATTTTATATTATTCTCATTATGCTTATAAAGTCTTATTACAGAAAGCTAAAATGATTTAATAATTTATATAATCAATAAATTAATTATACTTATATCGTAGATAAATTATTCCTTTAATTACACAAGTGTCATTATGTAATAAATTTTCTACTTATGTTTGAGCTTTATGATCTTAAGTTATTGAACAATAATTTTCTATAGGACATAAGCGACGTATTTTGGTGCAGCTTTAACGTTATGTATCCTAATCATTTTATTGTTGAACAAACACATTGAGTTCATTGTGAGCTATGATATATGATTTTAATTGTTACTTATCACATTGTTTTTCGCATTAGCAGAGATTCGTGATTTGGATAATGAATGCACTCAACTCAACTCAATTCAACTCAACTCAATTCATGTGAACGCGACTCGACTCGATTTGTTAATTGGATAATTTAGACAAGCCAACGGGCCACTTGGCGACTGTTGTTGGCTTTAAATATAATATTAAGTGCGCTGCGGAATGAGCGAGTGAGCGAGAAAGAGAAAGAAAGAGAGAGAGAGAGAGAGAACACAATGACCTCTGACACACCCATTCACACACACACACACACACACAGCGAGTATGTTGGTGTGTGTGTGTGTGACACGCAAATGAAAATGGCGGTAACCGCAACATTTTAGTTGCATTTGCAACGTTCGCCACAAGAGGCAACGCCACAAGGACCAAGGACATTTACCTAAATTAAAGCTAATGAATTGCCTCTTCGCGTTGGCAAGGACTTGCTACCGAACTCCCTCTCCGCCACCGTCTCCTTCTTTTCCACTCCCTCCCTCCCCGCTTTGCCGGTGCCTTCGCTTTTGCCGCACATTGTTTTCATCTAACGTTCGCCTCACCGCATCAGTCGGCATTGCTGCCACAGCATCGGCTCATGCCACCCCTCCTCCACCCTCCGCCTCCTTTCTAGTCATCCTCCCACTCTGTGCTGTGAGCAGAACTCGAGGCACAACGAGGAGCAGCCACTTTGCTGTCTGCTTTAATTTGCATTGCACTTGTGTATGTTTACATTTTTTATTTCATTCATTTTCACTCTTGTTTCGCCATGGTCGCCGTAACGTTTCCCCCGTTTCCCCTCCGTTCCCCTCTGTCACTACCCCCTCGACTGTCGACTGTCGACTCAGTCGTCATTCTCTTCTACTCTTGCTATATATATTTTTTTCCCTCATTTTGTATTTTAATGAATAAGTGCATTAAATGGCCACGGACACTGCAAATGACTGAATGAATGCTAAGCCTTAGACGAAAACAACTCACACACACACACACACACACATACCAGTAAAACACACACACACTCATACGCGAGTGCTAATGAATATGAATAAATATGCTTAAATGCAAGTGGAAAATGGGAAAACTGTAGCGGGTGTGGCTGCGGCTACAGTCAAAGCAACAGCAAACAGAGCGCTGAGAGAGAGAGAGAGAGAGAGAGAGAGAGAGAAAGAGAGAGAGAGAGAAACGTAGATACACAGGATAACGCCAAACGTTGTGAGCGAAAATATAAAATCAAATATAATCTAAAAACTACATAGGAGAAAAATTAAAAAAAACGAAAGAAAGCTACAGTCGAGAGTGCTCGACTGTGAGATACCCGCTACCCATTTTGAATAAAAGAAATATATTTTGCGATATTTTCACAAATTATACCGAATATACTGCAAAAATACTAAAAATATACCGAATGGTATATTTGGTATATCGACATAGTACCGTATTCAAAATATACCATTGACGGCACAATATACCAGATTGTCAGTCAAAGCAACTAAGACGCCCAGTAAATAGGCGTTTTTGCCCATACAAAAGAATTTCTTTAATAACTTCGACAATTTTTATCTGATCGCAACCAAATTTTCAGAAATCATAACTATTGTAGAAGTTATTATATATACCAAAATTCGGAACCTTAGCTATAAAATTACGCATGTTATTCGATTTTTTTGATTTGCGGGGGCGGAAGTGGGCGTGGCAAAAATTTGAAACAAACTTGATCTGCGTGAAAACATAACAAATGCTGTCACAAAAAATTATAGCTCTATCTCTTATAGTCTCTGAGATCCAGTGTTTCATACGGACAGACGGACAGACACACAGACGGACAGACGGACATGGCTAGATCGTCTCGGCTGTTGACGCTGACCAAGAATATATATACTTTATAGGGTCGGAGATGCCTCCTTCTACCTGTTACATACAGGCACAAAGTTATAACACCCTTCTACCTTATGGGTAGCGGGTATAAAAATACGAAAGAAAGCTACAGTCGAGTGTGCTCGACTGTGAGATACCTGCTACCCAATGAGAATAAAAGCAAATTAGTGAGGTATTATTCTTAAGATATACCGAATTAATATGTCACAAAAATACTAAAAATATACCAAATTCTATATTTGTTATTGTTATTTGTTATTTTATTGTGTGCACCAAAAATCACCGGCTTCAAAGTTGTGCTTGGTATTCCAATTTTGTCGATTTGAGGGAGCATAAGTAGGCGTGGCAAAAAAACTTGAATTAAACTTGATGTTGAAAATTATATCTCTATCTATTATAGTATCTGAGTTCTAGGTGTTCATAGGGACGGACGGACAGACAGATAGACAGATATGACTATATCGTCACAGCTGCTTACGCTGATTAAGAGAACTTTAATGGGTTGGAAATGCCTTCTTCAGCATTTCCTGCAACGTTATAATACCCTTCTACCCTATACGTAGCGTGTATAAAAATCAAACATAATCCAAAAACTAAAAGCAAATATCCAAAAACAAAAAAATTAAAATAAACTAAAAACTAAAGTAGTTCATTGATATTGAAATATCGAAAATCACAAAGTTGCACAAGCGTAATTAGCATTTGAGATTTTTTCTTTAGCTATTTGTTAAATACGAAATAACGCAAATTTAAATTATGCGAATTCAATCAGCATATATTGTTGTGTGCACATGTTTATAATGTTTGCAAATATTTCAATAGCTGTCAGATTGTCCGATATTAACAATATATATGCATGTATAACAATTCATAAACTATTTAAAACTTATTTCTGCATAGAAATTCAACCGAATGCAATTTTTACTTTCAAAATAAATGCAAAGTGAGAAAAATCGACATTAATTTCAATTTGCTGCATAACAAAAACATGAGAAAAATAATGAATCCAGAAAACTTTTTCAAAATTCAATTTGTGCATTGGCCACTTTCGCTTTAGGTTTGTTTTCCAACCCAATTTACGGCTTAAATAAAGCAATTGAGCAATAAGTTATTGATATGCTCGTATAACTGTCAATTAAAGTGCTAATTGTGCAGCTTTTGTTCTGCAATTTGATTATTTCAATTAAATTAAGTATGAAACTCGTATTTAGTCTCTCTGTCTCGTTGCGTCTCATTTTATTTCCTTTTCTGCTTCTGCTTTAATGCACTGTGAGTTTTATTTTATTTTGAAATTCATTGAGTTGTTTATTAAAGTTAGCAACCTTAATTTATAATGATATTTTGTCGAAACTTAACATAAAATTTTACAATTGAAATTAAAGAATGTGAAATTTAATACCCAAAAGACGTAATGTTAAAACATGTTCAAAATTCTACAGTATTTCTCTATTAGCATTTTTTAAATTTAAATTTTCAAATCAAAATATTTATTTTATATGGAAATTTTTAAGTTTAAAAATGCAAATATTTTCTATTTAAAATACTAAATGTATATAAAATTAATTAAAGCATTCGCTTTATTAAGATTGGGAATTTTCGGGTAAAAAAAAAAAAAAAAAGAGCTTTGAAATTAGAAGCTTTTCAATCACAGAACAATGTTATTTACATCTCAGAATAATAATAACAGATTTTTTTTTATATTCTTTATTTATTTACTATCTATCTATCTAAAGATAATGACAAATATATGACAAATATAATGACAGAAAACTTAATTTTTTACGTGTATTTACAAGATTATTTACAAAACTTTATTTACTACCACTCTTTGGGTGGTCTAAAGGGAATAATAGCAGATAGCAATTTTATTTTAGCTTTTCAATATGAAATTCTAATTTCTATAAATTAATTTCTTAACATCGAAAAATTTTGAAACTCAAGATTATGAACGATTTTTGGAAATGGAACTTTTATTTGAAGAATAATTGTTTAGTGTGGCATACTTTTTCAGAATTGTATTTCAAGTTCAAGACTTTATTTCATGATTTGTCTCGCTTTTTGTACAGCTTTTAAGTTTGTTGCATTGTGGTTTTAACTACTAAGTCATGACTAAAAAGTTATTGCATTTTAGTTTTTCAATCCCAGAAAATTGATTGCGTATAAAAATTGAATTTCAAGAAAGTTTTGGTTTTGGTTTTATTTATTATAGCATATGAAAAGACAATTTTAAATTACGGAATGGATATTGTATTATTTTTTTGTATAGCAAATTGTGCATTTCTCTGAGTGCAGCTGTTAAGTTTGCTACATTGCTGCCTGTGCTGGCGATAAACTTTACAGTTTACTGTTAAGAATGGACACTAATTTCAATGCATTTGCTCTCCATAGTGCAGGCGGGTGACACAAATAATTGCCTGAAATTAGCGCACGGCACAGCAATGTGACGCTGGGGAAAAGGCAGAGAGGAGAAGGGGAGAGGGGGAAACGGAAAAGGATGCCTAGGACACGGTGTGGCACTGTGCCTGGTCATGGAGCTTGTGCATCAACAGCAGCTTCAGCATCTCTGTTGCTGCTCCTTACAAGTACTTTATGCAGTAATTGCGCTACTTGTCTCTCGACTGCTGTTGCTGTTGCTGTTGCAACCGCTGTTGCTGCTACATTCAAGAGCAATTCTTATTTATTTTGTTGTACTTTCTTTCTTCTTCTTATTTTTTTTTGTGTTTGCTAATGAAAAGCGCAGCGCGCAAAAATACAAAATATATATATATAAGCATATACTATATTCACAAATGCAAAATGCGAAATAAGGTTATCTGAGAGAGCCTGGCAGCAGCAGCAACAGCAGCAGCTGCAAGAACGCGCCACGCTGCAACATTGCTGCAACAATGTGTGTGTGTGTGTGTGTCTGTAAGTGAATAGCACATTATTCATATACTCACAGTTCTTGTGCTTCATTCTAAGCCCTGATTTGGCTGCCGCTGCTGTTGCTGCTGTTGCTGCTGCTGCCGTCCCAAAACCCACTTGGCCATTATTTCGCCAATGGCTACACAATTTCCGCAAAATTTATGTGCCACCAGCAAGACCAACAACAGCAACAGCAACAATAACCAAAAAGAAGCAGGCGCAACAGAAAAATTGTAAACATTTATTTACTGTCCATTTCCGCTGGCTTTTGACGTGCTGCCGCCTGCTCTACTGAGCCCCTGTTGCTGCCCCTGTTGCTGCTGCACTTTCAGCATTTCCATTTGTATATCCATTTGTAGTCATTTTTTTGTAGCATGCTTATTTATTTAGCCCCGGCCAGATTTGCTCACTTGCGGGCCACAATTTTGAAGGCCACACACACACACAACACAGTTACTTGCAACTTGCCACAGCGTATGAGAATTGAGTGGGTGTGTTGCAAGCAAGTGTTGCAAGAGCTGTTAAGAGTGTGCAATAACTGCACTGAAAGAAAAAATGCTATAAAAGCCTTGCTTTGGTCTTGGGACTAAGAATTTTCAAGCTTGAAAATCTTGAAAAAACAGATAGAACAAATATTCCAAAGTATGAATATTATGCATTCGAAAAGAATTATTCGCGACAGCTTGACTACCTGACTACTTTAAAGATAGATAAACATTTTAAAGGAATTTCGCTGAATTCGAGAATTTCATAATACTATATTATATTTTATCTATTATTTTTAAATGTAGGATATTTTTCTGATTAATTTTCTGAGTTCTAAGATAAAAACACAATTTTTAAGATACTCTGTTTTTTCAGTGTAAAACTGAGAGTTTGAAAATATCTATTTATGCATAATAAACTACTACATCAACTACAGAAATCATTCTAATATTTCACAAATGATATATTTGATTTATTTTTACGACATCGTCTGGTATTTTATTATAATTATTATTATTCCTTTTTTATGACTCAACATACATTATTCTTAAACAAAAAAAGTGAATTTGAATTTTAATTGCCTTTAATTACTTTTTAGCAAAGTTCACGCACAAACAGAATATTTTTTTCCCCTCGCATATTAAAATCAAATCAATGCATGTAATGTCCCATTTATAATCAGTATCAATTGCAATGTTTATGCAACTTTTCTAGCCATTTTTTTTTCTGTTTTTTTTTTTCTTTGTGTTTGTGTTTGTGTTTGGCTGCCGTTAATCACATAATTTAATGTAATTCCAAATTTATTGAGAGCATAATTTAAAGCTAAATGCACTTCATTTTGCATTAATTGTTTTACATAATTAAATTAAGAAAGCAACGCACACAAAACCAAAAAAAAAAAATGTATATATATATATTACTCTATTATATTTTTAACATATTTCCAATATGGAAAAGTTAATTCAATTACGATAACAATAGGTAGCTCATAGAAAGAGAGAGAGAGAGAGAGTGAATAATATGTTGGCTCGTTATATTCAATATTTAATGACACTTGTTCGCAAGCTTGATTGCAATCTTCTATCAAAAGTCTAGGATTTCACACACAAATAAGACGAGGGCGTCTGCTATGGGAATTTTGATGGATTTTATATAGAATCACTGCTTCAATTTCTATATCAATCCATAAAAAATCGCATATTAAGTATTTGCACATGCTTTGTTTACTCAAAATGTTTTGTTTACTTTTGGATGCCACAACGTTTAAACACATTTATGCATGTTGTTTATTTAGCTTTGTCTATTTTCTTTTTTCTTTGTTAATAGAGTTGCTCGTGCCACACTCAATTTGCACTGTCAATTAGCGCTTTGATTGCACAACTAATTAATTACCGTTCGTAATTGTTAAAAACAATTGCATGATTGTCTTTCCCACCCGCTAAAATCATGCGACTCCGCCACAATGCCTATCAATGTGCCGGCTAATGTCAAGTGCAGCGTGCGGCATGTGGCATGCGGCATGTGGCATGTGGCATGTGGCATCTTCAGCTGAGATAATTAAGCCACATTATCTGTCGATGCAGTTTGATCGCCTCGATTGCGCCACTAAATCTCAAATCTGACTTGATATGATTTCTGCGGTCATCAAAAGATTGCGGCTTTGTTTATCCAAGCCAAGGCGCTTACCCGCTCACACCCGCTCCCTCTGCTCCTCTGCTCTGTGTATCTCGATGTTGCTCTAGTTGTCGATGTTGTTGCTGTCAGGCTGTAAGAAAATCTCTATTTGACTTTGGCAGTTCTCACGCACTCTGTTGGCAAAACACACTGCGCCCCACAAAAAGCGCGCTTCGAGCTTCAATATTTCTTTGCTTTGATTTGCTTTTTTGATTTTCTTTTTTAATTTTCTCTTTTCTTCTTATTATTTTTACCGCAAAAAATCACCAAAAAATTCTCGCTTTTCGTATTTGTTATTCAAAAAAAAAAATAAAATGTGCAAAAAAACGTATGAAATCATAAAGAAAACGCGCAGCAAAAGAAATGTTTAAGGTGGCAACTACTACGAACTGAGATTGTTTTTGCTTTGCTGTGCTTCTTTGTGGCACACGCGCTGCGAAAGATTACGCAAAATTTGCTGGTGTTGCACGTACTTTACAACTTGCGGCACCGATGTTCGCTCGATTTTCGCCGTTGTGCTGGACCGCAGCAGTTGGAAAACGCGCAAAGACTGAAGCTGCTGCAGCAGTTGAAGCTGCCACAGCTGCCACACACAGCAGCACAAGATATATTCTTTTTGTTGGAGGCTGTTCGGCACGTTGCCGGCTCGTTGCCGAACACCCGAGCCGAGCGTTTGGCGCACACGAGGCAGACACGAGCGCCCCAAAATGTGGCACGGCGATGTTGTGTGTTGTGTGTTCGTGTCGCCGGCGTGCCGCTTGTTGCAGCAACATCGAACTTACAAAAATGTTGCCGACTCGAGGAAATATTCACGCTGCGGGGGCAGCCTTTCGCTTTTGGTTATTTCTGTAGCGACTCCCCTCGTTGCTGCTGCTGCTGCCGCTGCGGCTGTTGCAAGTCTGTTGTTGCGACTCACGTGTGCGCGTAGGTCAGTGACGCTTCGCTGGGCTGTTCAATTTATTTTCACGCTGCGTCTGCGTCTGTTTGCTGTTTGTTTAACAAATTCCCCTCTCCCCTCGTTTTTGACATGTGCCAAGCGTCCGTCCGTCTTCATCTTCTACTCCACGATTTTCCTATTTTCCTTTTTGCATTCCTCTATTTTTAGCTTGATGCCGGCCACGCTGTCGGCTTTAGGCCAGCGGCTTTTAGCTGGCGTGGGCGCAGCGCATTTATTGTTAACAGATGACAAACCAACAGCAACAACAGCATTTTGGTGGCATTTGCATATTGCATTTTGCATCAACCTGTGACGCACATCCATAGCAACAACAACAACAACAACAACAACATCTTCGTCAATATGTTATATGGGGGGCATGTGACACCTCGAGGATCTGCGATAACGATGATTGTCATGCACAAAATGATTGCAGCAGCTGCATTCAAGTCGCAAAGTTGACAACGTGCTACATGCTACATGCTGCATGCCACATGCCACATGCCACATGCAATCCAGTTATCACAATAATTAGCGCTTGCAACTTTTCTATAATTAGATTCGAAACACAGCCCAAAAAGACATAAACTCGAAGCAAGAAGCGCATATGAACTGAAACTTTGGTTCTTGGGGAGTCAAATAAAATCAAAGAGGAAATTGCAATTTTTTAAAAAGACTTTTGGCATCATAAATGTTTTTTTCGGGCAGTCAGGAAAGTATTTTAAATATTATAATTACCATAAATAGTTATACTAGCATTTATGAAACAATGTTTACATTTTATTTTGAATAGTTTAATAATTGTGAATGTTTTATATTAGCTTCAAAATCGCAAATATAAGTGTAAACTTTAAGTATAATAATTATCCTTAAAGTATTATAAAGATAATTTGAGTATAATACACATACTTTAAGTATTATTAGGAATTAAAATAGGGTATAAAAATGTATTACATTTAAATAGATTTTGAATGTAAGTATAAACTTTAGGTATTACTTATTTTACTTAAAGAGTGCTATAAATAATTTTAGTATAAAAAATATACAATCAAAATATTTGATGTACATATTATTAAAAGTATCATATATTATAATTTTTGTGCCATAAAATTAACGCATATTGAAAGCAAAATGTAAATTGAATTTATTACAACATTTGAATTTAGCAACCAGAAATTAATTAATTTATTGTATATTATTAGTGATTGCCCATTAAAATTGCCCACCCATCAACTCGCTTTAACCTCGATATTTGGATTTAAATAATTAACTACATTTTCAATGTTGCTTGTTAATAAATAAATTTGGCAACCAATACGAAAGAATTTAAATAGGCTGTAATACATCCGAATTTGTTAATGTAGTTGATAATAAATTATAAATTTGGCATAAAATTGACATATTTTCTTTTGGTTTTTTTTTGTGCTTTTTACAGTAGCTAAAATAACTATTTTAATATTGTTACTCAGAATAAGGCTAAATATGCATATTTTTGAAAATCAATTAAAAATAAAAATAAATAGGAAATGCTATAATGATAATAAATACTCATAATATGACACCAATTTTTATTTTTAGTCTTTTTTGTTTGTCTTATTTACTATAACTTAAAATAATTAATTTTTCTTTTAATAAATATTTTAAGATAATAATTTTTATTATATTAATTAGCTATTTCTTAATGTGGTAATTTTATAGGTCAATTCTAGTACAATTCTATTAGCAGTAGAATTGTCGAAAGATAGTTTTATTATTCAAATTATAATTCTTGAATTCGTACATTTAAACTTAAAGTAATCATTTATAATCCGTTTAAGACTGACAGTCTCTTATTATATATTTTTTAAGTATAAAATAGATTTAACAATAAATTTCATTGTTATATTATTTTATATTAAAAACGTAATTCAAATTATAAATAAAAATAAAGTAGATTGAACAATAAATTTCATAGTTATGTAATTTTATATTAAAAACGTAATTAAGACTATAATGAATAGGTAGCAGTAAAAGTACTTCCAAGAAAAAGACTGCACTCTGTAGATTCTTACCTGATATGCTGAGCAAACAGATACATACATCATTATCTAATCGGCTTCTTTCTCATCATCGAAAGTTGTTTGCAACTCAAATTTGAGCAAGTTATTGTGTCCCACATTTGCCGCAGCAGCAGCGGCAGCTGTATGAAAAGGCATTGTTATGAGTAGTCATATGAATACACTCATAAATATGCAATGAATGGATTTTACTTAAAGGTTGTGTCGTTGTCATGTAGTTTGCTTCCCTCGCACACTGGTCACCACATCGATGAGCCATTGGATAATGGGGCTGGCATTGTGTATTCATAAATATTCAAAATACTCGCTCGAGCCGTCTCACTACTGCACACACACTGTACAGTGTGGCCTGGCTAATGATACTTTCACTGGGAGGCAAGGTTGCTGCTGCTGCTGCACAAACTTAATTATGGCCGGCATTAAAAATGCAACTGTCATACCAGAACGACAGTCGAGGAAGGCAAACTCACTCACACACTCCCACGCCGAGGAGCGGCTGCTGCTTAAAGGATGTGCGCTGTGTGGATGTGTCGTGTGTGTGTGTGTGTGTGTGTGTGTGCAGCTGAACGCTGCAGCTTCCTTTATTTTCGTTGCTTGCACAATGGACACACAGCGTTTCCCCTGCCCCCCTTGGCGGCAGCCAGCAAACCACAGCTGTGGCTGCCACCACCGACTCCAGTGGCTGCTTATGCCGAAACATTGGGGTAACTGGGTCACAAGGATAGCCATTAATTTATAATAATTTCAACTAAGATTTCACAATTTCTTTTGCCCATCTCTCTCTCTCTCTCTCTCTCTCTCTCTCTTCCTACTCTCCCTTGCCATCGCCCTCTTCAGTCAACCTTATGCTTTAACAATTTTCGCATTTTTCATTCATCATTTCGCGACCACCCGACCGACGAGGCAACCAAGCAAACCAGCGCAGAAGCTGGCAGCCAGTGAAAACCTTCGCCTCCTTTAGCAATGCCACTGTCAGCGCCCGCAAAAGCAAAGTCAATTTCGCGCACTTTGCATACCACACGCGCCCCTCGCTCCTCAACTGTTTGAGCTTGAGTCTTCATTCTCCAGTTTCGCGAGCCGCGAGCCGCGAGTCTCGAGTCTCGAGTTTGTGTTTCAGTTTTGGGCAAATGCAGCAGCAGGCGGCAGTAGCTGGACCAAGATCACAAACGCTGCAAGGGAATGGGAACTCGAAACGTGGACTTGCCATGACTTGGCATTCACTTGCCTCATCGTGAAGCAGCAGCAGAAGCAGCAGTAGCGGCATCCGCAAGCCAACGCGCCATCAAATTTACAAGCGCAATGCATCAATCACTTGACGCTCAAGCGGTTTCAAGATGAACCAAAGATGTGGGTGGCAAGTTGGCAAGCTTTAGCTGCAACAACCGAATAACGAATGCCTTCGCTGTGGCGGCTGCGCTTTCGCGCCCACAAAAGAAAAAAATAAAAAGAAAAGCCGTTGGCCAATTTGACGTTAAGATGGAATTTGTGAAAAATTCATCAAATTGACTGCGGCGCATTGCTCATTGAAAAGGCAAAGACAAAGGCAAAAGAAGTCGAGGCCAAAACTGCACCAAGGAGCAGACTGCCTTTTCTCTATCTTTTCCATTTTCTTTTCCTTTTTTTTTTTTACTTTGTCTAGTTCAGACTAAGCGCCATAAAGGAGGACAAGCAAAGGCAAAGGCAATGTAATGCAGTTACCCTCGACATCGCTATCGCCATCGTCATCGCCATCGCCATCGTCAGGGTAAAGGATAATCCAGTTAGCCACACTTTGCATAATGCGAACAAATTTGAAAAGATGATTTTACCCGTTAAACGCCTTTGGCAATAATATCCCCACATTTGCCACTGACGCAGATTCAGCACAAGAGAAAAATTCCCACATCGTCGCTGCGGGGATATTTATTTGCGAGTCAATAGCATTGGCAATGGGTGTTTAAATAGCCTAAGCAAATATAATAAATACTTATTTTTAAAAAAATGCGTTACAAGTTTTATGAAATATATTCAAAATATTGCTATTTTTTGTAGTTTAATAAAATAACTAATATTATATGTTACTTATCAATAGTAGAAGCTTACAACACTCAGAGCATCATTAGTTAGTTTCATCATTTTGTTTATAAGTTCATTTCAACATAAATAATGAAATAAATACTACGACTAGTAAAGAACAATTCTAACACAAAATAATATTCTCAAATTATTACGGATTTGTTTTTCTATCGATTGTTGAAAACGTATTTAAATTGAGGTTTTTCCAAATTAAATCATTACTGCCAGTACGAACGATAAATGACGCCTCTCCTCAAGTGGAGGACTTGCTGTATTTCTGCTTGCAACTGATTTGTATTCGTCTCGTATTTCACTCTCCACCTTCTCGGCCAATAACAACAATAACTATGCCTACGTATAGTTACTTAATATGAGAAGATGCTATCTACAGTTCACTTATGTTCACCTGCTGACTTATCACTTTGAAACCTTCAAATGCATTAGATGATTCCAAATACAAATTAGCATTCAAAATTCCAGGCGAGCATAAATCAGCAGCAAGTTTAAATACTAAAACTTACTTCATTGCTAAGTGACGCGTTCTATCGGTTTTCCTGTTACGCATATATATAAATAAATAAATTATCTTATGAAATATTTGCTCATTCTTAAAAAGATATTCGATTTCAAAACATTTCTGAGTGGAGTCTTACATAGTTCATAGCTATAGCTGCCAGCTATAACACTCACTGGAAAAGCTGTTTGCCAGAAAAATCCTGATCATCATAAATAAGCCAGCTGCTTGCTATGACACTCCATTACCAATCTCTAGCTGTTTAATCGTGTGAGTTCCAAGTTTATCAAATGTTCATGTTGCGCGTAGCTGAAATGTTGCTAAGCACAAAGAGAGCTGACAAAACTTAGCGTATGAGAGAATTTCCCACAAATTTGTGGAGGCAGCTGCTTTGCTGACAACTGTTGGGGATGCTGTTGCTGATGCTGCCACACAAAACACAGCATGTTGTCTGTGCGATATGGTTGCTGTCATTGTTGTTGTTGTTGTCATTAACCAACTGACTTATTGACTTACTTATGAACCTGACCTCACACATCGCAAGTGACGTCGTGCCCACTAAGCAAGTATTGTCTAGGGGTTGTTGCGATGGAGTTGGCGGCAAAGGGAAGTTGATGGCAGTTGGAGTTGGCAATGGAAGTGGAAGTAGAAGTAGAAGTGGAAGTGGATAGCGGAATGCGGGTAAGTGGGTAAATGGGGAAGTGGTTTGCTTGTTCTTGTTCTCGTTTATGGGTCGTATATCACGCGAACACCACGCAAAATGGCGCTTAAGATAGACTAAAACCCAATTGCGTTTTCATTGCCTTTTCCACTTTTTGGGCGCTAGTAGTTGAAGTATTTGAGTTAAATAAAATGTTGCATACTTCATGGCGCTGCTCAAGCGATAAACAAAAATGTCCCAACTCACACTCTATATGTTCTCAGAGTGTGAGTGTGTGTTTGTGTGTGTGTGCTACCAACACTTTGTGGCTTTGTTTTGACTTTTATACTTAGTTTGTGTTTACTGCGGCGTTTTTTCTCTTGTTGCTGTTGTTATTGCTGCTGCTTCTATTGTTGTTGTTGTTGTAGCCACAAGCTCTGCTTAAGTGTGTTTACATTCATGTGTGTTTGTGTGTGTGTGTTGCCTACACTTTAACCGGATTATTAATGCTTGTCTAGCTGCCTCAAATTAATCAAGTTGACCATTCATTCATTCAACGAGCAAACTGACGACGATCTAAACACAACGCCTGACCAAAGCAACCCTCTCCTCTTCTCTTGCTTCTCGGCCTCCGGGTGCAGGACTTATGGCCATGAAAACTTAATTAGTCTTTAGTGCAAGGATACACACACTTAACACACAGACACATGTCAAGACAGAGAGAGAGAGAGAAAGCGAGGAGGAGAGTATAAGCTAGAAGAGAAATAGAAGGGAAGTACTTATATAAATATATATATATATATGTTTTGTCAGTATTTTGCTCATCAAGCAGGACCAGCAGAAGCAGCAGCAGAAACAACAACAGTAGAGAAAAATATGCGTTTAACGTCATTTAGTTTTATTACTTCATTTCATTTCCATTTGGCTTAGATGGCAAAATAGGCATAATAGTCGTTGACCATGCACGCTTAGTTGAGTCTTAGGACACACGACAACCTGTTGTCGTTTTGCATAAGCTCTAAGCATTCTCTCTCTCTCTCTCTCTCTCTCTCTCATCTCTCTCTCTCACTTCTAAGTGGTAATAATAAAATTATATTTATAACAATTTGTTTGGTTGGCCCCAACATGTGACATTTGTGCGGCTAAACGTGGCATCAAACGGCACACAAATGTTGATTGATTTGATTGATGAAGGCAACAAATAATAACTTGTGATTTATTGCCACAGAACTGAAGCCATTAAGATGTGCTTTGTTTACCCTAACGATGAGACCCCAACACACACACCCACACACACACATTCTCTCGCATATAAGTTATAACAACGAGTATAATATGCGATGCCAGGCCACACCACACACATTCAATTGTGGGGCCCATTAGCGGCTTGGCCAAGTTCTAGAAATGATTTGACATTCTCTTAATATCAAATACATTCCATTCCATTCATTTATTTGTTTTCCTGTTGACATCATTCAATGTTAGTTCAGCTTGCTGCTCGCCTTCCCCTCCAAGCCAGAGTATCATCATCGTCGATGAAACGTGTGTCAAATATTTGCAGCTTGTAATATTTATTTCAAGCAATTTGCTGACTAAGCACAACCCAAATTATTGAATGCGAAAGAGTTTAAGCTCAGTTCTAATGGAAATAATCATTTAACGCTGATAATTCTTAACAAAATGTGACAAATCCGATATGAGCTGATTACTAAATATAAACTAAATTATAAAAGAAATTAAAACTGATATTTTTTAAAATCAAATTTGACTAAATTACTGAACTTTCATTTATGTTGAAAATATATTAAAACTGTTTATACCCGCTACCCATAGGGTAGAAGGGTATTATAACTTTGTGCCGGCAGGAAATGAATGCAACAGGTAGAAGGAGTCATCTCCGACCCTATAAAGTATATATATTCTTGATCAGCGTCAACAGCCGAGACGATCTAGCCATGTCCGTCTGTCCGTCAGTCCGTATGAAACACTGGATCTCAGAGACTATAAAAGATAGAGCTATAATTTTTTGTGACAGCATTTGTTGTGTTTGCACGCAGATCAAGTTTGTTTCAAATTTTTGCCACGCCCACTTCCGCCCCCGCAAATCAAAAAAATCGAATAACAAGTGTAATTTAAAAGCCAGTATTTGGTAAAAGCTAATTTTGGTATGTATAATAATAACTAACTTATGATTCCTGAAAATTTGGTTGCGATCAGATAAAAATTGTGGAAGTTATTAAAGAAATACTTTTGTATGGGCAAAAACGCCTACTTACTAGGGGTCTGAGTTGCTTTGGCAGACAATCTGGTATATTGTGCCGTCTATGGTATATTTTGAATGCGGAACTATATTGATATACCACATATACCATTTGGTATATTTGTAGTATTTTTGCAGTATATTTGGTATATTTTGAGAATAATACCGCAAAATATATTGCTTTTATTCAAAATGGGTAGCGGGTATCTCACAGTCGAGTACACTCGACTGTAGCTTTCTTACTTGTTTTTATATATAATATGGACGAATTACTAAACTTTATTAAATCAATCTTAAATTTTTTTAAACTTTAGTGAACTTTTTACCAAACTTTAATTTATATTATAAATAAAGTACGCCGAAGCTTTGTTTCAATAATATCAGGACTGTAGCTTATCAATTAAATAAATATGTCTTGAGTTTCTTTGCATATTTTTAAATTGACAAACATACAGTATTTCTCTCTTAACGTTAGTCAAATCGCTGTCAAGGATTATACAAAAAAGAAAACCAAGCTATTCTCAAAGCAAACACACTTAGCTCGTCAGAGACAGAGATCAAGCTCTATGAAATTGTATAACTTTATTAAGTGCTGCTTAATTATCAAATCTTTATACGCACAAAAAAGTTAAGTCATAATTTAACACTCAGTACGCGTTAACTTTGGCCAAAAAGGGTTCTCTGGCTAGCCCCACAAAGTGCGGGAAGCCAAATCATGGATGGAGAGAGACCAGTTTGTTGGGAAGGTTATGGAGCAGCAAGGTAAATCGCTTGTTTGCTCTGATAATCCGCATACAGCTTAAAATGCGATGCGGCAAAGCCAGGAGAAGGAGACAGTGACGGAGATGGAGATGGAGACAGAGCAGGAAACGTAGGCGGAGGCTCAGACTGAAGAGGAGAAATAAACAAAAAACAAAACAAAAAAAAAAGCAGAACAAAAAAAAAAGGCTGGCAAGTTACTTACTTTGTTTCAGTGGCAAATATTTGCTTACAAGTAAGGTAAGCTTCAGTTCCATTAGTTCCAGGGCATGGCGTTTGACGAGCAGACGCATTTGGCTGCAAAATGAAATTTTGGCCAATTTTCTGAGCATTAGCCGGGGCTGGCCAAGCGGCGTCCTTGTACATTGACTGACACCAGCAATGCACTGAGAAAAATCAATGGAAAAATTGCATTTATTTTGAATTTAATATAAACTAAAAATCAAGATGAATATGTGTTTGATATTCTTTATTGTATTTTTAAATTTAAAAAAATTGTAAAAATCAAATTCATATAGTAATTTTACATTTTATTTTAAATTTTCTCAAGTGTTGTCGGCAAAGTAGTTGAGAGGCGAATACTTCAACACAACGCTGGCAGCGTGGAGCGTAACAATATTTGTTGTCACTTTTTATTTAATACACTTGCTTTCCACTGAAATTGCGCAAACAAAAAAGGCGCTGCGCTGCCGCCTCGAAAGTGACGCGTCGTCTACAGAAAATGAAATCATTTCAGGTGTAAAACGCTTCAAGTCATTTGCTGCTCCTACAGTAGGCGTCTCCTTCTCTTTCTCCTTCTCAGTCTCCGTCTCCATCTCCATCTTGAGCTTGAACTCCATCTGCTGCCGTTTTTGCTCAAGTGCCATTCAATAAATAAATGTGAAGCGACCATTTTCATTTATTTTGGCGCGACAAACAAACCGAACGGAATCGACGGCATCAGACACATTCCCAATGTCCACACACAGTCCATAGGCCAATGGCCAATTGCCGCTAGACAATGCGTTGTAGTATCTTCTCCACCTGCTCTGTTGCTCCGCTCTGCTGCCAGTTTAGTCCCTTACTCATCACCGCGCCGATTGCTCTTAAATTTACGCGTTCAACATAAATTTATGCTGCCCGTCTGCCAAGCAGTCCAAGCAATCCCCCTCCATGTCTCTCACTCCCTGACTGGCTGCACCTGATGCTTCGAATTGAAGCAGGATCCGTACTACGGCCTGGCGTTGTCCTTTCCTTTCCATTCCTTGACGCAGGCGTGGCTAAAGTGAATTATGTGGCCATGCACACAAGGCTCCCCAACAAAATGAAAAAAAAAAAATAAAAAACGCACAGCAAAATAAATCGAAAAACTTTTTATTTGTATTAAATAATTTATTTTCGATTCAACAAAAAAAAAAAAGAAGAAAATTATAAATAAATTTTTATTCTTATTTCGAATTTAATTATAAGTGGCCAAGAAGCAGCAGTAAATGATTTTTGTGATAGCATCGCTGGAAGTTGGCATTTCCAAACTCATTTCAATATAATCAAATACGAATAGAGAATAAACTCAATGTGGTAATTGCTTTTTCATAGTATTGAAAGAAAGTTCATGAGAAGCACAAGATTTAATAATTTATTAACGTAATAGAATTTACATAAATTTTAAAAATACTTATTAGAATTTGAAAAAAAAAGTAAGAATACAAATACAAAATTCATTTTAAATGAATTCTAGAATATAAAATAAGATTTAATATTGAATTTTTGTAAGAGTTAGGGTATAACCTTTTAAATGATTTTAAAAATTCTTAAAACGAACATTTTAAATGATTTTAAAAATTCTTAAAACGAATTTTATAAAATCTAAAGATTATATAATGGAATTCATTTAAAAGGAATTGAAAATTCTAACCGATATTTTTAACTATATTATTGTAAGTATTAGAATATAAATTTTAAAATAATTTTCAAAGTACTTTATATATCTTAATAGAAAGCAGTGACTAAAAAATTTTATTCATTTATATTAAATTGCAACAAATCACAAATATAAAGCAAAAGTAATTAAGATTAATTACTGTATTATACAGAATTTTTAAAATATTTATATTTATTTGAATTAGTTTTTATGAATTATGCAAATTAATTATGCAAATGCTTACTAACAATAAGAAAGCAGAAATAAGAAAAGGAAACTTTCTTCGGGAGCACTATAAAATTATTTGTGTATTAAAATTGTTAAGCTAATTAAAAAAATATATAAAAATTGAACTTTGAAAATCAAAATAAACTTGTACAATAATTATAAATGCATTTATTAATATATAATGTAAATAAATTCTCAAAATAGATGCTTTAAGGTATTTAAAATTAATTGACAAATATAAATGTAAATAAGGACTGACCACATAAATGATTCTGTGAAGTCCTAACTAATAAATTTGGTATTAAATAAATATTTCGTATGACTAAAAAATGTTTTTAATCTGTAGTTTAAGATGCTGTTTTTTTAGTATATCTATCTCGCTTTAGCGGTTCAGAGTTGTGTGCAGGGTATTCAATGATTCAACGAGCACTCAATCACTTGCGCCGCATTTACAAGCCAAAATTTATTTGCCAATGCTGTGTACTTATGCAAATTTTTAATGGCTGCAAATAAAGCAGTTGACTCTCTGTCTCTGTCTCTGTCTCTGTCTCTGTTATGCTCGGTCTCTGTCTAAAGTTGGCCAGCAATCTTTCGAACCATAAATCTGCACAAACAGCCTCGACAACAATAACAAGCTGAAGATGAAGATGAAGGAGAAGGAGAAGGGAAAGGGGAAGAAGAAGGGGAAGGTGGCAAGGATGGTGAAACGAAACTGTAACGCGCCTTGTTGTCCATCATCCGCGCGCAATGCGCATTCCATGACCAATGTTATTGTTGCCAGTTCTTTTCACTTCAATTTACGGGACGCTGGCGCGGAGGGCGTGCCACCTCAGCCCCGCAAACAAACCCGGTAACCCGGTAAACAACAAACAAGCAGCAAGCGGGAAAGAGAGATAGAAGTGAATACACTCGCAATTTTGGGGAAATGATTCGGTTACGGACTTGGTTTCAGTTACGCCGTGCACTTTCCACGCTGGACAATCGAATGGACACAAAGGGCCTGTAATTGAGTGAAGCAGGAAAATGGCAGTTGAAATTTTCACAGCCACTGTAAAGGTGCTGCCAACGCATCCGCATTCGCATCCGCATCCGCATCCACATCGGCATCAACATCAACATCTGCTGTCTGAACCCATTGGGATCTGTTGCTCCTCCCGTTGCTGTTGCAGTTGCAGTCTCGAGTCGTATAGAGTCTGGGGGTTTTTATTAGAGTTTGGGTACGCTATTTGAGGCCCGTGACGAAACAATCTCCCTGTCGATTTTCGTGCGATTTCACCCCTGCTTTTTTCATCCCTTGCCCGTACTTTCGGTGTGGCCACCAAAAACTCGTCGTCGCCGTTGGCCGCGTCAATTGAAAATTGAAATTGGAATTTCGTGCAAATATTTCCAATCCAATTTCAATTTTACAACACGCAACATGGCCACTAGCTGACGCTGCCTGCCCCCTGGCAGCCGTCTCTCTCGCTCCCACTCCCACTCCCACTCCCTATCTCTCTCTCGCTCCCTCTCTGTGTGGCACGGCTGTTATCCAGTTCCCTGCGTCCGTGAACCGCCATCAAGCGAAATTCGTCATAATTAATGTGCCTGATTTGAAGCCAAAAACATTTACATCCACCGCCAGCATCGCAATTTGAGTTTGCCATTGTTTTGCTTTCGTTTTTGTTTTTGTTTGTGTCTTTCACTTTTCTCTTTTTGTTTTGTTTTGTTTTGCTTTTATTTTTAGTGCCGATGCCGATGCTGTTGTTGTTGCTTTGCCTTGTTTTGTTTTATTTTGTATGTTGCATGCGGCCGAATCGACAGTGCGAGGACTTCAATTTGATTTCGATTTGAAGCATTCGGTTTTTATTCTAATTCGCAATGTGAATGCGATTGCGATTGCGATTCAACATTTCATTCGGCGCACGGCTAATCACAACTCATCCATCACCATCACCTGGCCATGGCATACTATTTTTATTTACCCTCCCCACTCTAGAATACATTTTTGCTTCCCTTCTCATATTTTGCTTCTGCTTTTTGTTTTGCTTTTTTAATTAAGCAAATCAAACGGCTGCAGTTTGGTTTCGCAATTAATGTTGACTTTAAAGTGCTGCGATGGCCAAGTCGAAAACTAATGTGATCTGGCAAATACAATTACTCATTCTAGGCTGTTTAAGATTATATTTGCACTTGTAAGTAGAGATCAACTATTTATCTTAAAGAATACAAAAAACTATTTTAATGAAATGATTTTTAAGAATTTTATTATTATTATTGAATATTATTTTAGTCAATATACATTTTATAATAAAGCAATGAAAACTAAAGTCACATTCATGTTGTTGTCTTCACAAATTAGTTTTATTAAGTATACGACAGGCAAAACAAATACTTTTGAGCCTCATAATTTAAACTTAGCAATATAACGTTGCGTATTTCAGTGAGTACTTTTTTAATAAATTCTCTTTGCTATTGAATTAAATGTTGCACATAATAAAGGTTATTTTTGAAAATATGAAATTTAGTATACGCCACGTGGACGCCAATAAATTGAAATTTACAAACCTCAGTAAATTTAATTTAAAATAGTTATGCCAACAAAGTTATGTTCGCGTAAGCTGAACAATTTTATGCTGTTGTTGCTTGTTTATTAATTTGATCTGTTCTGTGTCGAGACGTGGACAAAAGGCCAAAATCGCTGGAAAATTGAATAAGTGTTAATTGAATATGTCGCAGGCAACGCGAGTGCTAACTATGACATCAAGAGCAGAGGAACAATTTCCATTACCATTCGGATTCGCATTCGCATTCGCATTCGGATTCGCATTCACAGTTAAGTCTACAGTCACGTGCTGAGGCCCATGTCCACTTTGGAGTCAGCCATGCCGTCTGGTCTGCTCTTCTCTGCTCTGCTCGGCTCTGCTCTTACGTTCTCTTGGTCTCGATGTCATTCTCTTGCTCTCATCCTTGTCCACATTCTGTGTCTGTGTCCTTGCCTTTGCGTCGGTTTGGAGGGCTCAGCCATGCGTTGTCCTTTCAGCTGCTTTTAATTTCCATGTCCGCTCGCTTGCATTTTTCTCGCCTTTGTCATTTCAACTGTTTTTGTTTGAGTGCGCTCAACCACCATAAATGCCACCTCCCACAACAAACCACATGGCCAACCAACCAACCAGCCATCATCTAACCATCCACGCCCAGCAGTCAGGCAATCTTATAGCTGTTCTTGTTGCTGCTGCTGTGGCTGATGCTGATGCTGATGCTGTCGTAACGTTCGCATAAACAAAACTATGAAATGCCTTTGTCAGTCAAATCGTTAAATTCTCTGACAATTCTCATTTATCATCGGCACAGGCCGCGAATCCTCACAACTTTCATAAGTTTAAGTCAACCAAGCGTGCAGCTATTCACTCGCTCCCTCTTTCACTCATTCACTCAGTCAGTCAGTCAGTCACTCAGTTAGTGAGTCAGTCAGGCATTTGCCACCTGCTTCTGGATCTGCGATAGATATTTGCATATATCTCATAACTTTACCCTTATACACTTCTATTTTTGTTGCCTGTTGCCTGCCTTCGCTCTCATAGATCTTTTATGAGTGACTGTAAAAGTTCTTCTGCAGCTTCTGCAGCTTCTCGTTCTCAGTTTCTCCAGTTCACTTCCGCTCAAACTTCGCTCCTCGCACACACACACACTACTCTATTTTCTCCACTTCACTTCGTTTTTCTCTCGTTTTCTGTTTACACATTAATTTTTTTTTTTTTTTTTTTTTTGGTCAGCTTTTTTATTTTTTATTTGTGGGGGAGAGAGAAAAACTTTCCCTGCTGTTGATGCTGCTGTTTGGGTGATAAAGACGCAGCTTTTGTGGTGAATTTAATTAAATTTATGAAAAATTTACATATTTATTGGTTTAAATGCCCAAAAATTTTTTGCTGGCCACATGCATGCGTGCTCTGTTCTGTGCTGTGTGTGTTTGCTGACTGTCTACAGACAAAATAAAACTGAATATTCATAAAAAATAAAACGAATGCGAGAGAGAAGACAATAAAGTGCGAGCACGCAACCAAGTTAGGCAACTAAATACCCTTTATCGTTTAGATATATTAAAGCTAAATTTGCTATGAAATATAAAAATATTTAAAGCAGAATTCTAAATTAAATGTGATACTTGATATTCATATTAAAATCAAATCAATTGCCATTTTTTAAGGGTATGCAAAAGTCTCAACTGAATGTGTTGATAATCAAGTGCTGAAGAACAAGTTCAACTTTCATTTTATGAGCTACACACACACACACACACACACACACACACACACACACACATGACTGAAGTGCTCCACTTATATATTGGTAGTTATTTGGTTTACTTAAAGGATTGAGACTCTTGCGAAGGTAAGCAAAAGGATTTAAAGCATAACCAATTCACAATTCAAGGTGGAATAAAATGTAGACTAAGCCACAGTCGTTCAATATAGTATGTATGTATGTATGAATGGCCAAAAAACACATATCAATGCTGGCATTTGGAAATTGATATCTGTGCAAAGCATCCATTCTGTCAATTATTGAATGCATTTGTTGTGTCTCTGATTGAATTTGATATGCGCTGTGTGTTGTTTTAACTTATACGTTTTGGCTCATTGATCACACGAGCTTACCAATAAATATTAAAACAATCGACCAATACTGTTCAATTTCAAATTTCGGTCAAAAAACATCAACGAAATAAACAAATAAATAAACAAGCAAACAAACAAATATAGACTCGAAGAGTATTATATTGTCTACGGGCAGTAGGACAGGGACAGCAAACAGGGAACAGAGAGATGAGCAACTGAAACAGCGGAAACGGGGACGGGGATGGGGACGGGGAAATAAAATAAAATATATACAAGTTTAATAAATGATATGAGCCCAATGTGTGTGTGTGTATTATTTTGAGAATTTTGTTGCCAACGTGTCGTCGGATAAACGTACAGACTTCAATCGTATTCATATTGAGCGAGCTCGCGTTTATGTATTTGGTATTCAAAATTCCAGTTCGTTAAAACTCTGTTGTGAATGAGCGCTGAAATGCACAAAAAGCCGAAAAAATACACTTAATTTATGCAAGTTCTATTGACATTTCAAAGAAAATCAAAAGCGTTAAGATTTATCAAAAAATTAAATACATAACATTCATAAAATATATATACGATTAAAGTTTCTGCATTTATTGACTAGTCGGTCAACTAGTTTGGTGTTCAACCATCATCATCATCATCAGCTATCTGACATCATATATAGTATATATGATACGAAATACTGAGACGGCTCAGCACGATATCTGAATAAATCTGAATTCGATTTATCTGGATTTATAAACGATTCCAATTCGAGGAACTGAACTTTTTTCTATGAAAAATCACACAATTTCAAGATCACGTATAAATATTCATTAAATCTATAGCTGCATACACGTCTGTAGTTAAAGTTCCGCATTTTTAAACTTTGATTATACTACAAAAAAAAATAAAATAAAAAAACTATAATAGTAAATTGATGCAGCGTGAGATCTGTGGCCTGAATCATATACAAAATGAATAATTGTCTCTAACAAAAATAAATACCACAACAATAAATCGACAGTGATTTAATCTCTCTCTCACTCACTTTGACAAACAACTCGAAGCATTAAACTCTTGTCACATTTTTTCTCCAGCTCAAACTTCGACAATGTTCTCGAGCCTTTGGAAATGACGCAATTGTTTGGAGTTTGATGTAATTGATATGCACTAACCGAAGTCCAAGCTGGGATTGTGTTTGTCCACTTTAACTGTAATATGCAATTAACATGTTATTGTTATGCGGAACGTGTTCACCGCCTTTATTTGATGTCCAACTCCCAATCCCAAGTACCTTTTCGATATAATAAGTAGAAGTAGACACAGTAGACACAGCAGACACGCCCCTGGCATTCAAATTCTTTAATTACCAACCAAAAGCCAGAACTCGAACTTTAACGATTCTTCTAGATGTCACAGATAATCACACACACACACACACACACACACACACACACACACGTTTATACTCGCACGCACAGACATAAGTTAAAAGTTAAAAGCTATATGAGGCAATATGCATAGTTTGGTCAGATCTGTGCACCAAGCGGACCCTCGGTCTCTGCCCTCCGCCTCATTGAAATGCACGCGCATGCGCCACTGTCGCATGACCTAAACCGGCTCACAGTGGAAAAAAAGTAAGTATTACTTATTTTTTGAAGAGTCGAAAGCTCTTGTTTCTATAAAATGTAGTATTAAGTACTAGATTTATTATAACAAAACAAAAATAAATTAAAATTAAATCTTCAAATTTGATGACATCAAAATAAATATTACGAACATTAAGTTATAGAATGTAAATCCTAAAAAAAAGTTATTAATTATTTATTGGGCATTCAATTCAACGTATGAATATTAAACAGTTACTTAAGATGAAGTTGAAATTATCAACGAGTTTCTTAGGTTTAATATTTTCATTTAAAATATTATAAAATATAAAATAAACATTTATTATAATAAATACTTAAAGCATATTTATAGATATATATAGGATAATTTATTGTTTATTTGTTATATAAAATGTAGTATTAAATACTAAATTGAATAACAGAAAAAAGAGTGCGGTCTACTGGTCTGATCACTATTATCGTTTTTTTCCCCTTGAAATGTTGAATTTATTTAAGGCTGAAGCCTTTGTAGTTGTGCTTAAGCAATATCTTCGTGTTCATTTCAGATATATTTAACAATTTTAAATAAATAATTATAAATCTTTATAATTAAAATAGTTTTTGATCTCAAAGTTTTTTATTGTTGTATATCATTTAAATTGTTTTTATTTTTTTATTTGTAAAAGTTATTCAAGAAATACTTTTGTAAGGTAAGGTCGTAATTGTATTGGCTGACAATCTGGTATATTTTGCACACTATGGTATATTTTTAATATGGTAATTGTGTGTTTAATTTTTTTCGGCATATTTATTTAGTATATTTAAATGCTAATACCTCACTATTTTGCTTTTATTCACAATTGGTAGCGGGTAATTCACAGTCGAGCACACTCGCTTGAAGCTTTCTTACTTGTTTTTTTTTAAATATATGAAATTCAAAATCTATTAATGCCATAAGAAATGAAAATTGAATGCAAGATTTTTCTGCAAAAATGCTGATCATAAGTATCTTATTTTTAATTGATTTTTTCCATTTATGAGAATTCTTATGGGATGAATCTAATTAAACAGATGAAATCATTAAATAATATAAGTATTATTTCATCAATCGAAATAAATTTCAAATATATATATTTTTAGTAATTGGCAACACTTTTTTGACCACGGTGCCAACTGTTGCGCGTCATCGTCGAACCAGTTGAAATGAAAGTGAATTGAGAATAACTGAAGCCGATAAACTCTCTCGCTCGCTCGCTCGCTCACTCTCAACTGTTTGGCTCTCCCGCTCCCACTAATGGTTCGCTGTCTCGCTTTGGCGCATGCTCAGCGTACACAACGCTGATCGCTGGAGCGCTGTTGATGTTGTTGTTGCTGTTGCTGTTGCTGGCAGCCAACTCGAAAGACTTGAACTTAACTTGGTTTCTTGCAATTTCTTTGGCGCTGTCTGCGTTCAGTTGGCGGTTTGCATTTGCGCGTTGCGGACGTCTCTCCATCTCCATCTTCTTCCATCTTCCATTTTTCGTCACATTTGGCTCGCAGTGGGCCAAAAAGCAAAAAGCAGTGATTTTGTGTAACTCGGTTAACAAATAAGTAAACACACTTGGTTGCGTTGGAAACTTCAAGATGCTGCAGCATTGTCTACTTGCAACGCTGCTAATCGCCGTTGGCGTCAATGGTGAGTAACCACAGTGTACTGCAGTCGAGTGCACTCAGCATCAATGTTGCAAGCAATATCCAATACACATACAAATCCAAAACATACGAAATTAATTTACAACAAAAAGAAAAAGAAGAAAAAATGAGCAAAGTTTCCGCATTCGTGTTTGGCTATTAATGTTAATCGTTTTGTTGTTTTTTTTACTGTGCAATACGAAAAAGTGTTGACGTTGCCAATTGGGCTTCCTGTGTAACTGTGTGTGCTCGACTGTGTGTGTGTGTGTGTATGAGTGAGTGTGTGTGTGTGTGTGTGTGTATGAGTGAGTGTGTGTGTGTGTGTGTGTGTGTATACCTTCGTCTTTAGTCTTTGTCTTTGTCTTCCTGGCGCGATTGCCCGGTTGTACTCGTATTTCTTGTTTGATCTTTTGTCTCGTTTCGGCTGCGAATTAGGTAACATTGCTGGCATTTCATTGACTTTTGCTCTTATCATAAATGGTTTTCCCAACAGGTTTCGCACACACTTATACACGCACACACACACACTCACTTTTGACAGCTGAAAGGCCTGCAAGGTCAGCTGTCCTGCATGCATGGGTTCCACAGCTCCACAACTCCACAACTCCAACTTCAGGTCTGAGATTCCAGCAGACGCAATGCAAAAAAAAAGAAAAAATGTAAAAAAAACTGGATATTCAGCCGGTTTCACTTTTCTTTTGCTTCTCTGTGCTCCTGCTTCCCACCTCTTTCCCTCTCCGTCTCACTCTACAACTCGTTCTCTCTCTCTCTCTCTCTCTTTTAACTGTTGACGATCCTTACGTAATATGCGTGCTCCAACGTTGACCTCCAACTTGATAAGCGGCTGCTTTTGCTTACTCGCTCAACTCTAGCTCGGTTTCCAGTTGGTTTAATTAACATTTCGCCAACGGCACACATTAACAGCATCGACTTGCTATCTCTTTCTCGCTTTCTGCATGTGTGTGTGTGTTTTAGTATATGTTTATACGGATAAAGCTGTGCTTATGAATATGCAAATATTTGGCGTATATTTCTGCAGCAGCTTGGGGCGTTTGGCTTTGAGCATTTTCATGGTCAACTTCAACTGTTTTCCATATTTGCACCATCATCATCATCATCATCATCATCATCATCAACCGCATCAACCGCAGCAGCTGCTGCTGCTGCTGCTGCTGCTTCAACTCTCGACTCTCCTCTCTTCCACTCACTCACTCTCTTTCAATTCCGCAAGGATAAACGAACGGATTAGCCATATCACCTTTTTCTTCTGCACACATTCATTATGAATTTGAATATGTAAATATCGAATCATCATTTCATTTAAAAATTTCTTCTGGCGATTTCACTTTCATTCGTTTATCAAAAGAAATGAAAGAAAAGAAATACAAAAACCCGTTTCGAAAACAACAGATTGCATTAATTATGTACTTTTGAATGTAAATGTGTGTTTTCGGGCCTGACACCGAAACGCAGACAATTAACAATCAACCACGGGCCATCATCCGGGCCCCAAAAACCGGGGCAATCCATTGCTCGTAACAGTAAACACAGCTTCATTTATGCAACTCGCTCGAGAGTCGATTGTGACATTGATTTCATATCAATCGAAATTGAAACTCAGCTTCACCTATAGCCACAATCACAGCCACAGCCACAGCTACAGCCATGGCAACAGCTTCAGTCTCTGTTCAATCGGTCGCGTTGCATAATTACAACAATAATAATGTCAAGCCAATGAAATGGTAATAATAAAAAAAAACAAGACTTTTATGCTACAACGCATAACCATCACATTAAGAGAGTTGGCAGCACTCCTCAAAGTATCAGAGCCTGGGATTGCCAACTCGTTAGTGGCAATAAATTGGATATACCAGTACATTAAGAAAATCTTCTTGGTTGTAATTTCTTAATATGGATTGACCTGAACTAATTTTAGAGTTTTCAATTAATTTATTACATTTGTATTTTTAAAACTTTAATTTCAAAAGCCTTTAAAGGGCTTTAATGCTATAATGGTTAGCTATCAAATGAAGAGAGTTGGCAGCACTCTTCAAAGCATCAAAGCCTGAGACTGTCAAATTGTGGTGGTAATTCCAATACATTTAGGAAATCCTATAACAATTTTTATAGTTTAGTTATTATTTTTTTCAATTTCTATTCTTAAAAATTCACTTTAAAAGTAATTTTATAATGCTTAATCAACAAATGAAGAGAGTTGGCAGCACTCTTAAAAACATCAAAGCCTAGGACTGTCAACTTTGTTATTAAGAAACAATCCTGCACTGGAATTTTAATTAAAATAAATTTCGAAAATCTTACTTCGCATAAATTCAGTCTAGGCCTTAAACTATAAGACAATAATTGTTAATATGTTTATATCTGGTTTTCAGATTTATTTAACTTACATTTTTTTGTAAACTTGACTTTTAAAGTCCTTTGTAAACTTCATATTTTTCATTTATTTATTCAAGACACCAAACTTAATCAGTTTGATGACGTTGCTTCAACATATAAATCCACATGCATATAACCATATGTGTACTCATACACTTATGTATGTATATCTCTCTGCATGCTTCGCGCTCGTGTTCTTAATGCGGTAAATAAACATAATTTAAAAATACATTAAAAGCGAATTGCAAAAGGCAGCGGCATCAAGTCAAAAAGCGAGAGAAAAAGAAAAAAAAACCACCAAGATGAGCCGACAAAACGAATGAATTCTTCCATCATCATTCTTTGTTCCATCCCATCGCATCCCATTCCATTTCGTTCCATTTCATTTCGTTTCTTTTTGGTGTTCCGCTTGCGTCACATTCGACGAAGGGCACATGAGCCATTTAAACGCAAATTTGTTGACAAAGGCAAGTGGCTTTGGCCATTACACACTCGATGCGCCAAAAGTCTGGGGAGTCTGGAGTCTGGGCAACCAAATCGGAATTATTTACAATTTAAGTGTTGTAAATGCACCAACAACAAAGGAATACAACAAGAAAAAAATGAACAAAAAACGAAAAAGAAAAAAAAAACAAAAGAAACATTGTTGCAAAAGGAAGCGGCAAAAACATTTAAGCAGCTTAACACACACACACAGGGACTTAAACACACACACACACACACACACACACACATGAGAGTCGTGAAAAATGAGGCGCGAAGCAGCCACAGAAATGCGTGAAAAATTACTTGAAAATGCCAACGGATAAAAAGCAGAAACCGTTTTACCAAATACAAACAGTTGGCATGCCTGAGGCAAAACAGCAGCACCAACAACAATGAAAAAAACACACGCCAAGACGCAGAGAGAAAGTGACAAACAGATGCAGACCGCGAGATGAAAGAGGGAGCAAGAGAGAGAGAAAGAGAAAGAGCAAAAGCGGAAGAGAGAGAGGTGCAGATGAAGAGGATGTGTAATGCGTCTATTACAAATGAAGCACTTTAAGTGAAAATATATCAAAATAACGCCAGCTCATAAGCCGCCTGCTGCCTGCTGCCTGCTGTCCATTTCCCCAGAACCTATTGAGCAACCCTCGTTGACGAATATCGACGAGGGAAGCGGGAGGATAACGGAAGAACATCGGGCGACTTTGGCTTGCAGTTCTCATTCATATTCATATATCAGTTGTGTAATTTATTGCCTTTTCGTCCGTTTTCGGTTTTCATTTTTCCCCACACACACACACACACATACACACACAACGCTCACATACTTAAGCAATGAAATTTTTCTGCGATTTTTGTTTTCTTTTTGCGGCTTGCGATAAATTAAAAACAAAAGATACAACATAAAGACAACAGCAAAACTGAATTTATCCCAACACTCGGTACCCTTCGATTCTTTCATTATTTGTTTGGTCTTAAACTCATTATTTTATTTTCTTGTCATTATTAATTATTAATGACATCGTTTTAATTTATTCAAGTATAAAATTCGAACTAACTATACATTTTTATTCCTTCATAAACACACACTTCAAGTCTTTAGAGACTTGCAGTTATTTGACACATTTCGAAACGGAAACACAAATACTAGTATTTCAATAGTTGCCGTAAAAATTGAATTTCATTTTCGCTTTCGCTAGGTGCATCGCTGCCTCATTGTTGTGGCTTCGAAGTTGTGCTGGCTGAGTTACCTTGTGGCTGTGCAGCTCAGCTCGCTTTAAATTGCCACAAAATGTTAAATAAATTATGAGCCTGAGCGAAACAACAACAACAGCAGCAACGACAAAAAGAACAACTGCAACATCAACAGGCGTGCGCAACAACAACAACAACAACAACGTATTTATAAACAAACAAAGAGAGAAAAAAGGCGAGTCGAAAGCGTTTTCACAACGTGCATAAAATAAAGTTGGCCGATTTTTCAGCTGTTCACCAGGTTTTCAGTTTACAGTTTTTACAACGAGCTCCCTCTCTCTCTCTCTCTCTCTCTCTGTGTTTCTCCCTCTCTGTCTCTGCGTGTTTGATTTTTATTTTCATTTTCTTCAACACATTTAATTTCTTCAACAAGCACGTGGACAACATTGATGAGGAGGGGGGAAAGCAGGACAGCTGCCGCTGTTTGTTGAGAAAAAGATCCTTTGCGTGTTTCAGTGCACGTTCAGTTCAGTTCGGTTTTTCTTTTGGGCTTATTTTTAATTATTATTTTTCGCATTGGCAATTTCTTAATTAAAGGCAAAAAGTCCCACGTAATTGGCGTTATGCCTTTTAAATAAATTTACAATAATTTTGTTGCCGCAGCAGTGGCAACAACAGCAAAAGCAACACCAACACCAACACCAACAACAACAGCAACAGCGACAATGGCAACTGCAGCAGGTGACAAGAATATATAGCAGAGACAGCAGAAAAGATCCTGACAGAAGGGTATAGCTAAGAAGCTTCACTTCACAAAATTTAGATCTTTTCAGTGCATCAATAAATTGAAACATTTATCAAGCACCGAAATTTACATTTACAAATCATATTAAAGGTTTGAATTAATATATTCATCACCAAATTATTTTAAACTAAACTTTAATAGCATAACAAAAATTGTTAAATAATTTTTACAAATCATATTATAATTTCAAATTCATATATTTTCACTTCACCTTTCTCTAACTATTTTAAATTCGAAATTCAATTTTAATTCATTTCTTTACTCTGATTGGCTTTCTATAATTATTGAAAATATTAATTTGACGTAATTAAATTTCTTAAGCTTTGCTAATCGAATTGAGCAAAAGTCTTTTCACTGCCTCATAAAACTCTTAAGATATTCCAATTTATCAAATGCTTTCGCTTAAGCATCGAAGCCGAACTTTCTTTCCCTTAACTTGGCCAAGCAATTAACAAATTGCTGGCGACATTTATGCTTGACCCCCATTGCTTTTAGCTGCTTTTGGCTGCTGCCACGTCCATGTGCAGGTTAATAAATATTAATTAGCCATAATAATTATATGAAAATGTGTTTCCTTGTTGTGATTTTGTTGTTGTGTGTCGCTGTGTTTGTTATTTATTCTTCTGCTTCTTTCATATTTCTCGTATACAACATTACAAATATTCGCATGCTTTATTTTATATAATTTGTTGTTTACTTTTTGGTTTTTGTTAAATTTCTTTTTTGTTTTTGTCATTTTTGTTTGTGTTGTTTATTGTTTGCTTTACACACACGGCATTAAAATTAACTGAGTTTTGCTGCCATTGGCGCATTGTGGTCACCGGATTTTGTTTTTGTTATCGCTATTGTTGTTGTTGTTATCGATGTTGCTGTTGTTGCTGTTATCCCTGCATAGAGACACATAAATAAACACACATATTGACCACATACAAACACATGTACACTAACATATTTTTCGGTCGCAAATTGAAACTTATTGGCACGCAGCTCTTAAATAACTGCCAAATTGACGATGCCCTTTCGCACCAACGTTTTTATGGCCTTTGCAGTGGGCATTAACATTATATTACATTTTACGCCATCGCAGCAAAGTTGCTCAACTTTTGCTTTGTCTATCAAAATCTTCGATTACACACTCAGGTTTTTATTGAGACTTGCGATAAAGATTCGATAATTATTGCCATAAAAAGTGAAGTGTAAAAAAAGTGCAAATATATAAATCCATTTTTTGTAAACAAAGTGTACATATCAAAATGTACATTTATAAATCTAACATCGAATAGTATACAATTTAAACGCATTCTTATTTTTTGAATTTAACATTTTGCAATCTTCACAAAGTGAAGAGTAAAATCGAAAATTAATTGTAAAATATTTTTGAAAGAAATTAGAGAAATATTGCAATGTTTGAGATAATCTATATGCATCAAGTTGGTGCACTTTCAATAGCTAAACTATGTTTAACACAATGAAACATAAAAACAGTATTGTTACTTTCGAGATTCCTATATTTACCAAAAGTTAAAATTAAAAACACAAATGTTGAAAACTTGAAGAAGACGAAGCGTGGGAAAGTAAATGCTTTGATTAATAACGATTATTGAAAGAAATTTTAACTCAATTTACATTAAATCACGTCAAATAGTATGCATCAAAAATATAATATTATCAATTGATTAGTAGATAATTATTGTCTTTTAATGTTAAGCTTATATAAAATGGTTTCTTGAATATCATTTTTGTTTTCAATTTGCTTAAATTCAACAGCAATTCGAATTGCAAACTTTTCTTTTACTCTGTCAACCAGAGAGCATTTCAACTTCGACACAGCACAGCACAGAACAGCATATATTTGCGCTTTTCTTGATTGTTTACTTATTTATTTAATTTTTTAATTATTTTCATTTGTTCGTTTGCCAATCGAAATTCATACAAAATCAATTCGCAACTCGCGTAGCACATAGGCGTCCAACCATGGTCTACGTTAGCGGCATCGTTGTTATTTTGGGGCTGTTGCATTTTGGTTGCATGCTGCAAAAAAAAATTGTATGCAGCACTGAATAATGTAACCGAGAACAACAACAAACACAAATAAAACTATATGAAAAATGAATAAATAATTGAAGCAAACACAAACAGCAGCAGCACAGCGTGAAGGAGAAAAAGAATATAGTAGAATATTGGAGGGGGAAGAATGTGGAAATGTCACCGAATTTATATAAATGTTTGCAGAGTTTTTCACTCTGACTCACTCTGGCCAATTTATGTGTGTGCTCAGTGGATTCGTTTTGCATGCACTTTGACTGCAGACCATGTTAACGAAGTTGGCTTAAACAGCGCACAGCGCGCACCGCGAGGCATTAAAATATGTGTGTGGCTTTTGTCGCAAGACTTAAGCAAAATAAAGCTAAAACCGAATGCTCAAAAGTCAATAAGTGAAATGTTGTTAAATCGTTAAATGATTTAATCACTTAATCGCACAGTAGAAAGTACGTGTGGGTTTTGTTGTTGAGCTTAAAAGGCTTTAATTGTGCATTAACCACACTCCGATGATAATCACCTAAAGGGCGCACGAACTTTTCGTTGCATACTTTGAGGCGCTGCTTTTAGGAGATTAAATAAATCGCATAGAAATCGGGGAAAAGCTATCAATTAATTGACAGTTGGCCGAATGCCAAATGCTAAATGCCAAATGAAAAATCAAACCCAAATCGTAATCGATTGTCCGCCGAATATCCTTATAATGCTTATAATTATAATAAGCATTGATAATGGCGCGCACATTGCGTATACGCAGCGTGCCACAATAATAGTGTGCATTTAATTAATATTAGGCCAAATGGATATGCTTTATGAATAATTGTCGAGACAGTTCGTTGCACATACGCACGCAGAGTACTCTATTAATACCCCATACACGTAATATAAGCGGGTATGCCTGACTTATGGAAAGTATTACACAAACCAAAAGAATTTACTTTGAATTTGTGTTTAGGATATTTGTTAGTCAACTATTTTTCACACTCTTTCGTATTTCGTTTTTATTGTTGTGGCTGCTGTTTAGATGCCTCGCGTCGCGTCGCGTTAATCTAATGCTATTAGCCAATTTATATTCATTATATGTGCAGCTCAAATGTTCACCATCCACGCCCATTATCATTGATGTGGTTAAGCATCAGACAACTCGATGTTATTGTTGTTGTTGTTGTTGTTGCTGTTGCTGCCGCTGAAATGTTTGCATTAATATTTCAATTTTAATTCGCTGCACTTTTTAGTTAATCAATTGAAAATCGCAATTTAATTATAATTTATTTTTTTCCGCTATTTTCCTTTTCTTTCTCACTTGTTTGTTGTTTTTTTGTTTGATAATTTGTATATATTTTTGTGGCTTTCATGCAATGTCAAGCTTAGATTTACTTTTGCTACCGATAATGCAAAGAAAATAATGTAAAAATAACTCGTTTGATTTACAAATGAAAAACGTAAAAAACGCGTTTGTAATTTGTCAATTGCACGCCTTTAATTGTTATGATTATTACAGTATTTGTATTTATTAATTGTTGAGCTGCTATTTAAATGCAAGCTAATTCGTTAAATCTGTTTGTGGCAGTTGGAAATAATACAAAATTATTTGATTTCATTCTTTTCTCTTCAATTCTTTTGCAGCCCAAGGCAAGGAGAAGGAGGAGTTCACCTGCCCATCGCATATTGCCAATGGCAACTATGCCGATCCAGCGACCTGTCGCCGTTTCTATCAGGTAAAACTTTGGCATGACGAAAATAAAATTGTTGAAAACTATATTTTCTAAACATATTTCTCTCTCTCTCTCTCTCTCTCTGTCTCTTCTTGCAGTGCGTGGATGGTTTCCCCTATTTGAATCGTTGCCCCTCTGGCCTATACTTTGACGATTTGCAAAAGTTCTGCACGTTCAAGGATGAAGCCAAGTGCGGACCATTGCCAACAAGTAAGTGATGAAGTTATGTCTAAGCTGCTTCAGTCTGCTATTAATAATCAACAACAACAAAAAAAAAAAGAAAAGCAAAATAAAGAGCCACAACTATGGCTTAAGGTGGTGCAATGAGACACAGACAAAGAAAGAGGAGAGCGATGTCGGTTCGTTGTTGTTCGTTGTTGCTACAAATAGCCAGAGGGAATGGCATTAGCAGAAGAAACAATTGAAAGTGCGCCATAAATCAGGCAAACCCAAAAGTTTAAGTGCACTCTCAAATACCACATATGCATGCGCGAGCGAGATGGCACTACGAAAAGAGTGTGCGAGAAAGAGAGAGCGCACGATTTTTGGGGAGCAGGTTTTGTGGCAAATGCCAAGCGGTTTGCTAAACGATTTCAAGTTTGCAAAACCAAAGTTGTTAACTAAAATAAAAGGCGAAGTTCGAGGAGCACACACACACATACACACATACACAGCTCAGACTATGCTGTGGCTAAAAGAAAAAAATTACATGGCTAAAACTGCAGAGCAGAGCACGAAATTTATTAGAAGCTCCAAATAGAATTGGGCATTCTATTAGAAAACGGCGCTGGCAGAAGGCAAAAGACAGAAAGCAGGCCAAGTCTCTGAGATAAGCAACTGAATGTGACAGAGTTATTTGAAGGAAAGAGACCCAGCATACAGATAAGAAGTTGCATAAGATGCACTCGCTCTCGTTTTGTCTCTATCTGTCTGTGTCTCTGTCTCTGTGTTGGTGTTGCAAGACATTTGCTGACCGGATGTTGTGCATTTGGAAGCAATTTTGAGTAAATGTCGCATAATTCATTTATGGCCCAAAGTACAGAAACGTAACTAGTAAAAAAATGCTGAAAAAACACTGAAAATAAAGATCGAAGCACTTCGTTGACAATGCAATTGAACAGCAGCCACAATGAGTTTGCCCAGAAGAATTTACCCCACCCTGAAAATTGTGCGCTCTATTGAGTTTGGTAACGATGACAATGACAACGACAACGACAACTTGGCGAGTTGCAAAGGTGGCCCAGCGGTTGGCCAAGAGACTGGCTGTCTGGTTCACTGGCTGGCATGATGAATGCCAAGTGCTTTGGATGCGTTTCTAGCATTTGAGGGCACTTCAAATGGAGCACAAAACGCGACCGCTTAAGAATACCCAAGTGCCGCAACAGAGATATGTGTGCGAGTGTGTGTACGTGTGTGTGCGAGTGTGTGTACGTGTGTGTGTGTGTATGTGTGTGTGTTTGGGCCATTAAAGCTTACATTTACGATTTAGTTTTCAGTTTAACTGCTCGCCCATTTTGGCATTTATCTATGTGAGTGCGCTTTGCCCCCTTGCCACCCCACCTTTGTGTGAGTGCATTCATACATATATAACATACATATATAGCAGCATCTGTGTGCTCTTTTCGGGCACCTCGACAGACAGCAGACAGCAGACAACGGACGACGCTCAACGCTCAACGCTCGACAAGCACAAGACAATGAACGACAGTTACAACCAAATTTTTACATACACTGCGCAAACTATTTCTTACATCATTCGACCTGCACTAAAGAACTTAGAAATAATTGGCAATCAAAACAAATGTTTTTATGGCATTGAAATATTTGTATATTTTTATTTATTAAGTACTTTAACTTCGATTATGCAATGAAATTGTTCATAAGTTTATTGCTATAACAAATGTGGCTACTTTTAAATGATTATTTAAAACGATTGAAAAGCATTTATATTTATAAAAGGAAAGTGAGAGGAAATAAATAATATGTTCATTTAAATTTATAAAACAATATTAAGAGTATTCAAATGAATATTTCACATTTCATTCAGGAGAATTCAGATAAAAATCGAGAATAGTCAGGATATGTTATAAAATATTAATTAAATATATTAATATTGCTTTTATATGAAATGATTATTAAAATTGAAAACATTTACTTTTAAATGCTTAAAAACGAATGTCAAGAAAATTCAAATACAAATTTCGAAAAAGAAAATACAAATGACAATTATAAAAATTTAACTAATGTAGAAAGTTGTAGTTGTTTTTATAAAAATAACTAGTCTATATTATAAAAATATATGAGCATAATGACTCAGAATTCTATAAAAAAGAGCATATTTAACAAAATGAATTTACTCTAATATTACATAACAATAATTTATACAATTATAAAAATCTTTTAAATATTAGATTATGGATAAATATTATAAATAGTAAATTTAGACAAGAGTTAAAAATAGTTTGTGAACTTCAAACTGAATTAAGGGTATATCTCAGTGTGTTAGTTTCTGATGCTGCACTTATTAAATTTTTGGGAAGTGTAAAAAAAAATAAAATTAAATTCGAGGTTGAGCCGCAAGTCGTATGGCATCTAATGCACACATATACAGTACAAACACACACACACACACATGACATATCGCTCAAATGCAAGCACGCACTTTTGCAGTAGTCAGCATCGCCTTCGCCTTCGCCTTCGCCTTCGCCTTTTGCCGCGTCGCAGTCAGCGTTACAGTTAGCCATCGTTGTCGGAAGGAAACCGCTTGGAAGAAAGCTACGACAGCTAAAGCATTTGGGATTTGCGTAATACCAACTGGAATGTTGTCTCATATAAATAGCTCTCTGCTGTGACTCTGACGGCAACGGCAACGGCGACTGCGACTGCGAGCGAACAAGAGACTCCACGCATGAGACTGTCTGTGTGTGTGTATGTTGAAGTAGAAAAGTAATAACATAAATGACACACACACACACACACACACACACACACACACACACATACAGAGAGAGAAAAAGTCACCTCCTGCCCCCAAGCCGCAATGCTATAGCCAAAGTAAAGTAAAGGCACGAGGAGAAATATTGCAGCAGAGATTAGGTCAAAGCTCTGTGCATAAAAATTTTGCGTTTTTTTCTATTTTTCTTTTTTTTTTTGCTGACGCCACTCACACACTAGAAAAGATCCCATATATATACATATATATATATGTATATGTATATACATATTACGTGTGTAGTTTCGATTTTTATATTTCTTTATTTTTTTTTAGAGAAAGAGAGAGAGAAGAAGAGTAAATATTTCGTCGTTGTATCTCACTGAATCGCCTCACAGCTTATCCAATATAACAATTTTTGTATCTGTTGGCCATTTGGCAATTTTTGTACGGTTGCGATGATTATACTATATACGCATAACATACTATATATTGTAAAAAAGGGTTTAACCAAACAAAAGCAAAAGAAAACTCAAATACGAAACCCAATAAACGACGGCACATCACACAGATGCTATGGATTGTTTGGCAATAACGTAGCATAAACTTGATATGAGCAAATACGTATGACGTATAAACAATACAGATGAAAAATAACCAATTGACTTGACAACTTTACGAACTATGTCTTCAAAGGCGTTTTCGAGGAATGAAATTTTAAAAAAAAATTTGACATGTATATGAAAAACATAGCACATTTCAAATAGTTAACGTGCTTTTTCAACAAAATTTATGTAACAGGCCAAAGGGGCCATCTCCTGATCAGCGTGATCAGGTGAGACGATCTGTCTATCCGTCCGTCCGTATGAACAATAAGATCTCTTGGAATATAAGAGATAAAACTATAACTTTTGCTAGCAGATC
Organism: Drosophila pallidifrons; assembly: GCA_023558445.1. Lineage (NCBI taxonomy): Eukaryota > Metazoa > Arthropoda > Insecta > Diptera > Drosophilidae > Drosophila > Drosophila pallidifrons. The sequence continues at coordinate 7,663,912 of CM042351.1, forward strand.
AGGATAAAAAGATCTCCTACTTACTACGGGTCTACTTAATTGCTTTGGCATATTCTATTCTCTATGGTGTATTTTGTACTATATAAATATATTGTACAATATAAATATATTGTAACAAATATAGCATATCTCACAGACTGTAGTTTTCTATATGTGTTAAACAATTTTAATTCAAACAAGATTGATTTTAAACAATTTTAATTTTTTCGAAATTTATTTCATATATATAAAAGTCTCACCTAACCCAATAAATCCATTGATAAACTAGTTAAGCTAAATATATATGCTATATATACAAAATATACGTCTGTAAACATTTAACGAACTGTCTGAAACTTCATTTTCTGCACACAGACTTTACTTGCATAGTTCGCTCATCTATGCAACTGTTTGTGGCAAAAGCAGTTCATCAACAAACGATGCAGTTGAGCCAACCCATTACCTGCCGGCACCTCAACCAAAAACCACAAACAAAATCCAAAAAACCAAAAAAAAAAAAAAAAAAAAAAAAAAACAAGGAAAACTCTATGATAATTTGGCACAAAGTTTATGAACAACTTCCACTCGATGCACTCATGTAATGTGCTTTAGCCAAAATACCATTCCTTCGTTATAACTCGTTAAAGTTAGTTTATTATTGTTAGTGATTTTTGGTGAATGTTGGAAAAAAAAAAACTTTCCGCAGGGTATCCGAAGTCCGCATAGTTGAATTGTTGCGATGCTAGAGCAAAATTCATTAATAATGCTGCGCCTGACATTTGTGTAGATTTGAAGGAAGTTCAGGAAATGCATATCCTTACAGTCACTCACTGATTGCCTCTAATCGTCTGGCACTTTAATTTGCAAGCCATCTGCCAGCTACATAAGCCAGCCGGGGATTACGAGCTACTGCTGCCACAGAGAAAAAGAGAGAGAGAGAGAGTCAGCGTCTCATTCCAAAGATTTTGCGAGTTACCTCCCCATTTTTGCCTGCCTGCCTTCCCCATTCAAAAAAAAAGCCACAAAACCGATGCCGAAGCTGATGCTGAAGCCGACTTTGCCTTTTGCCAAAAATCTCAGCTGACGAATTGCTCGAGCTGCTCATTCGGGGACCCAAAATGAATTTGAAATTGTGACAGCAAATGTCCCCAAATAAATAAGCAAAAAAAGGCTTCTTTTCATTACGAACACACACACACACCGATAGAGAGAAAGGAAGAGTGAGAGAGAGAAAGGGTATGCAATACAATGTGCATATAAATACGATTTTATTTTATTTCACTTCGATTCGTTTCGTTTCAGACAGAAATTAGAATATTTAAGCCACATTTTGGCTAGATAAAATTCAATAAAATCTGCGTACGCACACAGCTGAGAACAGAGACGCCAAAAACTCTGTGTGTGTGCATGTGTGTGTGCTTGTGTGTGATTGCTTGTGTGTGATTGCTTGTGTCTGACTGTCTATCTGTCCAACTGTTTGACTAGCTGACTGGCTTATTTAGCTGCCAAGTTTTTTGGGGACCAAGCTATTGACAGAGCGCGTCCAAGCAGTTGACAAACTGCTTCTGAAACTGCTGCCTGAAAAAAGCAAGACTTACATACTTTCTCATATATGTATATTTAGTTGAACATCTACTTATGCATATGTATACACACACATCTTTTTAGTTTAGAATACGTTGGAAAACTCTCTCTCTCTCTCACTCTCTTTCTCGATCTGCAACACGAGCTGCTGAAATTCGAAGCAATTTTGCACTGAATAGTTTTCAATTTCATAATTCAGTGAGCACGCTCAATGACAGCATTTCAATATTGCTTACACAACAACCGAGTAGCAACGGCAACGGCATCGGCAACGGCAGCATCTAACACACAACTCGCACAAATAAGCCCGAACTGTCCGCATTACGTATACGCAGCGTATGCAACTTGTTTGCTCTTTCTTCTTTGTTTCGTTGTTGTTGCTGCCTGTCGAGGCTGTCGCTGCCAGTATGTGTGTATGTCTGTGTGTGTGTGTGTAAGAAATGCATAAGACAAAGTTACTAAAAGTGTTTATTACATTTTATTCAATAACTGTGCACAAGTTCTCGACACACACAGAGAGAGAGTGAGAGAGAGACAACTAAACACGCACAATTTCCAGTTGCTCGGGTGCGCAAATTTGCCAAGTTACTTTTTGAAATAATAAAATTGTATGCATTTATTTAGCTTGGCTCGGCTCGGAGGGTCAGCATAAGAATTTATGTTGATTGCACAGTCTGCAATTGACTGCCACTCTGTGTCCTCTGTGTTGCATGTGTGTGTGTGTGTGTGTGTGTGTGTGTGTCCTGTTTCTGCAGCCTTTCATTCATTTGCTGGCCATGTCCTGGCCACTTAATTGTCCAGGCGTTTCATTTCATTGCCGTTATTTATGATGTGACCACAAATATTTTCCAACATTATTGATATATCCAGACACATACACACACACACACACACACTCACATATATACATTAAAGTTGATCGGATCAGAGCTCTGTTTTGTGGATGTAGCTAAATTACTTGCAAAATTTGTATTGCATACTTAGGGGCGCACCCGGAAATCCTACTTTAACTACATGTCTGTGCATTAGGCGTAAATCAAGTTCATATTCCTACTTAAACACATTTACATTTGAAGCATCAATTTTCGTATTCTTCATGTAACTAACGGCTGTCGATGCTGCTGATGCTGATGCTGCTGCTGTGCATTGCGTAAGCCATAAAAAGTGAGTGCGAAAAGCAAAAGCTTCATCTGTTGCAAATGCATTCAACTCTTATTATCCCGTTGTCAGTTGCCCAGGACGACTTTTGTTGTCAATCTGCTTGTTTTTGTCATTGTGATTGCAGCATCAACTGCTGCTGCTGCTGCTGCTGCTGCTGCTGTTGGGCTGTTATGGCATCGAGTGTTATGCACAGGCAGGCTGGCTGGCAAGCAGCGATTATTCAGTTGCCAACTACTCAAATATTGTAATTAAATCGAATTGCTTCTCGAATAAAGATTTTGCAAGAAACAATAACAACAACAGCAACTCGAATGACTTGGCTGAATTCGATAATGGAAAGCTAAGCTTGAAATTGCTGCAATACATTTTCATCCATAAACAAATTGTCCAAGAGTTTAAGAAGGCAAAATAAAACATCAAATAAGAAATGAGACAAAGAGAGCTGAGATCTGAAATCTAAGAGAAGTTGCCGTCGGCATCATTAGTTTGTTTTGCATTTGGCAACGTCAAGCAGCATAAGTCCACTTTAAATTGATTGATGATGTTGTTGTCAATGGCCTAGCGAATGTTGAACGGAAACGGAAGTTGACGAGGCAACTTAAATGCCAACTTCATCCCAGACAAACACTTGAAGTTGCCCCTCTTCAACGCTTGACGATGGCATAACAAACATTAAATAACTATTTCCAATTTACTGCATACATTATGACCCCCATTCAAAATCCCAAATCACAAATTTTATGGACACTTCCTTTATGATCAACTACTCAACTAAATTGCTCAAGCATTTATTATCGACGCACACAAGCAAAAAGGCAAAAATTTAATACTCAACGCAATTAATTTTCATTTTTAACGCTTTGCCATAATCAACTGAACTCTAAAGTCGGGGAAAAAATACATTTAAAAAATGTATTCAATTTCAAATCACATAAATGGCAAAAAAATAGTTTGCTAATATATTCTGACACATCAAATCTAAGACTCTCCTTTGTTTTTTTAATCCTGAAAGCAAAAAAAAATATTCATCAACAAGATGGCGAAAAATATAGTTCAAAATAAAAACAACATAAATAGGAAATATATATTTAGTTAATTTAAACAATCTTTCAAAAATTCATTGACTTGAAAAAGTTTTCAATTTAAAACTATATATGTTAAATGCGAAAATATATTTTTGCGAAAATATTTTTACACATCAATCTAAAATCCAATAAATGTTCATGAATAGAATGACGAGAAAATACAATTAAGAACAAATAAAACATAAATAGCAAAAATATATTTTGTTAATTTAAACAACCTTTCAATCTTTGCGATATCATTGTCAATGACTGGCGTTAATTTAGTTAGTGGCCTCGACGCCCAGACTGCTGAAATCATCGTGAGGTAGCACATCAATTGATTGAACGCAGCGAGGCGCAGGATATGCATTTAATATTGGCTGCTGACTGCGCCCTGAGGCGTGGTCCAGTGCATGACTAATGCTGCTTTTACCTGTTGTTAGCTGGCTCCCTCTCTCTTTGTCTCTCTCTCTCTGTCTCTTTCTTCCCCTCTATATCTATCTTCGTATCGTGCTGGTTTTATTCTATAAACACATGTGCCTGGGCAACCTTTTGTTTTGTGGACTTTAAGCGAATTTGTTTACTCGATCACAAAACAACAACAATGAGAACAAAAAATGCCAATTGAATTCCATTGAGTTTTGGACCGAATACACGCAGACATTCTGGGCTACTCACACCCAATGAACGCCCACATATGCAAATAGCTATGCCAAAAAGGTGCCCTCGAAACGGGTTTTTGCCGGCTTGGGATTGGTTTGTTGTCCAGGACTTTGGCAGAAGGGAGAAGAGATTGCAGCATAGCAGGGATTTAGCCTCTGGTTATTTGTACATCATCCACTCCCGCTTTCGCTCTCTCTCTCTCTCTCTTTCTCTCTCTTCCTATCACCCTCTCTCTTTCTCTCTCTCGCAGTTCGATGTTAACTTTCTTTTAACTTGTTTCTTGCACATTTTGTACGTTGTTTGGCTGGCTGACTGCCTTATTGATATTTGTATTGCATTGTGTTATTTTGTTGACTTTTAACTTTCGACATGCTGCTGTTGCTGTTGCTCAGTGATTGTCTTGGCTAAGGCTAAAGGCAGCAGGCATTCATTCGATTTCTCGAGACTTCAATTGTGCTCGCATAACCGAATTGATTCTAAATAATTTCCAAACTAATTTGTGCCTCTCCACCTCTTGCAGCACCTGCCCCGGCAACGGATGCACCCGCCGACACCGCCCAGCGTTGCAATACGGAAGAATGCCAGCTGCCCTACTGCTTCTGCTCCAAGGATGGCACCCAAATTCCCGGCGATCTGGAGGCCGAAAAGGTAAGCTTAGATGTTACATTTGTTACTCTTTTTCATTTTCTTTCTCTCGCTCGTTGTTGTTCCTCTGCTTTAAGTGTTAATTTGTAAGGCGATAAATTTGCAAGTGCATTGACAGCTTTTATTTTTACGACACAGCAACAGTGCTCTGGCAGCTGGGGATCGTTTCGCCTCGATTCGATTCGTAGCAAGGCGAGACGAGGTGTGCTTCTGTTTGTATTTAAGTCTGGGTTCGACTTGGTCGTGTCCCATAAATCTGTGTATTTGCATTCGGCTGCTGTTATCGCTGCTTTGCATAAGGAAATTGTACTGTTGTCTTTGCCATTTGTTGTGCCATTCGTTTGCTTATTGTTGTCACAGCTTGACTCTTTGTTGTTGCTGTTGCTGTTGTTGTTGTTGTTCCTGTTGATTCGAATATCCTGTTTAATAACTTCGGTTTTGTTTATTTGGCCAAGAGTTATGTGCATTTCGGTTTTTGGACCAAGCCAAATGCAGCTCATAAAATTGCGTAAAATTTAATTTTTTCTCTCTTCGCTTTCTGCTTGCTTTGTTTCGCCTTTTCTGCATTGCTTTGCATTGCATTGCACAAGCCAGCAGTGCGTATACGTAATATGTTTGCCGTCTCTCTGCCGTTAGCTTATGCAATCGTAATCCTTTAATGGATTTGTCGCTAGCTATTAAAGCGACAACTGTGCGTATACTTAACGTGAATAAACACCTCAAAGACAGTCATATGTATCCAGATTCTTAAAAGCACACTTCCACTTGGCATAATCGCAATTGTGGCAAATCAAACAATTTCCCAACGGAATGTCGGCAATTTGTAAGTTAATATAATTCATTAGAATACAATAAATTGTGGCATTTTTGTGTGTCTCCTTTTGCATCTCAACATTGCCACATAACTGCCTTCATTAGTTAGAACAACAAGAACAACAACAGAAACAACAAAAATGCCTAATCGATCGAATTGAAACTCACAGCAGGCAGATTAAATAAATACTGAAACATTTGACGCATGATAGAATGAAAACAAAAAGTCAAACGCACAGAGAGAGAGAGAAAGATAATTAATGGATATTTGTTAAACAAATTGCAACATTTTTGCATTTGCATTTCGCATCTGAATTTTAATTTGAGCTTAGATTAAAGTTTTATTGCAAATCTTCAATTTAAATTCCTTTGTGTCGTTTAATTTGAAAAAGCTGATGCTTCACATTCATAATCAGTTTTACACACAGCGCATAAAAATAATGTTCGCTCTTTAAGTGTATGTGTGTATCTGTGTTTGATTTAGTGTATATGTGTGTGTGTTTGTGTTTGTGTTTGTGTTTGTGCGTGTGCTTGTTGCCAATTGACAGACAGTTTGAAGTGCACATTAGTTGTGGTTTTGCATGCATGATAATAGCACTGCCAGCAACAACATGAACAGCAACAACAACAACATCAACAAAGACCACGCTCATCAGCTTGTTCATTTGGAAGCTCAACAAATATTCGAATGCTCTAACTTAGCAATGACATGTGAATAAAATCAACTTATGTACATGATGGTGGACTAAGATGAATAGATTTCATGACTTAAACATAGATTTAGAGAACTCTCAGTTGAAATAAAGAAATGTCTTTGACATTGAACGCAGCAATAAAGAATACACATACTTATCGTCAATTTTTTGACCATGTGTAGTTGAAGTAATTTCAGTGATTCATTAAGATAATTTAAAAACAATATAGAAAACTACATTTTATTTAGTTTATTAACCAATTGAAGATCAAATTTGAAGTACATATTCTTATTACTTATTAGAACATATTAGCAAAAACCAATACAAACAAAAACAATTATTAAACACATAATTAATTGTGAAATTTATTATTAAAACAAGTACATAAATAATGATTTTTAATTAATTAATTCATTAATTAGTTGATTTTCAATGTTCAATTAAAATACACAACACCGATTTCATTTTAAATATGCATATAGTATATGTATAATACAGAGAGAGAGATTTGTCACTGAAAAGCTGTTCGCACGCGACATTTACCAGAGAATTACCCATACATATAATACAATAGTAATAGTAATTAAAGATACAAGTAATAGTAATATCTAGCCATTTGAAATAATCGCAATAGTTGAAAGCGCATTCCGTATGCTCCACACTTTGAAAGTTGGTGAAATATTCAGCAAGTTGCGATTTGCTTTCGTCATTATTCAGCGAGAGTTGCACAAGCTGATTGATAAATGCGCTTAGGCCGCAAATTGCATAGAGTAGCAAAAGTCAAATACGAGCACAAAAAGCAAACGGAAGTTTATGTGGCGGCAGCGTTGACTGTGGCAGCGACTGCGGCGACATGGCAGCAGCGACAGCAGCGACTGCGACTGCGACGTCGACATCAACATTGTCGGCCGATTTTGAACATAAACGCAAAACGCAAAACTCAGAACGCAAAGCGCAAATACACAACACAAACAACGCAAGTGAGCCACTTAATTTCGAAATTGAAATGTGTGTCTGTCGCAGCGTCTGCTCTCTCTCTCTCTCCCTCTCTCCCTCTCTCCCTCTCTCGCTCTCTCTCTTTTCCTCTGTCCCTCCTGCTACAACTTTGCAGCATGTATGTGTGTGTGTTATATGTGTGCTTATTTAAGTGTTATTAGCGCTTACATGTGTTGCCAGAGCCGCCCAACAAAACGATTTCAATTTCTGACAGCCTGTTTGTACTCCTTATATATGTGTGTGTGTGTGTGTGTGCATGTGTGTGTGCATGTGTGGGAGCGCATAATTATAATTAATATCATCTCAATTAACCGCAAACAGGCGGTTAATTTGTGCGCACATTTGAGCCAACTTCTTTGGCAAATCATTTGAACTATGGCTCAAATTACGCATACGTCGCGTTGCCAGCTCTCTCTCTCTCTCTCTATCTCTCCCTCTCTGTCTCTCACTCTCTCTGACTCTGTGCCTCTGTGTTTGTAGATGTGTCTGTGGGATTTTCGATTATCATTGAACGCATTGCGCTCCATTTCACAGCGCGGCCAATTTCCGCAACGAAAGTGCACAAGAATACACAAATAGAAAAGTTAACTAAAACCCGATGTCAGCACAACCGGCAAATACCCTGGAGAAGTGAAACCAAATTAATTCAACATTATCAAAAATGACTTAAAATTTAATTTCAATTAACCAAATGAATTAAAATTAAAACTTAATTCACTGACAACAAAAAAATAGTTCAAGGAAATTCCAGCATCAAAATGAGCTGCCTCAACTTCTGATTAGTTAAGGGTATCAAAATGCCAAGACGCCAAACCAACCCAAACCAAGACAAGCCTATGCCATAAAGTGCAAAAGAGAGCAGTTTGGCAAAAAGGGGAACGTTAAATAAAACGCTTTGCTCAATTTGAATGCGAATCCAATTTGATTTCAGCTGGCTCCTCGAAAGAAAACTCAAAAGATGGCACACACAGTGTCAACAACAAGAAGCAAAAAAAAAAATAAAAATAAGAAGAAAACTTTTGCACAGCCTCCGCCAGAGAAAGCGCAGAAAACTGAAAAGATAGGGAGAATAAGGTGGACGGGATTGATGTTTAAGGGTGCTGCATTTATGCGCGGCTGCAATCACTCAATCAATGAGCCGCTCAATTGTCGCTGCGATTGAGCAACTAAGCTATGCAAATTTACATCGCAGACACACACTCAACCTCCTCCTGATTCTCCTCGTCCGCTCCTTGTTCTTGATGCCGTCAAGAGCTGCATAAAAAACCCATCTATCATCCATTTGCTTTAGTGCTCGGCAAATGTCTCCCGACTGGCAAACTTCTGTCTCTCTGGCAAAAGGTGCTTGTCAACTGCTGTCTGCCATATTTGCTCAAAGACTGGAGTGCAAACTTGAGTCGCATTAAGCAGAAATTATCAACGTACACAGAGAGCGAGAGTCTGAGCGAGAGAGCAACACTAATATTATGGGGTGAGAGAAGGCGGGAAATGTCTAAAGGAGGTTGCACATGGGTCATGCATGGCAGTCATATGCAGTTCATGAAGCGATAACTCGCCAGAAACCGAGCGAGAGAGATAGAGAAACCAATTGAAAGAGAGAGAGAGAGAGAGAGAGAGAGAGAGAGAGCAAGCGAGCCAAAATGCAAGTTGTGTGTGCAAATGAAACTTTTGATGAAAATTTACTCATGAATTAAATTCAAGTTGAAGATGGCCCAAACAAAACTTAACAATTGCACCCATCATGCTTATGCACCCTACTTATCGACTTTAATAAACACTCACGATAATTAAACAATATAGATTGTATTATTCGTGATTCAAATAAACATAAAGATTCTATTTAGAACTAACATTATGTTTAACAACAATTTTAGATATGGGTTATTCCATGTCGGAATTTGTCCCTGAAACAATTTTGGAAAAAAGAAAAGTTTATTTTTGTAGCTCTTGATAAGTACTTTAATTTGAGCTAAGAATGGTTTTGGAATTTTTTTCTGTTTTGTTTTCTGTTGTGATAATTGCAAAAATTAACAAATTCGTACGCAAAACCAAAAAATGAACGAAATTATATATTTTATCGGAAAACAGATCAAGTTCCTAAAATCAATCTTAACTCTAAATATAGTGCTTATCTAGAGCTTTAAGAATAGCATTCACTTATTTTGAAAATTGTTTCAGTTTATGTTTTTCTCACTGCAGTGCACTGTAAAAACTTTCGCACGGGACAAATTTCGCCATGGAATTACCCATATCAATATTATATTAAGTACATAAATATTCTATTTACTACACAAATATTCTATTTAGTATATAAATATTGTATTTAGAATTTACTAAAATATCGAAATAGCTTTGACGACATTTTTAATATTAATCAATTTTTAAAATATGCAATTTCATTTGTAATTTGAAAGGGCTTTAAATATATTTTGTTTTAAAAAATATGTAAACAAGAAACAAAGCAACAGTCGAGTGTGCTCGACTATGGTATTAATCTTAAAATATACCAACAGCTAAACTTGGTATATTGATATCGTACTACATTCAAAATGATGACAAAATATACCAGATTGTCATCCAAAGCCCCGTAGGAAGTAGGCCTTTTTCTCCATACAAAAGTATTTCTTAAATGACTTCAATAAATTTGATAAAAAAAAACTATAAAAACTACTTATTATTATTCTCAAAAATACTTATTATTTTCAAATTTTTATTTAAAATGGAAATAGTTTTAAAGATATGTATGTAACACATTTTTAAAAATATTCATACCACAGGCCATAATTAATTTGGTATTTAAATTCTTTCGAATAATATTTCTATCAACGAAATGTCTATTTAATACTGACATGGCTTTAGAGATATTAAATAAATTTTGTTTTTATTTTTTAGTATTTATTGCATTACCATATTTATATTTCTGCGTTTTTATCATTAATGTGCGCTGCAGTTGATTTTAATTTTGGCATAAAATCGCATACGCAAGTTTTTTGCTTGCGATTAAGTTCTTTGAGCGCTTGTTGTTGTTGCTTTATATGCGCCCTTTTATGTGCACATTTTCTTGTTATTTTTGATAGTGCATTTGCATTTGTGTGGAATATGAATATGCGATATATATTCGAAATATATATTTCTTATTTGCACAAGCCCTTAAATTTATTATTTGTTTTCAGCTCCCATTTCATTCGTTCTCGTTCTCGTCCTTCGTGTCCCCAACTCATTTTGTGCATTCGCATTCGCATCCGACTCCAGCTTCATTTTTTTTTTGTATTCTTTGTCGCCCTAGCAGCACATTCATTATATTTGCAATAATATTTTTACCTTATAATTCGAGCGAATAAAAGTTGTGCTGGGCAGCATTGGATGAAAAAACACGAGTATGCGCTGCAAGTGCAGTTCATTTGCACTCATTTTGTCCGGAAAACGGACTTTGAAATATGCTTTTCAATAAGCGGGCGAGCCAAAGGCAAAGGCAATAAACGCAACGTAAAAGGAAACGCTGCAAAGCAAAAAAAAAAAAAAATCGAACTGAATATTTCAATTCCATGGCAGCAGCAGCAGCAACATCATCATCATCATCGGCATTATTATGATTATCGATATCATCATAATCATCAGTCATCTAAGCCACACTTAAGCTGACCGCCGTTCGATGCTTTCGAGTGTTTCACGCCTCTGCATAATTTTATCAGCTCAATTCGAACCCCGCAGACACAGAGACAACACGCACACAAACTAAAGTGTAAAGAGTGTAGCGAGATATACTATATATATATATATATAGATGTATGTATATATTTTTGTATATATAGAGTAAAGTCTATTATCCCAGTCTGAGGTTAAGGTTGAGTCTCAGCTTTGGTTAGTCGGGCCCACATTAATATTGAATTTGTACAATAATCCTTTTTATGTGTTCAACAATGAGCGTTAAGTGCCGCCAAGCCCGTGCCACTCTGCTTTTTGTGCAGCTCAGGCGAAAATGCATTTTTGGTGTGCCATTGCTGTTGCCATTCTGCTCTGGCTGCCATTTGCCATTTGCCACTGCCATTTGCCACCTCGCTCTTTTTTGCCACAACTCTTGCCATCTCTCGTCAGCAGCCATTGCCAAGCGCCATTCACATGCTTCTGCTTTATGCTGATCGCATTCGATTTTCATTTCATTACAAGTGTGCCAGCGATGTCGATTTACTTGGTCATGCTCTTTGCTAGTTTTGAAATGCATTTGGAAATTCACTCTTTATACTCTAATTATATGACAGTTACAGAGTTTTCTTAAATTTATTAGAATTTATTATTAATCACTGGCACATTTATTATATGAAAGTTCGAGATTTGTGTAAGAATTTAAAATCAATTAGTGACATATTTATTGGGACTATATTGAGTGCAGCAAAAGTAGATTGCTTAATTTATACAAAAATGAAGTATACAAAGAAGTGAATATATTAATTTATAATGTATGAATGAATACACACATAATTCGAAAATTTTGTTTTAGATATAATGATGCAATTAATACATAAAACATGAATTTTAATTGCAAATGTAAAACGTTTTATTTAAATAAATGAATACTTTAACGTTAATCAATCAATCTAACATATTATTATTTGCAAATGAAAAATTGAATACCAAAACTAAATAAAAAAAAAAAATAAATCTATTTTAAATATTGATTAATAAACTCAAAAGAAAGAAAGATTACTTATAAAATCATAATATATAATAAGAAGTAATAATTGAGTGCGTACTTAATTAAATAAATAAATTGTTGAAATAACAAGGAAATATAATCTAAGACAATTAAAGTATTAACCTAAAAGCAAATATTTTACTATCAGCACATAAAATAAGCAATTAAATAAAAAATTTAAATAAATATTAGAAGTGACTAAAATTCTTAAGATTATTATTGGCAAAGCATTAAAATCAAACCCCAAACAATCGGTATTATCAGCTGCAAATACAATTTCCATTTAAATAAAAAGTGTAAGAAATTTTAGAAGTCACATTTTTACTGAAAATTATTGAGATTATATTATATATTATATTATATACATATTATTGATTATTATTAAGTTGACACATTATATATTTCAACACTAATCCCAAAAAATTAAATATAACTACAAATAAAATCAGCACTTGGATGAAAAATGTAAATAAATTAAGAAGTAATTTAAAAAAGTATTCATTTTAATTACTTATGAAATAATGTTTTCTAAAATACACAAACATCGAGTCGAAATAATATATTTTAGTCAGTGTATGCGAAGTTAGTCGGTGACATTTGCAAATTTGGATTTTTCGTTTGTTGCTTGTTTTTATTGGCGCGTCATTTCTTTTGGCCTCGCACTTTTCAGCGAGCGAGCGAGCGAGCGGCGGTCTTTGATTATGGAATTGCACTTAAAGTGTTGCAAGCTCCCTTTGGGCACTTCAAACTCAGCGTTGCCAATGCTTGCCCTTTCTCCCGCTCTCCCTCTCTCTCTCTCTCTCACTCTTTCACTCTTCTGTTGCATTCACCCCGAGGGAAATTTTGCGTCAATGGGGTGGCAATTTTTGTAATGGAATTGCATTGCTTTAGCACTCGTTAAAGTTATTGCAGCGAACTGCTGCGGTTATTGATAGCTCAGTATTATTTTAAATTAATTTGATTTTGTCGCAGATCATATAACATAAATATGTATACATATTTTCTCTGTGTGTGTGTGTGTGTGTGTGCGTTTATTTAGCATGTGGTCTGGTTAGCCGCATGCCCACTAATTATGTTTAATGCTCAAGTTGCAACTTGGCAGTTTGTAACAAGCGTTGCGCATACGCCGCGTTGCCCATTGACGAATAACGGCTGTTAAGGGCAGAGGTGGCAGGCAGCTGTCGGCTGTCGGCTGTCGGCAGTCGACTCTGTTGGCAGTTGGTAAGCGGTAGGCGGTAGGTGGCAAAGCCAAAAGCTCAGCCAGGCAGAACGCAGACAGCAAAAACAAACGCGAAATGCTAAAAACCTTCAATTAGAGTTGTCGCTGCTGTTGCTATTGCTGCTGCTGGGTTGCTGTGGCTGCCAATGCCATCGTATGCCCGACTGATTTTGAGGTCAGAGCGCCTCTAATTGGGCCAACACACACACCCACACACACACACACACACACACACATAGCTGGAGATTATGGTGGCTGCAAGCAAATGTGCATATCATATAATTAAGAGTCAACTACAAAACTAGCAGCACTCATATTTATACTTAATGGATGCCATATTTCTTTTTGCCGCTTTTTACAGGTTCCACAAATCATCATGCTGACATTCGATGGCGCTGTCAATCTGAATAACTACGATCATTACCAGAAGATATTCAATGGCAAACGCAAGAATCCCAACGGTTGCAACATTCGTGGCACGTTCTTCTTATCGCACGAATACAGGTGAGCACTTAGCATATAATATTTGTTGAAGGTTACTTTATATGTAACATATAATCATCATCATGATCAGCAGAAGGGGATGACAGTTTAATAAGCCAGCTGACAGTTGACTGTTGGCAGTAGTTTAACAGTTTAGCAACTGGCAGTTGGCAGTTGGCAGCTGGAAGCTGGCAGCTGCTCGCAGTTGCAACTTGTCTGACACTCTTGGGCTTAAAAACAGTTTATGGCCCAAAAAACAAAATTGTTTTGCCCGAAAATCATATAAATTATTTGATGGCCATATTACGCATACGCATCGTGTGTTCCATCGCTGAACGTCTTGCACATCTTCATCATGAACGAACGCAGTTAGGACACAAGTCTCGCTCGTTGCATGCGTTGAGGCTGTGGAAAGTTTTGTGCAGCGTTGTGCAAAATACTTGTCACACACTTGCCACGCCCCAATAAAGCCAGAGCGCACTTGGCATGCCTCAGTCAGTCATGCAGTCAGTCAGTCAGTCAGGCAGTCATGCAGTCAGTTAGCCAGTTAGTCAGGCAGCTACTAGTCTGACGGTCTCTGCTCTACTAATTGTTGTTGATAAATTGGGGCTGACAAAGTTATGTCAACTGCAAAATGAATTTTCGCCAAAATATATGAACTACATTTTGGCAGACTTATAAAAACGCCGCATCACAAAGCGGGCGCACACACACACACACACAGACAGACACATCAAAGTTAAGTTCCAACTAAAAGTAGAGGCAACAACAGCAGCAACAGCAGATGCAGATGCAGTTGCAGTTGTTGAAGAATATGAAGCGGCAGTTGTAGATAAAGACACAACAGCATACATCGACCAAAATTATGTGCCACAGTGGAGCAAATTGATGAAATTGTGGAACAAAATATGACAGAGAGGCAATCAAAGAAAAGGCACAAAGACATAAAAAGCGGTTGTAATGAAGAAATAAATATTAAAAATAAAGTGAAAAGATTAAATTAATGAATATCTAAAAATAATAAATAAAAAAAATATGAGAAGAAATATCTTAAAACAATAATTTTCTAAATGATTCTTGTCGGAATTTGTTATTCTTAAAACATAATAAATATTGAATATATAAATAATTTTAAAAATGATTCTTGATGGAATGACAACAAAATTTAAATATTCTAAAAAATGATTTGTAGTAGAATGAGAAGGCAAAAATATAAATTAACAAATAAAGATAAATTGTAATAATAAAATTTTAAATTTAATAATTTAGAAATTGTTACTTAAAAATATATTGCAATAAATTTCACTCAAATGATTTGTTGCATTCAACGCTGTTGATGAGCGACTTGTAATTTATTTGTCTAATGCAACTCCAGTTGCTTGAGTTGATTTGGGGAGAAAAGCCTGAAAAGTCTCCATGGTGCGGTGCATGCTGGAAAACTAAGTAAGCGGCAACAGTCAAAAAATGTGCGAACCGAGCGTGAACAGCAAAAATCTTGAGTGAAGTTTAAAAGCTTTTTTCTACTTTTGCCACAGCAGCAGCAATAGCTGCAACAGTTGAAGAAGCAGTTGAAGCTACAGCAGCCAGAATAGAGTGAGAGCGAGAGCGAGAGCGAGAGCGAAGAAGTAGAAGAAGTGGCAGTTTTGAAGTTGAATTGAAATGCGCTGAATGGCAGTAATTGCCTGAATATGTTACACATGCACACACATGAATGCGCTAATGTGTGTCTCTCTCTGTATATGTGCGTGTGTGTGTGTCTCAGTGTATATATATACACTTATGTACTTTTGCTTTTTTCGGGCAAATCATTTTAACTCAGAAAAAGAGACACACTTCTCATTCATTTCGAGAATACCTCGTATTGAATTTTTTAAATGGGTGGCAACAAAAGGTGATAATTGTGGCCTGAAGAGTAGCTTATGATATGAAAAGTATCTTATTTTATATTGTGCAATAAACGCAATGTTAGGCCATATTTAGACAGGGTATCATTTAGTCGGCTTCAATTGTGACTTGTTTTTTCCATAGTTTTCTTCATTTTATTTATATATTTTTAATTTTTTTGTGCTGTTTTTGTGTATGCTGTGCAACAAAATAGTGGTAAACGGCAACAGTCGCACTCGCACTCGCACACAACTTGCCACAAGAAGCCGTCGCAGTCGCCACCGCCTTCTGTCGAGCTCTTTAGTGCGGAAATGATTTAATGCGCTTCGCAACTCTTCAGCTTATTTTGTTAAGAATTTCATTCTTTTTTTTTCTCCACTGCCATTTTGTTTCTCTTTTCATTTTTGTTGTTGCCATTTCCTTTGAGCTGAGAGTAGGTTGATGATGATTTTGATTTGGCATGCAGAGTTGCCGCTCAGCTGCCATTTACAGCGCCGCAAAGTATGCAGCGACTTTTTTGTTGTGTGTGTGTGCAGCTTTCTTGTTTACGTCCATTGAGGCAATTAGTTTTGTCTGAATACAGCCCTCGCTCTCGCTCTCACCCTCTCTCCCTCTATCTTCTGCCAAGAAATATGGCGGCAGCAGCTTGGCATGAATTTATGTTAAACTATTTATGACTGACAACCGCAATTTTGCTGGTGTTTCCTGCATTTTCTATATAAACCATCGGAATCATCGAAATGCATCTACGAAATGAGGTCACAAAAATGAAGCCACGTCTTGCTTAGCTGAAATAATTGCAGTAATTTCGCTCATCAATTAATAAGCAAAGTAAAGTTAAGCACTTGCAATTTTTTTGCCCGCCATCCATAGTGTAAGTAGCAGGCAGAAGACGCCATATCCGAGCACATAAATATACAATATTCGTGATCACCGATCTTCGATATAACCATGTTCGTCTGGTCGATCAAATAAAAATGTTAGAAATTATTCAAGAAATAGTTTTATTTGTCTGCTGCTTGACAATCTGGGATATATGACATATTTTTAATGCAATAGTATATTAATATACTAAATAAATCTTTTGGTATATTTTTGTCTTTTTTAAATAATAAATTTGATATATTTTAAGAATGATTTCGCACTGTTTTGCCTTCATTTGGAATGGATTGTGAATACTTTAAGAATAGTGTATATTTTTAATATATTATATTAATATACCAAGTGAAAATGTTGGTATATATTAGAATTTTTTGGTATTTTTAAAGAATAATGCCGCACTAAGTTTCCAACTCGTTTTTATACCCGCTACCCATAGGGTAGAAGGGTATTATAACTTTGTGCCGGCAGGAAATGTTTGTAACAGGAAGAACGAGGCATCTCCGACCCTATAAATAAAAATTCTTGATCAGCGTCAACAGCCGTGACGATATAGCCATGTCCGTCTGTCCGTACGAAACACTGGATCTCAGAGACTATAAGAGATAGAGCTATATTTTTTTTTCGACAGCATTTGTTATGTTTGCACGCAGATCAAGTTTGTTTCAAATTTTTGCCACGCCCACTTACGCCCCCGCAAATCAAAATAAAATCGAATAACAAGCCAAATTTTAAAGCTAGAGTTGTTTTGGTATATACAATAAATACTAGGGTAGTTATGATTCCTGAAAATTTGATTGCGATCAGATAAAAATTGTGGAAGTTATTAAAGAAATACTTTTGTATGGGCAAAACCACATACTTACTAGGGGTCTTAGTTGCTTTGGCCGACAATCTGGTACATTGTGCCGTCTATGGTATATTTTGAATGGTGTCCTGTCTCGATATACCAAACATATCATTTGGTATATTTGTAGTATTTTTGCAGTATATTTGGTATATTTTCAAAATAATACTTGATTGATTGATTGATTTTATTTAAAATGGGTAGCGGGTATCTCACAGTCGAGTACACTCGACTGTAGCTTACTTACTTGTTTTAGTATTTTTGGTATATTTTGAAAATAATACCGCAATATTTTGCCCTTATTAAAAATGGGTAGCGGGTATCTCACAGTCGAGTGTAACTTTCTTACTTGTTATTTACTTATTTTGTTTATGTTTAAAATTAAAATAAATAACTATATTTTGAGCTGGAGACTTGTTTATTGTAAAGTTATTTTTGTTTTATCAGCCAACATATTCATTAACATTGTCAACTGCCAGCACGTGCATTGCAATTGAGAAATGAGTCAGTGAGTGAGTTGAGAATTGAGAAACTGAGAACATCCAATTGTTTACTGTCGCTGATAACGAACTTTCTTCGCCATTCGATGTTAGTACTATGTCTGCTGCTGTTGCTGTTGCTGCTGCTGTGGCTAAGAAAACAATCAGGCAATTGCCACAGGACTTCTACACTACTTTGTGACTGCACATGCACATGCACTGGAGACACAATTCTGTTCATTTGTATTTGGCTTTGGCAAACTGCAAAAACCAAAGAAAAAATTAAGAACAATGTAGAAGCAAACTTTTTGCGCAGCATTTTAATTGCACGCAAAAACTTTTTAACTAACTAACAAGCCAGCAACTAGGCAACACCTCAGTGCACACACACACACATAGAAAGAGAGAGGAGAGAGAGAGAGAGAGAGAGATAGAGGGAGTCAAAGAGTTTCCACCCTTTCGAAAAGTCTAAACAAAAGGCGACTCGGGGCAAAATCTAATTTTCAAACATTTACGTTTTCATTTTACTTGTTAACAATATACTAAAAAGCAGCACGCAAATCTTGAACGCAACTTCTTTATTTTTTTTGGGAGAGGGAGTAAGAGAGAAATAGAATGAGAGAGAGAGAGAAGAGGGTGCCAAAACTGCTGTCTGCATTCGCTGAATAAACATGAGCAACCGAGACGACGTTTTCTATCTATTCCCCCTACGCTGTCCTCTCTCACATCCGGGTTCCGGTTGCAAAATTGAAATTGAGTCGCGTTGCCTAAGCGAATTGTGCAGCATGCAAAACTTTTGGCCAAGCCAAACCAAAACAGTCAGAACAATGCAGCTGATTGCATTTGCAGCAGCCAAAAACTAAGAGAAAATCAATTAGCTGGCACTACAAAAAAAAATACATATAATATAACATATATATATAAAAATGTAGAAATTGTGCGGTCAGGTGAGAAATTGTCGTTTGCTTTTGCTCGGAGCTGGCATAACTTTTAGCTAATTGCTTAAGCCGCAATCGCATCGGCATCGTACTGATAATAAACTAGTGAACTCGATGTTCATAAAACACAAAGCTTAACCTCAGTCTCAGTGTTGAGTGTTGAGTGTTGAGTGGTGCCTAACCACACACACACATACACACACACGCACACAGAGGCCACAACAAAGTCAGCTCACAGGCATTTGTCCTGTGTCTCTGTCTGCGCTTGTGTTCAGCCTCTTAAGATTACATTTCATTAGCTGCCTAACGCCGCTTGACCTCATAAACCACAAAATACAACCGATAATTATGGCAGCTACGAAGCAGCATACGAACCGATGCTGAACTCTGGCCAACAGCTCAAGTAAACTTTGGCACGCGTAATCAACACCTTGACATTCGGCAACAACATTTTTGCATAGCTTCCCACACAACAATGGCACAAAACATGACCGTATCCAAAATCTGTTTAACATCCATGTCATTCTCCTAAACCTGACCTAAACAACTTTGCCAAAGAATATTCCCTTCCTCTATCCCTCTTCTCTGTGTGTGTGTGTGTGTGTTTTTGCCTGTCATAAGTAGCTGCGGGCATAACACACGCGCCTTGCCTACCTGCCAGCCTCTTTAGAACTTTTTGTAGCTATTGCCCACACTTAGTTTCAACTAGAGCAACCTGCTGCTGCTGCTCGGAAAAAGTTCATTTTTATTTTCATCTACGTGCCTGACGCTTGATGTTAATATCGCTCAGCAGCGGCTAGCCAGCGATGTGGCAGCAACGACGACCCGGATTCATATTCACGGATCCGCAGGCCTACAACGTCGCCGATGATGCCACCACTGAGCTAGCATTAGCACAGTGTGCAACAATTATGAGTGATAACATAATAATATAACGTTAATATAATTACTCTTCAAAATATCTTTAGCCCAAAGAAAGAAACTAATCCACAATTCTGAATGTTGCACTCACTTTGACATTAAGTTTAGAAGAATATAAGACAATTTGATTTGGTGAATAAAAATACCTACTTTAATTATTAAGTATTTGTGTTCAAAAAAGGATTTTATTTCGACAGCTTTTTTGGAACACAAATTCTGCATTGTTGAAGTAAATATTTTTGTTCTTCCAATAATAATTTAACAGCCAAATTAAACATAAAAATTGAATTTATTTTAATTATTCTTATTTAAAATAAATTCTGAATAACATATTTGGTATAAACAAGAAGAATTATTATTCAATTATTCAACAGAAATTATAACGCTATTTTGAATTCATTTTATGTTATTGTGAAAAGAAGAATAAGAAATCGCTCCCCGGAAAACACTTTGAAGTAATATTTAAAGTTTTGCAATTGACTTTGATGGTTTATTAATATCAATAGAATGGAAATTGTTATTTGCCTTGAAGAATGTAATTTTATTGTTGCAACTAATTGCACCACTGTGTCAGCGGCAAAAGTCTTTCTCATGTTTTTTTATTTCATTTGCCACCTCGCTACCTTGACTTTAGCCAGCTGCTAGGCAGATTTCCACATCTAAGAGCCCGCGACGTCGGCTGCGACTGCGACTGCGACAGCGACGGTGTCAGACGTCAGCGACAGGCACGTTGGCATCCTTGATGCTAATACAGCCGCCAGTTTTAGCTTTAAACTTTCTAAATGACCCAAACAACTTTTGAGCAGCTGTCTACCCCGGCCCAAAGCCCAAAGCCTAAAGCCCAAATGCCCCCAACCAAAAAATACCACACACAGCTCCCTTCTCCTCCCCCGCTTGCCATTACCACCCACGCCTCTCTCTTTTTAAGGGAGTGGGATTTGCCTTGAGCAATTCGCATTGCAGGCAAAAGCACAACAAGTCGAGCTGCCACACGCCACACGCCATTCGCTGCCACTCGCCACTCGCCACTTGCCACTCGCCACACGCATCACGTTGCAAGTTTCAAGTTTTGCATCAAGTGCTGCAGCTGCAGCTCAAAGTCTGCATAACTTTTCATTGTCATTTATGCATATTTTTGCTTTAATTTGCTTAAACTATTTGGCAGCAGTCTCTCTTGCGCTGACCATTCCATTTTTTTTTTTGTGCGGAAACAAGCTGACGCACATTGCGTATACGCAATGTTGATCACGCTTCATGCATTTTGTTCATTATGTCTAACATAATGATGACAATTGTCAGACAATTAGCTTAGCTAATTAAGCATTAGCTCGGATGTTTGAAGAAATATATCACAATAAAAATGTGATCAATGAAAAAAAACATTTTCATTAAAAATCGCCTTTATTTTTGTTGAAATTTATTGCTATCATTTTATTTATTTTTAATTGCGGACAATAGCAAACTGATTGCGCATAATAATTTTAATTTATTTATTTAGTTGAAAATCAGATTATTATAATTATTTATTTGTAATTCAGTTCCTTAATTTGTGTTTAAAAATTAATCAGATCAATTCAATGTTTTAAATTCATTACAACTATTTTATTTACATATTTCTTTATTTGAAAAAGTAGATAATATTTCAGAAATTTCTTACAACAATTTTAGTTTAATATTTATTTACAAAAGTACACAATAATTTTATCAGCACTGCGTTTACTTCTCTGCAATTCAGTTCCTTAATTTTGTATGCTTTATCGACTCAGTTTGTGTGCAAAACTCAGCCAGATCAATTGACTATATCGATTGGCAGTCGGGATTGAGTAAAAGTTTTATTCGAGCAAAGGAAATTTGCTCTACGGCAACTTTTCTTTCCTGTTCTCGTGCATTTCTTTCCGCTACTTGCAACTTTCTTTCCTTTCCTTTCCTTTCCTTTCCTTTCCATTCCCGGCTAACAAGTCTGGCTGTTTTCCATGCCATTAAATAAGCTATAAGTTCGGTACTTGTTGGGATGTAACAACTTAAATTCTCGTTAATCTATCTGACTAATATCTATGCTAGTCTTATGTATTTGCCACACACACATATTATGTGGCAAGTGGAAACGCTTCCACTCATGGTTGCCCAGCCCCAGAGTCTGCGAAGTGTGCTAAAATTTTCTTGCAAAATATCCGTAGCGTTAATATGATGTGTGTGTGTGTGTGTGTGTGTGTGTGTGTGTGTGTGTGTGTGTGTGTGTGTGTGTGTTTGTATATCAGCTAGCACCTGCTTGTGTGTGTGAGTGTGTTTTTGTATGTTGCGTTTTCAACTGCTGCTTGTTTTGGCCATTTTCATGTTTTTCTTGCTGCAAATTGTTGATGAAGGCATTGATATTGTTGTCGTTGTTGTTGCTCCTCCTGTTGTTGTTGTTGTTGGTATTGTTTTTGTTGCTGCCACAGTAATTGTAGTTGTTACTGTTGTTGCTGCTGTTGCCTATGATGATGAGACCAAACCCAATTCAGCCTGGCCTAGCCTCTCTTGACTTGCCTTTGCTCCAGTTGCTGCTGCAGTCCACGTTGCTGTTGCTGTTGCTGCTGCTGATGACGATGATGATGATGATGACAATGTCGTTGATGTGAAATAAAGATAACGACAACGTTGACAATGACTATGACAACAACCCAGCGACACTTTAACAGCTCTTGCAGGTGCCTTCCATACCTCTCTCTCTCTCTCTCTTTCTCTGTATGTATTTCTATGCATATGTATAGGTGTATCTGTGTGTGTATATACTTAGTATATTGTGCAGAGAGCTGTGTGCAATCCACAACATGACCGAAAGTACATTAGCTTTATGCATACACTGACAACTAGCCTCTGCCTGTGTTTTTGGCATTAACATTAAAGCTTTGTTTTAACTGAGTTTAGTAATGAGTTGTTTCTAGTGGCTGCAAATTTGCAAGATTATTTTCCTACAACACCATGCAAGTTATAAATTAATACCTTTGGCAATTCAAATCTCTAAAATGAGAAAGACAATGTTGCAGACTTGGTTCTAGGTCGCTGAACACAGAATAAATTTGAAGTCTTTAAAGTGAGTATTATAGTTATTTCTTTTAGGAATTCTTATACGTACAGTTTATAATTTTGAATATGTAAAAAAATCTCTATACAGAAAGAAGACCAACAATTTCTTAAATCAAGATTTGCATTCCGCATTTCAATCTAAATTTTTTTCTCTAGACGAGTATTTCAATCGAATAAGAATTAAATCTTCTAAAATAAGTTGTTTCTTTATTTTTTGCAATCAATATTTCCAGTTGCAAATTTCTAATTGAAATTCATGTTTCCAGTAGCGAAGAGTTGCATTTAAACTGAGAATAAAGGTGATTGCAAAAATTGAATTAAAATGTCAGCCAATTCTATTGCAGTTAAAAATTGAGTTTATTATAGGATTTTAACAAGTAAAAGAAAACATGTATAGTATTTTATATTTATTGTACTATAAAAATAAATAATCAAAAAAAAAACATATGACAGTGGATATGAAAAATAGAAATTGCAACACATACATTTATGTTTTTATTTCAATAAAGGTTAGATACATCTAAAGTTAAAATAAACACTAACTTATTTATTAAGCATTGACTGCCAAAACAAAACAATTTAAAATGTTACTCTAATTGCAAATTACAAAAAAAAATTTTAACTTATTGTGTAGTTTGTGTTTGACTTATCAAATAATTCCTTGCCATAAGAGTATTTGCTGGTCGTGTAGCTTGCTTTCATAACATTTTTATTTGCTTACATACATAGGTATGTAAGTTTGCATGTATGCGTGTGCATGTGTGTATATATGCATGTTTGTATGTGTATGAGTAGCTGGCCAGAAGCAGCTCTCGACAAATCTAAGCACACTGCACTAGACCTTGTTTTTTATCAAGTGTGTGCGGTGCCTTCCTCATGTGCTCTTTCCCTCTCTCTTTCACTCACCCTCTCTCCCGCTTTCTCTCTCTCTCTCTCACTCTTTGTGTTAGTCTGCTCTCTGCTTTTAGTTGTCTTTTTTTATTAGTCGTTTGTGTAATCACTACCGCTGCCCGGCTCAACAAAGTCTCCCACACTCAACGTTGTTGTCTCAGCTGTTGTTGTTGTTGTTGTTATTGCCTAACTGGTGTTGATAATAGCGATGATCATGGCCCAAACCAGACGATGGCAGAGCAGGCAAGTTAACCATAATTTCTTCCATGTGAACAGCCGTTCGCCTCCTGAATTTTCTTTTTATTTTGCCTTTGACGTTTACGATTTCGTTTTGGTTTTTTTTCTATTCTGTTTTGTTTTGCTCTCGTTTCGTTTCGTTTCTTTCGGCTTTGTTTTCATTTTGTTTGCGCTGTCCTCCTCTATTGGGTTTTAGTTGTTTCTTTAGCAATTTTCCTTATGAGTCTGCGACGCGCTGTCGAAGAGCTTTATTGAAAACGAGACTTGAGTTGCTGCCGCTTGCTTGCTTATTTTTTTCAATCTTTTTTGTGGGGTAGGCGGCGATTTTCTAGTTTTTATGCCTGCTCTCGAAGTCAAGCCAGCTCGTTAGGCACGGTCATATCACACACACACACACACACACACACACACACAATTGTACGCACAATATGCTGCATGCAAATTAAGTTAGTTTTTGGTGCAAGGCATAATAAAAACAAAAGCTCATTTCTACGAAAAATGTGTGCGTGTGTGCAGCATTCAATGGAAGCGATGCATTGAGCCTAGAGCAACAAGGAGTGTGTGAGAGAGCGAGAGAGAGAGAGAGAGAGAGGGAGTGAGAGAGAAAGATAGAACAGGAGCAACAGCAGCTATAATAACAACAACATGGGAACCTGTAGATTTGGCTTTTAAAAGCACATTAAAAGAAATTGCTGCATGCGGTCATTGCACACTTTTTGGGTTCAACATTCCTCCCCCTCTCCCTCTCTCTCTCTCTCTCCCCATCTCTTTCACTCTTTCTGTTGACTGGCAATAGCCAGGAACAAATTGAACAAAAATATGCATGTCTGTGTGTTATATATAGTATGTGCGTGTGTGTGTGTGTTATGTGGCTGAGTGAAATAGCAACAAGCAAATGGTGCAATAGATTGAGAGCGGCAATGAACTTTACGTGGGTTGTTGATAAAGTTGTCAGTCGATGACAAGCATTTAGACAGTTGCTTATCAGACTGACGATTGATTAAAAGTTGACTAAAGTTTTAATGTGATTTTACTTAGATTAAAATCAACCGCTTTCAAAGCGCGTGTTAAGCTTAAGCCTTTCCTTGAGTATTTCAGACAAGCTTTAAGGCTTGAAAATTTATTTTGCGCCTGAGTCACATCACCTACATGTTATATTATTTTTTAGTTAGAATGCACTTATTTATATTATATCCAATCTATGTTATATGCTTTGTATTTAAAACAAATGTGATTTTACATTGAAATACACATTTTAATTTAAGGATTCAATAATTTATTGTTAATTCAAATAAAAGATGCAAATTAAATGAGATTTTTCTTTAAAACATGTTTTATACTTGAAGCTAAGCAAATAATTTGTGATCAAAATTCAACAATATATTGAGATTGGTTTACTAAAATTAAATTTTTAATTGACAAATATTTTTGCTTTTTATGCTGAATAATTTTAGCTTCGATTTTATTTAATAGACAAAAACTTTCAACTTAATGGATTTATGAACCGCTGAATAATTGTTTGGATTAATAATATTATAATTTTTAAAGCTTTACATTTTTTTTCTGCCAATAAATATTCTAAATTTAAATTTACTACTCGTATTTTAAAATCCCTCGCAATTGAAAGCATCAAGTCAAATGTAAATGTGGAAAGCGATTTTACAGTTTGTGAAGACTTTTCGCTTGGCCCTCAAGCAGCTGGTGGTTGTTTAAGCACTTTTTAGGCCACATACGTTATTCAGTTATTCACTCTATCTTTCTCTCTCTGTCCCACTCTATCTCTGTCTGTCTTCCTTGCCCTCTCTCTCTCTCTCTCTGCCAGACTGCTGCTCAATGCTAACATTTTCTAATCGTTGAGATTACATGTGTTTCTCCCTTTTTAAATGCAAATTGAACTTGTTAGCAGTCGCAGCAGAGCAGAGGCCAAACCACTCAACACACACACACACACACACACACACACACACACACACACACACACATACATACATCGAGTGGGTGTGTGTGTGTAGGTGTGTTTATTGTTTGCAGGGACTATTAAAGAAAAATGTGCTCAAATTTAAGGAGCAAGCAGCAAACAGTAAAAAACAACGAGAATTAAAAAGTGATCGAAATAAAAGCCTGGGCAATGGGAACAATGGGTGTGGCCCTTGTCCGGTGCAACGTTGCGTATGAGTGTTGTCATAAACAATGGCAAAGGGAATGAGGGGACGAGGCTAGAACTGCATTTGTCTCTTGACACTCGCGACAAGGCCAAAAGGAAATACATCAAACGTCACTCTGTGTGTTTTACGTCTCTCTCTCTCTCTCTCTCGCTCTGTTTTGTTTTGTCAGTTATTTTGAGCACTTTCTTTGCGTCTTTTACAAATGTGTATGTGTGTGTGTGTGTGTGTGTGTATGTGTGAACGTTTCTGTTTGCTTCGTTCGCCGTGTTAATTGCTGCTGACATTTTGTGCCCCAGCAGCTTTTGGGCTACACCTAGCTAGCAATGCCAGAGCCACGCCCACATCGACACCCACCGCCCAACGCATTGCCACAATGTTGTTGTTTTTCTAGTCGTTGTTGTTGCGTCAGCGTCTTTCGGCCTTCGCTACAAGTGCAGCAATGGCAGCAGCTTCTGGTTGTAGTTATAGCCTGGCTCAGTTCTCGTCCAGCTGTTTGTCTAACAATTGAAATGTCATGCAATAAATCTACCTCACACTCACACTCACACTCACACTCACACACACACAGAGTCAGGCTGCGTTTATTGTCGACACACACACACACACATACATTTGAAGTGTGTGCATATGTGTGAATGTGTGTTTGTGTGTGTGTGTGCGTGTGTGTTCTCAGCCTGTGCTTTTCAACAACTTTTCACATTTCCACATTTTTGCATGAACTTTTTGACGATGTCAGATAGTTTGTGCCCCGCCATTGTGCAAGCTTCTGCGTGTGTGTGTTTGTGTGTGTGTGTGTCTTTGTGTGCGTGTGCGTGTGTGTTCTTGGTTGGGGCGTTTCGCCTCCTTGGGTACGTCATTCTATAGGCCAAAGTGCGTCAGCAACGCATTCATTATTTTTACTTTGCGTTTATTTTTGAATACTTTTTCGTATATTGTTTTTTTTTTTTTTAATTTCTATACCTTGTAAACACAAATTGTAGTTGCTAGGTTGTGCTTAACTCAGTCGAGAATATTTCCAATTTTTTATTTATTTGATAAACAGCTAAACAAATATATTTTAAATATCTTTCTTTTGTAAGCTATGCTTTTAAACAAGTTTTCTTTTTAATGGGTATCTGGCAAGTCGAGCTGTGGCCGGAATATCACGCTTACTTGTTCTTTTTGGCGTTGTTTTGTTTTCGTTTTCGTTTGTAAGCAACTGCAGCAGCAGAAGCAGAAGGCAGCAGGCCAAAACTTTGACTTTAGGGCGTAATTTCATTGCGAAATATTTGCGCAGTTTGTTTGCCCAAAACTAAAGCACACACACACACACACACACACACACGTACTGGCACACACACACACATAGGCAGTGAGGCAGATTCATCCATCCGCCTTTGCCGTCTGACAGAAATGTTTAATAAATATACATGCAATTCTTTTTTTGTATATATACAGAAGCTACTGCATATAAAAACAAGCTAACAAAAACAAAAAAATGCAACAGACAAAAAACATTCATAATTTTATTTCCATTTTTTTGCTTTAAATTTACGTTTTGTTTTTATATTTTTAATTCTTGTTGCTAGTTTTTTACTATTTTGCCCAAAAACTATTTGTGCACAAGCAAAAATTCCCCATTAAGAAATTTATTTCACACACACACACAGCAGTTATGTTCGCTGCTTGTACTTTGCATAACTGGCGCATTTCACGCTGCATACTTTCAGGCGCAACTTGCAACTGAGTGGCAAACTCTGTATGTGTGTGTGTGTTGCTCGTGTTGTTGTTGTTGATGCTGCCGGAATGCCCTTTTTGCCAGACACATTCCACATGACAAGTGGCAACTACTTGGCTTTTGATTTACAGCATTCTTTTTATTAAATGCAATCCAATCGCTGAGGTCCAATTATCATGCATTTAAATTCGAATTTGATCCTCACTTTTGTCATCGTTTGCTATCTTTGAATGATGAGATGATCTGTATTTAAATTATTCGGAGTTTCATTCGGAGTTTCAATTTTTATCTTCGATTTATAGCATTCTTTTTTATTAATGCAAGCGTATCAATAAATACGTTAATCATCTTTTGATGATCACTTTAAAATAATTTATTATATTTTCGACTTTTATTTACAAAATTTTTTTTATTACTTTTGCCACCTTTTATAATACTGTATTCGAAGTATTCGGTGTTTCATTCCTGCCTCTATTTTTTCCTACTCTATCATTTTTTCTTCTGTTACTGCTCAGCTGTTGCTCTCAGCGCTTTGTAAATAGTTTGAGAGCGAACTGTAAATGTACTTCTAATTGGCAAAAAGCTAAAGTATTCTAACATATGTACATATCTATTGCTTGTCAGTGTCAGTAGTCATAGAAGCTAGTTTTAAATTTCATAAAGTTTGCTGCTGCTGCTGCTGCTCTCTATGCATCAATTTATCTATGTTTGCCTTTTGTATGTCTTTGCGTTGTGTTCATCAAATTTGTATTAGCATTGTGGCGAAATACACGTATTTTATGCAAGGACCAAAACAAATCATGAGTCTGCTCGACTGCGATTTACACTTACTAAAGTCCTAAATAAAAATGAAAATTTTGTATAGGATAACAACAAATATCATACATAAAATATAAAAGAACATACGTGAGAGAAAAAAAAATAATTTTTCTTAACATTTTCTATTTAAATTTTATGAACACAGAATATTTTGAATAACTCCAACTTATTATTAGATACAAATTATAGATCTACATTTATTTGCATGTCTCTTTCTCAGAGTAAAATGAAAATTCTTCAGTTATAAACAAATCAAATATAGAGACAAAAAAAAGACAGGGAAATTTATTTTCTACATTTCCCTCAAAATTTTTATTATACAAAAAAATTTTGAGAAATAGCAGCGAAATATTATATGGGTATTAATAATTATGCATTTGCTTTCTTAGAGTCAATTCATAAAATTGAAAGATAAAATAGTAAATGAATGTATGTATGTGTGTATTTCAATATTTCCTAGAAAATTTGTTATGAAATATGAAAGAGAAACTTAAATGTTTCTTGGAAATTCTGTATTAATTTCTGTATCACTTTTAAAAGTAATTAATAAGGTAGAGAAATACAATTCTCTTCAATAAATAGAGGTTTTGTGAAATAAAAGTTCTGCATTTATTTTTATAGTAAAATCTCAGTGTTAGTTTCTAAAATTGAAAATTTTAATTGTTTTGCAATAAAAAGAACTATATAATAAAACTGATAGCTGCAAACAAAGCTTGCAGAATAATATCAAATATACATGCAAATAAAAATGAAATTCTTACATTCCTCAAGCTAGACTCAACTTTACAGTTGATCTTCGTACATCATTTGGCTGAGTGTGCACAACTTTGTTATACCCTTTATTACCCAGAGGATATAAAAAGTCGCAAAACTTTAATATTACACAATGCACACTCAGAATGTGTGTATGTATGTGTGTGAGTGTGTGTGTGTGTGTGTGTGTGTGTATCGTAGATATAAATGAAAATGTTTTTAGTTATAATGGTTACTTTTTGCTGTAGTTCAACAGCTTCGAGGCGTTGGCATTGCGTATACGACGCATATACATATACATTTATATGTATATGCATTTAGCATTGTTCGAGTTCACTTTACATTGCCATTCAGTTCTTTTTTTTTTTGCCACACTGATTTCTTGCTTCGTTAAAAGTGAATGTCGCTTTAAAGCGAAGAGCAAATGTAATATACTCGAATGTTGTTGATGAGAGAGAGAGAGAGAGAGAGAGAGAGAGAGTTGAAATGTGAAAAGCGATTTCGGTTTGATTGCCGTTGATATTGTTGATTCATTTGACCTTTAGCCATTTATTAAGTACTCTCTTTATGGCCAGTATTTGATTTACTTTTTGGCTCCTTTTCCAAGAGGGAGAGAGAGAGAGAACCAACACTTAATTGTCGTTTCTGTTGTCTATTTGATTTTTATTGTTTCTTTTTTTTTCATTTTGTTGTTTTTTGCAGCAACTATCAGCAGATCCAGCATCTGGGCTATGCCGGACATGAGATTGCAACCGAGAGCATTTCACAGCAACTGGGACTGCAGGACAAGGGCTACGAGGAGTGGGTGGGCGAAATGATTGGCATGCGTGAAATTCTGCGTCACTTTGCGAATGTGTCCGTGAACGATGTGGTTGGCATGCGTGCTCCATTCCTGAAGCCAGGACGCAATACTCAATACAAGGTGAGTTCCACCCCCACTTTCCCCTGCACCCACATTTCTCCCTTTAGACACACACACGCGCATTCAGAGAATTGAACTTTGCGTTGTAGCTGATAGTTTGGTAGGCGTGTTGCTGACAACTGGGGCGTGGCATTATCGTAGCATCCAACACAAGTAAAATGTACGTGCCACTCGCAACAACAACAGCACCAGCAACAACAAAAACAAAAATGGATACGTAATTGATTGGCAATTATCAACTGTAGAATTTCAAGAAATTCATCAAGCAACGAGCATTTAAGCAATGTATAATTAAGCAAAATTATGAAACTGAAATGCGCAGCCTGCAATTACCTTATATAGAAAATATTTTAATATATCATACTGTAATATTGCATAATTACACTTACTTGAGCAAACAATTTAGTACAGATTTCAGCAAAATATTCTATGCAAAATGCAAAATTCAGTCGTAAAAAGCTGCAAAGTATTTACTGCAAAAGTTGATTTATTTATTTAAAGTTTTACACATTTATTTTCTTGAGTATTACAATACAATTACAATACAATTCGAGAAATGTCTTGAATATCTTCAAATACTATAATTATTCGAATTGTTATAAATTTATAAATTAAATACATCAATTTGTAATAACATTATGTTTCAATTTCAATTGATTTATAAATGCATAATATCTTAACAACAAAACGCAGCTAAATAAAGTTAAGATTGATATACTTGAATAGCATCAGTTAAATACATTAAGTGAAGATATCTGTTTATAAAACTGCTTCTCTAAAAACAAAGTTTTATTCAATTAGAATTATATATTTAAGAATTAGCAACTTATTTATTTAATTGTTAGACTTCTTAAAATTTCGTTAAATTTCTATTTAAACAGAATTATATATTATTATATTGAATAGCACCAGTTAAATGCATTAAGTGAGGATATCTATTTATAGAATTTCTTTTCTAAAATCTAACTTTTATTAATTCAGAATTATATATTTAAATATTTTCAACCAAAATCCTTATTTATTTAATTGTTAGGCTTTTTAAAATTTTGTTAAATTTCCATTTAAACAGAATCATATATTATTTTTAGCTTTTAATCTTTGCAATGCTCATTAGTTCAGCCATTTTCCACAGTCTAGACTTTAACACAAATAATTGTGCAATTTAAAATTGATAGGCTGCATGGAAAAGTAGGAAAATTGTAGCACACACCCACATAAACACACACATACACACACGCACATAGCAATACAGAGACAGCAACTGAAGCAGACAGAGGCTGTCTCTGCTTGACATGACAAGACATCAATGTCATAACACATTCGATTACAATACAACGAGATTCGAGTGCAAAACCTTCGTTGCACCCCTCAATCAAAACTACCCCAACGAAGAGGCAATATCATCATCATCATCATTAGCATCATCGTCATCATCGAGGTTGTTGTCATCAGCATTATCAATATCATGATTGTCATCATCTCGTTAGGGTTTTGTAGTCGTGTTTAAAATCATATCAATATCAGATCATTTTACACACATAATGGGCTAAAATGACTTTGACAACCGAACTGTCGGAGTCACTCACCGACTGACGGAATCGCGCAATGGGCGTGTCTCTACATGTCTCTGCACGTTTCCCTCTTGCGTGTTAAATAACATGTAATGTATGTGTCGCACCTTCCACTCGCTGCTGTTGTGAAAGTGTGTTGGGCAATAAAGCGATGATGAATGGCTAATGAGCTTGTTTGGTAGAATGTTTGGATTAAGTTGCCTGTTGTCGCCTCCTCACACACACACACACACACACACACACACACACGCATACGCAAATGCTACAAATTATCATGATAAACCTAAAGTGTCGCATTATAATATCAAAAGGCACAAGAGTAACCCAGTCACAATTACCTTATTGTTACACAGATTGTTTTGTTTGCGATTATCCCACATTGTTGCTGTTCTCATTCACAGGTGCTGGAGGACTTTAACTACATCTACGACAGCTCCATCACTGTGCCACCAGTACCAGTCCCCGTCTGGCCATACACACTGGACTATAAGATCTCGCATGAGTGCAAGAGCGGCACCTGCCCATCGCGCACCTTCCCTGGCGTTTGGGAAGTCCCACTGAATACGCATTATGTCGAGGGCTTTGAGGGCGGTCACTGTCCCTACATGGATCAGTGTGTGCTCCACAATCTCGATGAGAACGAGGTGTTTGAGTGGCTGCAGGAAGATTTCTCGCGTTACTACGAGCAAAACAAGGCGCCATACATGATGCCCTTCCACACCAACTGGTTCCAGACCAAGCCTCTGGAGAATGGTCTGCACAAGTTCCTCGACTGGGCTCTCGAATTGTAAGTACATTTTCCTAATCTATATTACACCTACATACACCTGGCTTAATGGTTTCAAGTTATGAAACATTAAGCGAGCCAAAGTCCCACTAAGTCAACTGCTTTCAATTTATCCCAAAAAGTATGCTATACTTTATGTTTGCTCAATTTTCACCAACTAAGCAACTTTACAGTATTTTTAGGTTAACTAATTTGCATTATTAGGTATAGATTATATATTTCTCCCTTAATACAATATTTTTATTTATTTTTAAATGACACTTTCGGGTAGGAAAATGTTTTTTAGGCGGGGTGAAATGTGTTCCCAAGTACATTTTTGAATCTTAGAACTTTACCCAAATAAGTATGCTACAAATGTTTTAAGCAATTTTTCACATAATATTTTCCTTATAGTCTTTTTAGTTAAACTTATTTTTAATATATATGTGTTTATTCAACTTATTTTCTATAGTATAACTAAAATTATTATTTATATATTTTTTTCTTATTATTAATTTTTTTTGGTTATTTCTTCAAGTCTCATATTAAACAAAATAACAATAACTATATGTTATATTTCATTTCTTTACATTAACATTGCATAATTAATTATACATACTGTACATCTAATTTTCTATTTGCCATGATTTTATATTACTACATTTATTATCATTATAGATAGCCTTCTGCTATCTTATGTTAAGCTAGTCTTATATTAAGCAAAAACAACAGCACTAGGTCATATATATTTATCTTTGTGTGAAAGTATTTGGCAAAAAAAAATTGAAAGAAAAGAAAGAAAAACTGAGTGAAATCATTGCGAAAATGTAATCGAAGGAAGGCCTCGCAGTTAACTTTTGCCCGAAAGAAAAAAAGAAAATTTGGAAGCGAGAATCCAACAGATTTCACTTGCCAACAGATTCTCAAGGATTCACAAAACTTTTGTAACTAGTTTTGCTTGTTCGATTTTCTTTTATGTGTGCGTGTGTGTGCCAGTGTGTGTGTGTGGGTGAGTGTTCGAATGGAGGCAAAGTATATCTTTAAGGTCACCGGCAATAATAAACACTTGGGTTTGATCTACCACATAAGTAGTTTTGATGAAGCGTAATTTTGTGCCACATATTTGCATCATAGTTCAAAATTTGAAGCTGAGACTCTCTCAATTTTTCATAAATGTATTTCTATGCTCTGGCTTTTTTTTGTGTGTGTAGTTTGTGTAGTTGGTGTTTTCTTAATTGAAAGCCAACTTTAGTAGCAGGCACAACACACACACTTCCAAACCCACACACACAAACACATACACACACATGGACAGCTGGCGTTTCCTGCAGTGCGCTTCCGATTGCCGCTGGCAAGTTTTATATTCAATTAAAAGAAAGCAAAAAAAAAAAAAAAAAAAAAAACAAGTCGAGAAAAGAAGAGGCAAAGCTGATGGAAAAAAAAGAGAAAATAGTGCATGAGAGGCAGAGAGAAAGAGAGATGAAACAAAGCTAGAGGATGAAAACGCAAAAGCGCAAAAGTAGCAACAGCAGCTTCAGCTTCAGCGGCAACGGCAACAAAATTGGCAATTGCTATAAAAATTGCTTGAACAAGCGGCATATGTTGCAGGCAGCCAAGCGGCCAAGTGAATGGCTCCACGACTCAACTCAACTCGACTCAACTCGACTCGATTCGCCTCGTGTCTGGAACAGGTTGATGCGATGCGATGCGCCCTCGACATCGACATCGCCGTCAGTCAACCATATGCACAACTCTCGACGGTATCCCGAATCTCAGGCAAAACACAATGGCGACGCTGTGGTCAGCATTTAACAAAAAGAAAAAAAACACACACACACACACACAGAAAAAGAGAAAAATGCTGGAAAAGCGGAAAAAGAGATGGCAGGGGAAAATCGCACGTTTTAATGAGAAAAGTTTAATTTTGTTAAACTTTCATTTTGAAAAATATCAGCGGCAGCAGCAGCGGCGGCATTGAGAGAGCAGCAACAGCAGCATCGGCATCGGCAGCAGGTCGAGCTGTCGCTTGTCCAGAGCCACAGCAGCTCCAGCCTCTGCGTCAGTCTCAGCCTCAGCCTCAGAAGAAAATGAGTAGCGGGCCAAAGCGTAGGGCCATGGCTAACTAAAGGCCATGTTAAAACGCACAAAAACAACATGCGAGAATGAGACACACACTGAAGTACTATGGGGTATAAGCTGAATTTTGCTGGCAGACTATTTATTAACAGCTTTCAAGACAAGCTCAATTTGTTTTTGTTGCTAACTATTTTGGCGATATAGTTTTCTATGACGGTAATAAAGTCATATCGATGAAAAACGATTGAGTATTTATTTTATAAGTAAAAAATACTATTTTGTGAATTAATTTTATATGTCTTTATATCGATTGAACACTCTTTTCACATATTTATTCATATGTCTTAATACCGATAATAACGTATTTTTTGTATATGTCTTAATATCGCAAAAACATTTTTTTTTTATTTATTTTGTATGTTTTAATACCGATAATATACTATTTTTTATATTTATATGTCTTATTACTTATGAAATACTAATTTTATATATTTATTTCATATGTTTTAATACCAATAAAATACTATTTTTTGTGTGTCTTATGGGTATTATAACATAAAATAAATTCAAATATTGTATTTTTCGATTTATAATATAATATTATATATATACATATATTTTAACACTGAAATTCTATTTCTATATTAATTTGCTATGTCTTTAATACCGTTTATTATTTGAAGTAACAGTGTAAACTTCACAACAGAGAAGCAGCATAAAACCTTTGAGCTTTACAGTTGAATATTTTGATTAAAATACCAGCACAATTTCTTGATTCGCCTCCATTGTCCACTGTGGTGGGGCATAACGAGTGGTTTGAGGCGGAATCAAAGTGCCACCAGCGTGGAGCGTGGCAAGCACAGGGGATGGAGCAGAGCACGGGGCAGGGGCAGGGGCACAAAACTTCCGTAATGAAGTTATGCTGATAGCATCGCACTTTGTCAGCACCGCCCATTACAT
Organism: Drosophila pallidifrons; assembly: GCA_023558445.1. NCBI lineage: Eukaryota > Metazoa > Arthropoda > Insecta > Diptera > Drosophilidae > Drosophila > Drosophila pallidifrons. The sequence goes on from CM042351.1 coordinate 7,699,798, forward strand.
TCATCTCTGGGCATCTGCAAAAACCCATTGGAGGGCGGCTTACATACAGAACTCTCTCCATATAGAGAATACATATGTACTCCGTATAGTATAGGGCAAATGATGTGGCCATGCGGCAAGTGGCAAGTGGCAAGCTGCAAGCGGCAAGCACGCTGCTCATCAAAGCGTGCAACGTAGCAGAAAGCTAGCATTTAATATCAGCATTATTTTGTATGTAATTTTTAATGAAATCTAAATACAGCTAAACAAATGCAATGCAGCAGAAATGTGGAACTTTCTCCCCTTTTCCTTCCCTTTACACCTCTTCCACGCTCTCTTGCCACACTAAAGAATCGGCCAAGCAAATCAACTGACAGTCGCTTAAGCAACTGCATGCAGTTCACTTGAAACTTTTCGATTTACACCGTAAATTGTCATTAGGGATAAGCGAGAGACAAATAGAGTTGAAGTGGGGTAGAGACAGAGAGGAAACAAGAGACACGAAAGAAAAAATAAAGAAATTTAAAAGAATAAATGCAGCGAAAATAAATTCTTTAATTACTCGTAATTTTTACATCGATATTTTGAATTCGAGCATAAAAGCAAATAAAATAAATTAAATTAATAATTAATTCAACATTATATAATATTCCTATTATTCATTACAACACATATTTAACTACCTTTAAATAGAAATTTACAAGTACTTGACCCATTGAATAGTATTTTTATATTATTTATTATCAACTGTGATTAAATAGAAAATTGCAAGCATTTGCATTTGATGTAGTTGTTTTTGCAACTTGTGCTTAACAAAACGCACTTAATTTGATTCGAGCAATTAGTAGTTCTTATCAATTAAAACCAGTTTTGTTTTCCACAGCAGTTTTGCTTTGAAATCGTAACAAAATTTGCGTAGCTCAACAGGGGCTGAAGTGGGTTAAAGTTGCCGCTCGGCTTAATTATTTCATAAACTAATGATAGACTAGTCGTTAGATTCGAACTTGCCACCTCTTTCACTTTCTCCATTGACACGCTGTCCCTCTCTCTCACGCTCTTCCTGTCTCTGTCTCTCTATCTCATCTGCACGTGACACAACTGTGATAGAAGTTTGTCGTATGCAGTTGCCATCCATTATGATCGTTGCACTTCGGACCCTCTTTTCGCACACTGACAAATGTTTCTCTATATATCTCAGTGTGTGTGTGAGTGTAGAGGTGTGCGTGTGTGAGGTGTGTGTGTGTGTGTGGGTGTGTGGGTGTGTGGCAAGTGCCAAAAGCGCTGCAAGAGTTTTGTGGAGAACATTTGTGGAGGCTGAAGCCGAAGCTAAAGCTTAAGCTAAACTGAATAGGAGCAGCTGCAAAACTATTTCTCGCACAATTGTACGAAGTTTTTAATTAGTGTGAATGACTTTCAACATTGAGCTGGTGTCGGCGCTCCAAGTTGAAGCTGGTAGGAGGGCTGGGGAGTAAATTGTAGCTCCAGCAAACCGGAAACAGCAGCTGAGAAGGAGACGAAGGCGTTTCAACTGTTTGCATGAAATGCTTGAAAATGCGTGCCACGATGATGAAATGCTTGGTGGACTACACGCCACAATGGTGTGAGTAACAAAGCCAGAGAGAGATAGAGATACCATAAAGAAAGACAGAGAGAGAGAGAGAGAGAGAGAAAGAGAGAGCGAGAGAAAAGGGCCGCAAAGTTTTCTTTTGCATTAACTTGCTTGCGTAATGGCTGCTCTCGTTATTGTTGTTCTTACTTTGCTTTTTTTCCTCCGACACCTGCGAGCAGATAACATTGGGAAACTCTGCATATGTGAACGAACCAACGAACGAACGAACGAACGAATGAGCAAACCAAATGATCCCAGGTTTCAGTCAATCTTGTAATTGCCATTTAAGCAAACTCCTTAACTGACTATTTTCAGTTGAGAAAACTCCAGAGAAATCTGTTTCGATTTCGAGCGAAATTCAGCGAAAAACAATTCACAATCGAACAGCAAACACTAAATATTATTATATGCTTAACAGTCGAGAGTCTGTTTTATTTAATTATATTTTCTTTATTTATTCAAAAGTTTAAGCATGTTAATTATAAAACTAACCTTTGTCATTCTAAAGTGTCATTCAATTAGGTTAATTAAATCAAATAGCGTAAATTTTAAACGAATTTTTATAAAAGCCAACATTATTTTCTATGTTATGTTACTTAAGTCACTATTCAAACTACTTTTAAATTGTTAAATTACACTCTTATATATATTCGTACAATATTGAGTAAATTTTCTTCTCGATCTCTCTTTAAGTCTCTTATTTTAGGTCAATAATAGAAAAAAGTTTTAGTAACAAGAATATAAAGTAAAATAATTTATATATAATAGCATTTTATTCATTTAAAAACATTTTTGAAATGAATTTCCTACATAAAAATATAAATGACGAGAAATATAAGAAAATTTATAGATGCTTTAATCGCTTTATTAAAAAATATTTATTTTATTTCATTTAAAATTAAACTCAATCTTTTTCAATAACTTGAAAATGCATTTATGGGCACAATAATGGAAAATAAACTATTACCTTTATATAAAAATATATTTTGCAATAAAGTAGAATAAAAAAATTGAAAATTTGATAAATATACATAGATCAAAATATTACTAAATTATTAAAATGTTATATATTTTTTACCACTTTATTGAATAGCAGTTCATTAAAATTGAAACTTGATTGTTTTCAAACTAGTTTCTCACAAATACATTTCCGTTTGTTATTCTTGCAGACCCGACGTCTACATCCTGACCGTCACCCAGATGCTGCAGTACATGACCGACCCCAAGGAGTTGCGCGACGTTAACCAGATCGAGGCATGGAAGTGCGACAAGAACATCGCCGTGGCGCCCAAGCCGTGCAACATTTGGCAGACTTGCGCCTTGCCCTTCAAGATACCCGAACAGAATGTGACCGACACTCGCTACATGGAGACATGCCGTGAATGCCCCAATGTCTATCCCTGGCTGGGCGATGCTGGCGGTACGGGTATTTCGGGACGGGACAACTACATCTTCTCGGTTCCAACACCTGAAGGAGACGGAGAAGAAACTTCCAAATAGAAAAAGCGAGAGACTTTCGTTCTTTCCCTCTGACTGACTCGTTGTCTCTCTCTCTCTCTCTCTCTATTCTATTCTCTGAATGAATGTTGTCCACTTTTCCACACACACACACACACACACACACACACACTCTTTTTTCCGACTTTTTTAAATTGTTTTCTAGATTTTCCCATTAATTTCCCGCACTTGTACACGTCATGATGATGCAATAATGAGCTATTCTATTCTCTTTTTGTATTTGTTTTGTTTTTTTTTTTTATTTCTTGTACTGTTTTCCCACAACTTTCGTAGATTGTAAGTGAAATTGTGTCAAACTGTTCTTAGTTTTAAAATATATATTCTTTGTATGAATAAATCAAACAAATTTTTTTAATCGTCCAAGTTTATTATTCCATTGAAGGCTGTTTGCAACTTCTTCTCATTTTATTTTTTTTTTTTCGGCGGCTAAAACTCATCAATAACCACATCAAACATTCCCATAGGAGAAAAGAAAAAAACATATCCATGATCCGTTGTGTGGCGCCTTAGTTACTTAGAGAGTGAGTGCAACAAAATTGCATGCATTATTCAAGGCAGTTAACTGAGCCAAAAGCAGAGCATTTGTGTGCTCACCTGTCTCACTCTCTCGCTCCTCGCTCTCTCACTCGCTCGCTCGGCCTTCGAGTGCCATCGAAAAGTGCAATCTGCAACTTTTGCCAGCGAAATCAACTATGACCATGTATTTAAAACCGAAATTAGACGCGACGGCACCGAAGGCAGCGCCCAAAGGTCGCCGGCAACAGCAACAGCAACAAATACAAACACAACAACAACATCAGCAACATCAGCAACATCAGCAGTACAACAACAACAACAACAACAACAACAACAAATCGGACAAAACTTTTACAATTTTAGCCAGGGGAAAAACACGTGCAAAGCGTCAAAGAGAACATGCAATGAGGATGATGAGCGCGACAACGCAGTTGAGGTGCATAAACCACACACACACACATACTGTGCAACACCCTCACTCACACACATACACAGAGATAAAGAGAGAATGTGACACAGAGAGACGACAGGCGAATAGCTTTAAGAACGACAAACAACATCCGACGCCATTATCGCGCTTTCCGCGTGTGCGTTTGTGTGTGTGTGACTCTGTGCCAGAGGGAGATAGAAAGAGAGAGTGTTTGATATGCCCTGTAGAAAAGATATTCAAAAAGGGTAGCTCAGTTTGCGAGCAGCTGAATAAGTGAAAATCACTGTTAAATTAATGTAAAAGCGTATTATGAAAAATTAAAATATACAAACAATAAAGTAATTCATTAATGATGTGCTTCTAAATATACAAACTTCAAATTTAAAAATTTCAATCTAAAAATACTAATAATTAAAAATCAATTTTGAGTATATTTAATAATAAATAATAATAATAAATCTAAAAACTTACTATCCAAAATTGATGAGAATAATGTTGGAATAAATCTGTAATCAAATATTGTTCATATTAAATATTTTTACTCTCTTATATTTGTATGTCTTGTATTTCCCACTTTCTTTCTTAAAATTAATATATGGGAAGCTTACAAAATACAACATTTTGGAAGCGTATAATACAAAATTCATCAATTCATTGATGAAGCCATTAAAACTCAATTTATGCATTTAAATACGAAAACAAAATCAGTGCAAAGAAACATTGAATTAAGCCCCAAACTAATTAGGCACCTTTTTAAAAAACGATAAACTTAAAAACAGTTTGTTTTAATTGTAATAATTGTCTTTAAAAAATCTTTACATTAAAAAAGCTCTAGAAAACATCAATTTATATTTTCCTATGAAAATTGAACTAGTCTTAGATTTTATATTCCAACTAGAATTATTATTATGCATTATACTTCTTAATCATATTGCTTTGAGCATCAACAACAAATAATAATAGGATATCTAGCTAGCTTATCAATTGACAAGTTCTTTACCTTGGCGTCCATTGCGTTGAATTCGTTTTGCAAAAGTTTTGTTTTTTGGAACACGAAACTACAAACACAAGCAAACACGTGCATTCACACACACACACACACATACATGGAAGCTCTTTCATTGCTGCTGTTTGCTTAGAACAAGTGTCAGCGTTTGTACGAGTCTGTGTGTGTGTGTGTGTGTGTTTTTTTTGTGCAGCAGCAGCAGCAACTTCACTGCGAAATGAATGAATAAAGTTAGTTGGACAAATTGCATTTCCCGAAAATATTATCCCAAACAAGTAATTGAAAATTTGTTGGTCGTATTTATGGCCACATCGTGGATGCGGATTTTGTTGCTCGCAGAACATTTCGAAAACCGCCAGCACAAATTACCAGCTTATATGGCTAATAAGAAGTTAGTATAGCAAATAGGGAAAATAGGAAAACAGACACGCTACATTTCGGAGCAATTGTTATTCATTGTGCTTTTTTTTTGTTTTGTATAATTCATTAATGTGATATGCATAAATCATTTAAATTAATTGCAAGCTTAGATTGACCTTAAGGAATATTATTTGGTATATAAATATACTGTATATACGATTTGGCATATAAATATGCCGTTTATGTGCTTTGGTATATTAATATACCATATATCTTATTTATTTTATAATATAGATATATGTTTTCTTCAGTTTTCTTGGAAATATTATATTTCATCAGCAAGTTGATCCGAGTAACTGCTTTATTTAAGGTAAAGCTGAAAATTAAAAAAAAAAAAGAAGTTATTTTAATTTTTCCGCCAAACTAAAAACAACTTAACAAAGCATTCCAATTTAACGTATGTTTCAATAAGGAATAACTTAAGCCTATAAAAGAAAGCTTACACAATATTTGTTACAAGAATAATTACTTAAATGCTTAAGAAAAGAAAAAATAAAAAAACGATTAGTATCTCTGTAAATTTTTTTAAAAGAAAAAAAATATTTGTCTTCATTTCAATTTATTTATTTAAAATTTCACTTTTATAATTTGGAAATTGGTGATAAAAAAGCTGAAGCCAAAATACCTTCTTCTTCTTCTTCTTCTTCTTTATCACTTTAGGTAAACTCAAAATTTTAAAAGTAGGAACGAAGAAAATACTTAATTCATTTAATTGAATTTATTATTACTTTTCAAATATATTTTAAAAGATGATTGTTGTTTTTCCAAACAATAAAAATATCAAAACAAAACCCCAATTAATTTTAATTTCAATTTTGAAGAGTTAATAAAAAAAACCCTTATGTTTCTTACAATTGTACAAATAGCAATCAAATCTCAATTTCGTTTAATCCAATGTATTTCAAAATTCTCTTTAATCGCATTCAAAGTTAAGCTAATTTCAGTCAATATCAAAATCATTTCTACTTAGCATAGAAAAAAACAACTTCTAAGTGCTGCTTAACATGCAAGCAGCAATTAGTTTGAATTGTTGCTAACATTTAGTGTTGTATCAAGCTATTCAAGCTGGTAAATTGCAGTAATTTTGACACTCCAAATAGTATGTTGAATTGCTCAAAAAGTTGGCTATATGTTACTTGGGTTAATGCTTAAGCGGTGGCATGTGGCAGTTTTTCGCATTTTTTGTTTCTCTGTTAGCCGCAAACCACTCGAGAAGACACACACACACACACACACTAGTGTAGACAAGCACCCTAAGGCACCCACACGCACACGCACGCATGCACACGCACACACACACACAGAGAGAGAGAGAGAGAGAGAGAGAGAGAGAGATGAAAAAAGTAATACGAATATGATGTCAAGAGCGTAATTATTGAATTACTTTGCACACACACACACACGCCAACGCACACACACTAACACTCACAGCCGCACCCCCGCACACACATTGAGGTAGACACACACACTCAGGGCAGACTCGTAAAAAAGTTAAGGTGGCAAGGTGGCGCATGTACGTGGTAATATTATGCAATATAAAGTGGCAACTTGTAAATGTGTAAAATGCCAGTTACAACTGAATGTTGGTGCTGCTCTGTTTTGTGGGAAAGAGGTGCGGCCGGGGGGACAGCTTGTGTCAGGCGGCAACAACAAAAACACCAACAACACACAAAAAATGAAAAGCAAAACAAAACTACAGCAACAATTGCAATAACAACAAGAAGCAGGCAAAAAATTGAGAGAGAGAAAAAAAACTGAAACAGCTACGTATGTCCAACAGCAGCGCTAAGTGTAGCACGGCACGTTCACGGGCAACATTCACACACACACACACACACACACACACACACACACACACAAGCGGACGGACACACATTCTTATGTGGTTAAAGTAGTGGCAAAAGTACTAGTAGCCAACACGCAAAATAACAACAACAAAAAATCACAAAACAAAAAAGTAACAAAACTTTACAAAAAGAAAATAGTTACAGATAAAAAATGAACGACTCCCACATATCCTTGAAAGCAAAAGAAATGATAGAGAAGAAAAAAACGTGCTAGACTCAAGACTAAAATCTTGTATCAATATTGTAACGAATCACCAAGGATGTATTCGTCTGGTGCTGGTGTCAGGTTTATTAGTGTGGCGTACGCGCTGGCTTCTCCGGGCTTTGCTCAGATAGCATGGGGTTCAAGGAAAGGGCCAACTAATAGGACGCACCACTTATAATAATAATACATTTAAAATTCGCGTACATATGGAAAGACAGAAAAGAAGGAGTGTAATGGAAAGGTTACATTAAACAATAATGAAAGAGAAGAGAAAGGGAAGGAGAGGAGGGTAGGTTAACAAAGAAGACGGACCCACTCTCTAATGCAACACAGCTGTTATTGTGTGCAGACGCCCACCCTACCATGATCCTGCATTCATTGCCAAAAACTAAAGAGTTGGCAGGATCCCTAAAAGACAGTGGTTCGGCTAACCTACTCCTGCTTGGTTAGGCATGGTTCCAAATAAAAGTAAACAATTAAGCGGACATACTTAATTTATTAACATATAAGAAAAGTGATTTGAATTTTAACATTACAAACGAAAGGACAAGAAAAATAAATAAATAAATAAATTAACGGATAAACATAGTAAGTGTGTATGAGGCGGAAATTAATTAAATAAGGCAAAAAAGGAAAGAATAAATAAATAAATACTAAAAATAATTAACCTATAAATATAAAATATGTTCTAGCATAATTATAATATAAATAATTATTTTTGGTTTTTGAAATTTACTAATAATTTAAGAATTTTGCAAATAAAAGTACTTCATTGAGAATGATGGAAAGCACAATGCATATAGGCAAACATGATCTATCTATTGCGCAAGCAATTGGATGAGGATCAGCTGATGGCTGTCTTGTATATGGCCAGCCTTACAAGGTCATTGACCGCTGGGACTGCAGTAGCAGCTGAAGCAGCACTATGGTGAGATGCACCAAAAGCTCTAACTCATATGTATCTAATCAATTAGTAAGAGTGAAACAGACTTACATACATTCGGCGACTCCCACGCAGAAAGATCTTTCCTTGTGTTAGTGACTGTCTGTGGTGAAGCTGTGGATAAACAATAACAAGAAAGCTTTTGCGCAAGCGTAAAAGCTGGCTGCTATGAGCTGCTAGTGCAATTCTTTGCAGGCAATACAGAAACAAGAAATTTTACAACTAATTACAATTTTTAAAAGATATTTTGCCTATATATGGTGCCTTATATGCATTCTTAAACGATTGCAGTTGTTACTTTAAACAGCAATACCGTGGTACTTGCATTATGAGTGCCCAAGAAAAGTTGTTGTTTCAATTTTCTCGCCACATCATAATACACTTACAACAATTATAAACATTCACTTAAAAATGCACATCTTAACTAAACAATTTAAACTAACAATAATCCAACAAAAACAATCAAAACATAGGCTGACAACCAGCTATTCGCCTTCGGCCGCGATGAGACAATAAGGAGCAGCACAATCCGTAGCTAGCGATTGAGGCGAGGCTGCCAACAGTAAGTTGTTCTTCGACAACAGACGAAGCCAACCTGCTTGGAAGCAGTTCTCCGTTTAGCAGTGCGAGCCGGCAACTATCTCTGGCTACCGTCGTTTATGTAGACCATCTGTTTTTTGGTGTACCGACAGCTGATGAGGCCAGCACAGCTGCGTCTAAGCTTTTGTTGTTGGCCGTTAATCATTCATTACAGTGTGGTGAAGTTCCAATGGAAATGGATTTAAAATTCGACCACTGGGTTATTGTACAATACGGCGTTTTACTTAGTTGTTACAATTTACACACTGAGTTTTATACAAAATCATGACTGGGTTATCATATAAATTAGGACGGAGTTATTATAACTTATGACTGAGTTTTATAATTTATGACGGAGTGCCGAATCTAAAAATAAATAGACAAAACTAAACTTAGAACAACAAAAAAAAACTAAATACACGTATAACAAATATTTACCCTAATCTGGAAAACGGCACTTGATATGGGACGACAAACTCCTGAAGTGGACAACCATCTATTGCATGTGTTGGGTTGACGGCAAAGGTGCACTTTTGCGAGAACAAACACCATTAATGTATCAGTATAACAATTATACATTGCAGTATCATTGTATACTTACAAGAAAGATAAATGCATCAGGCTTCGTCAACCACTTCACTGAGATATATATTTTTTTTTTCAGACACATGCACTTTAACACGTTTATTTTTTCTCAGGTTTTTTCACATAACCTGTTAACAATTGTATTACAAACAAAACCAACAACAAAAACCTTTTTTTTTTTTCGGAAATTTTGACAATTAATCCTACTCAAAAAGGTAATCGCTTGTCTATTTTGGTGTGGACTTAACACGATCAGCTGATTTACTAACTCACGCTTGCAAGTATCGTGGTCCACCAATAGATGGCGCTATTTTTGGAGCTTTCAGACTCATTGCTAAATAAAGCTCCGCTTCTCAGTACAAAACATGACAAGACATTTAGTACCATTTCCTCAGACTACAAATAATTTTATACAACTAAACAAATTAAATAATACAAATTAACTAGGACAATAAACATATAAATAAATAATATAATAAATATTAGGTATAAATATGTATGTGTACAGAAAAAGAAGGAAAAAAAATGTTGCATACTTTTAGGCTTAGTCAATTTCAGATACGACAAGCGGCCTATTACAATATTTTATGATGTCAAAATTAAACCAAGAAGGTTTATTCTTAAATCAAGATCTAGATTCAAGATTATCAAACAATCTTAAATTAAGATTTTTTAAAACAAAATAAATTGATTTGTATTATTTATACATACATACATATTTAGTTGCACGTTTATACATTATTTATAAATGTTATGTATGCTGTATTCTTTTTTTAAATTAATTACATTTTTGTTACTTGTTTTTGCGAACCAATTATAGAAGAAGCATAATATAACATTTAAGGGTAATACAAAAAAAATATAAAATAAAAGTTTATTTCTTTACAATACTGAAATTCATTTAATCATGGTAAATTGTTCCAGAGTCGTTCCCATATTAAATCTTAATTTCACACTAGGTCTTAATTGTTCTTGTTCCCACTGTAAATTTGCATAATTAAAGTAAAACACCCCACTTGATGTGCGCCTTGCAGGGTATAGAAAAATCCAGTATTCCTGCATATGTGTGTGTACTTCTTTTTTCTATGCATATGACTGTGTGTGTGAATGTGCAGCGCGTGCCTTTTGGTGTCCATGTGGTAACAGTTACTCCCACACACAATCACACACACACGCACACACACGAACACAAACACAGATGAACATACGTGAAGAACAGCACGCTCACCTATGCATAGAAAGAAATGTTTACCTTAAATTACCGCCATGCATTCGTTGCTCCCGCTCACACTTTGTCTCCCCTTCCCTTTCACTTTCCCTCTCTCGCTCTACATGTGCGAGTGTGTGTGTGTGTGCGCCCGTGAGTCGCAAAACTTTGTCATTTAGTTAGGTGTAAGTTAGTTTTTGGCTTAGCAACGCCAACTGTAATACTAAAACACTTTAAACAGTTGCCGGAGGGGATGAAGATGGCTGAAAAGGGTGGCAACTCTGGAGTTACCGTAATTTACTGCAGTTTGCAAAATGTGCGTACGTGTATTCCACACACACACACACACACACGTACTTCGAGTTAGTTACTTTGGGGTTAGAGTTGACTTTCCATTAAATCAAACAAACAACTTGACGAAACATTTTGGGAAAAAACAGCTTAACACATATTCCCCAAAAATTACGAGAAAGAGTGAATAACAAAAATTTTGAGAATTACTCAAATTTACTTATGCTCACAAGCTTAATCCAGCATTGTCTCTGTTTGCTAAAGAGATCAAAATTGAGTTAGCGCATAAGCAAAGGAAACAAAAACAACAAATTTCTACAACAAATTTTGCTGCATTCTGTTCTCTACTTGTTTAATGGCAAACAGTAATGAAATACTATACATTGTAATAAAGAAATGTAAAATAGCCAAATAATATGATTTTTTATATTGTCCTTAATATTAAGATGTTTTCTTGGACAGCTAATTTAGTTTCTTTCGCTTTTGAGGCGTAAAAGTTGTTTTCCCTTCCTTATATACGAGTATAATCAAAATAAAATTTCTACAACATAACGAATGGCAAAGAGTAATGAAATAAGTTGTGATTTTATACACGAAAAGTAAATTAATTAATAAACTAAAAAATGTGATTTTTATTATACAAGTTTTTCAGAAAGTTAATTTGGTTTATTCCTAATTCGAAACAAAAACTTCTTCCACAGTTTGCATGAATATTAAATTCCATTGCTCATATATTAAAAATACAAATTTCTACAACACATTGCTGTATTATAATTTCCACTTGTTGAATGGCAAACAATACTCAAATAAAATGTAATTTTACATACGAATTGTAAAATAATTAATAGCTGAAACAAACGTTTATTTCATTATACACAATTTTGAGAAATTTTCTTAGGCACTTAATTTAGTTGCTTCCACTTTTAAGGCTTTAAGTTTTGTAAACTTTGATTGCCTCTGCTCATATGTATAACTTAAAAACATATTTCAACAACATAAAGCTACATTCCATTCTACTTGTTCAATGGTAAAAAGTAATGAAATAAACTGTAATTGCATAAACGAAATGTAAATTAATTAATAAGCTAAATAATGTTATTTTTATTATACAAGTTCTTTAGAAAGTTAATTTGGGTTATTCCTGATTCGAGGCAAAAACTTCTTCCACAGTTTGCATGCATATTAAATTCCATTGCTCATATAATTTTCACTTGTTGAATGGCAAACAATACTCAAATAAAATGTAATTTTACATTTACATGAAATAAACGTTTATTTCATTATGCATAATTTTGTGAAATTATCTTGGGCACTTAAGGTTTTAAGTTTTGTAAACTTTGATTGCCTCTAGTCCTATATTATAAAAACATATTTCAACCACACAAATCTACATTTTATTCTACTTGTTCAATGGTAAAAAGTAATGAAAAAAACTGTACAAAGTGTAAAATAATAAATAATAATAATAAATAATGATTTTTATTAAACAAATTTCGTAAGCAGTTAATTTAGTTTCTTCCACTTTTTGAGGCTAAAAGTTTTCTACAGTTTACGTGAAAGTTAATTGCCATTGCTCATATATTATATGACTGCTTTTGCTTTCTACCTTGGCACATAACACACACACACACACACACACAGTGATGTTGTATTCAACTTCCACTTGGCTGCATCCTTATAGCTGTCAACACTCATTAATGAGCACTAATCGAATGATTAATTCCTTTGGCACATTTCCCTTTTATGGTCTCTTTCTCTTTCTGCCAGCTGAAGCAACTACTATTTGAATGTCTGCTGAGTGTTCCAAGGATTTTGCCAATTGCCGCAAAAGTTGCTTTAGCTCTTCGCCCTCGCCCTCGCCCCCAACTCCCCCTCCCCCTCCACCCATCATCTACATCTGATATGCCAAATCAGGGGGGCCAAAAGCTGTGCCACCTCAATTGCTAAGGGGCCATGATGATTATTTTCTACTTTGCAACGTCGCGACGGCGTGCGGCATGTGGCATGTGGCATGTGCTTGTGTCAGCAACAGCAGCAACAGCTCAGACCTCAGTCCACAGTCCGCAGTCCTCAGTTCAGTTTGAATTCCGTTTAGTGTAGTTGAACAGCATCGTGGCTTTACTTTGGCACATGTTAAGCAACAGAAAATCGATTAACACGGCTTTAATGGTCGCCGCGCTTTTCTCGCGGCAATTGCAACAACATGCGACAAACTTTTCACGCCTCTCCACGTCTCTTCGCTGTAACCTGCACCGCTTCCGGTGTAAATGAGCTGTGTAGAGGGAGGAGGGAGGTATCAAGGGGAGGTAGGTTATGCCTTCTGCCTTTATCCCCAACGACTCGACAATTTCGATTTGACTTTCTGTAGGCTTCGCTGCGTGCCGCGTGAGTTGTTTTTGCGTTGAGCGCGATTTAAGGTATTAATTGTGACAGATTTACGCATTCATTGTCTTGGACAAGGATATCGCCTCCACCTCCACCTCCGCCTCCTCCTCCGCCCACGCCTCCTACTCTCACGCCCACTCCCAAAAGTGATGCCGTTAATGATGATGCTGTGTTTTCAGTGCGTTAACAGCTTTAAATTGTTGCTCCAGTTTTGCGATTCGTGTTGAATTTCTCGCATTTAATTCTGTCAATTTCCATTCTCAATTTCCTCATATCGATTGCGAAAATCGCTTCAACGCTTTCTCGCAACACTAATTGAATTTTGTTCGTATTTTTGCGTCTATATATACACACATTTTTAGCGGATCACAGCTATTATACATAGTATACACAAATCATAGTTCTTAATTCAACTTCAAATTCTTTTCATTAGTACGCTTTAAATATTTCCACATATTATATTTTCTGTAAACGGCAATTTAAATCTGCATATGAAACATTTTAGTCTATTTTCATTTGCTAAACTTACTTTCAATTATTTGAAATTAAATTTTACTTTTTTTAAATTTCTCAAATCACTTAAACTTTATTATTACTTTTATTACTTAGCTTGCAACTTTTTGGTTTACTTTTCATTTATCAAATTACATGACATTAATTGTAATTAAAATAGTTTAGAAATTAATCATTGATACTTGAAGTTAAACTAAAAGTTAAGTTTGAATACATATTAATTAATTAAAACTCTATTAAAGATCTTAACTGTATTCAATAATAACTAGCTAAAGTTTTTAAAATTTCTCAAAATATTGTTGCGATCAGATTAAAATGTTTTGTACTCTATGGTATAATTTTCTAATGCAGTACTACATGAATATACCAAATAGAGCTTTCGATGTGTATTATTATTTTTGTGGTATATTTTTAGTATATTTTTTAAATATAGTTTTATTAAAGATACGTAGCAGAGTCGAGTACACTTATGACTTTTTTTAATTACAGGAATAATTATATAAGAATTGTTGATTAAAATAATTCATTACTGTACTTTAAATTTCCCAAACTTTATTGAAATGAAATTTAAATTTTGTGCAAATTTAAGTCAAGCTAAAAATCAAACATTGATTAATAAAAATCATAAAGGAACTTCAATCAAAAAGCAACTTTAATAAAGTCAACATTATATCGAAATGAAATGTAAATGAATTCATTGCATAATAGTTTCGTGACTGAATGAGAATCTGAACTTTTGAGGACAAACCACTTGTCGTTATTAACAACCAAACCACGCTGCAAAGTACAGATGAAAATGTGTGTTTACCATGGATTACGCATACGCCGCGTGGTCGTATTTAAGTGAATTTGATTGTGTGTGCACAACCACGGATAAATTTCTAATAAGCAATAATTTTTGGGAATATTATGTGAATGTTATTCAACAACATTTTCCATACTTATGTGATTGATTTTAACCGACAGAAAATAGGCAGGAGCAGCATAAATATTGCACTACATAACACACTAATCTGCGAGTATAATCAATGCCGATGAGGCGTTCAAATTACGTGTATTACACATACAACAGCGAGTATGGTCATGTAAGTGCAACAAGAAGCCCCCAACTAAACAACAACAACAACAACAACATCAAGAGGAGCAATAACAGCAGTACATTTGTAAATCAAATGTTCGTACATTTCCCAAACACTTCTAATTGAAAATGCAAATTAAACCCTGAATCCGAGTGTGGTGCAAAAATTGTGCAATTAGTACGCGTATGTGTGTGTGTGTGTGTGTGTGTGTGTGTGTGTGTGTGTGTGTGTGTGGGGCAATCACAGTCACATACCCTGCAAAAATTACTTTTTATAATAGCAAAATTATCATTGAAAACGCCACAATTTAAATTAAATATATAGCCACAAAATATAGGCTTTATATTATACTCAAGTCTACAAACAAGTTTTCTTCTTTTGCATAAAATAAAAAACAATGTCTAGGATTTAAAAATTATTCAGTTGTTGAACAGCACAATTATAATTATAATAAATTAGCAAATATAACTAATTAGGTTAGAGTAAACATCAAATGATAAACTCAGCGCATATCCGTAAAGTTTATTTGGAAAACTTCTCTGTAGACAATTGAGCGTTTTTTTCTGGTTTAGAGTTTGGTGGCTTTAGAATGCATTGTTTAGGATTTGGATAAAATGGCTTTTAGGTTGCATCGCTGCATTATTCATTACCGGCACCACAAGTGCCGTTGATCTGTGACACACGCTAAAAACATTTGTTATGCGCACGACATTTTACAAAATCAAACTCGAAAATAGAATAAATATGCTCAGCCCGAAGCCATCGTGTGAATACTCTACACAAAAGTTGCACTTTTTTTTTTTGTTTTGCATGTTTTCAAACGAAAATCAAATCCTTTAAAATTAATTAATTTTTTTGACTTTACATGTTGTTTTTTGAATTTCCTGCAGAGCATTTTGCAATTGAAAAATCAAAGCAAGTGCAACAAATGCAAACGCGACAAATTTACGTTGAATTATTTTCACAACATCAACAGCATAGCGAGGCAAAGCGACAGCGACAGCGGCAACAACTGGCATGACAATGAATAACATCCACACACATCCAACACACACACACACATGCATTCGAATGTCGTACATGCTTTTTACTGTGTGTGTGTGTGTGTGTATTGAATCCTTGGCAACAAGGCTCGCTTGGTAATGACAGCAATTCGGACTATGGCCATTAGAAAGACCCACAGAATGTCATTGCAATTGAATTACGCGCGGCAATAAAAATTAAGTACTCCTAGCCAAAAAAAAAATATAAAAAAAAACAAACAAACAAAAAAAAATCACATATCACAATATCGCATATACGACAATTCACTTGCAAATAATTTGTAAATTTATTTTTTAGTAACAATCAAAAATTGATATACATACAAATTTAGTCATCACAATTGGCAAAATATGCAGTTCCTCCAAGTGGAATTAAGGAGCTGTGGGACAAAGGACAAAGGACAAAGGACATATCGTATGCTATTCCTCCCGCATTTCTGCAACACTATACCCAGAGTATGCCAAATCGCATAGGATGATTAAAAAAAGTTAAAAGAGCTGTGGGCACATTATTAACAAATTATTAATAAAAATATGTGTTTAAGAAATAACCTTAGTGCAAAACTGTTTCATTTGACTTTTCTACAGTTTTTTCTCTTAATATTAAATGCCTTAAAATTCGACACAAATAAACCCTACTAACAAAACAAGTCGAAGTAAATTAGATGATAAGATACAGTAAGAGTATTGAATAATATTTTGTTCTTATATTATGGTATTATACGCTTTCCTAAAAAAAAAAATAAATACATAAATAAAAATGATCATTACGTTTGGCCACTTTGAGTGCCGAGCAAATTTCGTAGGTTAAGCTAGAAGAAAAGAATAATGTAATATGCTTATGTTTGGAATAACACTTTTTTTCTTAATGTGAACAAAAGTTGCTAAGCCAAAAGCTTTGCTATATCACAAGTTTTCAGCGTTCTCAATTTCCTCGTTATTTATTTCATTGCGAAATAAAGAAGTCATCTCCCACCCCATAAGGTATATATATTCTTGATCAGCGTCAACAACCGACACGATATAGCCATATCCGCTAGTCCAATCAGTTCAACATCTCTGACGATATTCTAGAACTAATTTGAGATGCCGGCGGATGCTGCTCGATCTTAATTGATGTGGTTTATTTGGTACTCTATGGTATATTTTAAATATAAAAATGTGCGGATATACCAAATAATATCTAAGGCATATTTTAGTATTTCGTTTGGTATATTAATTTGTTCTTCTTTTACTGAAAATGAGTGGAGAACTGAGATTTCTTTCTTTCTTTTTTTTTTTTTTTTTTTTTTGGTATGTTGCACATACAAAACAATGCACCTTTGTTTGGCAATAATTTAAATACTAAATATATAGCACAATAACTAAATCTGCGTGTGGTTTGCTTTCATCATTAAGCAGACAATCACAAGTAGATGCTTCGTATTTGCTCTGGTCAGTACTCGACTGATTCGCTCCGTTCTGCTCCGTTCTGCTCTGCTCTGGACCGTTGCAGTCTCGCCTAACGCTAAGCAAGGCAAGCATGTCCGTTAGCTTGCGTGATTCTCTGGCTGTTTGCAGTTTTGATGTAGATTGGCTTCGACTATGGCAACGGCAACGGCAACGGCAACGACACAGGAAGTTTAGCGCAAAGCAAGTGGAGCATGGAAATCGCTCCTGGCTGTGACTGTGTCCATGTATCTGCATATATACACACTCATGACTGTGAGTGCGTGGGTGTGTGGTAGTGTTTATGCGGCTCATTGTTGTTGAAAAGCGCAGTCCGTGCGACACCCAGGGCAATGCAAATATATGCGCATGTAGGACATAAGTACATGCATGCAGTCAGCTACCCTTGGTGTGCGTGTGTGAGAGCGTGTATGTGTGTGTGTGTGTGGCTGATGATGAGGCCAATGGAGTTGATATAACCCACAAAACTGGCCCACTCCAATGCCAGTGTATGTGTGTGTGTGATGCTCTGAATAAACAGCAGCATGCATCAAAAGCAAGCCAGAACGCAATACACCGGCCAAAGTCTAGGCGTGAAAGAGAGACAGTATGAGTGAGAGAGAGGGTACGAGTTCATGGTAGGGCGACAACAGGAAGCTTTGAGCCTTGAGGTCACTGCAAATGCGACGCGTGAAAATTCGTCAAATGCAGGCAAGTGACAGCAACAACAACAACAACAACAACATGCAACAACAACATGCATTGTCACGCCTTCTTTCCCTGCCCACCTATTTAAATATGCAGAAAGGAGCACGCACGTCCAGAGCTGTGAATGTGTGCGTAAGTGTGTCTATCCATGTGTGCGCCGCTTGGTTGCGTTTTCCATGTCAGCTGTTTAAGCAGGGCCAAGGCAAGGCAATGCAAGACAAAGCACAGCACAGCAAGGCACATCACATCACATCACAGAAGGCAGACACACGAACCGAGCGGAACAGAGCAAGCAAGGATCATGGTATCACAGCATCATGGTGCCGGGCAATTGCTCCGTCATATCCTCGAAAAGGTCATTCATATGGTAAACAAGCCACAGCTCTCGGACAGCTCTTGAAAGGCAATTAAAAGATGAAGGCCACAACAGACAGACGCAATTGGACAAAGGAGTCGAAATCACTTTAAAACAGACAAGAGAGATTTCTTTAAATAAATACACAAGCTTTAAGAAATGAACATTTAATAATTTTCTTTTATTTTCCCATCGATATACGAACATTCCTTTTATTGGAATTGCTTTACAATTGCCTTTTGCTGTTTATAATTATTGTTAATAATATAATAATAGTATAATAATTACTCAATTCGCTTAGCATAATTTTTGATATTTGTTCCATTGCAAATAATAATAATATTAGGAATAATAATTATTATTCGAATATTATTCGGAACGTTGGAATTTATAAACGTTGTCAAAAATCGACAGTAAATATAATTTAATTAAAAAGTCAGTCATGCATCACATACTGCGTATATTTTATATAAGCCAACACTACGTATGCTTTATATATTACAAAATTCACTTTGCAAACTTTTATACTGCGGACTCTTCATAAATTACGTATACGTTGCATATACTAGGTAAATACTAAAAATACTTCATATACTACGTGTACATAGTGTGCATTATACCATTTTCTACGTATACGTCATATACATTAATTATATACTAAAAATACCACAAGCTACGTATACTTAATGAACTACACAACTTGTAAACTGCGTATATTTCATATACAATTCACTGGAGTAGCACACAATTTCTTGTATTATTATTTGACTATATGTATGTACATACATATGTTCTAGCACTCACTGATAAGCTTGAGTTACGTATTTTTCTTAAGCTACTCTTCAATACCTCAAATTTTAAATTGTCAGTGAGAACAAATAATTGACTTTAGATACATAAATTAATTTTCAAATTTTCTAAGAACTCATCGTAGGTTCAAATTATAGTGGATATTCTTGCTGTTGTGGATTTGTTTTCAGTGCTCTATTTTGAAAGCGCGCCTTGGACTTGCATTACTTGCATTGATCGATTACCAATTATCGCTTCCTGCTGCACACAATCGATCACAGCGTTGCCAGAGCAGCAGCAAAAGGATGCAACAGTCTTTGGAGTTGCCACAGCGCTTTGCTAGAAATTGACAGATAAGACGAGTTTATCAAAATGCAAACACAAACAAAAGAAGTAAAAGAGAGAGTTGACATAAAAGCAGATAAGCAAGAGAGAACAAAGCATCATAAAGCTTTGCATCATTTTGTGAGTTGACCAAATTTTAATTGAGCTAATTCAAAGATGCCACGCCCAGTGCTATTGATACACGGCGGAGCAGGCGACATTACAGACGCTCGCGTAGCCGGCAAGTTCAAGGGCATCAAAGAGGCATTGCGTGCAGCCTGGCATCATCTCGAGGAGCAGGAGGAAGTGGCAAAGTCCGACAAGGATTGCGCCCTAGATGCCGTCGAGGCTGCTGTGCGCTCCATGGAGCTTGACGAGGCGTTCAATGCCGGCTACGGCGCCTGTTTGAACACCGATCAGCAGGTGGAAATGGAGGCCAGCCTTATGGAGGGGCGTAACTTGCGCGCTGGGTGCGTCACGCTGCTGCAAGATGTCATGCATCCCATTACAGTGGCTCGTCGCCTCATGGAGAAGCAACGCCATGTCTTTATCGGGGGCTCGGCTGCTCAGCAGCTGGCCCTGAGCACGGGTAGCGAACGCTTGCGTCCCGGCGCTCTAATCACGGACAGCGCAAGGCAAGCGCTGCACGAGTTTCAACAGCAGCAGGCAGCGGGCATAGACACCACCTATGCACGCACCGAACTGGATGATGCACGCACCGATCCCAAGGGCGATACGGTGGGCGCAGTGGCTATGGATCGACATGGTCACATTGTGGTGGGCACATCGACGGGCGGCATCACTGGCAAGTGGCCGGGACGCATTGGCGACACGCCCCTACTGGGCTGTGGCACGTATGCGGACAATAGCATCGGTGGCGTCTCCACCACGGGTCATGGCGAGACCATCATGCGTTACAATCTTGCCCAGCGCATTTTGGCCGCCATCCAGCACAAGGGTCTGTCCGCTCAGGCAGCCGCCGATCAGGAATGCCAGCTGATGACGAAGCGCATTGGTGGCACAGGCGGCGCCATTGTTGTTGATCACAACGGCGGACTGGGCATCAGTTTCACTTCGCACCGCATGGCCTGGGGATATGTCCAGGACGGCATCATTCACTACGGCATCGATCACAATGAAATGCTCCAGGAGCCTTTTACAACATAAGAACGGAAAATTAATATACCCTAAAAGGTTTTTTAATAAATAAAAGAAAAAAGAGATAAGACTAAAATTAAAATAAAATGTTTTCCTTATTTGGAAGGTGATTATTTTTACTTTAACTGAAGGTATGAAAATAAAATACAAAAATTGATAATATATTAATTTTACTTTACGTATTTACATTTGTAAAAAGTAAATATTTCTAAAAAGGTTTTTAAGTTTGCAAAAATTAACCGTCCACATAGATAAAATACAATTTTAGTGGTTTTTACATCATTTGTCATAAATAAATAAATTATTCTTAAAGCACAAAATTCATAAATTATATAATTAGCACTACGCCCTATTTACATCTTTATCCATATTCTTAATCCTTATGTTGTCACTTAATGGTACTATATCAAATTGTTCATTATTGTGTCCAGACCAAAATCGGTAAAAAAAAAAATAGTGAAGAATATAGAGAAACCTGAGATGAACGAAAAGACGAGCTAATATTTTGTCAGTTTTTTTTTCTTATGGGAGATTGCACGTTTTGGGCCACCAGCTTAGTTAACTGGAAGAAATCCTAGCCAGCTTTGGGCGCCACATCGCGTTGCGACTCGTGCGCCTCGGTGGTGCCATAACAGTATTTGGCCGCCTCGTTGCGATACTTGTTCTCATGCTCCACCGAATGTGAGTTGGTGCGACATTTGACCAGACACAGCTCGAAATGATCCTCGACGCTGGCATATATGTATTTCTGTGTATTCGATGCCTGCAGCACTTGCTCCAAGAGCGGGCGTTTGTTGGGATGCAGGCAGCACGACACACAGTACTCGTAGATGCCACAGCAGTGTGAGGTGGCATTGCAACTGTGGCAGCTATAGTAGCTAATCTCTGGCAGCTCCAGGTTGCAGCAGCCGTTGGCCAAAATCTGTGAGCGTCGACAGACAAAGCCACGTTCGTCGACGAGCAGTTGGCGGCCCTGCACCGAGTTGCGGCAGTGCTGTTCGGGATCATGGGTACGATTGAGATGCTCTTCGGGCAGCAATAGCTGCTGTTGCCACAGCAATGGACGCGTTCGTTGCACGTTATATTCATCGTAATGCAGGCCACTAAATGTGCCCTTCTATCAACAGAATGGTGATTAGACAGTCTTAGGAACTGACAACGTTAATGACTTACCCGATCGAAGAGATGGCCAAAGACGTAGACGAGAGCGAGCAGCACTAGGAGCAGATAAATGAAGCGACGTCTCAGCAATCGTGTCAAAGCAGCTGGCCACATTGTATGCAAATGCAAATGCAGTTGTTATTGGCATCGACGGCATGCGGCATCGTCCTTAGGCAGTTCGCAGAGTCCAAGTGGTTTGTTATTTTTTTGCTGTGCCACAACAGCGCTTGCAACAAATTGCCGCTTGTGCATTGACACAAATATATTTGGCAATTGTTTTGAGCTAAACAGCTGTGAGTGCTGCCAGATAGTGAGCAGCTCAAAAGACCTCTGCCAAATTTATCGATATGTTATCGCAACAATGAATGCAATTTTCAAATAAGAAAATCGACAAAATGAAGCCTTACAAAAAATCTGAAATCTTTTTATTTACTTCTTACAGCCATTATTCTGATTACAACCACATGTTAATTTTGATTAGTTGTCATCTTCATCATCATCCTGCTGTATTTTGTAAACGCGAATCCTTTCCTGCAACGTCTCATTGGGGACCAGATGATTGGGTTGCAAGTAAGTTTTGCTGGCACAGCCTACAATTGGACAACGAACGTTTAATCTATCCTTTATGACCGCCATAACCGAATTCCGATCATAATTGTGACCACAGTTTATGTTGCGAACGGGATTCAACATTAAGTCTTTGGTCCACGGATCATACATGGAGCAAATGGCATTATCATCTTCTACATCGATATCATTAGCGTTGGAAGCGCTTGGATTATTCATTAATTCCTGTTTAAAACCTTTAAACTCTGTGCACAATTTAATGCTCATGCGTTTCTTGCCTTCAGTTTGTTGGAATTGCTCGTATTTTGCTTCGAATTCTTCCAATGTTTGGCATTCATTGGCGGCTTTATCCAACATATTATCTAAACGTTTTTGTCTGGTTTTCAATCCAATTAATGTTTCGCCCAACTCCAGACGCATTGTTTCGATTTCATCATTAAACTTCTTCAATTTATCGCGATACTCATCATTACCGACTTCTTTAACAATAAAGTACAAATGATTTACAAAACAAAAATATTAACAAAACTTAATTGGCGACTTACTATTTTCGAATGACCTCATCAACTGTGCGTTCTCAATAATCGTCTTCTTGAGACCATCGACTTCGTTAAGGAAATTCATTATATTGAACTTGACAATTAATTTGCCGGCAATTGTTTTGCTAATGACGCTGAGCGTGCAGAGGTGGACAATATATATTGGTATACAAACATCGATGCATCGATATTTCTAAAATTTTTGAAAACATCGGTTTGGCATCATAAAATACAAATTCATTAATTTTAGAGCTGTTTTATTTATTTAGAATTTAAGACAATAGTTATATTTTCTTAAATAAATTTATATTTTGTGAGAAATATTCCCAAAGCAACAATGGCAACACTGCTGCTCTAACGAACTAAGCTTAGCGCGTGTTTTCAAATTGAACGCAACCCGCATGAATTCAACTTTTAATTTATATTAACCTGTTTCAAGGTTATTGTTTATATGTAAATTTAAAACAATAATGAATAATATGGTTGTAAAAACATTGTAATTTTTCCATTATAATCATAAATTTCATAGAACTACCAGTTCAAATGAACGAGCAAGCCGGCGAACGAAAGTTTAACGTGGTGGTTCCGTGCGTTTTCTTGGTACTAAGACAACTCTAGAGAGCGACAAGAACGGGCAAAGAACGTTAAGAGAAGCAAGAAGCTGACTGCGGCCGCCGAGGTGAAAGTGGCTAGAACGGCCGTAAACGTAGCCAGCCAAGTCAGCCAGATAAACGGCCAGCAACACAAAATAGAGTACAACCAACAGTTGCCAAGCACACATACTAAAGTGTAGGGGCGAAGCTGTCAAACAGTTTAACCCACAGCATTTAAAGTTAAGGAGCAACAGCTGTTGCTTACCTTACACACATACACATACACACTCATATTGCACTCACCGCACACACATAGAAGATGCCACACATACAATTACAGAGATGGCTGTACACCTGTCTATTGGTGAGTGCGCTGCCCACCTTGTGCCTGGGCCTCCTCGAGGGTCTCTACTGTGGCAAGGAGAACTGCTACGATGTGCTTGGAGTAACGCGCGAGTCATCAAAATCGGAAATCGGCAAAGCCTATCGGTTGCTGGCACGCAAGCACCATCCGGATTTACATCGCGGTGAGGAGGCGAAAGCCTTGGCCGAGGAGAAATTCAAGCTGCTGGCGACCGCTTATGAGATATTGCGAGATGAGGAGTCACGCACCGATTACGATTACATGCTTGATAATCCCGATGCATACTACGCACATTATTATCGCTATTATCGACGACGCGTGGCGCCCAAAGTCGATGTTCGAGTGGTGATCGTCGTCACCTTGACCATCATCTCGGTGATCCAATACTACTCGGGTTGGCAGCGTTACGATGCGGCCATCAAGTATTTCGCCACCGTGCCCAAGTACCGCAATAAGGCGCTGGATATTGCACGCGATGAGATACAGGCAATGAGCAGTAAGGACCGGAAGTCGAAGAATCGCAAGAATCTTACCAAGACGGAACAAAAAGAGGAACTGGAGCGCATCATACGCAAGGTGATCGAGGAGAAGATGGATGTGCAAGGCGGCTATGCGAAGCCCACGTTGTGGGATGTGCTCTGGGTGCAGTTGATCATCAGTCCCTACACGCTGTTCAATTGGTTGGTGTGGCATGCTCAATGGTTGTGGCGCTTTACGATCCTTAAGCAGGAATACGGCAGGGAGCAGCAATTGTATTTAATACGTCGGTACATGGGCATGGGACAGCATCAGTTCAATTCCCTAGAAGAGCGACAGATTGAGGAGTATCTGGAGCTAGAGCTGTGGCAGCGTGAAAATTTCGAGGCGTGGAAGGCCGAGCAAGATGAGGAGATGAAAAAGAAACTGGCGGAGAATCCACGATACAAAGCCTATCGCCGCTATATGAAGAACCATGGACCCGGACGCATTACGTTCGAGGACTAATCCCACAATACGAATCCAATACAATCCAAACTCAATTCAATCGATCGATCGATATATGATGTTGCAAGTTTTATTGTTCCATCTCCTCCCAAAAAAAGAAAACTTGATGAATGGCTCCGTAGTCGTAATTTATTATTTCATATCCCTCAAAAAAAAAATTTCTTCTGCCTTATATACACACACACTTTTTTTTATGGCAATAGTGTAAAAATAAATTTATGTTAATAATGCTGTTGTAAGCCATCATCAAGTTCAGCCCCATGGGCAAAACATTGACCTCGGCATAAACCGGTCTCCAAAACGTGCTCACGCGAAATTTCATCTTCCACGCACACACACATGCATACAATGCTGGCTATCTGATTAGCAACCGATCTGATCTGATCTGTTAAAGATCCCCCTAACAAAACCAATTCCATGTTAAAAAGAAAGAGAGAAAAAAACCCAAACGTTGTTGTAGCTCAATTGTCCGAACTTTTTATAGAAAATATACAATACTATATAAAAAAAAAATATTAAATCGAATCAAATTGCAATAATATATTATTACGCCTCCGATTGAGGCAAAGATAACATAAATAGAATTTTATTATTAATGTTATTAATTAATCTTATTATGATGGGTCGGTGTAAATAAATGAGACAACCTGTGGCTTTGTGTATACAGTTGTTTTCTCATATCTGACTCAAAAACAGTTAAGAAAAATATGGCACCAAGCTTTTGGGCTCAACTGCCAAAAATCCGGCATTATTTTATCGAATAATGGTCATGCTTAATTCTATAGTAAAAACTGCGAATTCAAGTTATTTAGAAAATTAAATTGTTCCTAAGCAGTTTTTGCAATTTATTCTTTAATAATTAATTAAATGTGAAAGAAATTCTTACGTTTTTGTACATAAATATCAATTAAAAAATTCGAAAAATAAGTATTTTTTCAAAATTTTAGAATATTAAAATTGAATTTTTGTGTAAATTTTTACTTCGATAAATGTAAGAATTTATTTTGGTGTTTTTGGAAACCAATAAATATAATTTCTACCTTTATGACAACAATCACACGATTTAAGACTATGTCAGAAAATAAACTTTTTTAAAATAAACCCAACTTGGAATGCAAATTTAACAACTCCAACTATTGGCGTCTCTAAATAAAAGATATACCAACAGCTTTCTGAGTTTTGTAATTATACCCCATCAGAGAGAGTAGATATCGAGTAAGACAGTGAAACAGACGAAATAACAACATACATACATTATTTTTTTAGGGAACAATTGGTTTTTTGTTTATATTTTTGTTTTCGTAATATATGTTGGAAAAGAAACCGTTGCCAACTCGGCGTTATTTACACAGCTGTCGAGAATGTGAAGCTCTCTAATCTAATTTTAATACAAACTAAAGGAGATAGGTGGTTATGAGTGAGAGGGGAGTGGGAGTGAGGAGGGGAATAGCTCAAGAGCCACTATTCCATCAAGTATTTGGTATCGCTGACCAGATCCTCGGCATCGAGCAGATCACCGACCAGACCATACGGTCCCTTCACGTGCTGCACATGCTGAAACTCATTCTCATCCAGCTCATCGGCCGCATCGTGATAATCATCCAGTTCATGCTGGGCATTGGCCGTCGCATCGACTGCCTCCCGCTCATCGTCATCATCATCGACGTCATCGTCATTGTTGAACATGAAATCATTGTTCACAATGCACTCCTCCAGCACCTTGGACGAACTCTGTTCCCCATGACCCGCATGACTCAGCGAGGCGATGCCTATGCCAACGCTAACATTATCATCATCGTACTCATCCTCATCCTCCAGCTGCTCGCCAAAGTGCAGCTGCTGTTCGCGCTCGCGTTGCTGCTGCTGTTGTTGCTCTCGTAACTGTTGCTGCTGGTCGCGCAACTGTTGCTGTTGCTCCCGCAGCTGCTGTTGTCGCTGTTTGCGTGTCGACAACCGTTGCAGTGGCCCAACGATATCGCTGCCCGCTGCCAGGCTGTTGACACGATGCTGCTCCAGATGCGTGGCCAGATAACTCTTTTTGGTGAAGCCCTTATCGCACTGCGTGCACTGAAACTGCTTTTTGCCCGTGTGCGTTCTACGATGCACTGACAAGACATGCGCATAGGCGAATCCCTTGTGACACACCTCGCACACATACGGTCGCTCTCCAGTGTGAATGCGTTCGTGTTTCTTGCTGCTGCCAAAGTCCGAGAAACGTCGCTCGCAATAGCGGCAGCCGTACGGCTTTTGGCCGGTGTGAACGCGCATATGTCGCCTCAGCTCCACATTCGAGATGAACGCCTTCTGGCACACCTCGCAGGGATACGGCCGCTCGTTGTTGTGGCGTCGCATGTGGGCGCTGAGGGCATGTTGATATTTGTACGTGTTGCCGCAGATGTCACAGATCTTGGGCTCGGTGGAGCGGCGATTTCGCGAGCTGACTATGCTGCTGTTGATCATGCTGTTGATGTTGCCGCTGCTGCTGCTGTCGTTGTTGTTGTTGCTTGTGCTGTTGTTGCTGGTGGTGGAGACTGAGATGCAGGGCACGCTCTGCAGCACCTCGTCCTCTTCCTCATCGTCATCATCGTCTTCCATCTTGTGCTGCTCTAGCTCTAGTTCTACCTCCTGCTCCAGCTCCAACTCTAGCTCTTGCTCCAACTCCAGTTCCTGCTCTTGCTGCGCAGCTGTTGTCCAATCGACGCCCAAAGCCAGAAACTTGTCATCGTCCTGCAGAACAATTGTGGCAATTGCCTCCTCGTGCTTCACCACCTCCGCCTCCTCTTCCACCACATCATCATCAGCTCCATCCTCCACTTCATGGCTATTATAATACTTGATTTTGGTCGCCAGAGGCGCCTCCGCTTCGAGGCGTTTGATGCGCAGACTGGATGGCAGTTTAAATTGCTGCTGCTGCTCCAGCTGCAGCTTGTCGACATCCAGCAGCAGCGTCGCAGTCGCTGCCGCCGATTGAAAGACCTTCTGGGCCTCGAGACACTTTTGTTGGAAACGATACGTGATGCTTAACTCGTTGTGACAGCCGTGACAGATCTTATCCGGCAGCTGGCTGAGCAGTGGCTTGTCCAATTGCAGTGCGCTGCAGCTGCGTATTTTGTCCACAATCTGCATGTGTGGCGTCTCCAGATCCTGGCCATAGATGGAACAGTAGCCGGGTTCGGCGCGCAAACAAATTAAGCAGACAACGCCTAGATCCACTAGACGTGATCCGCTGTCCAAATTTCGCGGCATTTGTGATTAACTATTGTTTCTGTTGTGTTGTTTGTTATGTTCTTCTTACTGCAAAACAAAACGCCCACACACACGCGCACACACAACACACAAAGCGTGTACATAAACACGCATACGACTATGAAGATGCTGAAACTCTGTTTTTTATTTTTGTGTGTCTATTTTGTGCGTGTTGCGCTTTATTGTTGTTAGTTCTGCACTATCGATAGTTTGGCATTGTTGTGATGATTGACAAGCGATTCGATAAGCGATGCGCAAATATACAGAAATATTTAAATAAATAAATTCCTAATTAGTGGCTTAACATAGTTATTCGATTTTTTGTGTACTTACGGCTTATTTTCTATGGTGAGTATTAAGTATACAACGCTATGTTATAACAACTATCGCAGGCAATCATATATCGATTCGCTTATCGATAGCAAAACAAGCGAAGCGATCAGCTGTTGACCATTTCGTTATTTTGTCTGTGTGTTGTCGAGCAGCATCAGGTTTCGTAGTTTGTTTTTTTTTCTATAATTTGTAATTTAAAAATTTCTTTTTGGCAATTTTGTGTATTAAACATGTCACATAATCCCATCAAGCAGCTAACACAGCAGCTAATTAATTACTTTGCCATTCCGAAGGATGCGCCATCAAATGCTTGGCAGCATTACGGTGAGCTCGTGCGTATCAACAAAGATAACGTGGATAAGATGGGAGATTTCAGCATCTCGGCAGTGACCAAAAATTGGCAATACTTTTGCCAAAGAAGCGGCTTGGAATTGCGCTACTCGTCACAGGAACAAATGCTGCCTGACGAACAGTCCATCAAAGAGCTGCTCGAGCACAGTCACAAATTTTGGTTGTATCCCTTGGAAAAGGTGAAGCTACTACACAAGGAACGCATTGCCTTGTACTTTCAGCGTGAGGCCATAGTTGTCAATGTGATTCAAATGATATTGCGCCAAGGCGACGCTTATGGCAAGTGCAGCATGATCGATGAGGGCGCCAATAAGTTGAAAGAGAGGCGTACACTTTGCTTACAACTGCACGAAGAGCTCGTTCAACCGGAATGTGGCACCACCAAAGAGCTGCATCAGTTTCGTGCTAAGCAACTTTACCAGATTGTGCGACGTTTGCTCGACTACACCGACTGGCTTCCAGTGGATCCAAAGGATCAAACTGCTGATACTTTGCTGGTCTGCGTCGAGAGCAGTAATCAATCCAGTCGCGTGGGTGATGAACAGAGGCCAAGCCAGGCAGTCTCGCTGAGCTGTGGCCCCGTGCTGGAGCCAACCACTAAGATGGCAACCACACTGACCAGCGATGAGTACAATGCGTAAGTTAATCCTGTAGAAAGTATTCCACATTCGATCACATTGTGTAACTTCTCTGTTTTGCAGCTTGCGGGCCAACGATATGCTGTTAACAGCCATGCATCGCAGTGGCATGCGGAATGTGGGTGACCATAAGGCGCTAATACAGCAACTGGGACGCGCTGCCGTCATCGTTGATCTGTTTGAGGTGCGTCACAACAGCGCCGTTTCGCTTGTTCGCAATGGTCAGAGCCGTTCTAAGGGCGCCAGCTTTATACTGTACAATTCAGCGCGTATGGGAACATTGATGCGTCTCTACGATGCCAACAAAGATGCGAACAAGTCCACTGCAGAACCTCTGCCGCCATTGGATACAATGTTGAATAATCTCACACAAGACGTAAGGTCTATTTTTTTTATCGCATTTGCCAAGATAATACATATTTATCATCCTTGCAGATCGAATGGGAATTGATCTTTGGCTATTTGCTATCATTCCCGGATGTTGTCGAGTCAACGCTGGCACAATTGAGGCAGGGTCAATGTGGCGTCCATCTGCTGGTGCGCTACATCATCAATTTGGTGTCGACATTTAGTCGTTTCTATCGCAAGTACAAAGTGCTTTGGGGCACGTTCACTGCTCGCATCTATTTGGTGAAGGCTGTGCACCAGGTGCTTAAATCAGCACTGGCTCTGCTGGGCATAGAGCCCGTGAATGCGATGTAAATATATATTGAAAAATATATAGTATGTAGACAACTCTTTGAATTGTTCCTTATCACAAATGTTCTAAAGTTGCAATCTATTCATTAGATTTAGTATGCAATTATTTATAAATCTGCATAAATGTGATAGTTAAATTTCATAAATTTTTGCCATTATTTTAAGACAAATGTTAAGAAACTATCAGATACAATATAGAAAATCTGTATGTTTTTACAAAACTTCAATTAATGCCCAACATGCGCTGCAATGTAATAGTAGAAATACTTTGTAAATAATAAATATTTTTTGTACCAAAAAATTCAAATGACCTCTCTCTCTCACTCTCTCTCTCTCTTAATCTAGTATCTCTTTCTTATTCATTCCAATGCGAACCCCGCAAATGTTTCCGTTGGTTATGATTATAATTGAAAGAAAAGAGAATCAATTACTTTCATTGATAGAACGATTAATTAAGATGAGCTTTATTTTATGCTTAAGATTCTATACTTATCGAGTAGCATTTGAGACCTAAATTTGTAAGCTTCTCTTCTGATAAATGTGGATAATGTACAACAATTTGATGACTACGAAAATACGGTTAACACACACCAGCTAGTAAGTATCATATACATATACATAGTTCTATAGCTTAGCATTTACTTTACATTTATTTGGCATTTTCTTTATCGTTTTTCTTTTTACTTTGCTGGCAATAGATTCACTCACTCACACGCACACACACACACACACACACACAATAACATGCACACTAATAGGAAACATTTAACATAATACTATATAGTGGAACAGTGTCAGTATTTGGAGGAGGAGGATGCGGAGGACGCGATCTCATCTGGTTTGCTTACGCTGGCGATTGAAGTCGGTAATGAATTCAACGTTCTGCGGATTGTTAAAGAACAACTGCTCCATCAGCCGGGTGCTGCCCAACGAGTTGGCCTTGGTGCCCAGGCACATGTTATATTGCGGCGCATCCAATTGTACGTCACAACTGATGTCGTGATAAATGTGCACCAGCGTCGGATCGGGGGCACGAAAGACGGTCAGACGTCGCCACTGTTCGGCAGCCTCGTTATAATCGAGCGGCACCTCGGCTGTGTTGACGAGGAAGCCACGTTGTCGCGTTCCCACGCGCACAATCTTTTCGAGAAACTTGACATCCTCGAGACCCCAACCGGTGATGTCCTTGTCGAAGCCATTGATGTCCTCGTCGAGTATGTCGGACTTGTAAATGGCACAAATGCCAAAGCCAAACTGTCTAAAGTAACCGCTCTCATCATCTATGGGTGGCGTCGATTCGCTACTCTCACTTCGCTCCACATTGCGACGTTTGCCATCATACTGGCTGAACACAATGGGCAGATACACCTGTCGGCCACGCTGCGTATGCAGGCGAACACGTTGCAACGTGACCACGTTGAACACCATGTCCACGTCGATGAACAGTATAATGTCCTGCTGCTGTATGTAGGAGGAGCGTGCCGCAATGTCCAGGGCAACTCCACGCGAGAATTGTTCGCTGCGCTGTATATAATTGATCTGGTAGTAAATGTGTCGCGATCGCAGATCGGCCAGCAGCTGCAGATGGGCAGTCAAATCCTGTGGCTGGCCAAAGATCACCACAAGCAGATCACAATGCTGCGAGGCATCGATGCAAACGCGCTCATACGTCTGCAGGAAGCGATCAAATGTCGCCAGACGGCCGGCGATTGGCAGCACAAAGACAATCTTATCCGGCAAGGGCGACAACAGGTTGCTGGCCATAGTAAAGTGGCTGCTCAAGCGGGCCACGCCATTCTGCCACAGGCTGCCCAGGAGACCTGTTGAAGTAATCGAAAAATTAGAAATTACTAAACAAAATAACGCTATGATCACAATCTAAAGTCACCAAATTTCTTTATGACTTACACTTAATATTTTATATTTATAGCTTTTTAGATTTATTAAGTAATTAAACTACTGAAAGCAATCTATAGTCAAAGGAGCGAACGCTAGTAAATTTACGCTAGGTTATATATTAATTTGTAACCTATGTTTTAATAATAATAATACAAGAAATATATTAGGCCAATCATCAGACTCATATCATGAGGATGCAATTTTTAATATTATCCTTTACTAATGAAGCCTTTTCACAAAATGTTAACTTGGTAAATGTTATTGATTGGTCATTTTTCGAGTTAAGTTTTACTTTTTACTTTTTAATTGACAACAATTTATTTATTTGTATTTTATCAGCTATTTTTAAATTTTAATTTAAGTTCAGAATTTTATTTAGTTTTTATATATTTAATTCCATACTTTTTTGTGTTGTAATTTTGTATTTAATTTCTCTATTTTGAAATACAGTTTCTAATGACTAGTAGAATGAACTAGATTCTTGCTGATATTTTTTGCACGTAGTTGAAATAAAATTAAATAAATTACAGAGACAACTACTCACTTTGCTGCAGCGTCACATTGTAGAAATCCTCGTTCTGCTCCTTGACAAAAAAGCCCGTGAATGCGCGTTGCACGTAGAGATGACGACGCACCTGGACGGTCATCTTCTTGCCCCGATATTTCTTATAGATCAGCAACAGGTCAAGTATCAGATCCTGGCCATGCAACGCATCCAATCGATGGTAGCCATAGAGCAGTTCACTGAATTCGATAACACGTCCTCGTTGCCGTGAATTATAATTGATATTTTCCATCACCTCGGTGATGACATCCTCGAGACCTTCGCGCATTGCCGATTCGATTTTCTGCTTGGGATTCGCTGAGCCTGCCGAGTAAAGACTGCGTGCAATAAAGGACCAGTCCAGCAGATCTGCAGTGCTGGCTGGCACAAATTTGTTGAGCTCCGGACTGATGCCTGCAAATACAAAAATGATGAGACAAGATTGACAACAATTCGATTTCGATTCTATGAAGTGCATTGTGACATAAAAGAGGTAATGAAAGGAACAAAGGAAATTCAGCAAATTTTGAGTAATATAATAATATTTCATACGTAGTAATTAAAACAAAGAAATAAATAATAAAGATATATTCCCCTTTTCCAAACATTGTTTTAAATCTGATCTTTAGGGAGTCACATAATTCTCAATTGGTAAGTAAACAAGAAAAACTTGCCTTGCAGATCTGCTCAAAATACTTCAATTTAATGATAATCAATAATTTATAAATCAATATATCAGATTATATATTCTATATTGTATCTAATAAAAGAATTGCCTAAGCAGGCGCATTTTGAGTTTCAGCTGAAAATGTCGAGAGCATTTCTCGTTCGATTTCCATTGTCAGTTTAGCTCTTCCCCATAATAATAATCATCGTGTGAAGCATGTGTTCCACAAACTACTTGCTGCTGCTGGTGGTCATTCTTCTTCCACTGCTCGTTCACTCTCGTGTGCTTGGCAACATCAAGCGACAGGCGGAACCCATTGAGGATGAGCGCACTGCCAGCTATTGGCTCAACCAGGCGCAACAGCAGCTGGCGACGCGTCTGGAACGGATTCAGTTAGCCAACGGCAACGGTGACACCCGCATGGCCAAGAACATCGTCATGCTGATGGGCGACGGTATGTCCATAACGACAATGACAGCGGCTCGCATCCTGAAGGGCCAGCAGGCGGGTCACAGTGGCGAGGAGAGTCAGCTGGCCGTGGAGCAATTCCCGTACACGGACTGAGCAAAACCTATTGCACCGACAGCCAGACGGCGGACTCGGCGTGTGCAGCCACCGCCTGCTTGACGGGCGTGAAAACCAATTGCGGTAGCATTGGTCAAAGTGCTCAGGGCGCTAGCGTCGAATCCATTGTGCAGTGGGCACAACGGGCGGGCAAAGCCACCGGCATTGTGACGACCACACGTCTAACGGATGCCAGTCCAGCTGCCTCGTATGCGCATGTCAAGAAACGCACTCAGGAGCTGGACATTGGACGGCAGCTCATAGAAGATGCGCCTGGGCGCCATCTGGATGTCATATTAGGTGGCGGATTGGGCAAATTTGCCAGCGAGCGGACCGATGGACGTGATCTTTTGCAGCAGTGGCACAATGCCAATCCCCAGGGTTGCTTTGCACGCACTTTCGCGGAGCTGCGCAACTGTAGCATCGATCCGGAAGCGAATCGTTTGCTGGGCATCTTCAGTGACAGTCACATGGCGTACAATTTGGCTGCATCGCAGGAGCAGCCACGTCTCTGTGACATGACGGCGGCGGCCATCGAACATTTGGCTGCCCAGCAGGCGACGAATGGATTCTTTGTGTTCATCGAGGGCGGTCGCATCGATCACGGACATCATGAGACGCGTGCTGGTTACGCGCTCGACGAGATGCTCGAGTTCGATGCAGCGATCGAGACGGCTTTGCGTCTGACCAATGTGCAGGACACACTCATCGTGGTCACCGCCGATCATTCGCATACGCTGAGCATGGCGGGTTATGCCAGTCGTGGCACATCCATTCTGGGCGTGGATCAGAGTCAACGGGATCTGGATGGTGTGCCTTATAGCACCCTGAACTATGCCATTGGCAAGTGGCAGAGCCTGAACAAGGCGGGCAAACGTGAGAACCCCGCCCCGCATCTGAGCAGAAGTGAGTAATTTATATTATATATATTTTGTGAAGTCAAGTTAATCTCTGCTTTTTATTAGCCTCTTTTACGCCCAGCTACATTCATGCCAAGGGCGTGCATTCTGGCGAGGATGTCGCCGTCTTTGCCCGCGGTCCGCAGTCGCAACTGTTTAGCGGGGTCATGGAACAGAATCTGCTGCCACATCTGATGGCATATGCCGCATGTCTCGGCCATGGCGACACGCTCTGCAAGCATCAGCAAAAGGAACACACTTTCGCACCTCTATGAATGTCTTTAGTCTTTAGGTTTGATGGGAAATTTTTGTTTTGTGTTCGATTAAAACGGTTCAAAAGTGAAAAAAAGTGATCGATAAGCGATAGCACGGGAAATAGCAACAGTGCGCATATCGACGATATATACTTTTTTGGTATTCAAATACACTACGCTCCGCAAATTGTTAATGAATTTCATGTTTTTTAATTGTTAATTGTTAATGCAGTAGTTATCAATAGTTAAAAATGTATATTTGAAGAATTTAATAAAGAATCAGTTAAATGCACTTTATAGAAAATAGTTTTCAACATACTTTCAATACCATCTTATTATAAGTAATATCAGAAAAATAATAATATTTTGAGAATTGAGGATAAATACAGAAATTATATAAGTACAATTTATGTGCATTAAAATATGCGTTCTTCACTAAATTAATATCCTCAAATCAGGTTAAAAATTATAAATTCTATTGCTTGTATTTAAGATATGATTAATAGA
This sequence comes from Drosophila pallidifrons, assembly GCA_023558445.1. NCBI lineage: Eukaryota > Metazoa > Arthropoda > Insecta > Diptera > Drosophilidae > Drosophila > Drosophila pallidifrons. The sequence continues at coordinate 7,735,524 of CM042351.1, forward strand.
ATTTTGTTGACATCAACTTACCCAAGATATTGTGATCCTCAAAGTGCCTTTTGCCATTGTCGGCCTCCGGCACCGCTGCTGGTGAGATGCTCGGCAGCATGTAGGTGCTCTCGTCGGGCACATCGAGATACTTGGCCATGCGTTTGATGTCGCGATGGAGCAGCAGCGATTCCTGACGCAGCTCTTCGGCCTTCAGACCTTGAATATACGAGTGCAGGCGATACATGAGCGGCGCCTGCTTAATGGGATGCAGTGTGATGGCATTGTGAATCTCCTTGCGCTTCAACTTGCCCGTGTAAGCATTGCGACCGCTCGAATTGTGCCGCAAAATGTATTGCATCTGCAAGGTGGTAAAATGGATTATAATCAATCGAGATAGCGGAGATTTTTAAGTACACACCTCGTAGTTCCAGGTGCAGGGAATGCCGGCAAACTTCTGCACACAACGCCCCACCTCGACATCCTCATGAGTGCTATATAGATTCTTGAGGCACGTCGGTATATGCGGCGCCACACGACGCAGCGTCTCGCTGCTCAGAATGACTCCCGGCCCGCCCATGCAAAAGTTCTCATCGAACTCCAGCGAGAGCAGACCGAACTCCTTGCTATTACCTTTACCAGCCTGCCCGATAAACTGCGGCTTTGAGCTGTCAATGGAGCGGAGGAAACGCTCCAATTTATCGGGCTCCATGTAGACATCATCATCGGCACGTATGAACCACTCGAAGCGATCAATATAATGCTCATACATATAGTAGAGCATCATAAACGATTTCTTTTGCGGCGGATAACGATCGTCGACATTCTTCAGACCCACCACCGGCAGCTCATCCGAGTAGCTGCCCTCCGAGCTGAAGAACGCAATTCGGCCGGGCACCTCTTTGCCCCACGTATCGTAGACAGCTCGAGCGCGTCCCTCGATGAAACTCTTGGCGGTCATCACGCCCACAAAGACCAAATTGCGCTGTGAGTTCTGTATGGTGTCGTCATCGTTGAGGCCAATGATTTCGTTGGGTGTCTTCAGATTCGATGGCCGCATGTTGCAGCGCTTCACAATCTCCAGAGCACTGTAGTTCTTGAGCACGGTGCCAATACAGAGGCCCAGCACAATGCCAAAGCAGGCCATGATTAGCGTTTTACGCTTCGTCATCGTGTGCTGCAGCATTTTGTTGAACGCTTATTACGTTGCCACACGATTTTATTTGGGGGAACTCCACACAGACTCGCACACGCACACACACACACACACACACACACACACGCAGAGTTCACCTCGTGTTCATGGGGGATGCTGGAAGATCAAATGGGGGAGAAAAGCGAATGTGAAACGATTTCAATTTGATTCATATTCTGAGTGGATAATTTCCCTGGCACGTGGCCCATGGGAAATTGTAATAATTTGAGTTGTAATTCGTTGGCATTGCATTCCCCATACTCTACTTTTGAGTGTTCTTTGAAGGCAGCAAATTGTTAGTATCGTTGAATTAAAACTATTTTATATTCCTCTTTTTATACACTTGATCTTAAAGAGCTCCAAACAATTACTGTACAAAATCCTTAAGTAAACCAATCTTCTATTTCTTCTCGATCTTTCAAGGCTGCATTGTGAACAGGGCTACAAAAAATCAGTCCGCAACATTCCCGAAAATGTGCTAGGGCTGCACTGTAATCAGGGTTGCAAGCAAATCCCTAAGCAAAATCTTAATTTTTAAATTTGTAATATTGCTGCATATATTAGATTTAATTTCAGTTTATTCTGAATAAAGTGCTATTGTTGTTGCATTAACTACTTATAAGAACTAAGATTGCAATCTAAAATAATCATTTAGATTTCTCCACTTTCATATACTCTTTTTTCTATTCAAATTCAAAGACAAAAATTAAAATATTTTTTAAGTTCAACTTTAAACACAAATCTAATCGTTTATTATTAAAATCATAACTAACCCAGTTATTCAAGAATTAAATTGGAACATTTCGTATTTGTAAGCAAAAATGTCAATTAAATCTAAATTGTCAAAGTCTAAGATCCACTCTGATAGGAAGCTTCTTCATAATAGATGATGAGTCAACCGTTTTTTGGAAGGAAAAAAAAAACACAAGATCCATTATTGTAAGAGTATTAAAATTTTTGAAATTGCTTCCCAAGATTTAATGGCATTTATATTTGAGTATTGCTCACGCAAGGTTTTCTTGGAATTCTCGCACACACACACACACACGCAAGGTCTATTGGTGTTAGTTAAACAGTTTCGTGGCTTTAGTGCACTTGGATCAGATAATGTGGCCGACCAATCGTCCGACCGACCGAGCACTTCAACGTTGAGTAGAGCGACACAACTACAAGTAACATAGATACAGTAACACATAGCTACGGAAACAGATACAGATACAGATATAGATAGAGATACAGATGCATAGAGATACTCAGACTCAGATACTTAGATTGAAGCGGACTGAGCTGAGATTGGAAATAAGCAAGAGCCGCAGCTGGAAGCTAAATTTAGCCTCATCGCTTGGTGCTACACATAAATTGGACATTGTCCGAATGCGAGTGCAAACATCAATTGGATTGTGCCCCGTAAAGATGCTTCTCCATATGGTTGTTTGGGGTGACAAGAGGGGCGGGAGAACGTCTCGAATAAACTTATTTTTCGCTTTAATGTTTGCCCGGCCTCCGCGATCGTTTACGCCAGCCAGTATCGAGACCGCACATAAATGTTAATTCAATAAACAAACAACTCAGAAAACTATTTGCTGTATTTTGGGGTCTAGAAGATCTGATGCGACGGCAACGGGTAACGCGTACCCAAATGGAACGATTTTGATTGGGAATCGAGTTTGTTTAGTTAGCAATTGGAAAACTTGTTCATTTCTCAAAAATACGCACCACTCTTTATTTTTTTGCACCACATAAATGGCCTCGCACTCTCCCCATTTCCCTCGCTCTCCTTCTCTGTATCTTCCTAACGCGTGCACGCTCTTCTCTTTCGCACCTGAGTCACCTTTGCTAGCGTGTGTTTATTGCGGTCAGCTTTCCGTTTAAATGCTCCAACTCTATGTATACATAAATATACTACAATATATACTATAGTGCTACCTCTACGAACGTCTCAATTATGCAACTCACTATCGCTGGATAGCTCGGACGTTGTGTTTATATCAGATAATAACTCAATTTCATTATTTTTGCTTCATGTGTGTTTTCGTTTTTTCGTCTTTTTTTTATATACACTTGAATATAACTACAAATTCATTGCCGTAAGATACTTCTCGCAATCATTTCAGTTTTAAAGATAAGTTTTCGAAAATCTTTAAAAACGAATCCAAAAAGATCACCTGCTGAAGCTTATTCACTCGATTCGTAAGCTGCCTATATTTGTACCTAATCCGCATCTGTCGTAAATATTAGATATTATAGCCAACCTTGACGATTCGAAATGGTATTGATAATGAAAATTTGATAGCATTTCATTCATTCAAACAAACGTTCTTTTTGTTTTTTCAGCTATCAGCAACTAGTCTGTAATCTTGCCATGTTTGAAATGAATTAAAATTTCACTCGCATTTCAATTTGTATTACGTACTTCTGATCCTACTTGAGCTTACACATTTTTAAGTTGAATTACGTACAATATAACGTGGTTTCTCATAACATCTTTAGTATATAATATCTTATTGTCAGTAACTAAGTAAATTAACTCACATCCAGCTAGTGTTTAAATTTAATTTGATTTAATGCCTAGGCACATATTAGATTAACGTATAAGCTTGTGCAAAATTCGTAGTTCCTAATTCTTGATCACATTAAGCAATATTTTTTTCGTAGACTATTTTGTTATTCAGATTATTTCAGATTTTAATTATTTCTTGCGGTATGCTACAAAAAAGATAAAAATAATATATGTAAGGCTAACATATACCTAACGATTTTTTAATGGTTCTCTTCTAATTTTATTTTCATTCATATTTCATATTTTTTTTTTTTCAAAATATCTTGAAGACCTTTTCAGAGAAAGAAAATATGTCTGCTTAAAGACTTATTGTGAGTTCTAATCGGAATTGGATCTAATATGTTTTCATTTAGCAAAAATGTTCATCAAATTATATATTCAGCATTTTTCCGATTTTCATTCTTACTTTACTGAGACTACAATTTCCACTTGAGCTTTGCTAGACAACAACAATTTGCATATGACCTTTTTCTTAGCTGCAATGCTGACGAAATCCTCAAAACGCGGCACTCACCTGTTGCTGACGCCTTGTCTACGTTGTTGTTTGTGTTGTAGATGATGTTGTTGTTGTTGTTCTCTTGCCGTTGCTGCACTTATGCAAAATAAGCAGATTTATGTGTTGTTGTTATTGCGATAATATTGCACACGCGAAAGTCGAGACAATGACGGAGACAGCGCGACGGCGAGAGCACGCGTGCGAGCGAGATGGAGAGCTGTTAAAAGGAGCGACGACCGAACGGATAAGCAAGTGTCGTCTGTCAAAGTCGACGTCATTCGAAGCTCAGGCCTCTCTGCGTAAGCGTGTGTGTGTGTGTGTGTGTGTGTCTAGCCGTCTGGTGGCGAAGGCGGCAGGAAACGGACAATGGGCAATGCGAAACTGAAACTCACATGCGAAATGCAAAAATGCGAGCGGAAAAAAAAACGAAAAAAATTCGAAGCGCTTCGAAAATGCTTTTGCAGCCCAAACACTTTAATATGTCGAACAAAAACACAACGACGACGGCGGCGGCAACGACGACAACAAGTTGTTCAACTGTTGACAATTAGACGCCGCTGTGGCAATTAATGTGCTGGGCTTTCAGCTTGAACCGATGCAAAGACCACACACACACAGGCACATACACTTGCACACACACACACTTACACCTCAGAGTAAGTGAAACATGCGCTGTTTAATTATTTTTAGCTGTTGTTGCTGTTATTGCTGTTACGACGATAAGTTCGCCAAAGGTCGATGAAGCAACAACAACAACTATCTTTATATACACGTTTATGTTTTTTTTATTTTATTTATTTTTTTTTTTTTTGCATAAGTTTCGTTAACTAACTTTTCTTGAACTTAACACACACACACACAAACAAAAAGAAAATAATCGAAAAGAATTGAATTTTTGTGGCCTGCTTGCTTGCTTCTTGGTGGTTGAGTTTGCTGCTGCTCTCTGCGCGCACTGCTCTTCTATAAATGTGTGTGCGTGCAACAAGAACACGAACACGAACGTCGAAAAACGCTGAATTCCGTTGAAGAACTAACATTGCGAGCGAACGAACTGCTCCGTTTTTGCCCAACTTGTTGCCTGAGAGCGCACTTATTGCGCAAAGAGAGCGTGAGAGCGCAACAAGAGAGCAAATGAATGCATGTGTGTGCGCAACCGGCTACGTTTTTACCTTTGCTGCAAAACTCTCACGCGCTCACGTTCTCTGCTTGCGTGTGTTTGTGTGAGTGAGAAGATGTGCGTAGTTGATAGCAGCAAATACATGAGTCCCTTAGCTCCTCCGTCTCCCTGCCAACCCCTTTGATCATTGCATGCCGATGCTAAATTGCCATGGACAACATGTGGCTCAATCTTGCTCAGAATCATTCGACCCGAACTCGAAATGTTTATAGCTTCGTAGAATCTGCGGCAAATCATTAAGAAATGGCGTCAAGATTTTTGAATGCGAATTTTGTATTCCATAAATCGCCTGATAAGGGGGTAAACCAACAAATGTGCACATACATATGTATAGACATTATTAATTTCATTTTACACTTGGCAACAAACCAAAATATACTTTGAGTGTATATATTTATTTTTTAATGAAATTAACAACAAAATATTTTGAAATGAACAATCTTCAAAATTAAATTTAAATTCAAAATAGACGTTTACAAACTGCCGATCATTTAGCGTAGTTTCAAACCCAAGCTGCACTAAAAAAAGACGGTTGTCAATTAGCGATATAATATTTAGTACAACCAGGTGTCTTTTTGTTGTTTTTCGTTCAAGGGTTCGTGTCTAAGCTAGGCTTTTTTGAATAGCAACAAGAAATCATTGTGCTTTTTTAGGCGCTACCTTGATTTTGAATATACACAAATTAATTTATTAAGAAATAATTAATAAGCGAATCAAATTAAATTGATTTGTAAATAAACAATAGAAACATAATTTTAGATTTGTACTAATGTATAGCAAGTGCTACCAGCTGTTTGTTTCCGCAACGAGCTGGCAACGCTGCCAAACCGAAAATGGAAAGCAACGGTTAATTCGTTAAATGTGCAAAAATTGTGTTCACGTGTTGCTCGTTTCAATTTGTGATTAATTAAATTTGTGATGAATTAAATGTATTTCTAAAAAATAAAGATGAAATTGATGCTGTGCCTGCTGCTGCTTTGTGCAGCAAGTGGAGCAATAGGAGCCAGGGGGTCAAGTGCATCTATCACGGCAGCGCAGCGAGCAGAGATCGCCAAGCTACGCGGTGAATTGAATGAAGCCTTCGAAGCGGGCGAAGAGGAGCAACAGGTAAGTTTGTAAGGTACTGAACATAAGACAGACCCTTAAATGAATCACAGCAGGGCGTTATAGTGCAGCCAGCATGGACGCAAAAGGGACATGGAGCCAGAGTCGGTGATACCGTTCCCAGCAAGGTGATTGTGAATGCCACAACAGTATCGGCGGCTCAAGCGTTGCGTAGCGAGATCACGCAGGCGGTGGCGCAACAAGGACAAAGCGAGACAGTGCGTGAATTGGACGCACATTTCCAGAAGAAGGCTGCAGCGGCTGCGCAATTGCAGAGCGGCCACGCTGTGGGCAGCACACACGAGGAGCAGCTGGGCGGCAGTAGCGATGATGAACAGGCAAATGTGGTGGATGCGGCACCGCTGGACATTGATTTGGCGCAGCTGCAACAACTGCAGCTATCCAAGCGACGTTCACGTGAAATGCTGCTGCTCAGTCGCATCGTCGAGGATCTGCAGTTCGGGTTCGGCGAAAATGTAACGAACTGGCTGCAGTTGCAGCACAATGGCACCATCTACTTGGTGGGACAACGTCCTGAGGAGTTGATAGTATTGCAGCAGCAAGAGCAGCAAACAAATCTGGGCTTCCACAGCTTCGAAGTGTTTCAAACACTCTCAGTGCCGTCGCCCATTGATGCGCTGATCACCATCCAGCAGGCGGAGAGTCTGTTGCTCTTGGCGACGCAACAACAACTGTTGTGGTATCGCCTAGAGCCCGACACCGGATTGCAGCAATTCTGGACGTGGCCATTGGGTCAAACGGTGTCCAGACTGCTGTCGTTTGTGCTGGATAATCGTGAGCACTTGCTTGTGGTCTCAGGCAATCGCACGATAAGCATTTATGCTCTCGATGTGCAACATCTGGAGTTTTGGATTGCGCAACGCTTGCAATTGGAGCAGCCAATAACAGCGCTCGCTGTGCTCGACACTGGGCTGGAGCTGCTGCTAGCCGTGGGTCAGACGAACGAAGCTTTAATTTACGCGCACAATGCGGAGCAAGGTCTGCAGCTGCAATTGCGTCAACGGCTGGAGGCGCCACAAATCATGGACATAGCTGCCTTTCAAATGGGCGGACGCAGTTATTTGGCGCTGGGCGGCCAGCAGCCACAAATCCTTGCCTATGTTCAGGGTCAACTGCTGCCCAAGACGGTGCTGGGCCAGAACTTTGGCATCGTTGAGTTATTCCTGCCGGTTCCCGTGCGCAGCTATCGCGATGATCTGCTGCTCATAGTGCAGCATCGTGTGCACTTCGATACGCATTCGCTGCTGCACCTGGAGGTGCTGGTCTGGAATGGCGAGGTATTCGAGGCCAGCCTGCCGCCACCCTGTGAACTGGGCGCCGAGACGCGCTACGGTGCCGCCTGCATGCTGGACGAGCTGCGCGAGAAGGGTTTGGCGGGCGCTGCACTGCAGCGCCAGCAAGGCAGCGATGCGCCGCTTTTGGTGGTGCCACGGCTGGCGGCGCCATCGGGACACTTTCGACTGCACACTGAGCTGCTGCCGCGCAACTCGGAGCTGCAGGATCTGCAGGAGATTGAGCAATTTATGCGCAGCTGGGTGGAGGAGCAGGACTCAGTGCTGCAGCTGGCGGAGCAGTTGCTGCACGACGAGGCGGAATCGTTGGTGGAGCAGTTGGACACTGCGCTGCTGATCAACGAGGGTGCTCAAATCGACGCACTCTATGTGAACGATGTGCCCTGGACAACAGCAGATGCCGGCGTCGATCTCCTGGAGCTGCTGCAGAAGCTGCGGCTGTTGGATGCGGTGGCAAGCGAACGTGGGAAACGCAGCAGGCGACAAGCGCAGCTTTTTAGCTACGACTATGAGCAGCTGGACTTTGATGTGGTCGAAGTGGAGGAAGAGCTGCTCATCGATAGAGTGAACCATGTGCCATTCTACATACAGAATGCCACACTGCAGTTCAACGGTACGATCAATGTGCAGCAATTGCAGTTGTTGCAGCCACAATTCAATGAACAGGAGACACTCGAATCGCTGCCCTCAAGCACACGACAGCAATTGCAACTGGCTGGGGATTTGATATTCGACACAATCAATGGCGTTAACTGGGAGGAATTGCTCCGACAACTTGTGTGGCGTACAAAACCAATGCAGCTCTCCCAGCTGCAGGTGCAAGGTGTAAGTTTCAGTCTGGATTGTCATTAAGTTCTTGTTTAACGTTCGTCTGTTTATCTATATGAGCGCCCCGAACTCGCATCTCAGTTAGGTCAATACAGATCAAGATTAACTTATTGTTCGACTACTAAATCAGTAAGAAGCTGCAAATAGTTTGTATAACTTGAGTCTTTAATTATCGTCGAGCACTGATTTCAGTCAATATCTTTTAGCATTCAGATTTGTGTTTAAATACAATACTAGGCCGTTACGTGGTGATAAATGTCAAATCCCTTCTCAGAGATTCTCAAATGTTTAACTTGCCAAATGTAGTTTGTGATTTTTGGCAGTAAATTCTTAACTTCCTTCTCAAGTTGTTAACCCTATAGAGGTAACCTAGTAACATTCGCTATATTTCCACACTTTCTCAATTGCATTTTCATTTCCCAGGCTGTCGTCTTTGAGGACTCGTTGCATTTGAGTGCACTCAACGAGCTGAGCTTTCCCGGTGACTATCTCTGGTCGCAGAGCAGCTCAACCAGCATTGTGCGTGCTCCCAAACACTTTACCCAAACGCTAAGTAATACGTTTACAATTCCACTCTTAATCGGTTTAATTAACTACGATTTTATTTTTTTTTTTGCTAGCTGTCAATGATGTGGACACGGCGGGCAGCATCAATGGCCGTAATCCTTTGGATGCCATTACGCTCAGCGATGCTCAGGACTGGCCCGGTTGGGTCACATTTACGCAGCTCGAGGTGTCCGAGGAATTGCGAGTGCGAGGCAGCGCTCAAGGTCGCCAGTTGGAGCAGCAGGCGCCGGCGAATCCCACGCTGCTGGAATCACAAAACATTCAGGCTGCCTGTCACTTTGCTCAGCTCATTGTAAACGGACCACTGATTGTGCAGGGACAGTTCGATGGCAAGGACTACGATGCATTGCTGGGCGACTTGGCACAGCGACCCGACGATGCCAATGAAGAGCTGATCATACCGGGCCAGAAGCATGTGCAGCAACTCGTGTTGCCAGTCGATACTCATGTGTTGGACGGCCATCTGAGCGGAATTCCCATTGAACAATTTGTGACCAAGCATACGCCACAGTTGCTGCAACATTTGCAGCAATTGGAGGGTTATGTGTACTTCAATCAGCTGCGCTTGAATGGTAGCTTCGATGGCGTGCAACTGCAGCAGCTGCTCACGCAAGCGCTACTGGTGAACGACACATTGTTAGCGCCCAGCACGCACCTACGTTTCGTGCAGGATTTGCAGTTGCCGCAGCTGCGCGTGACACGCAATCTCAACGAACAACCGCTCTCTGGCTACCAAACATTGCACGAACCAATGCATCTGGACACGGCAAGCTTTGAGCGACTGCAAGCGGAGCAACTGGACGTGACCGGGAATGTGGAAGGTGCGGCGCGTCTCAATGGCAAAGTACTTGATGAGCTGCTGTCCGCAGCACGTCAGGCAGATCACGTTCAGGTTCAGGATCTAATACTGCCGAATGGTGTTCACGCGGCCAAGTTGCAAGGCTTGCAGGCGGAGCATCTGTTGGGTTTTCTGCAGCAGTTGGATGCGTTGCCGCTGCTCATACTGCAGGGTCAGCTTCAGGTGCAACACATTGCGGTCAGCGGTGCTGTGCAAGTGATGGAGACACTCAACGGCCGCCAGCTGGAGCAGCTGCAGCGTGAGGTTGTCTGGTTGGATCAGCCGAATGAGCTGCGCACACGCTGGCGCTTCCAACAGTCGCCGATCTTTGCCAGCGATCTGTTGCTGCAGGGCAGTTACAATCAGCGTCTGTTGCCCGAACTGCTCGAGGACATTGTGTTTCGCTCCGACCAGGAGCTACAAATTGTGGGCACCAAACACTTTGCCGGTCATGTTACGGTACAAGATGAACTACGATTGGTGGCACTCAATGGTGTGCCCTTTGAGCGTTTGGCCACCAAGCAACATCCACTGATCTTTGCTGGCGATGTGCATTTGATCGATGGAGAGTTGCATGTGCTACACTTGCAGCTGGAGAAGGAATTAAATGGTCGGCCAGTTAAGCAGCTGGAGCAACGTTTGATGTGGCTGCCCGAGATGCAAGTGTTTTTGCAACGCGGCCTCATCCACTTGCCACAACAGCTGCAGCTGCAGGATCTCACAGTGATGGGCCATTTGGGAGATCGCAATCACGAGACGTTGACGGAATTCTTTGACGATGTGCTGGACAAACGTGCGGAGCAGCTGCAGGTGGAGGGCAGCAAAGTGTTTACGGGACGCGTTTGCATTCAGCAAGGCGCATACATCAACGAGCTGAATGGTTTACAGCTGAAGCAGCTGCTGGAGCAACTCATAATGCTGGACGAGCGCAACGTGGTCACCTTGCACTCGTCAGTGCGCTTTGAGGCGCCAGTGGAGATGCAGCAGCTGCTGGCGGATCAACTGATACTCCAGGGCGAGCTGCTCAATGGCTGCAATGTCACCGAATGGCTGCACGACACAATTCGCGTGGATCGCGACTGGCAAACGGAATGTAAGTTGAGCTTAGGGTTGTCATGACTTCTTAAGTCTAACGTTCCACTTTTTGCTTGCAGCTAGTGTTCGATTTGCAGCGGGCGCTTTGGATAACAATTCACTGCACGTGGAGCAGTTGAATCATTTGAATTTGTCGCGTGTAGTCACGCTGCATACGGCGCAAGAGCTCAGCTTTCCACAGCTGATGTTGCAGGAGCTGCACTTGAATGACGGACACGTGCTGCTGCCACAGGGATTAGTGAATGGACGCAATCTATCCGAGGAGTACGATAACACCTTGCTGGTGGGTGCCAAGCTTATGTATTGAGCAATAGTAGTTTTAAATGTAGAATAGATTATTGTAGCGATTGCAAGTTGTCCATAGCAAAGTGTCTTTATTATCACATTTTATTTTATCGCCCAACTCTAACGTCCTTAATTCCCTTTCAGGTGAATGCGCCGCATGTGCAACACGTGCAGACGCCGCTGGTGCTGCAGTCTCTAATTGTGCTGGACTCCTTGATCGCCCACGCGCCCATCAATGGCGATGTCAATTACAATTTGAGCGATGTGGCCACGTTACACGAGGAACAGCTGCAACTGCAGACGCCGCTCTACTTTAAGCTGCTGCATGCGCCGGAAGTCCGCACACAATTTCTCATCAATGGCTTCGACTATGACGCGTGGCATGAGAAGAGCCTGTGGGCCCAGGGCCGGCAAATGCAAGTGATCAGCGGCAACTGGAGTGTTTACTGGCTGCGCGTGAAGCAGCCACAAGCAGCCGAGCAGGCGACGCACGCTGTCTACCGTCGACAGGCAACAGCAATGGCGCAACGTCAGCGAGAGCTGTGCCAGCGATTGGCCAAACTCTTTGGCATGTTGCGGTTGCCGTATGTGGTGAAGCAGCTGCGTCATAGCTTTGAGCTGCATCAGTCCGAGGAGCAGGCGGATTTGCGACGCGTTTTTGCTGTTAAATCACCGCTAATGAAATCGAATTATTTGCTGTTGAATGAGCTGGGCTGCTGGACGCGCATCTATCGCTGGAATGGCACACACTTTCAGCAAGCAGGCGCCTTTGAGAGCGGACCCATCGATGAGGTGACGGTGCTGCAGCTGCGCAATGCAACCGCCGATGAGCAGTTTAGTTTCATGACCAGCTACGAGTTGAGCGATGAGCATGCGGAGCGCAGCTGGAATTGCAGCAGTCTGCAGAATTTGCAGAGTTGGCGCACAGCCGGCGACGCGCTGCCAGAGATTGAGCCGCTCGGTTTACCGGAGCAGACACTGGCGCATGTCCAGCAGCAGCACGAGGCAAAGCAATTGCTGAAGCAGCGACGCGTGCCCAGCTATCAGCAGGCCATCAAGTACTTGCATCGACCCAGCGTAGAATCGAAGTTGCGTTCGCAGTCCGAGGCAACTTTTGACGCAGAACAGTATGAAGCGTTGCGTGAACGTTTGCTGGAGCAGCTGAGCTTTCGCCTGCAGACCGAGGTGAATATTACACAGTTGAGCATACCCGAGAGTGATCTGTATGACGATGAGCATTTGGTGGAGGATTTCCTCTGGTTGATGCGTCAATTGCAGCGTTCGCGCACGCGATCAACAATGTTTGCCACGCTCGCTACGGATACGTTGCCATTGCCCAATAATCCAGCGCGTGTCTTAGCCGCACGCAGTTGTCTATTGATTTGGCCAGTGCTGGAGGAATTGCGCACACTGCAGACACGGCTCGATAATGCAACAGTCGAGGAGAAGGAGGCGCGGCAGCTGTTGTTGCAAATGGAGCAGGCGGTGCACGATGTCCTGCAATTGGCCTACGCCGATGGCAATTGGGAGAATTCCCAAGAGGATGACGACACGTTGCGTTTGCATGCGGTCATTGAGCGGTTGCGTCAGTTGCAGCAACAGTTGCTGGAGCAGCAACCTATTGCTGAGGCGAGCATTGTGTACACCAAGAGTCTGGCTGCGCCGCAGCAGCAGCAGCAGCATTGGCTGCCAGTGGAAACGATACGCTTGCATGTTGGGTCAGCACAACGTGGCAAACTGCTCTACGCTCGCCTCACTATTGTTGCACCCGATGCGCCACCTGTGGCCCCATCTACTGCACCGGCTGCTCACATTCAGCTGCATCATGCCAATGGCACACTCTTTCAATCGCTGGCCGCCAATCCGCAGGCACGTCAGCTGACTGCGCTGCGTGTGCTCGACGAGACGTTGCTCGCTTTTGTCGAGGGCTGCTGTCGGGTGCGCGTCTTCATCTATCGCGGCGTCCAAGGCTTTGTCCCATTTGTGGACTTCCAAACTGAGGCTGAGGTGTTGCAACTGCTGGCCATGCGTCTGCCACTGCTGCAGGCTCCAGGCGCTCTTTACGCCTTGGCTGTGGTGCAATCGCGTCACATCATCTTCCATGAACTTGTTATTCCGGGTCTCTTTGAGACCTGGCTGCATTGTTAATATCTTTTTGTTAGTTGTTTAAGCATTGAAGAGTTAATTGTGTATATAATGTTAATTTAAGTAAGCATATGTATGTAATAGTTTCTTATAAATTATAAAAGGAATGCAACAAATTGCTGAGATATATTTGTATATTTACAAATTGTTATTCTAAATATTAATGCATGTATCTTATTAAATGTTGTTAGTGCTTTGTACTTGGCGTGTAGTCGTGTTAGACTTCAAAGAAATGCACAGTTTGTATTAATTCTGTCATTTATCATTATTTTAAGTAAATGGCAAGGATCAGCGAACAGAAAGTAGAGTATTAAGAAAGAGAATAACTCTCTTGACACTATAATTTAATGAAAATGGAACTTCAATCAGATCCAACAATAAAATGCAACTGAAAATTTGTAATACCACAAATGTTGAATTACAAAATATATTTTGCACTATATCAGTGTACTAAATATAGAGTTTGGTAGATATTTAGTATTTTTGCGGTATTTAATGTACATTTTAAAATTAATACCGTATTGTTTTGCTTTTATTTGAGATGGGTATCTCACAGTTGAGCACACTCAACTATAGCTTTCTTGCTACTTGTTCGCTAGATTAAAATCATAAACAACATAAAGTAAAACGCATTTTCATACAATATTTTATACATCTTTATTTTAAGCTACAAATTGTTGTCGGGGTTTTCTTATAACTCTCGCTAGATGCCCATTATTATTTATTATTGTTATCTCGTTTTTAAGCACACATTCATTTATCTCTGTTATTGACTCTTACACATTTAGGCTTAGGCCCCAACTTATGACTACGACCCTTTGTAACCCTCCCCGCAATGGGGCTTACGTTGGATCCATTAGGCGGCGGCGAAATAATAAAAAAAAAAACCAGTGACTAAAATAAATACAACACGCACACGCTACACAATTATAAATCAAATGAAAGAGTAGTAGGAATACAGGGGGTGGTAGAGAGGGATGAAGAAGGTGATTAAGAGCTATATACACAAAAAAACAAAGTCCACGCCAATAAGTTAGACGGGCACAAAGTCACGAGGATCGCCAATCTTGGGACTGAAACGCACCACAACCTGATCATCGAGATTGTCGGCCTCGAAGAATGAATTCCAATCGGCAAGGAAATAGAAACCATTCTTCTTTTTCGCCGGCGGCGGCTCCTGTGACACGGGATCGGGTCCAAAGGAATCCTCGAGGTCGGCGAGCGAACCATTGCGTGACTCCTCCGTGGTTGTTGATGTTGTTGTGCTAGCCTCCGTGGTTGTTGAGGATGCGCTGCTCGCTGCTCCTGAGCTGCTCTCATCCGTCGCATCGTCGCTCAAACCCAGATTCAAGCTGATTCGTGTGGGCGATTGCGTTGTCTCCGTCTCTACTTCCGTCTGCTTGTCTGCGGTGGCATTCTCGACGCTCTGTCGCCGCAATTTGGTGGTGTCCAGCTGCTGGCCGCGCAACGAATCCAAATAGATGGCATCCGGCGAACGCACACGATCCAGGCTCACATTCAGCTGCTGCAATTGTTGAAGATTGCTGATTAGACGCTGCAACTCATCGCGATTCTCGTCTATTCGGGGCTCCGACAGTTGCTTGGGCTCCGGCTTGGCCAGCTGATAGTTGAGCTCACTGAACTCGGCCATCAGATCGCCATCCATGACACCCTCCTGCTCCTCCTCGGCATCCGCCACCAAGTCATCGCTGCGTCTCCTAAAACCAAAACCCAAACCCTGTGCCAAACTGACGGGCGTTGGTTCGGTGGCAACGCCAATGCGATTGGCGGCACGCTTGATCGCCGCTTCAATGATCTTGGTGGCACTGAAAATGGGCAGCTCCACGCTGCTCTCGGTGATGGGCAAACTTGGCCGGGGGGGACGCGGCGAGGCGGGTTTTATGGTGGTCAGGGAGAAGACGGCAGGCGAGGAAGAATCGTGCGTGGGTTGCGGTGATGGCGAGGCAGCTGACAGCAACAGTGGCGAGGCGGTGGTGGTGCTCGTGGTTGTGGTGCTCGTGGTTGTGGTGCTCGTCTGCGATTGCAGCTGACTCTCCAGCTGCTGGGAGAGCTCGTGGGGCAGAGCGACGCCCAGTTTCTGCAGCTGTTGTGTGTTGTAGAGCAGCTTCTGCAGCTCGGCGAGATCGGCTTGCTTGGGCAGCAGATTGGGTTTCACTTTGGGCGCGGGAGTTGTGGTTGAAGTGGACGTCGTAGTTGTTGTAGTTGTCGAGGAGCAGCAGCTGGCACAAAAGCAGGAGCCGGCGCAGCTTCTGCCGCCGCCGCCGCCGCCGCCACCGTCTTGTAGATGGGCTGCATGTGCGGATAGCTCGCCGACTGACGCTCGCCGTTGTCCTCCAAGCTGCTAAAGAACTGCTGATACTGCGCAAAGTCCGCTGCAGCGGATGCTGCTGCTGCTGCTGCCGCTGCCGCTTGTGGATGCGCCGGCTGCGACATGGCAAACTCACGCAACTCCTCGCTGGAAGTGTAGCGTTTGCCCGGCATCGGTGTGGTGCTCATTGGCTGCTGATACACCGGCAACTCCAGCTTCAAATCCTGGTCGTGTTCCATCTCCGCCGGCTGTGCGTACACAATGTGCTGACCACTCAGGCTCTTCACATTCTGATTGCGCACCGAGGCGGCGGTGACCAGCTGATGTCCCGTCGTCGGACGCGTCTCCTGCAGCTGCACACGCTCCAGCTCCTGCACCTTGCTCAGCAGCTTCTGCAGCTGCACATAGTCCTGCGGTTGCACATCGTGCAGCAGTCCATTGCTGCGTTCAAACGGATTCAGCGGACGCGGTGGCCGCTGACGTTGCTTCGACGTGGATGCTGCCGTCGAGATCTCCACCTGCCCCTCGTAGGGATCAAAGTCCGGTGCACTGGCGGCCAGCTGCTGCAGCTGCGCGTAGTCATTGCTGGGCAGGCTCAGCGCGGGACCACGATTAGCGGAGGCCACGTTGCGTGTGCTGAAACCTGGCGTAGTTGCCTTCGGCTGCTGCAGTTGCTCCAGCTGCTGCACACGTGTGATCAACGCCTCGAACTGTGCGTGATCCACTGCAGCAGCTGCTTTGGTGGGACGTGGCGTTGTCGTTGTTGTTGTCGTCGTAGTGGTGGTGGAAGTGGTGCTAGTGGTGCTCTTGGCCTGCTTCTTGGTGTTGCGCGCCTGCTCGTAGAGACGCTCCAGCTCGCTGTCATCGCTGAGCAGTCGCTGCAGCTGCGCAAAGTCCGCCACACCCAAGCGACTCGCCTGCGACGGATCCAGGCTCAAGGGGGGCGTGGCACGTGGACGCGGACGTGCTGTGGTGGTGCTGGTGCTAGTTGTGGTTGAACTGGTGGTGCTCGCCTTGCGCAGCGCATTCGCCTGCTCCAGCTGCTGCAGCTGGCGAAGGATGAGTTGCAGCTCACGAGCCTCAGCCGCCGAAGCAGCGGCAGCCGCTGATGTGGGAGCCGGAGTTGGAGCTGGCACTGGAGTTGTGGTGACGAAGCGATTGCTTAGCGATTGTATGCCTGCATTGCTCACGCTGCTCGTGGTGGCCTTGAGAACATTCTCCGGATTGATCTTGAGTTTCTCCAGCTCCTGCAGGTTCTGCAGCAGCTTCGACAGCTCGTCCATGGAGCTGGCCGTCTTCTGTTGATTTCCAGTATTCGCAAAGTTAATGTCGATGTTCGGATCGATGCGACGTCGCGGCTTCTTGGGCTCAATCAACAGCGGAGCTCCGTGGGTGATCAGCTGAGCCGTGGGTAGTGAGGTGGGAGGAGCTGGTGTCGTTGTCGTCGTTGTAGTTGTTGTCGTTGTGGTGCTCGTTGTTGACTTCGGTGTCGTGTTAGCCGGACGACTGCTTTGCGCCTGTAGACGCTCCAACTCCTGCAGATTCTCCAGCAACTTGGCCAACTCTACGTTGTTTTGCGTGGGCAACTTTGCCGTCGCCGTCGACAGTTCGGTGTGTGCGCCAGCTGGTTCCTCGGTGGCCGCCACAGCTGCCGGAGATTTCTTGAGTGCCTTCGGTTTCTTGACAATGCCAAAGCGTGTCAGATAGCCCTCCACCTCGGGCTTCACGCGCAGCTCTTCGCCAATGTTGAGTGGCTTGAAATTCGAATAGGCATCGGGGCGTATACGTGCTCCCTGCAGACCACGCAGATCGGCCATGGCCACCACAGGCTGAGGGGCACTCTCCGACGGATAGTAATCATCGATGGCCGCATAGCGCTTGTGATTCGTCTGGCCACCACCGCCATGGCCACCCACAATTCCCAGACTCTCGAGTATGTCCGCCACGGGTTTCACAGTGCTCGACGTGGTGCTGACTTTATTTTCCACGGGTTTCGCCGGCTTACGCAGAAACTGCGCATTCTTGGCATTGTAGTGCGAGCTGAAGCGTTGCGCTTGTTGCGCCTGTTGCGGGGCAAAGTCATAGCTGGGCGGCAGCTTGGTGACCGGTTGAAAGTCCATGCTGGGCTTGCCCAGCGATGGCGTCAGCTGATACATCACTGGCGCCGGCGCAGGCGGATGATATGTGGTCGCTGTGGGTGCCGTGTACAATTGCTTCGGCAGATTACCAAAGGCTGGCTTATACGTCGTAGCAGCCACAGCCGGATTGCCACCGGGCACAGTGCTCCGTGGCGCCGCATTCGGATCGGGTGTGAGGAATTTAATCGGATCGGGTGGCGTGTAGGCATCGATGACCCTGGTGACTGGCGGACGGGTGTAGAGCTCCTGCAGATTCTCCTCGGTGTTGTTGTCCGTGTTGTAGGGCAACACCAGCATCAGGGCACGCATGCTGTCGGCTCGACTCATGTCACCCGCCTCAATGCTCTTCTCGTATTCCTCGCGCGTGACCTTCTCGTATAGTTCTTCGATCTCGCCGCTGCAAAATGTGTGCGAGAGGAATTTTCCTTACTTGTTTTGAACTGAGCGTAGTGCTTGCGCTTACCGTGTGAGTCTGGGCAGCGCTGGATCGTTGGCCAGTATCTTTTGCACCTCATCGATGGTCTGTTCTATTTCGCGCGGCTGAAAGAAACTCTTGTCCAGCTGCTGCACATAATTGGCACCCTGCTGTATGGTGGGCAATGCGCCAATCCGCGCGAGAAGCAGCAGCATTGGCAGCAGTAGCAACAACGCTGGCTGTCGCCTCAGTCCCAGGGAACTGCTCATCATGCCGCGCTGTTGTAGGAAAGAGAAAAATATAGTTAGAATATAAGTATAAACAAGTCTGCCAGTTAAACCACAGATAATTTTATAATATTCTATACTTTTCCTAATTACGCTCGCTACTTATTTTGATTACTTTTGTGTGTCATTGAGGCGCGGTAGACAACTTTTCATACAAATTGGCTACACTTAAATTTGGCTACAGCCGAGAGTAATCTATTTGCCAAATTTCAAAGCTCCAGTTATTATAGTTTATTGTAGCAATGCATTTATTACAGCAGGCAGACAGTCAGACAGCATTTGAATTTGCACAGTTTGTTACTGACAACAAACAATAGATGGCGCTGCTGCTTTAATGAGCCTTGTGCTTCGACGTTGCTATTTGTTGTTGATATTTGATATTTGCAGCCTGGACTAAATTATTCAAAAAAATATTAAACAAATTAACACATTTTGTGAAGATAGGATTTACTTTACTTTACATTTATTTTGCCTATAAACACATAAATAATATGTTTATAGGCAAAAGTCATTTTCGCTTGTACTAAAAAATTAAGAAATAATTGAAAGTTAAGAAAAAATCTTTTAGACAAATTTTAGTGATCTAGTTCATATATTCAAATCAAGCAATGCATAGCGCTCAAACAGCATTCAAATTAATTCTTCTTAATGCCAATAAACTGTAGATGGCGCTATTGTTTTTAATAAATTGAAAATACTGTACTTATTATAACAAAATCGCCATCCATTGTTAATTTTGATTACATTACCAGTTTAAACGAAGAACTTTGATAAAAAGAAATAATTTAATTGTGAACACGTCTGTATGAATTTAATTTTAGGACGTAAGCTAATATTTTAGTTGCTGCTAAGGATTAAAGAGATCAGCGAACTACGTAATTTCCGACAATTTGAATTGATTTCAATGGTCTCTCAACAATATGGTGTTAATTCAAGACAAATCGCAGTGAAAGGATTTGCAATAAAGCTAAAGACTCAACGAGGTAATATAAATGAATTATGTGGCTTCAGTGAACAGACTCTCAAGTCTTTGTCTCGGCAGTCTGCAGTCTCAATCTCAGTCCCAGTTTAAGTCAACGTCTTCGTCTCGATCTCGATCTCGTTTGCGGTCTCTGGGATCATTCCAGAGTGTGTCGAAATGAGTGACTGGTTAGTCAGAGTTGCAGTTATAGTTCCAGTTTTAGTTCCAGTTGCCAGAGTTGTCAAGCTGTTCGAGTATGTGGCACATTCAGCAGTCGCGTGGTGGCAATTTAGAATGCGCGGCACGTAGCTTGCTTCAGTCGAGAGTATGTTGGAGTCCAAATACTTTTGCCATAATCGGTTGCATTTGTTTCTTTTGCTTTTTTTCTATTTTGTTTTTGTTTTTTTGTTACAACTCTTTCACCATTTTGTCAAGATTATCTAACAGTTCATTTTGCTAACGGCTTCGCTGCTGGACACTAAGCGAGTCCACGTAGACGCGACGATCGAGACAAAATCATATTTAGCGTTGTCGTCGACGACCACGAAGTCGCCGCTTTCTACGGGACTCATTAAATTTATGATTTAACTACGGCCATTAAGTGAAAATTAAACGCTTCGGTAGGCTCTAGACGCAGTTCGTACTCTTCGAGGTCCATCTAACCTGGTCTCTAGACTTGCCACAAATCACGTCGTCACTGCAATGGACTGTGAAAAGTAGTTCCGCACAATCAGCAAAAATAGCTGGCCAAGATCGCTGCCAATTGACTGACGATCGACGGATAGCTGGCAGCTCTTGCATCATATGCATATTATTCACGACCATCTCCGTTTCACTTCCCCAATCCCCTTTTACTCTGCTCTCCATACCTCTCATTATTTTGCATAATAATTTACAAGATCTATTTTATAATTTTTTTCTTTTTTTCTTATTGTGTGTTTGTGTGTGTAAATATGGTGCAAATAATAACAGCAACGCCTGTTCGCCATCGCCACTCAAAGAGCAACTGTTTTAGCTTTTTTCTTTTTGTTTCATGCATCAACACATTTTATTTGTACTCTGGAAATTATCAATTGATTGAAAAAGGGTAGATTTAAGCTACACAATCATATTCCATTAAGCAATGAATAATTATACAATCATATTTAACTATACAGAACATATTCATATGCACTGCATTTTATAAATCATGTTTAAAGTTTTAATTAAATTGCCTATTTTTGTCAATACAGTTTTCAAAATTTCCAGCACAATTCATAAAGTTGTCGTATATTTTAAAATAAAAACATTAATCTAATGTTAGTTTTAATTTTGAATTCAATCATTTTTTTTTTTCTAAATGTTGATCGATTTTCAAGGGTTTTTATATTTACATTTTTCAAATATTATTTTGAAAACTTTAATCCATTTTCATGGGGCACCATTTTACAAATTTCCCTGTACCAACATTTATTTTGCAGTCTCAAAAAACTATTATAATATTTACAGCATATCTATAAGTCGTGCACATTTCCCTGCGATTGAAACCAAATGCTATTTGTGTAATGCTCAAATGCATGTATTTGTTCACTTGTCGTCTCTGTTGCTTTTGGTTTGGTTTGTTGATTTTGCCGCTGTCAGCTTTGACAAAAATTTTGTCATGCATTTCATTTAATTGTTTTCCGTTTTTCTACAATTTTCCACTCTTTTTTTTTTGTTTTGTTTTGTCTTTATTCAATTTCATTTTCCAGTTGGCGGAAATCTACGTGACAGTTGAACAAATTGTACAGTTACCAGTTGGTTTTATGATGTCTTTTCACAATTATGACAAATTCAAATGAATATGAATTGCTTCGTTGATTTACAATCGATCGATCACTGCATCGTAATTAATAGATCAAAGTCAG
Source organism: Drosophila pallidifrons (assembly GCA_023558445.1). Lineage (NCBI taxonomy): Eukaryota > Metazoa > Arthropoda > Insecta > Diptera > Drosophilidae > Drosophila > Drosophila pallidifrons. Next base: position 7,757,122 of record CM042351.1, read on the forward strand.
TGGCCGTTGTAATGATAGCTGTTAATGACAGTGTTCAGTGCTGTAATCGTGCAACATTACGATGCTAAAACTTTTTCAGAAATTTTGTGAAAGAAAAAAAACCACAACGTAATTGTCATTAAGCCAAAGTCAAGTGGTTTTTAATAGTTTGGTATTTTTCGGATTATTTCTAATTTTTTGTTAAGAAGTTGGCAACAAAATTATGCTTTCAAGTCGAAACGGAAATTGTGAACAATTATCAAAAATTCTGCTTAAAATTGAAGCGTAAAAATTGCCGAAATATTTGTATTGTACCAAAATCAAGTCAAGGCTTTTAACATATTTTATTAAAAACTACATTTGCTTTGCGGTTAGCAGAAAAGAAACGGAAATGTATATAACTTAAAAAAAAAACATGCCAAATGGAAAAATTGTAGAGTTTCTTTTAATGTGTTAATTTTATAATTAAGCAATGACTTGAAATAAATTTCTCACACACAATATAATTGAGGAATCTGACAGCTTTTTTTTTTTGAGCAGAGCTTGGCTTACACATTTTCAAATTTGTGTCGCGAATAATTTCTCTGCAAATTCGCAGAATACAAGCATTTGATTTTATCGCTGACCACACGTCGCATACATAATTTGATTTGCATATATTCATACGCAGCACGCAGCAAACACTCGATTAAATTTTTTTCGTATGTATGAAAAAAATGCATTTTAATTTCATAATCGCTGTCGCTGTGCGTGTCTGGCGTATGAGAGTGTGTCTGTGTGTGTGTCGGTGTGTGTGTGTGTGTGTGTGCTTTACAGTGGCCACAATCAAAACGCAAATAATTTGTTTCAATTGCGGCAAGCAACATAACAACAACAACAACTTGAGCTGTGAGCCAATCTTTGGTGAGTGCATTTCCAATCCGCCGCCGGCGACGACGACGACGACGACGACGTCACTGAAGCGCATTAGACGTCGACTGCGCTGCTTATGTGGCATGTGTGTGTATGTGTGTGATTGTGGCAACAATTAAATTGCTGTTAAGTAATTTCTGCCGTTTGTTATTGTTATTAGCTTTATAAACTACATATTCACAATGGCCTAGTCCCTGCCGGGAACACCTCTATTATTTTAATGCGATTTGACGTCATGTTGCTGACGCTGCCGCCGTTGCTGCTGCTGCTGCTGCTGTTATAATTATTTGACATTTTAATTTCATTTTCATTCGCTTTGCTCTTTCGTTTGTTATTCAACTTGACACATTCGTTAGACGGAAGTGAAACTGTCGCTGAACTGTCAAAAATGCTTCGACATCTTTGACTCGATGACTTCGTTCAGAAGGGCAAATAGAAAATGTTTAGGAGCTCATTTCATGGCCCGAAATGTCATTTACTGAAAGCTGCTAATCAAGTCAAAGTTTATTCTAGCAAGCGCATAAAATTATTTAAAAAATTTCAAAAATGCTCGAACATTAATGGCTTTGTTAGATACTTCACTTTTACGGAAAAACCTAAAAAGGTGTGTAAAGTTTTTATGTTTTAGCTTTCTGGGGCTGACAAAGTCCAGTTTAGCTTTAGACTAGAAATCTTTAAATATTTTTGAAAGCTTATTAACATTTTGAAGAGCAAAAGTTTGGCAGAATTCACGTTCACAAAGCTTATAAAAAATGTTTAATATTATATTTAATAGTTTTTATTCGAAATATTTCCAAAATCTATTATTGACTTTTTACAATCATTAGATTTTAAAACACTTTCAACGTTTTTGAAGCGTTTTGAAACGTTTTTAATAATCGTAAGTATTTAGACCTTAAACATATTTTGTTGCTTTAATGTAATTAACTCTTTACGAGAACTGATTTTAAAATACTTTCAACTTTGTTAATGCTTTAACGTGCTTCAAAAGCTCTACGAAAATAAATTGTTATATTCCTATGCATTTAGACCTTAATGTTTAATAGTTTTAAATAGTATAATTTCCTAAAAATAATAATAAACTTTTAAAAAGAATTAGACTTAAAAATGCTTTATAATTGAGCTTAACAAGCTCAAAGAAGATAATTTATATTATGCTTTAGAATTTTAACCTTAAGCGATTTAAAGTGCCAAAAACACTTGAACTATTTTAAACTTTAAAAACTTTTAAAGCATTTGCTTCGAAAGCTCTTTGAAATTAAATGACAATATTCTTAAGCATTGCAAATTGAAGGTGCTACCAAAAGCTGTTGACAACTATGTTAGTTTCATTAATGAGCGAAATCAAAATGTGCTGAATATTTGAATTAACTAATTATAGTGGTGGCATTGCACTTATTTAGCGAGCGCTTTGGACTCGAATTGCTTTAACCCTGAACCTTAATGTGCAACTTTCTTGAGGACAGCGAACGCAAAAAAAAAAAACAAATTCACTTGACCTCTCTCATTACTACAAACAACAACAATCGTAGTAGCAGCAGCAGCAGCTGCAACAACAAACAACAAACAGCAATCCAATCCAATCCAATCCAATTTGAAGTAATCGTCAAGGCGGCACATTACGAGCTGCCTTTTTTTCCAGTTGCCATTGTCCATTGTTTTGAAGACATAAGCAGCGATAGACGAGGCAGCAAATGAGGCAGACAAGTGGGAGCGAAAAATACTTTAGTTAGTCCACTTCATTAGTTTAGTTAATCAAGAGCACTGTGAATACTCTTGGCTAGATTGCCATGTAATTGTCGTGACCTTCAGTCTCACACATTTTCAAGAGCATTTTTTCCCACCCAAAAATAAGAAAAATCGCAAAGCTGCTGCAGATCAGTTAATAAGTTGTTGTGAAATGCAAGTGGGTTTGTCATAAACAAAAAAAACTAATGAAACATCAAATACTTGTGCCGCACCCATTTTTTTTTATCAACATCCAAAAGAAAGTTTTTTTTTTTGTTTATTTTCAAGAATCGTTAAGTTCACATAATTTATGGAACAGTCCGAGTAAGCAACGGTCTTTATGGCATTTATTGGCTGTGGCATCGTTGTTAGCAACAGCAGAAGATCAGATTAACAGATCTGAATTACGTTCGGTTCAAAGATTGATCAGTGATCATTAGTCGCCGGTCCTGCAGATAAAACTGACCTCATTGGGCAGCTGAAGAAACTGCCAAAGCTACTGAAAAATAGCGCTTAAATCGATGACCAGCTATTACTTATATATTATGAAATATGCAAAAAAAAAAAAAAATAAGGAAGACGCTAATGAATCACAGAGAAATGCTGTGATAATATAGTTATATATCATTCGGGTTAGATAAAGTGATAATAGTTGCTGAATTATAAAGCTTTAATTCTTTTTCAAAAAGTTGCAAAACAAAACACATTTTATAATAGTAGATTGCAAAACAAAACCAGATAATATAAAAACTATAACATACAAGCTATAATACAAAACAAGTGCAATTTTGTAAGATACTCTACTGGAACAACACCTGCCTGTCAAACACGCCCCAATCTGCTTAAACCAATTGCAATAGCCATTGCAAGGCAGTCAAAACAAAAGACTTAGGGCACAAACTTGTTTGGCAAATGTTGGCCAAAAGACTTAGGACACAAACGTTTAGCTGCAAAATTGATACGATGATGCAGAGGGCAAAGCAGAAAGCAGTAGTCATCCATTTGGGAAGGTCGTCAACTAACATTTCCGGTACGAATTATTGAGAAAGTGCCGCTGGCAGACGGACGGACGGACGGACGGACGGACAGACGGACAGATGGAGAGACGCACTGTGACTGCTCTCACTTTAGTCAATTAGTCAGTGGCGACAAGTCGTGTTAAATTCATCAACTTCAAAACTGCTGCGCTTCATTAGCCAACTGGCCTGCAGGGAGCCAGCGAAAGAGCGAGAGAGGGAGAGGGAGTTGCCGACTAGAAAGAGACGGCATATTGTATACGCACCACTTTTACTGCAACTTGTTACAAATGCTTGTTGCTTTAGGCTTATTTTACTTATTTATTTTGCTTCTTCGCCTGCAGAGCTAGTTGCTACTTGGTGTTGTGGTTTTTACACGAGTTTTCCTGCTTTTTGTATTCCAGCCTACTGGCCAGACTGGCTTTTAGTTTATGGCTTAAAAATTTTGCAAAGTTTTGCGTTGCAGTTGCTGCTGCTGCTGTTGCTTGTTACAGTTGTTGTTGCTGCTGCTGCTTGAGAATTCTATTTTAGCCTAGTGGCAAGCTTGTGGTTGCCTACATACTATATGACAAGTGAATGTTGTTTTGGGGCGGCCAGGAAAAGAAATCCCCAACAACCAGATTCAAATACAAAAATTAAAGTCAAACATCAAAAGCAGCAAAGCCAAAAAGCAAAACCAAGCAAAACATGTTGCCGGCTGCAAATGGTTTCAATTGCATTTGATTATGGTTACTACTACTATATATGTATGTATATATATATGTGTGTGTGTGTGTGTGTGTGTGTGTGTGTGTGTGTGTGTGGCATATTGAATTGCACACTTTGTTTTTATTTATTTATTTTCTTTCATTTGCACAACTTTTACCTCACTCAATTGATTTTTTTACCTTAACAAATTTAACGCTAAATTTGTATTATTAATTTTTCTTTTTTCCTTTCTTTTACTTCTTCTTTTTTTTTCTTACTCTTTATTTCTTTTCTTTCTAGTTTTGTTTTTGGCAGTCGCTTTTGTTGTAGTTGTTTCCCTTTTTATTAACACTTTCACCTGTGCCACCAACAACAACAACAAAACAAAAAAAAAACATAAAAATAAAAAAAAACAAATATGAAACACTTTTAGCTTTTATTGTTCACTTTTGCTTATTTAAATTGTTGTTGCCACTCTTTTTTTTCGGCTTTTGAGCCGTCCATTTATGGTGTCGTTATTATTATGTTAATAATTATGAAAAGAAATGTCGCTAAAATTACGCGTTGACATTTTGTTGGGTCTTTGTAGAAATTATTTCACTGTCAGCATATGTAATTGTTTAATTATTTTTCCAGCTACCTATTGTCGCTTATGAGCTTTATTATTGTTAGGCTTGTAAAACTTTTGGCGGCTTTTCCTTTCTTCATTCAAACAGTGTAATAATGCAGCTTGAGGCTTGCAAATAATATGCTTTACATTAGGTAGTACAATTAAACTCAATTTGAATCCTTATCCATAGAGGAAATGAAAGCTGTCTTTGCAGATAAAAACTAACATCAATTTTAATCTTATTTTCGATGAAGCAAGTTTGAAGAAAGCAAGTCTAAAGAAATCTAAAGAAAATTGCTGGTAATTTTAATTAATTAGAATTATAATTTCCTTATTATATTTCTTTATTGTTTCTAAAATTCAAAAGAATATAGCTCGTAAATTCAATTAGCTACAAAGTTTGAATAGATTTTTAGCGAGGCATTTAATTTGCTAAGGTGCAAAATGTTTTAAGCATTTATAGTTAATAAATAGCTGTAGTTAATGGCAACGAATAATTGCAAATGCAGTTGTATTTTATTGAGAATTTAATAGACTATAAATCGTGAAACTTGCAAGACAGTGGAGACTGCCGAAAAGCGTAATTAATTAATAAATAAAAACCCACGCTGCGATTAGTTACAGCAATGAATTTAAAAGTGAAGCTTGACTATTTTCAACAGTTTAAACATATCGAGTAACATTTCAATTCAACTAATATATGCAACACATTTTGCTATTTCAACAATTTGATTTTGATTGCCATCGTCCGCTAATTAAAAGATGCTGCAATCTGTTCCCCATTTGCATACCCATCCCCCAACAAATATGTTTTTTTTTATGTGGCTAACCCACGCCTATTTGTCTGTTGTCACGCCATCAATTCAATGTTGCTGCTGTTGGTTGTTGGTTGTTGGCTGTTGGCTGTTGCCTGTTACCAATGCAACAGTCACAGCAACGGCAACAGCAGCAGGCAAGTCAAGGTCATTGCAAGTTCGTTGAAAGCATTTTCCTCATCTGCATGCACAAGAGATTTGTCAATTATCAGTGGTTTTGCTGGGCGTTGTATTTCCTTTCTTTTGTTTTATACATTTTGTGATTAACTTTAACACTCAACAACAAACAATTTTCATTTACATTTTTTCCAATATTTCACTCGGTTGTGTGTGTGTGTGTGTGTGTGTGTGTGGCGCACGTCTTGTATTCGTTTATTTTTCACAAAAAAACAACAACAAAAAATTGGATATTTGTACAATATATGCGATATACGATACGATGCGATAGGTAACTGCAATTTCAAAGTGAGCACGCGACGCGACGAATTCCGAAATCCAAAACCGATTTCGACTACGATTTGGAGGTGAACGTAAAGTTATAGGCTTGCCGCATGCGCAGCCTGTAGACCATTTTCAATGAGCGTTCGAATTATACTGAACGGGTCGGAACGACGACAACGTTGCCGTCGCTTTAACTGTCTCAGTCTCAGTCTCCGTCTCCGTCTCCACTTGAGTCGCAGTCGCGTTCGCCGTGTGTCTGCGTGTCCAAAAAGAGAGCGTCGTCGTAGCTGCTGTCTGCACTCTGTGTGTGTGTGTGTGTGTATAGCTGTGTGTACTCATGTGTGTGTGTGTGTGTGTGTGTGGCGAGGCGTCTCTAGAAGCGGCAACTCTGACGCTGGGGAATGCGTCTTTTGAATTGGATTCTGTGCCAAATTGATCAGACAGCAGCAGCAGCTGGAGTTTGAGCCTCTTCTGGCTCCTAAGTGTTATTTCTCGTTGTGATTGTTGTTATTGTTGTGTGTATGTGTGTGTGTGTGTGTGTGTTTTGTTATGTTTGCTTTAAGCTGTTTATTCGCCTCGCTTACCTTGACCAAGTACACCTGCACGACCTGAGCCAACGACATCGACATCGACAACGACAACGATAGCAACAGCAGCCACTGTTTAAACTTTGAAGCATGCCTTGAAGAGGCAGCCAAGGAGCAAGCAGCCAGTGGGTTGCAGCTGCATTCTATGTTATTCATACAGGTTTCCCCACATTCATTTCGGCTGTGTGCCATTTCCCATTTCCCATTTCCCATTTCACATCTCGCATCTCACATCTCACACAGCTCGCATTTCTCTTTGCCAGATGACAACGCATTTGTGTCCAGGCACGCACCAAGCAGAGACGTCTGCAAAACTGAGCAAGAGAGGGGCTTCAAAAAATAAAAGTCATTTCATAATTGTATTCATAAATTTATTTATATTAATAAGTAGCTGAAGTCTTTTTTCTGGCATAGTTGAGTTTTGTAAACCGAAGTCTAAATATAAACATTTTCATTGCAATTTTTCATAGCACAATTGTTTTTAATTACATTTAATTTAGTCTATGTTATTTGCTTTTATATACTTAAATATAATATTTTTTTAACACACTTCCATTCTTAATTAAAATATGCAAGTATATATATTTAGTTTTTTAAAGTTATTACATTATTTCTTTTTTTTCTTAAAACAAAATTTGTTTCCTAATAAATTCCTAAAAATGATATGAGCTGGATGAACATATGACAATAAAAATGAGGAGAATGAGGATAGTTTTAATGAAATTCTCCAAATACTGTGAATATTAGAGCAGCTGCTGTACAAATTCTATACATATGTTTCAATATAACCGATTTCGTGCGCTCGCTCTGTGACTATCAGAAAAATATAGAGGATCCAATGAATTGAAAAATCAGCTTTTTTATATTTTTTTTTCTAATTTTTCAGTTTTTTTGCATCGTTCTTCCCGTCAAAAACAGCTTTTTTTTTCTCAACAAACTTTGGCAACACTGGTTGTGACATTTCAAATATATTAAACATATATTTTTTAGGAAAATTTCTTTACATTGTTTATATTTTTATGCATATCTAATTTGCATGTATGTATATTTATTATTAGATCAATTTTAATATAGAAATGTGTGTTATTATATTATACAATAATTGGAAAATAATTACTAACTTGAAATATTATTTTAATGTACATATTATTATAATTTGTTAATTACAAATTTTGCCAAATTATATATAGTGTAATCCCTAATTTATATGTAAATATATTCCTTATCAATTTAATACGAATATAAAAATCGCATTTTTTTTACATTTTTTGAACTCGTTTTCTACATATCTAAAACGAAAAATATTTCATTTACCTAATTCAAAATTTCGTACATACATATTATCAACATTTATTGCTTTTAAATGACAACGTTAATAAATTGTATTTTTATTATTTTTTATTGTCCGCAATTGAGTGCAAAAAGAGAAATTCACTGACGACCCACTTATTGAAGACCCCTTGCGAAGATCCTGTTGATTACGCCCCTAGCAGAATGAACAGAGATTTCATTGTTGATTTTGGGTCTTTAGCTTGCTGGCTTTCTGCTCCATTTTTCAGAGGGGGGAGGGGGGAAGGGGTAGGGAACCTGACCACTTGATGCCAGTCGCTCGTTGAAATTGATTTGGAATTTGATTACGATTACGTTCGCTTTGTTTTTGTTATTGTTTTTGTTTTTATTATTATTTTTATTTGCTTTGGCTTTGGCTTTGGCGGGGCCATTATTGCATAATCGATGGATGGATCGAAGTACTCCGCATATAGTTAAGTATATAGCTATGTATGCCGATCACATTGCATTGCGTTGGGCCTCGATGCACTCGCACATCTATCGATACTCGTATTCGTCGGTATTGTTGTTGTTGTCCAAGTGGAGCATTTCATGCATTGCGATTCGATTCGATTTGTTGTGTTGCTCGAAGCTGACCGAACGAACCACAATTGGATGCCATGCTTCAGATGCATTTGAAATGTGTGTTTATTGGTTAGTCAGTGGCTTAAATTATGCACTTGGAAATAAAAGATTTATAACATAGTCAGAAGGTAACCAGTCTCTCATTATTGATGCGAGAAAACATCACTAAGATTGTCATGTTAACCAACAATAAATTAAATGTAATAAATATTTATATAAAACTTATATGAAATATGCAACAAATTGTCGTTGAAAAAATATATTTATAACAATTGGAAATAATATATAATATTCACAGTTTGAAATGAATAACCAAATGAGAAACCATTCTTATTAATTCAAAAATTAGTAAATAATAATGAAGCGAAGAAATTATTGGAAAATGCAAATATAATAATACATAAAATTATATTTAAATTTTCAAATAATAGTAACTATTTTAATAACAAAATATCCAATTATTTAATCTTTCATTTAGGATTTTCCAGTATCTATTATATTTGAATTTTTTAATTTAAGCATATTCACAATTTCGTTTTATATGATTGAAGTATTCATTTTTATTTAATTGATGTTTTTTTCCAAAATTTGAATAAAATAAAAACAAGTAACAAAGCTACTGTCGAAATACACATTATAGTAAATAAAATATATGAAATACATAAATATACCATATGCAATATTTGGTATATCGATATACTCTTGCATTCAAAACCGAATACTTTATTTAATATATCTATAAACTATTATATTTTAAATTAATCTGGTATGGATTAAATGAAATAGTATAATTAATATAATAATTATTAATACACACAATTATACCGAATACTATATTTGGTATATCGATGTACTATTCCATTTAAACCTTACCAGATCCAACTGCAGCAGCACTCTTTTGTCAAAATGATTTACAGATAACATATGTACCTAAATATTCTTGCATATGAATTGAAATTCCAAAAGAGCACAAGAAGTTGCGACTCGTGTGCCACTGTGGCAAGTAAACGCTGCTGAAATGTCGTTTAATTTGTGTCAACATTTGCAACATTTTTCACGTGATGCCAAGCAGATCTGCGTGCTGTTTAGTGCTCCAGTTTGCTCCAGTTTCGAGAGATCTTCTAAGCTTTGGCATTTTGCATAATGCTACGCAGTGTTGCCCTTGTTAATGCCACTTACCCCGCCCTCCCGCTCCTACCTTTCGACTCGCTCGTTCGCTTTTGCTGGAAATAATTAAAAACGATTTTGGCAACAAACATTTGTAACAATACCATTGGCATAAACAAAACAAGAAACAAGAAACAAGAAACGAAACAAACAACAGAAATGTTAACTACATGTCTGTGACTGGTGCGATTTGTTCGTCGGCCTTTTGCGGCCTTTTATTTTTGTATTTTTTTGTTTGTGGGGTGACAAAATGTGGCACAATTTGACGCTGTCACAGCGAAAAAAAAAACAACGCGACTAAAACAAATCGCTACAATTGATGTTCGAGTTAAATGGATGCGTGAATCGCTGACTCCCTTTGGCTTTGGAGTTTCCAAGTACTCATATACGTATTTATTTTTTGTTTTTATGTATTTTGTTTTACTTTTTGCAATTGCAACAGCAGGCCGGCAAAATGACACCACACAAAATGACATGACTAGCCGAATGTATGGCTGATTTCGTTAGAGTTGTTGTTGTTGGATCACAAAAAGTTAAATTGCTAAGTGCACACACACATGCATATGTATGTACGAGTATGTTGTGTATGTATGTATGTTTGTAGTGTGCACAGCAGCAACAAGTTGAAAACAAGGCAACACTTGTCGGTCGGTGGTACACACAGCGTTTTGCATCTATAGTATGATAAGAGAGGTTGGGGCGTTGGTTTTGTCACTCGTCTTCAGTTGCTGCCGTTTCGCAGTTGTTGTTGTTGTTGTTGTTGCTGCCGTTGCTTTTGTTGTTATTGCTTTTACTTTAAACGGCCATTCACTTTCTCCTCATGCCTTTTATTTGCTTGCTTTACTGTTTGCTTTGCTAATTTTTTTCTCCTTTTTCTTTTTTTGGTTTTTTTTTTCAAAAAGTGAAACAACAAACAGAGCAGCAGCAACAGAACGAGAGGGCGACCGAGTGATAGATAGAGTGTAAAAGAGAAAGAGACAAAGACAGAGACATTATGTATTGGCATATGCAAATTCCAAGAAAAATTATTCAATCGCTTTGACCGCATTATACTTGTAGTTATGTTCAAAACTCTGAGTCAGCTAAGTCAACTGCAAGTGCAACAAACACATAATCCTCGACAACTTTTTCTTTTTACAACCACTAAAGCGCAATTTAGCTTTTAAGTCCTGGTCATTAAGTATACATAAATTTATTCTTATGATTGTGGCTTCCCTGTTATGTAAGAGCTGTTGTTTTTTTGTAAATAGCTAACTGCTTAATATTTGGTAGTAAACGATTTTTACTTATTCTCAGTTTAAAGTCGATGTCAAAATGCGGTATAATTTCAAGTTACTTGCATCATATTGTTAACGCGTGCATTGTGCTCCAATTCCTGCAATAAGTAGGCATAACAACAAATAAAAGCAGCACCAGTGACGACAACGAGAGCACTTTGCAATGCCAAGTTCGTTGCCTAAGTCTTTTGTTAGCGGGCGGTGAATTGATGTCAACGCAGCAAAAGCAACAGCAATAGCAACAGCAACAGCAACAGCAACAAACGTGACACCCTTCGTTCCTCGGTTGGCTTTTAACTCATTTACAGGGCCATAAAGTGCCCAATCAATCAGTGAAGCGCTCACTTTGGTGGAGGGCGCGACTGTAGCGACTAGTGACTGTCTGGTGTTAAGTGCCAAAGACAAACACCACACAGTGCCTGCTAATTAACATCGTTCGCTGGGAATTTAATGCCAATTGCAGTTAAAGCTCAAGTCAATATGGTAACTCGCTGCCAAACGAAACTTTGTGGCCATCTTCACTAACCTGCCCCCAAACCCAAGTTGGACCCACAGCTGCCGACTTGTTTACTTTGTGTGTTTGCCTTGCTTTCAAAGCGGGTCCAAGTGAAAGGCTGCCGGCGAGTCTTGACTATTTTTCTATTTCCTTTTGCCACCGTTGGGTGTTATGCTTATAATGCAAGATTTGCGCTGTTCAGATCTATACAGAATACAAAGCATTTGTTTGGCTTTTGAAGACGTCTTTTTTTTGCTATTTTATATTAGCCAAGACTCTTACATAATTTTATTTGATTTGGCAAACTTTCATGTTGAATCATTAGGAATTGTTAATAAAAATTTTCTTGACTAATACAAATTTCTTAGAAACTACAAAAAGTGTATTCAAAGTTCGGACAACATTGTCCCATACATAAACATCTATCGTTTTCATTATTGTTTTTGCAATGGCTGGGCAGAGCTCGGCAATAAATCGAAATGAAATTAAAATCTCTCAAGACGCAGCAGATTATGCGTCGCTTGCATAACAGCTGCCCGCTCCGGATCGGACCGTTTGACAGACGAAAACACTTGGAGACACTTGGCTGCAGCTTTTGACCGGCATCCGGCGCTCGGCGCCCACCATACCAAACAGGAAGGAAGCACAGTGAAGCGTTCAATTTGCATAAAAGCGAAAAATAATAACAAAGTCGCCGCAAGAGACATCAAATTAAAGTTTAGTCACAGCTCAATTTGTTACACGTTTATCTTAAATTGATTTCATTTTATTTTTTTGGTTTTATTTTATTTATGAGTAGTTTTATCTGTGATAGTCAAATAAAACTAGGCTAAGGTTGGCATCGTTGTTTAACTTTGATTTGTTTTAAATGTGAGGGAACCGACATTAAAAGAAAAAAAAAAAAAGTTGAGCATAAAATAAATTCAAGTTTAACAAGCTTTGGTTACCAAAGTGAGAGAGAGAGACGCAACAAAATCCATTAAAACATACGCATAAAACATGCAGTCTACAATTTGTGACAAGAATGTATAGCTGACGTAAAACATCAATTTAATCCGCATACTAATTTTATAACAACATCAATTTAAAAATGTCTAATCGCTTCGGCCATGACTCTTGCACTTTGATAAAACTAGAACACTTACAAAATGTGGCGCCAAAGTATCAGTGCTATCGAAACGTCAATCGATTATCGCTTCACCGACTGTTAGTAATCGACAGCTGCTCGATAACGCGCAGCAACGAAATGTGTGCGCACAGCTGTTCTTTGTGTTACATGTGTTCGTTTGTGTGTATGTGATTGAATTTATTCATAACGCAGACAAAAATTAAAACTAAAGTAACGTCAAACCAAATATAAGATCAGAATAGTCTGAAAAATAATGTAACATTAAATATGCATATGCTGAAGTACTAATAAAAATAAAAAAATATAATTTCAGTTCATATACGGAACAGGAACAAAGTGCTACAAGCAGCAAAGATTGCGTGTATGTGTGCCCTATACATGTGTTTATGTGTATGTGCTAGTGAAGGCAAAAATAGTCGAATAGTGAAATGAAGTGACTCAATTGGAAGTTACTTTTTGAACTGCAACCTATTCTTTATTCTAATTGTTAAATACAAGAAAGGTCCAATATTATTCGTAGAATCAGTATCCAATTGGAATTTTAAAACATTTTTGTCCGATACATAAGAAGACTGACAATTTAAAAGCACGCTTGAAATATTTAAGATGTTCTCATTAATGTGCTTTAAATAAATTGATTGAAGCAATAAATCAAAATTTATTAAAACAAAATTTAATAAAATATAATTCACAAGAGTTGAATTCATTGGCAACGAACGTGATTGAGTAACTGTGACTCGTTACTGAAAAAAGTACTCGTGATTCATCGCTGACACAAAAAAATCATCGCACATCGCTGGGGCAGCTGCCTGAGTGTGTGTGCGTGCGGGTGTGTGAATGAAAAACTGGCAACTGTGAAAATATAACCAAAAATAAAGGCAAAATCTGTATCGAGTGCGTTGACTTTACGCCATTAACAGCAGCAACGGCAACAGTAAGATAGCCAACAGCAGCTGAGAAGTCGTAGCAACATCAACAGCAGCAGTTGAAGCAGGTGAATATCATTGTGTGGTCCCCCCCTCCCAACCTTCTCTATATACCCCTCCTACCGAAATCATCAGCATATTCAACACTCAGCTGTGTGTCCTTCCTATTGTGCTCATTTCAGCAACGGGAGGCGGCGGCGGCCATGGCGGACACGGCGACGGCAGCGACAACTGCAGCGGCCAACAAGAAAAAGTGTAGGAACAAAAACAAAAAATCCCAGCAGCAGCAGCAGCAAAAAACTGAAGCTACGCTAGGCAAAGTGCCGTCTAATGGTCACATCCAAGCGGACGAGGATGCGGAAGCAGATGCGGATGCGGATGTGGCACTGATCAATGGCATCATGCAGCAGGTGCAACTGTGCAATGGCCATGACAAGGATGCCAAGCTGCCAGCGACGACAAAGGGAAAACCAAAGGCAGAGACAGTAGTGGCCATTCCTACAGTGGCGGCCACACTCAATGGCCATGTGAAGAAGAACGCGACTGCTGCTGCGGCCAATCATAATAATAATCATCTCAACAATAACAACAATAGCAGCAACAGCAACAACAATACCAGCAGCAACAACAACAACAATGTTAATAGCAGCAGCAGCAAGAACAACAACAACAATAATATCAGTCGCGGCAGCAAGGCGAAAAACAACAAGTCAAGTCAAGCAGCCGCTGAGGAGCAGCAGAAAGAACAACAGCAAGCGACAAGCGTAACCGAAAGCGCCACGGTGATGGCGACAAGCAACAGCACTGCCAACACACAAACAACATCAGCAACAACCACAAAGACAACAGCTATGGCCATTGCAACAAGGGGCAATCCTCCTACAACACTGCTGACTGATGAGGCACCCACAACATCAGCTGCTGCGGCTGCCGCTGCAACGCAACCTCAACCGCAATCACAAACTCAACCCCAAACACAGCCAGAACTAGAAGTACCCCAGCTTGAGCTCGAACCTGCCATTTCAGCCGACGAGATTGTCTACAAGGAATACGAAGCCGAATACCAGATGCATGTAAGCTAAGTCTCTCTCAGTCCAACAGTGAATTGGCCAAACTTGCTTGAGAATCTTTTATATAACAACAACCAAAATTCTATGAAGTTCTTTGTCCTGACTGAATAACTGACTCGATATTATTGCACAGCTCAAATCTCAGTAGCTGCGAGGCTATTATTTTCACACAATGTAGTTTACGACATTGGATTGTGCAATAAGAAATAGTTTCTCCTGCTTCCAACCCACAAACAGTAGCAAGTATTTTAAGCTTTGCTTATTCGATTGACAAACAAGTGATACATTTTCAGTCTAAAATCAATGCCAATAACATTTTAATTATGTATATTTGCAGGATATTATGCGTCTGATACAGGCGGAGCTGTCCGAGCCATATTCAATATACACGTATCGCTATTTCATTTACAACTGGCCAAAACTCTGCTTCCTAGCCTCGCACGATAATCAATATGTCGGAGCTATCGTATGCAAGCTGGACATGCATATGAATGTGCGACGCGGTTACATTGCCATGTTGGCGGTGCGCAAGGAATATCGCAAGCTTAAGATCGGCACCACGCTCGTGACCAAGGCAATTGAGGTGCGTCTTGAATTGATTGAAATTCGTTATTTTTAGTTTTATTAAACATGTGTTTTATTTGTCGTACACTTTTCAGGCCATGCTCGCTGATAATGCTGATGAAGTGGTGCTGGAAACGGAGATGCGCAATGAGCCGGCGTTGCGTCTATATGAGAACTTGGGCTTTGTGCGTGATAAACGACTGTTTCGTTACTATCTGAATGGCGTGGATGCTCTGCGTCTTAAGCTGTGGTTCAGATGAGCCAACGCAATAGCGCAGGATGCCGTCGAAATTATTTTCTAGTAGCCGCCAAGCGAGAGCTCTACAAAAAAAGGATGCCTTGTTTTTTTTGGACTCTATATAGTTAAAACCCCAACGTTTTCCTTGGGCTGGCTTCCAACCA
Source organism: Drosophila pallidifrons (assembly GCA_023558445.1). NCBI lineage: Eukaryota > Metazoa > Arthropoda > Insecta > Diptera > Drosophilidae > Drosophila > Drosophila pallidifrons. The sequence continues at coordinate 7,772,842 of CM042351.1, forward strand.
CACACACACACACTCACACACATCTACATACTGTCCGCGTCATCGCGACTCTTGTTTGTTTCTTCTTATCTATAAACATTTTTTTTTATAAATATTAATATATATATATATATGCTTATGTGTGTATATATTGTATTTAGGCGTTTGTTTGTCGTACGATTTAATTTTGGAAAGTGTGGAGCGCATGACAAACGAATCAAATTTTGTACCTATGAACTAGGATTTACAATTGTAATTTTCATTAACTGTATGTAAATTATTTTAATTATTTAAGCGTATGGCAATGGCAACAAAGAAGCAGAACAACAAACTAAATAAAACACAAGCAAAAAATAAACAACCAAAACAAATTGAGAGTTCGTCTAGAAAGTTCAACAAATAAACAGAGAGAGACAGACACACACACACACACTCACACAGTAATCGACATCAAGATGCATGCATTGCAAACTTAATATGTGTAATAAAACAAATACAAAAAATGAAAAAACGCAAACACACATCGCATTGGTGCATCGCACGCCCACACATACAAAACATATTATATATAGCCTTTTGTTATACATAAAAATCGAAAAGAAAACAAAACATACATATACAGATACATACATATTATATGTTAAATCAAATTTCGTGTGCTAATTTATAGCATTTTAAAAGATTTACACAAATAGTTGAAAAGTTTTCTTCAGGGTTTCGAATTCCCCATTGCAAACCTCGATGAGAATGATAAGAGAATACGAAACAGAAAGAGAAGCACACACACTCATACAAAATGATATAAGAATGAAAAAAAAAAATAAAAATATTTGATAATGGCAGCAAATGAGGCGCGTTGTTAACGATCAAGACTTTTGCCGTAATTATACAAAAATATATAACTAAAAAACAAAAACTAAAAAAAAAAATCAAAGAAAATGAACAAAAAACCTATTACAACAAATTGAATAAATTGAGCAATTATGAAAATATAACCATCACTTTGTAATAATTCAAAATGAGATAAATTTATATTACAGCGATGTTCTATATGATATACATAGTAGACAAATGATTTCCTAATATTGTCTAAACAATTTCCCAATTTTGATGCATTCTCTTTTTCTCCAAAATATGGTATTCAACAATTCTTGATTTTTGGAAAAACACTTTTATTTTATAAATTTATTTATTTAAAAAAACCAGCTAGAATACTTAACGTCAGTAATTAGCGATGCAAGAGAATGAATATTGCATGATCCTAGGATATTATGACTGTACGCCTCTTTCAGCTGTGATTTTTTTGGCCGTAACGCTTAACAATATATGAACAACACTTAGTTAACTAATTCCAGTGGTCAATAATGCTAAGAGCTACACTTTCTAGTTATGTATATACACTAAACCGATCTGTCTTATCTTCAAAATGCCACCACAGTGGTTTATCATCTGTTGCGCTTGCTCTTTGCCGTGGGCATCGCTGTCGCCGTCACCGTTGGCGATGATGATGATGATGACGTCGCTGTGCTTGACTCTCGCAATTGCTTCAGTTCGTTGCGTGTGGCCGCCTTAATGGATTGCACCTGCTGTCGCATCGTTGCATTCTTGTAGTTGATTGGCGGCGTTGTCGTTGACCCATTGAGCTGTGACTTCTCAAAGAGATCACTTACTTCGACCATGCGCGGCTTAAAGAACATATTGGGACGTATGACCGCCTTCTCGGGATGCTTGAAGAGATTGAGTAGTCCCCAGGATTGCTCGTTTCGCTCCTGCTCCGTCAGCGTTGAGTTCTCCACCTCGGACTCAAGTATCCAGGCAGCATTGCGCACTTCAATGCGCAACCTTTCGCATTCCTCCAGACTCACATTCTTGCTCACATTCAGCAGCTGTTCCAGCGGATTCACAATGTACATGGCCGAGTGATCCGGCTTGGACAGTGCTCGCGCCTCGTTCAATGATATGGCACGATTGTGGAAATCGAATTGTGAATAGAACTCAAAGAACTGCAACAACAGTTCACTGAGACTGCTCGTATTTCGACTAGCGAATGACACACGCTCCATGTCCCGGGCAAAGGTGCAATTGATGCCATCCTCGGTGATCCGAATGTCTGTACTCGCAGCTGTCTTCACCATTGCACTAATCGATGGCAGAATCGGTTGACGCAGCTGCTGCAGGAAATACATGACCAGGCAGCTGAGCGAGAAATTTGAGATCCAGCGTCCTGGCGACGGATTCGTCAAGCCGCACGATTGTGCCCAGCGTCGTATGCTGAACGTCAGCGGACGCACTCGCGGATCCAGCTCGCCAAACATGTAGAGCAACTCGGACATGTAGAAGCCGGTGCTGAAAAGAAAAGGAAAATTGCATTATACGGAAAAATTTAATAATAATCCGAAGAGAATCCTAAACAAATTCTTTCAAGTTTGACCGGTTTCAGCAACAAAAAGTTTAAGAGAAAAAAAAATATAAAAAAAAATCGAATTAAATAGTTTTATTGCTGATCTTCAATTAACTCCCAAATAGTAATGCATTTTACTAGACTTCAGTTGAATGTTTCTGATCAGTTTTAATTGTAGTTAAGTTGATATATCTGAACAGACTCTTTCTCTTTATTTTATGGTTTCATAATTTAAAAAAATCAGTTTAAGACATTAGGATTTATTATAATGCACCAGACAAGCCATCTATAAAATCGAGCTATTAAATTCCATATTAAAGCAAAGGTTTTCGAAATAATTTGTTATCAAATCCTGCATTTCCCAAGCATGTCTATAATTAGATTTAATACAAACCGGGAAAAGCTTTTTGTGACTCACTGCATTACTTACGCTAAGGCGTGGCAGGCGATCCATAACGTAACGTAATTTCATTCACCAAGAACCCTGACCACACACTACAAACCGGATACGGTTGTGAGTAGTGCGCTGCAATGTTGGCTTTAGCTTTCATTCGGGTAGCTGAAGCTCGATGGATGCGACGACGACGACGACGACGTCGTTCACATGAATCACACGAAAAATGTGGGGTGCAAAGAAGTTCGGAAACTGATTCACCTGCTCGCAAAAGGGGCAACAAGAGAGATGGAGCATAAGCACACTAAGTGTATATTACATGGCATTTAGCAATCGCGGCACCTGTTCGTATCTAATCTTATCAGTAAAAGCTTTGGCATGCCACAGCCAGCAAATCTTATCTTATCTAAAGGCCTCCTTCTACCTGTTACAAATTGCGGTCCGCCAAACTGTACACAAGTGTGGGATGTTGTCATCATGTATTGAAAGTTCTCAAAAGCTGCTAGCTATTATTGTTTTTGTGGCACATTTGGAGCAGGTTGCTGGCGTTGTCTTCATTTACCGAGCAGCCAAAACGATTTCAACGAACGAACTAAACGGAGCTCAAAACAATTTTCCGTTTTTTCTAATTTTTGTTTCTTTTTTTTAACGTGAAGTGAAGCAAACAAAAGGTGAAGCTAACAAACAAATATAGTAATACTAATCAGTTACTGAAAAACTTTTCAATATCCATGATATAATCATAAATATTGCGTCAATCAATTTGGGAGTGAAATGAAACTGTGAAGAACCTTGAAAAGTGCTCAAATGACCGTCAATTAGTATTGACAATGGATAAAAACAAAAATAATGAATATTATATAGGAATTCTGTGAGGAATTCAGCTGGAAAATTCAATGAGTGTGTTGCAATATAAAAGAACCCGAATGTATTAATCATTCAGTGCGTACAAAGCCAACCAATGATAACGTTATTTGCTAAACAGACCGCTGATAAGACCAACTTCACCTGCTGGCCGCATTCAAAGGTTTTTGGGGCTGTGGCTGGGTTAAGAAAAAATAAAAAACACTGCTTGCCAATGCTATTGGGTCTCATGGCATGATTAATAGCACGCTGACTCAACGGGACTTCGATGTAACAACCAATTCATAGTTGATATCTTAATAATCAAGCATTATTGTTTCTGCCTCTTTGCAGCCTTTCAACAATGGGCATTGGATATGGCACCGCCGACGAGGAGCTGGAGAAACAAATCGGATGCGTCAAGTACACGCTCTTCTGCTTCAACATTGTCGCCTGGATGATCTCCACGGCACTGTTCGCATTGACTGTCTGGCTGCGTGCTGAGCCCGGTTTCAATGATTGGCTACGCATTCTGGATGCACAGTCCTTCTACATTGGCGTCTATGTGCTGATTGCCATCAGCATCATTATGATGGCAGTAAGTTTCCTGGGCTGTCTCAGTGCACTCATGGAGAACACGCTGGCATTGTTCGTCTTTGTCGGCACTCAGATCTTTGGCTTTGTGGGCACTGTGGCCGGATCGGCCATATTGCTGCAGTACAGCACAATCAATTCGAGTCTGCAGCCTCTGTTGGATGTATCATTGCGTCGCTTTGTGGCCACATCGGAATATACATACTCCAACTATGTGCTGACCATGATCCAGGAGAATATTGGCTGCTGCGGCGCCAGTGGCCCTTGGGACTATTTGGATATGCATCAGCCGTTGCCCAGCTCGTGTCGCGACACTGTCAGCGGCAATGCGTTCTTCAGCGGATGCGTCGATGAGTTGACCTGGTTCTTTGAGGGCAAGACGGCGTGGATTGTGGGTCTGGCCATGACCATGGCCATGATGAATGTGGTCTGTGGCGTTATGAGCTTTGTGCTTGTGCAAGCCGTCAAGAAGGAGGAGGAACAGGCTAGCAACTACAGGCGCTAGGCTACACAGCTCTGTCAGCTTATTAGAGTTAACATAAACAAAAAGTGCAAAAGAATGTAAGATGTCCATGCTTCGTAGATCCTAAGTTTTCATTTCGAACAATAAGTACGTTAATAAAACAAACAGTAAACCAAATGGTCGAACCTAGACCAACGAAAGTTGAACAATCACTTTACTGCTGTGGAACTAAGTTTAATAGCTGAAGAGTTTTGGATGAGTCTCCAAAAAAATGTCCTTCCAACACTTGAGCTTACTCTAGGTTCCCCCACTATACTTCAAATATAATACTTAATATATATCTGTATATATCAAACTGTTTCAGTGACTACTTGAACTATTAACAGCGAAAAAAGGTAAGGTCTTTGATTCAAACAAAATAATTTGCAAAACTTGATTGTATAAGGAGTAGTTGGTACTTGAAATTCCTACTTAAAATATCTTAAATCAATACTTTAAATGGTCTCTCCTCGGCGATTCTCAAATTGTTAACTTAGCAAATCTTAAACCCTGACCAAATTGTTAAGTTCGCGAATGTGACCTGAGCGTTTCGACTGTTAAGATCCTTACTTTGAATTGATTAGTAAATTATAAACTGTTTTCCTTGTAACAACTATCTTATTACCCGACACCGTGCTTCGAATTTAGGTCTATTTCTACCCGACTGAATTTATTCTAACTCTGAATCCCCCTCGAATAAAACTTTTTCGTTTCAACGTGATTTTGCTTGGGGCACTGCGTAATATGAAATGAAAATCAACAAATTGGATACTTACAGGTTGCTCATGGATAGATCCACCTCGAGATCGAGATGCTCGTGATGATACTTGATGATGGGCACACGCGCCTGCAGAATGCGACGCACGTGGCAAACGCCGGGCAGAAACAGATGCAGCAGATCGCCAATACATTCCATTTGCCGCTGCGTCTGTGATCGACCATTGCTTAGATTCTCCTTGGTGTGGTACACGAGACGCGACATCAGTTGGCGTTCGCTCTGTGCCATCGTAGCGCCATCGAAACGCAATATTAAATCTAGATCACAGCCCATTTTGCCAAAGCCATTGACCGAGGAGCCAAACGGTTGAGCACGCGCCTCCGGAAACATGCCCGCAATGGCCTGTTGCACCTGCAACGCGGCCAGGAATCGCATGCGCACACCCAGATCATTGAGGCGTGTGTGATCGTAGAGCAACTGCAGCTGCTGCTCAATGCTCTCAGCACTGCGTAGTAACGTATGCAGCTGGTCTTGCGCCAAGGGTCGAGTGCCCGCGACTGTTGTCAGCGGCAGTGGCTTGTGATTGGCAGACAATTTGCTCTGGTTGCGTTTGCCGGCAGCGGCGGCGGCACGAAACCAAAGGAAGGGAGAACGCACTGGGACACCAGAGCCACTGCCTCCAGTAGAAACACTAGAATGGCTGCTCAGCTCAGCATTGTAGGCACTGGAATCGATGGCAGCGGTGGCTTCGTTGGCATTGGCATACTCCAGCAGCACGTAGTGCAGTTCATCCTCGTGGGGCACTGTATAGTGATGGGCGGTGACAATGCGTCCAAATCGACTGCAGTAGTTATACAATTCATTGTAAGATTTCTCTGAGCTGACCTGGACGACAATGCTGCGTTCCGCCTGCTGGTGTCGACTGTCAATGAGTTCTTCGTAGCTGGTCTTTCCTAATGGGGATACAAGACTGTTTCAATAAAGCGACACAGTTTCACAAATTGTTTACGAACCTTTCGCAGCAGCAGAGGCTTCGTTGCCGGCGACGGCGGCGCACTGTTTTATGCAATATGTGCGCCAATGGTGGAGATGCTGGGCACGACGCATTAGGGTGTTCATGGCGCTGGGCTGGAGTTAGTGAAGCAACCTCATGTACGTGTACTTGTCAGTATAAAATGTCCTGTAAATTGTACACCAAAAAACGGCCAGTGTATATTGTGTTTATTGGTGGACGGACAGTTTTGAGGTTATAGGGCTGCTGCAACAATCGACTGCTGCTAGGGATGCAGGAAATGCGTATCGATATGCATACCCATATGTTACAAATGTTGAATTTATATTCTACATTGAATTGCCATTTCGATTTTGGACAATTTTTCAAAATTACAACAATTTTTAACCATTTTTTATTTTTAATAAGTTATATAAATCTTTAAAACCATGTTGTAGCAGCAACTTGCGTAAATTATTGTAAAGACATCCGATAGTTTCAAAGAAATGTGTTCGATATCGATAAGTGAATTGAAAAGATGTGAGGCGCCAATTGCTAAACACATTTGAAATGAGTGAAATATTTAAAATTCGCTTTTAACACGATTTTTAGTAATTTTCAATTTTTTTTAATTAAATTGTCTTTTTGGTTTATCAAACTGGTTTAATACACGTTTCAGTTAATATTGTGTTTTTTTATTACATATACATAGATCCCCATTTTTTTAATGGATGTGCTAACTGCCTTTTGTATAACTAGGTTAAATTTATGCTATATATGTACGTCCAAAAGTAAAACGCTTTGTATATTTTTGAAATATTACGCGCTGCAGTTATTTTTGTTTGTTTTTCTTTTGTTTGTCGTAATTGTTGTCAATTTGTTAGAATTGTATTTAAACATTTGATTACATACCTATTTAAATAATTTAGTATGGTATATATAATGCAGCTATTGTGGTTATGTGTTTTCTTTATAGTAGATTATGCTTTATAAGAGTTTATTATTGGGGGGGTTTTGTTAATGAATAATTAGACTGTGGTCAATAATTCTCATGTGGGTGAATGTTTGACGATTGTGTGACACACTAAACTTAAGGACATTTTATTGTTTAAAACACAAAATAATTTCATCTGTAATTTGTATAGAATGCGAATAGCAGGCCAAATCTATAATTTCATTTCGTATTGTTCTCTGTTTTATGTTTGGGCTGTGGGTTGTTATTTTAGTAAGTTTGTTTTTGTGTTTTTTTTTTTGTTTTTACTTTTGATTGTTTTACTTATTATCTCAGTATCACATATGTTTCCATAAATAAGCTATGTATGTGCTTTTGAGACGATACAAAACGCGTACGGAAACATATCTATATTAAGCAACAATTTTACAGGCTCTCTCCATATCAAACTAAAGAATCTAGAGAAATTAAATATCAAGAGACTTTACACACAAGAAAGGAACATATTAAAAGCAGGCTGTTAAATGCTCAAAACTTATAGATTATTAATTATATATACTCGTAATTAGTAGACAATTAATTTTAGCTAAAGCTGCGATGTGCGCTGGGTGTGTGTGTGTGTTTGTCTGTAAGTGTGTGTGTGTGTGTGTGTATGTGGGAAGATCGCTTCTAAATGCATGTGCTGGATTAAACATAACTATACTCTTATGCGTTACATTATACATATAAGTTATATATATATAGTTATATAGTAGTTTAGTATTAGCAAAATGCACTTAAAATATTGCTTGCCACGCCTCCCATATAACCCACTGTCCACCGTCCTAAACCCAAGCGTCTAGATATCATCTATCAGGCGACCCTCGATCACCGACGAATGATGATAATTAGGTCGCGGCCTGAAGTCCTCATTCTGCTCGTTCAGCTGTGTGGGCGACAAGTCCACGCCGGGACACGAAGGCGTCACCACAATCTGTTCGTACTCGTGCATGCGTTTGCTAAATGAAGAATTATACATTTCATTATTTTGTGAATGGCAATTGTGTAAATATGATTTGTTTACCCGAAGCAACGAAAGATGACGCTCTTTAGCCAGCCAAAGAAGTTAAACTCTGCAGTCAGGCCGGGCTTGACAGCGGGATTGGCGGTGCCCACATAGAACCAAACAACGAAGACGACCAAAAAGCAGGTCAAGGCATAATACCAGTTCACCAGCAGCATGACCAGCAGCTTAACCAGCGCCTGCAAAAAAATTGCAATGCGATAGCGCTATAAATTAAGAACTTATAAAAACCTTAATTCACTTACGCCCAACAACGAGGCCCAGCGATTGCAGAAGCCAGAGTACCAGTTTTTCGTCTTGGAATGAATGGGGGGACGTATGGGCGCAATTGGCTCATTCTCATCGTCCAGCTCACCCTGAGCTGCTGCTGACTGCTCCACAGTCAAAGCAGTGCCATCGGCGTTAGCTGTAATAATGGCAGCAGCATCATCTTGACCAGCTGCTGCTGACGATGACGATGTGCTCGGCGCTGGCGCATTGAAATCGACAATATTCTCGGCAGGCACTGAGGGCATTTGGTGTGTCTGATGCAACGGCGAGTTTTGCGGACTCTGCAGATTCTTGTGGCGCACACGATCCGGGAATAGTAAATCCAAATCATTGCCACCATCCGAGACGCTGCCATAGCGACGTGTCTCATAGCTGGGACTGGAGGCTTGAATGCGAAAGCGTTCCTCGCGCTGTTCCTGTATGTCAAAAGTTTGTGCGAGTGCAAAGTAGGCGTAGTCAATGCAAGCGTATGTCATCAGGAAGGGCATGGTGACAATGGGTGCCAGGAAATTGATGTCACCCACAATGATGAAGGTAACGGTGACCACAGCGACCACAGCCATCGAATACAACGGCACCTTGTTGGGACCGCGCTATACGAAATAGAAAGGGACAGCATAAGTGAAAGAGATATGAGAAAAAGAGTGTGTGATGTACTTACACCCTTGCCCAGGGCATCAATGCCGGGTATAACGTTTTCCTTGGCAATGCTCTGGAGCACACGCGGTGTGCCGTACATGGCGCCTAGGCAGGATGACATACTGGACACATAGATGCCGGCGAGCAGCAGAAAATGCACAGCCGACACTTTCACCGAGATCATAAAGTCCGTGTAGAGTATGCTGCGTGTGCAGGTGGCGCCCAAGAAGAGAGCAAACACCATATACAAAAATGTGCTGCAAGCAAAAAAAAGGGGTTGAAACATTAATGAGATTAGGTTGCTTTGTTTCTGGACGCTTACGAGGTGCCAAAGGCGGCCAGTGTGCCGTTGGGAATGTCTGTGGATGGAGCACGCAGATCACCGCTCATATTAATGCCGGAGAGCACGCCGGTGACTGTGGGAAAGAAGACGCCAAAGACGCGAAACCATGAATAGCCATCTTCATATTTGGGCCACAGATTCTCCACGAAATTGTGACTCATCCAGCCCTCGAAACCGTTATCTACAAAAGCACAAAGCTGTTTAAAAAACACTTCAAGTTATGTCGCAGTTAAAACACTTACCGGAATCCTCGCCAATGAAGCTGCCCACCATGAAATCCAGCGCCGATATCAGCAAGATCATTAGCAATATGAACTGCAGCTTTATGACCCACTTGACGCCGGCCACATTGATGCAGCCCAGTAGCAGCACAGCTGCTGTTGCAAAGCCACGTATGGCCCACTTGTTGCCCTCCAATCCCACCAGGCCGGCCATCGACTCACCGAATCCCATCACATTCAGCGCACAACCGACGGCCTGGCCAAAGCAATAGAGCAGTCCCAGCGCACCGCCAAAGCGAGAGCCTAGCGTATGCGCTATAAGAAAGTAAACACCTCCACTTTCAACTCGACAACGCTCACAGATGCCAATGGCGGATAGGACGCTGACCAGGGCAATGACCACAGTGCAGAAAATGATGAGTATCGCATTGATGATGCCCGCCTGGGCAACCATCCAGCCGGAGCGTAGGAATACAATGACACCAAACACATTGATCAGGCAGGAGGTGAAGACGCCATCCCAGGTGCCGAATAACACAGGTTGTGAGATGAAGAAGTTCGAGCGCCACCTGTTGAACAGTAGATGCGAGTTACAACGTATTGTATCGATTATCGATAAACAGAGAGAGGGAGAGCGAGAGAGTGAGACTTACCATGGTTTGTCACCCTGTTCGCCGGCAAAGATTTCATTAGCTCCGGACGCATGATGTCCACCAGCTGCATACGTGTACTCATTGCCCAGATCGACGAAGCCGCCAGTGTTGTTGTTGCTGCGCTGGCGAAAGCTGGCCACCGTTATCTCGCCCTCATCGTCGCCGCCAAGTCCAAAGCGCTGCCAATCAACGGTGCGTCTATTGCCATTGCTTTCCACGTTATTACTCATACTTCACACTTCTTCTTCTTCGTCTTGATGTTGTTGTTGTTGTCTTCGTCGCAATCAATTTCTATGAGCGTCGTATAGTTGTTGCTGTTTTTTTATTGACTGTGTTTTTTTTGATACTTTTCACGCGACGCACATATGCTTGGGTTTTAAGCGTAGGCTACAAACTGATTCGTTATCCAATTGCCGTGATATTTTACTTGCTCGATTCTTTGTTTATGATATCCAAAAACCAAAAAAAAAACCAAAACAAAAAAAAATACACAACGCATCCACGCAGGCAGAACGAAAGTTGTGATGTTTGGTTGTCTGTTTACTTATTTGTTTATGTGTATTTAGGGAGCACCGTCTTTTTGCCTCACTGCCTGGAGGTTGCACGTGCAACGCAGTATGTCATCATTGGATTTGCACTGCAGCTTTTGCCTTTGAAATGCGTAAATTGTTAAATAAAAACACTGCTCACACATATGCATATGCACATACACACACACATCTATACATCCCGCAGTTCGTCATCGATAATACACACGGATTGTTGCAATTGTTGTTGCCGTGCAAAACGATAACGGATGGAGTTGCCGGATCGATTGCGCGCCAGGTTTAAAATTAATTCATCATTTACTAATACAAACCTAACAAAATCTACATATCATAATTTATGTATGTGGTATTGCGAAAAAAAACGTATATTAATAGCCATTTTGAGCATAGCCGATTCGTGGCAGCTCACTTTTTTGCTTGCTGCAACATATCGAATATTAACATCTCAATTAGGCATTTTTAGTGCCTTTTTTGAATTTCGATTTGCGGTCACGCTGCTGCACGTGTTGCCTGCCTTCGTTACTGTGTGTTCCGCGTTCAACAACATTCGAAATAATGGCCAAGAAGCCGGAGAAGTCACTTAAAAAGAAGGCTAAGCCCAAAAAGGAGCCGAAGCAGGAGGCAGAGACGGCGGCCAAGCCCACGACATCCACACAAAATCAAAATGGTGACGGAATTTGGAAGGATGCACGTTTTCAGCATCTTTTGTCCGATCCGCGTTTTCGCGGGGTGCCAAAGGTGCAACGCAAGGTGAAGATCGACAAGCGTTTCCAGGGCATGTTCGAGGATGACAAGTTCAAGGTGAAGTACACGGTGGACAAGTATGGCAGGCCGGTGAATAAATCCAATAGTGAAGATTTGCGCAAATATTACGAACTCGATGAGAACGAGAGCGAAGATGACGATGAAGCAGAGGCCGAGGCGTCTAAGCAGGCGCAGCAATCGGACGAAGATGAGGAGCGACGTGCCGAGGAGTTAGCCATAGCACGGCATGATGACGACAAGGATGATGCACTGCAGCTCGACAGTGATGATGACACCGAAGTGCCGCAGAATCTGCGCGAGCGTCTAACAAATCCAAATATTGATTATGCCCGTGGCGAGGGCCGCTTGATGACCGACTCCTCATCCTCCGAAGATGATAGCGATGACGAGGAAGGAGCTGATGGACCCGAACTGCAAATCGATCATGTGTGGGGTGAACTTGATATTGATGCAGAGGGCACCGAGGAGTCGACACGTCGCCTTGCCGTCTGCAACATGGACTGGGATCGCATACGTGCCCAAGATTTGATGGTACTGCTCAGTTCATTTCTGCCACCAGGCGGCAGTGTGCTCAGTGTGAAGATTTATCCCTCTGAGTTTGGCAAACAACGCATGGCCGAGGAAGATGTGCGTGGCCCTAGCGAACTGGTGAGCTCCAAAGCCGCTGCAGACTCCGAAGATGATGAGGACGAGGAATTGGTACGTGAACAGGACAGCGATGCGGAGGAGGGCGATGACTATCACATGGAGAAGTTGCGTCAGTATCAATTGAATCGCTTGCGTTATTACTATGCTGTGGTGGAGTGCGACAGCGTCTCGACGGCGGACAAAGTGTACAGCGAGTGCGATGGCATCGAGTACGAGAGCTCGGCGACACGTGTTGATCTACGTTTTATACCGGAGGAGACGAACTTTGATGAGGACATGCCCACAGATGAATGCTACGAGCTGCCCGATGCCAGCAGCTATAAGCCGCGACAGTTTACGACGACGGCGTTGCAGCAGGCGAAGGTGGATCTGACGTGGGACGAGACGGCGCTGGATAGACGTGAGCTGGGCGATAAGTTGTCTAGCGGCAAAGTGGATCAGCTGAATGACAAAGAGTTGCGCCAGATTGTTGCCTACAGCAGTGAAGAAGAGGAAGAGGAAGAGGAGGATGATGGGGAAGAGGAGCAGCTGGAGGAAAAAGCACCAAAGGAAGAGGAAGCACAGCCCAATGTGAAGAAGTCCAGCAAGAAAGCCAAGCAGCAGGAACGCATTGAAAAGTACAAGAATCTGTTGGCCGAAATCAATGAACAGGAAAAGCAATCCAAGGAGAAGCATTACGAAATGGAAATGTCCTGGAACATAAATGCCAACGACGAACCCAAGGAGACAAAGGAGATGAGCAGCGGCAGCAAATCCCAAATGACGCCCATTGAGCAAGTGCTGCAGAAGCGCAGCGAGAAGAACAAACAGCGCAAGGAGCAGCGACGTCGCAAGCAATTGGAACTGAAGGGTATTGATCCCGATGCACCGCCGGATAGTGATGATGAGTCCATACCCGATGGCATCGATATGAACGATGCCTACTTTGCTGAGGAGTTCGCCAACGGCGACTATGAGCAGCCCAAGAAGCCAAGCAAAAAGTCACAGGCGAAGAAACAGAAGAACAAAGCTGCTGCAGATGATGCGGAAGCGGCTCAGGCTGAGTTGGCATTGTTGCTGGATGATAACGATGGTCTGGAGTCGGAGCAAAAGCAACACTTTAGTCTCTCCAAGATCCTAAAGGATGAACAGCAGAATGCGAGCAGCAAACGCAAGCGTCGCAAGCAGCTCAAGAAGTCGAAATCAGGCGACAACAAGACGCAGCAGGTGGAAGATGATTTCAAGGTGGATTTAAATGATTCGCGATTCAAGGCGGTGTACAAATCGCATGAATATAACATTGATCCAACGCACTCCAACTACAAGGCCACCAAGGGCATGCAGGATATGATTAGCGAGAAGCTGAAGCGTCGCCAGCACCAAGAGGATAACGATCAGGAGGATGAGCCAGCCCAGAAACGTTCCAAGCAACAGTTGGAACAGAATGCGCTGGTTAAGAGCCTAAAGCGCAAGCTTCAACAGCGTAAAGTGTAGTTGGTCCACTCTTATGGTTTATTTGCTTATAGCATAACATAAATCGATACGTCTAGAAATAAAGCTCTCATTTGTTATACGAAAAAAGATAACATGAAATGCAGATGGATTTTTGAAGATGTTACATCTAGTTGTAATAATTGTTATAAATATCAGCTAACATGAGAAAGATTACAAAAGTTGAAGGAATAAATTTCATTTAGTAATTAATGTCTTGTCAACTTCTGATCTCTTACTTATAACATATAAAAATACGGCTAAGAATTGTTACAATAACTAACAGAAATGTGAAGGAAATAAATGTTGCATTTAGTTAAGTCAGTGTTATGAAGGGATCCAGATAAGGTTTACAAAGCATTGACAAATATAACTACCTTCTATATTTATAATCAAGATAACAATTGTTGCACAGATCACAAAAAAGAGTTACTACAAATACATATATAAAACATGGACTGGAGTTTTAAGTGTTTTTAGTGTTTAAGTACGGCTTATAGATGGTCAACATTATGAAGTGAATCGGACAGAATCCGGCCTAGGACTAATTTCTTATTTTGTAGGTAGCTTCGAATTAGTATTTATAGTTAAAGTACTGCTTGTAGATGGTCAGCGTGATAAAGGGATCCATGCAGAACAGATCGGGCAGGCAGATGCGTTTCTCCTGATCGTAGACAACCATCGACTCACAGATGCGTGGCCAGATCGGATCGTAGCGTTGTCGCATCAGCTGGCAATCGAGTTTGGGTCGTGACATGGCCTTAATCACACTGTGCACCTGATCGAAGCGTGCGTTTTGATCGAGCAGCATTATGAAGGGATTACGGCCAATGCATAGTTCGTAGATCACCAGGCCCAACGACCAGACATCTGATTTAAAATCACACTTGCCGCCGCACATTATCTCGGGCGCCATATAGAGCGGTGTGCCAATCACCTGCCAGGGCAATTGTTTGGCCGGAGTGTGAATATTCGAGATGCCAAAGTCGGCGTACTTGACACGATCATTGGCATCCAGCAGCATGTTCTCCGGCTTGATGTCTCGATGTATCACATGTCGTATGTGCAAGTACTCCAATCCCATGATCATGTCAGTGAAGTAGCGCAACAGCCGCGATTCATCCAAGCCGCCTCGAGAACGCGTCCGTTCGATGATGTTGCGCATGGTTCCATTGGGAGCATATTCCATGACAATGTTGACTGTGCCCGCGTGCATAAAGTGACGTATAAATTGCACAATGTGCGGATGACGCAGTTGTGATATGATATAGATCTGCCAACCAGAACAAAGTCAGGGAATTTTCTATCTATAGATTTGCTTCGTTACCTCCTCCTTGATCAGAGGCAATTCAGTTTTCGCATTACGCATAATAATACGCTTTACGCAGACTTTGCGCTGTCGGCAGCCTTCGCGTTGCAAGCACAGAAAAACACGGCCAAAGGAGCCGCTGCCAAGAATGCTCAAAGGTCGCAGATTGGCATCGCCCAGATCCATGTTACAATTCTCACTAAATCAGAAATTGATGTGACACCAGCTACAGTTAGATCACATTTGAGGTGGGCGCGCAGTTTAGCCAACTATCGATATCACATATCGACACTAATCGATTTGCGGTATTTGAATTTGATTGGTGGAAATAAAACCATAGTTCAACTTCATTGAAAAAATTTCCCGCTTATATTACTTCAATCAATATTACTGGTATTGCTTAAACAGTATATCGTATTTAAAACTAAAATAATGATTTTAATTTCATTGAAAAGATACTTAGCAATCTTATTACTTGTACAAAGGAATCTTACACTAAAATATATTACTCATCAGTTATTGTAGATGCCCTTAAGTAGGGATCATTACGTCTTGGTTTCTTTGGCTTTATGCCCCTGTGTTGGCGTCTATGAAACACGAGGCTGCTGCGTCTGTCGAAGCTATTAAAAATAGAAAATAAATACATAAATTGTTTTAGTGCTGTAATGTGTTAGCATTTACCTTTTGTCACAATGATCACAATTGTAAGGCGGATGATCGTCTGAATGATAGAATTCGTTATGCTTGCGCAGCATATTTGGTCTAGGAAAGGTCCTATTGCAATCGGTGCAAACATGTTTGTGAGGTATATGGACGCTCATGCGGTGCGAGTACAAATCGCATTTTGCAACAAATCGACTGGGACAGTCATCACATTTATATTTAAGCTCTTTCAAATGTCGTTCTTGGTGTTGGCGAAAGTATATCATATTCTTCATAGTCATGCCACACTCATTACAAAGGATCCTTCTATCAGTTGAGTGTGAGCGCATGTGCAAATTCATATTTTTAACATTTTCTGTGAGAGAGATCGCTTTTGTTAGGATTTTGTGTTTCACATAACTTTACTAATCTTGATGTAAACTTACCCTTATTGCATATTGGACATTTTGTGACTCTATTTATTGGATCGTCTGGCTTATGGGTGGTGCAGTGCTTCTCCCATGCTGTTCGACTATGAAAATACTTAATGCACATATAGCATTTTCTTAAATACTGCCTTTTAGGCGGAGCATGATTTTTTTTGTGGGCAGTCAACGCCTTCAGATTGGGCAGCAGCATGCGGCAAATGTCACAAACGAACACAAAATTGACACTCGAGTATTTTTCAAGGGTTCGAGTCCAAAAATGCTTGATGCCATGCTTCTGTGTCTCATGGCATTTAAGCTCAGCCAGATTAGACAATCGAGAATCACAGTGGCCGCATTTCTTGCCTGTAGTCGCGGGCAACTCAATGGAAGCTGAAGCTGGCTCTGCTGGTGGGTCTGTTGATGGCTCTGCTGGTGGCTCCGCTGGAGGCTGCGCTTCCACAACTACTTCTTCGGGGTGCATCGCGTCCTCAAGGGTTTCAAGTTCGGCCAAATCAATTACCAACCTTTGCTCAGCGAATGCATCCTCTTTCACTTGTGGTTCCAGGGATAATAATAGCTCCTCTGCTGGCATTATGACAACGGGCTCGTCCAGAGCTTTGTTAACGCCCCGCTTTAGCGGTGCTTTGCTTGCCAACGGTATCAATAGTGGCAACGGTCTTTTCACCGTCGTATTGTCACGTTGGGCAACATCTTTAGCGTTGGTTTTACTCAATTTAGTGGATATGGGCACCAACGGTGGCAATGGTGGAACTTTATTGTTCATGCTACTCATTGTTTATAGAATGCAACTAAGCCCATGTGGCTGTGCCGATAAAAATAACAAATATCATAAATATACCAATACAGTTTCACAAAAATACCATTTATATACAAATGAATTTCTCACTCAATTCAAATTAATTAATAATCTGATTCGTTTGCACATTATTATGGCTTTAAACAGTAATACATTTAACAATTTATTTGTTTAAAACAATTTCTACCCTTCCGCTTTTGTTGAAACTAACTTCTAAGAGCTGGATTAGAGAGCATAGAACTAGCCTGGTCACATTCATGTTGTGGACGCAGTTCCTCGCACAGCTGTTAGAATCGCTGAGCATTCTTATCGGTTAATCGATTACGCTAACAACAAGTGGTGGCGCACTGCAACAGGCTGTTATCGACTGTTACGCATTCGAAGTAGGCGGTCTGAACGCGTTGAGCGATTTCCTGCCAATTGGGAAGAGGATTGCCGTTATATAAACGGCTTATCGTTTATCACAAAATATTAATTAAAATTGCTTGTGTAGCAGGAGCGCTTTGGACTACGGCAATTGCTGGTTATGCAAATTGTGTTGTCGTCATTGTGTGAGAAAGTCTGTAGTTTACTTTTACTTTTTTTTTTCTTGCATTGCAATTTCTTGTCTACAATGTTTGCTGTTGAAGCATACTAACCCAATGAAATGCACTCGATTGTGCATATAGCCAAAACAGTAGCAAGCACAGTAACAACGACATAAAAAAAAAAACAAAAAAAAAAGACAAGAGTATCATTTGGCAAGACAGTCAAAACGATTACAGCGGCTTCAAAGTTCGTCTCAAATAGACAATTTGGATTTGTGTGTTTTTTGGAAATTTTCGCAATTTTGAGCTTCCTGAGCCAAACAGCGCCATTCACCACATGATTATCTAATCGTATTGCATTTTAATAGCAATCGTTTTGATTTTTATGTACATTTAAATGTTAATTGGAGCGCTAGGAAACTGATTAAAATCGTTTAATCGTTATTAGTTTATTAGTCAATTGTGAAAGTGTCTGGAATAAATGAAAACAAAACATAGGCATGCGAGCCCAAAAAACACCTTTCACTGCCAATTCTCCTCCTCTAGTGTGCTTCAACGTGCAGCGAACAATTCAAATGCAGCGCCATTGCAACGTGTTGCATACACAGCCCTCATTGCTGTAATTAGGGCCAATCCATCAATCCATCCATCCGTCATCATCATCATCATTATTATCATCCGTGCACCAATTTCTCAAGCATTCACCAAATTTATGCATTTAAATTTAACATGTTATTGGGCGCGGCTTGATATGTATGAATGAGGAAGCAAAAAGCTACTAGAGAGTGTCTTGCCACAATTATTTCAGTAGTTGCATGCACAGAACAGCAATTGTTATTTCACACTCATGCTAAACAATTGCGAACGAGCATCTTTTCGCAGCCACAAAGTGTCGCCAAAGCAACCAAACAGGAAGATTATTCGAGTGACACGTTGGAAAACCCCATGAAAATTTGAATTGGATATCGATGTCAGTTTGCGGCCAATTAGTGTAAATCGTGCAATGTTGCAAACCCATAAAACAAAAGCAAATTTGAACAAATATTATTTTGTTTATATTGTTTGCTGGCCGTCGTTGTTTTTCAAATAGTATACAATACAATACACAGTATGTTTCGTTTTATTTTTATTTTTTTTTTTTTTTTTTTGTACAATTACCTTGCACTTGCATTACATATTTGTGCAACGCTCGACCGGTTAATGTTGTTGTTAGTGTGTTTGACGGTGGTTAACCCGATGCTGCAGCGGCTGTTGATGCTGCTGCTGCTGTTGCTACTGTGGCTGCCACATCAATTGATAACAAGTTTTCAGTGGAAAAGCGCATTGCTCCAAGTGATGGCCAGGCTGTGGCGTATACGTAATAATTTTTAATTGTACGAGTTTCGCACGCATGTGCTCGAGTGTCTCGGTGTATGTGTGCTCAAGTGTTTAAGTGTGCGAGTGTGTGAGTGCGCTGCAAGCTAACACAATGTTAGCGACAACTTCTCATATATGCTGCTAACGACTTCGACTTCGACTTCGATTTTCTGCTGCTGCAGCAGCAATTGTTGTTGTTCGTTTTGAAGTTCGTTGCCGCGGTTACTCAATGGTTAATGCTGTCGTTGTCGTTGTTGTTGTTGTGTTGCACATTTCACTTGCTCGTTGTTTGTCGGTTCGGCTTATGCTCGCCACATCATTTTTTTGGGTATAAATCGAATCTGGTCCCAAACGTTGAGCCACATTCAGTTCACCACCGTCAAGGAGTTCACATCCCAAACCGTATTCCAGGAAATAATTCCATTCCAATTCAAACTTTTTTTTTCCTCGTTGTTCATCACCTTGTGAAAGTGTATTTGTTTTTTTTGTGTGTTCGTCGTGTTTTGTGTGAAACTACAATACTAAAATAAATATGCTGAAATTCATTGTAAGCAAAATATGAATTTATAAATGCAGCACATGCAAATCAAACAAAAGGATATCGAGGATCAACGCCAACGCTCTAAACGATCTTTTGATCCTTTCGATAAACTGATCAATCAACAGTATTCCTTTTTTTTTAATGTGCCTTGTTTTGTTTATTCCTAGCTTCCTTGCCTGGCGCTTTTGGCCTTAACCAGCGCACTCAAAATCCATGAATACGAGCATGAGGAGCATTCGAAATATGAGCCGGAGCATGAGGAGACCGAGGTGCATCACGAGGTCGATCATAAGCATGCCACATCGCATCAGAGCGTCAAATTCCATCATTATCATGCCGTGCCCGTCTACATCAAGAAGGAGGATCAGCATTTGGTGAAGAAACCCATCGAAATTGGCGGCACCAAGCAAAAGTTGAAGATCCTGCATCCCAAGACTGAACACAATCACAACCACGGCTTGGTCCTGGAGAATCACAGCGAATCGCATCTGCACGAGCATGGACACTACGAGGAGCCAGTGCATCATTCCGAGCACTACGAGCATTATTCGCATCATGAATAAGTCTGTTCGGGGCTTTGGTTCATCTTTTCCATTTTTGCCAAATAATGTTTAATGTTGCCTCACACCTTGCGTGTGAGATTCTGATTCTTATGTTTAAGGCTTTGTTTTTTTTCTTCTATTCTATGTGAAATAAAAAATTTGCCCAGAGTATTATTAAAAAAACACAATGAAGTTTTTAAGGGAAATGGTTCTTGAATATTTTTGATACCAAATTTAACAAATTTTTTAAAAATTTGCAGAATTGCTATCAAACAATATAAGCTGCGAAATTAAAAATAGCACAACTTCACTAAAAACAAAAAGGCTTAACATCCCAATTACATTAAAACATTACAAAATTATGTATAAAAAATAAACTATTTATGAAAATAATCATTATTTGATTGACCTATAAAAAAATAGAAATTAATATCGTTTCTATTTTTAATTTATTGTCTAAGTGTTTAAGTATTTTAATGAAGACAAACCATGATAATGATCAACTTCTGGTTAAGACTTTTAGATTATAATTCACAGCAGCATGACTTCTGATCATCAAACATCTCTAAGAATAGCAGCATCAGCAGCAACAAAAAGCATCCCATCGCATCCACAGCAAACGCGTGGTGTTTTATGGAGTTGTTTAGGATAGTTTTGAGCTATGCGCCTTAAGGTTTTAGTTACTTCATGGTCACTGATTAAGTGCATAGTAATTAACTGGAGAGAAAAGAGTTGCACACAATTTATGAGGATTATTTATCAGACCACAGGCTGCCTCTACAGCTGAGCTTGTATTGTCTTTTGTTGTATACATATGTTAGTTGTGACAAATGTTTACATAAGATCTCTATGATTCTATATTTTTATATTGTTATATTCATAATTGAAAATACTTACATTAAACTTACAACAATTTTTGTCTCAACAGGACATTTTAAATTGGTGCAGCCTCAAAGTATGCTACAAGAAATGATTTGCAGCTCGGCTGTTATTAGTTGCACATTAAAAATATGATTTTATTTGTATCACAATTCAACAGAAATTGTTCAATGCGATTCTTATGAATGAGTGCTATTAATTGGTTTTCCATAGAAGGACGACACGGAAATTGTCAATAATACAAAGTCATGGAAGAAAGTGATCGTTCTTTGCCCTTTTGATCGCCCGGTTGAAAACTTATATTAGCTTGGCACTAACACTCAAATCATTTAAGCTCTCAAGCTTTTAAGCTCGACTATAAAGTTGTGCTTACCTTAAAGACTTTAAGTTAAGGTTCGTCGATGAAATCTGTAACAAAAATGAGATGCAACTAAATTCACTTTGAGCTTTGAACAGCTTTTCATATCGAGCTTTTTATAATTGTATTTATTTAACATATTGTGAACTACAAACAGTATTTCTCTAGGGCATAGTATGATGAGTATGATTCGAATCAGCAATCGGCATTCGTTTACTACTTAGCTGGATGGTTGTCCCCACCCACGAATAGCAACAGGCTATATCAAATAAATAATTAGCATTAGCACAACTAACATTTAAAACTAAAGGGAAAAAAACAAAACAAAAAAAATTAACACTGAGTATAGAGATGTGAACTGACAACAATTTTGGGGAATATGATAAACTACTAGAAATGTAATGGACTAATTCTTGGGTGGTGGTCGCAGTGCCAAATTGGCCTCCAGATCCTTCATGTGCTTGCCACCGCCAACGATTGTGGCACCACCCCCACCACCGCCGCCAGAGTTGCCACCGCCTCGCAACAGTTTCTTGCCCGCCTGCGGATGGGCAGCGCCACCGCGTTTGCCACGTTTGATGCCATTGCTGCCAGAGGATTGAGCGCCACTCGGTGAGCCAACGCCTCGCGTCTTATAGGTATGCTGATAGCCATAGCCCTCGGGATTGTTGTTGAACTTGGGACTGTAGCTATCGTAGTCCAAACTGCTGCTGCTGCTGCCACCAGCTGCTGCAGAAGCACTCGATTTGTAGCCACCCGAGTTGGGTTTGCCATGCGCCAGTCGCAACGATTCCCAGCTCTCGCGCTCCTCCTCATACTTGCTCGAGAGTGGCTCCTTCTTCAGCACATACTGATACGGTATGGGGTAGCCCATCTCCTCGCTATCCTCGCCTTCTAAGGCGCTAACTGGCTGCTTTTCAGCTAGTTCCATGCTGGAAGCGGGCTCAGCAAAGTAACCCGAATAACCCTTGTAATCCGGATGAAGTTCACCGCTCGATTTGAGCTTGTGGCGATACTCTTGAGCGGCATGCTGCAGATGGCTGCCACGCAACTTTTCACCCTTGTACGGCAGCGAATTGATGTCGTGATAGATCTCCGAATTGAAGTACAACTTCTGCGGCTTGCTCGTCACACGTTCCTGTTCGAGTTCACGCTCCGGCGTCGTCACCACATGGGACAGATCAAACTCCTCGATGTTCTTCATCGCAGCACCGTGATCAAAGTGTTCGGCGCTGCTCTTGAGTGGTAGCGTGTATGGCTTCGATACCGTCTTCACGGTGGCCGTTTGCAGCGGTGCACGCGTCTTGATCTTATAGATGAACTCGACGTTGGGCGCCAGCGCTTCGGCTGACAATTCGGGTGCTTGATAGGCAGTCTCTGTTTCGGCCTGATAGCGTTGGGGTTTGGTCAACGCATGTGCAATGGGCTTCAGCTGTGATTGCTGCTGCTGATGGTATTGTGTGTGCTGCTGACTAGAGATGTGCGCAATGGGCTGGCGACCATGGCCGCTGCCGCTGCCGCCGTTGCTGCTGCTGCTGCTGTACTTGGGACGCACTGTGCTGCCGCTACCACTGATGCCACCGCTGCTGCTGCCTCCGCTGCTACTGTAGCGCTTCTCTTCGCCCACGGATGAGGCAACGTCGCGACTCGAATTGGGCAGCGAGAGCAGCTTGTAGTAGGTCTTGGTGGCTGGCGGCGCCAGTTCTTGCGGTGTTGTTATTATCTTGCCCTCAGCCTCCAGCTCTTTCATGTACTTGATAACGCTCTTCTCGATCTGCTTCATGATCTCCGCCTTGGGTATTTCCGTGGAGGCCGACACACGCACCTTCTCCTCGGCCTCTGCCTCGAGATTGCGATATGGCTGCGGCGCTGGATAGCTGTAGTATTTGGTGCGATACAAGCGTTCGATGTCGCCTCCAGCAGCACCAGCCGGGGCAGCTGCAACTGCTGCGCCTGGTTCGATGTCTGGCTGTGCGGGTGTCTCGTAGATTTCGTAGCTGCGTGGCCCCGATTCTTTCTCGTAAACTGGCGCTGGCGCTGGGGGAGATGCCTCACTAGCTGCGCTCTCAATTGCATGTGGTTGCTGTTGCTGTTGTTGCTGTTGTTGCAGCTGTTGCTGTCGTTGTTGCTCAACCAACAGTAATGCCTGCTGCTCTACGAGTTGGGCTTGCAGCTCTGCCTGCATTTGTGCCTCCAATAATGCGGCTTGTGCTTGCGCCTTGGCTTGTTTGTGTGCCTCCTGCTCCAAGTGTTGCTGCTGCTGTTGTTGCTGTTGCTGATGATGTTGCTGCTGGGGTTGCTGATGCTGTTGTTGGTGTTGCTGCTGCTGATGTTGCAGCTGCTGATGTTGCTGCTGTTGGTGTTGCTGTTGCTGCTGATGTTGTGGCTCATGATATTGTTGCTGCTGTGGCTGACGTTGCTGATGTTGTTGCTGCTGCTGATGTTGCTGTTGCTGTTCTGTACTCGAACTCGGATGATAAGGTCGCTGCGTGGCAGCCACAACACGCAGCTGCGGCTGCTGTGCATCCTTGTGCCGTGTGCCATATGCCATCTTCATGGCATTGACCACGTACTCCGCTGCCGTCTCCGATTCGTCCAGCGCCTTGTCGTGATGCGCCTCCTCGTGTGGCACATTATTCGATTGGGTTGTTGAGCTGCCATAATACGCATTGATTTTGCCATGCGGCGGCAGTAAAGATGTCTCGTGCTCGGGTCGTATGAGATTCAATTCCAGCTGGCCATAGGTGTAGTCTAAAAGAAGAGGACACAAGATTTATTGATGAAGTAAATTGTTTGATTTTATATAGAATATTTTAACAGTTAATATAATGTAAGTTCTAAGCTAAGAGCAGAGTTTTAAAGTCTAAAAAAAGGGACACGCAATGTATTTATGAAGTAAATTGTTTAAATTTAAATAGAATATACAGCTAATTCATTTTAGTTCTATACTGCGGATAGTCTTCTATAGATAGATAGCAACACATATGTATATTATTTTACTTGTTATATAATTTTCTTAAAAGTACGTTTATTTAAGTTATGATCTAAGTTGCTTATATTTTAATATGGCATAAAGAAGCTAAGTTACTTTTAGTTCAATGTTGCTTACAACTTTAGACGAGGCTCATCTTTTTAAGTTTAGAGTTTTTAAATAGATTCTAATTTTTTAATTGTGAATATATAATTAGCTTTAATTGATTCATGTATTTATTTAATTAATGTCAAATTAAGTTAATGTTAAGTTATGTTATTCTTGCTCTTTATTGACATTTGATAAAGTTATTCTAAAAATTAATTTCTGAAATTTTGTCATTCCTTAGTAGTAAGCTCTGAATGTGCTTTTAATGTTTTTATTTCCCTTACAATTTTAGCTCAATTAAAGACAATGAAAAACGTAATACAGAGCAAAATATTTTAAGGGATATATGTTATTGTCAGTTAAAACTTGTATATCTACGTAGTGTTATCAAAAAAAGTAGACAAGATTAATAGAAAAAAACAGTTATGAAAGTTTATATCTTCAAGAGATTATTCTTATTTAGTTATAAATTTCCTTGATTTAAAATTAATTATTGTATGCTTCCTTACCCTGACTAGGCTCCTTTGTCCTGGAATGCACCACCGATCCGCGACGCTGATAGTTGCGACCTTGTCCATCTGAGCGACTCGCAGCCTGAGCCTGTTGATCGGGTGCCACAGATCGCTCGCTCGAACCTTCAATCGATGTTTTCGTTATGGGCCGGCGAGTGAGGCGTGGCTGCGATTGGGCGTGGCACAGTGACAACTGCAACGTGAACTGTAAGTGCAAGTAGGTGAGAGTTAGAAGGGGAGCAAAATACAGCGAAAGAAAGAGAGAGAGAGAGAGAGAGAAAGAGATAGTGAGGTGGCCGAAAGTGGAGCAATTAAATGTAAATTGTTAAAAAATGTTCATCGATTGTCGGTCATGTGAATGCAAAGCGCACAATTTACTTGGCTATTTGGTTTTGTTGCTAAACGATTGTGTTAGTGCCTCTATGTTACATCGATATAAATGTTTATGTTTATATGTATATAAGTATGTTTTGTAATTAAACTAATTAAAGTTAACCAATACGCTTTCGCTTTTCTGTTTGAGTTGCAACAACAACGTTCATTACAACGAGATCGGGCCACTTGCCAGTGGCTTTGCCCCCGCCCAGCAGCACCTCCATCTCTTTCACCACCTTCTCGTTCATCGTTTTTGGCGTAATTTCTATATGATTGACTTGGCGCATGAGCTGCGTCCGCTGCAAGTTCAATGGCCCATGCATATGGATGATGATGGTTGCTGCTGTTGCTGTAAAACGCCAACAACCAACAACGAACAACCAACAAACCAAACAGTAAACAGTAAACAGCAAACAACAAACAACTTAAACCAACAACAACATCAGTTCATTTAGCTTGAACATGAAATGTTTTCAACACGCAATTTTCTTTCATTTGATTGAGAGCGATTAAATAGCGCCTGGCTCTGGGGATGGATGGCCTACGAAATTGGTTTGTTTATTGTGTCCAATCTGACTTATAGCTTAAGTGAATGGTAAGACATTGTCAGCCAACCAGCTAGCCAGCCAGCTAGCTAATATATATGATTAAACTCTGGGATTAATTGATGCATTGCTAACGACAAATATCCACTTGTTAATGGACAAGTGATTGACTTGATATGCTGCCAATTCATTTCAGCTGTCAACTATTTCAATGGATTTTCTTCCATTATCATAACCGTTTTTCATTTGGTTGAAAGCGAAAACTTCTCTATTAAAATATATGCATATTTTCACAAATACTCTTCCTAATAAATAAATACAATATTAAAATAAAAAATATATTGACTTTAGATAATTGAAATAATATTAATTTGAATATATTTTCAAATATAAATTTTCAATTTTTAAATGATGGATAAAATATTTTTAATTTATTAAAATTTAGTTTAGGTATTTTCGTAATAATGAAATATAATATTACTAATTAATATATTTGTTATCTTTAAATAGATAGATTGTAAATAAGTAAAGAATATATAAAAAAAAAAAAAAATTAATATATTTATTTTTATTTTGTTCTGATTTTAAATTATTTAAAAAAATTGTTTATTGAATTTTGACATTATTACATTTATATTAATTTAAAAAAAATATGTGTGTTTTCAAAAATTAATGAATAAATAAATACCATTTTATTTTAAATTGAAATAATGGATGAAATAAATGACTTTGTTTAACATTTAAAAAACTGAATTTAACTCTTAGGATTTTTGGTTTGAATTCTAATGTTGAGTTTACTTGATTTAAATTATTATTTGAATAATATATTTTTTTAAGTAGTTAATAAAAACATTTTCTTTATTTATTTATTTGTTAAACTATTATTTAATGCCGTGGAATTCATATGTCCTGGCAGACAAAATAATGTAGTTGGTAATTGCATTAAAAAACATATTTGTGAACAAGTTAAATTATGCATATACAAAAATTGCCTTATGATGATGAGATTATTTTGTGCTTAAATTATAGTAGTTAAAGATTTTATACATATCCTTTGAGCAGCTGACTTTGAAGCTTAGTTGAAGACATAATTTAGTAGAACACCATTCGTGAGCTCATTATTGAACTTAAGAGATTTCAACACTCGAATATTTGTTAAATAAAATGCAGTAAATTGTATTGTTATGTAGTTTTACTCGAGTCAAATATTTCACTTTTAGAAGCCACTATTTTCTACATTTTCATTTGCTACACACACAAAAGTTTTCACACGAAAAAAAAAAAAATAATGAACATATTTGGAAAATCCTTTGCTTTGGTGAAGAGGAGTTTTATCCTCTATATATTTTGGTATCCTTGACTTGGCACTACTTACAATAAGCAATGCCGCGAGTAGGCTGACGAGCGACCGATTCAGGTGCAGGAGACTCTTGGTAGACCGACGACGCGTTGCCATTGCGAAGATCATTTCGCGTCTGTAACTGGATTTGAATTGTTAACGCCGAGTTGGTTAGACGAGGCTTTTATAATGACGCTGCCTGCCGGTGCAGCGGAAAATTTATGCGAATGTGCAAGCCAAAGAAAACTTGCGAATTATAACAGAAGCACACACACACACACAGTGTCAGAAAGAGAGTGTCAGACAGAAAGAGAGAGAGCGAGAGGGAGAGAAAGATGTTACGGAGACATTCGCATTTATTTTTGCTGCAGTTGCAGCAGCAGCAGCAGCAGCGAACGGTGCATCGCTGTGGCGGCAACTTCAACGCCATCAACAGCTGGACATTCAAATTGTAACGGCCATTTAGCGCAATGGACGTATGCGTGATATGCTTAGCTATCATAATGAGCCACAAAGTATACGCCCCGTGTGTGACGCACATGCAACAATATTTACTCTGTGGACAAGTACTCGAACTCTAACTGGTATTCGCATTAATATTCGTTAATTCATTTGCTACTGCTCCTGAGATGTGGATGTTGTGACTGCCACACACAAATCAAATGTCAAATACACAACTGGTTTTGTTTTTCCTTTTTTTGTTTTTTGTTTTTTTTTTTTACTTTTTTTCAGTTTGTCTTCAGTTTTAGTTTCGATTTTGTTTCGGCCAATTAAGCCATAAACTGTGTGCACTGTGCACACACATTCACAGTGAAAATGCAGTTCAATGAAATGGTTGCGTTTTGACACTAACATTCAATAAAACCTCCAACAATAATAATACTCGTATTTATAGCCTACACAATCATTAAACTTACACTTATTATATGGCTTCATGGCGACTACTTTTGTTATGGCCATAACCCAAATGCTGAACAAATTGATCGACATGCAAAAATGTCATTCTCCAATTTTGTTGGCAGCTGTGAATCACACACAAAAAAATTATTTATTATAATATGTTGAGCATTGAAAATTGATGTCATATTAACATTTTAATAAATTGTAAACGTTATTTACTTTTCTGTTTCTTCGAATTCTTAATGCACTTAAATCTGTATATGTTAAATTCTGTATTCCGACAAACTTCTTTTACTCAGATTTAATATAAAACTGTGTATGTTGTGTTGTTATATTTTAAGCGAGCTACAGTCCGAATAATTTTATTTTAGTAGCAGTTGGTTAACACATTCTGGGAAATTTTTATGAAGTTTTTCTACCTGGCTAAGCACATCCGTCTTCACTTTTCTGTCGGTACGACGCCGTCGAACACGTACACATGCAATTTTTAAACTTACAGACAAGTTCTTGGCCATCTACTAGCAGCTTGCTATATACATAGTATTGGCTTTCAGTTCTGATCTGTTTAGCAACAGATGTTCAAAAGTTCCCTTAACAAGCTCGGAGTTCTTTGTGAAGCCCTTCTGCATGGCCACGCCCATTTAGTACATCCGCCTTCACTTTTAGCTCGGTCCCACGTCTAGTCAAACGCACACACATGCATTTGGCACACATAAACTAAAATTTTTGGCATGCCATTTTTATACACGATCGCTAACCTTTACCTGCAATACATTGAGGTTCTGCACAACTGTTGAGCAACAGTTGATCAAAAGTATTCTTAGCAAGCTCGGCAATCTTTGCGAAGCTCGCCTGCCTGACCACGCCCATTTAACAAGTCAGCCTTAGCTAATATCTCGGTCCCACGCCTATTCAAACACACACACATGCCAATTTTACACATTTGGCAAAAATTTTGGCATTGACTTTTTCGGCCTTACACTTAAATTAACTACCAGCAGCTTGCTCAGCTCATCTTCAGTTTAGCACAACTGTTTAGGTATATTCGCAACTGTTCAGCAACAGTTGTTCAGAAGTGCCCTCAGTAAGCTGGCAAATCTTTATGAAGCTCGTCTGCCCGACCATGCCCACTTAGCCCATCGGGCCTCACTATTATTTCGGTCCCACGCCTAGTCAAACACACACGATTGCATTTGGCACACATATTCTAAAATTTTTGGCATGTCATTTTTATACATGATTACTAACCTTGCCTTTACCTGCAATACATTGAGGTTCTGCACAACTGTTGAGCAACAGTTGCTTAAAAGTACCTTAAGTAACTTCGGCAATCTTTGTGAAGCTCACCTGCTTGACCACGCCCAATTAGCTCACCCGCCTTCCTTATTATCTCGGTCCCACGCCTAGTCAAACACACACACATAAAAATTTTACACATTTGGCAAAAATTTTGGCATTGACTTTTTCGGCCTCATACCTAAATCAACTTAGCTCAGCTACAGTTCTGCACAAATGTTTAAGTATATTCGCAACTGTTTAGCAACAGTTGTTCAGAAGTGCGTCTGCCCAACCCCGCCCACTTAGCCCTTCCGGCCTCACTATTATCTCGGTCCCACGCCTAGTTAAACTCACACACATGCATTTGGTACGCATACACTAAAATTTTTGGCAACCCATTTTTCCCCATTTGACAGTGTCAATGCCTTGTAGTTCAGCCTATCTGAATACTTAGTATAGTAACCAGAAGCGCACACACATATGTATACACTAGTTAACCACTCACACACGCATACACACACTCACTCACTCATAGATTACTAGTTGAATAAGCAGTTTGATTGCAGCTCTGCATTTATTTTGTATATTATATGAAATTAATTGTCCTGATTGCCTAACAGACTGAACTATTAATGCAACCAATAAAACATGTTATTATGCATTGCTCGAAATTTTTTAAAATATTCGACCCAACTAATTTGCAAATTTTTGATTAAATAATATAAGCTATATAAGTATTTTAATGTAGGCAAACACTAACTATGCTCAACAAATACACTTTTGGCTAATGCGCTTTAGGACTCTTAGATTATAATGTGCAGCAGCGTGTCGTCTGATCATCAAACACCTCTAAAAACCACAGCAGCAGTAGCAGCAATAGCAACGACAGCAACAACAACAAAAAGCATCGCATCGCAACCACAGCAAACGCGTGGCTGGGCAATTGGTGTTTTTTTTTTTTTTAGAGATGTTTAGGATTGTTTTGAGCTATGCGCTTTAAGGTTTTAGTTACTTCATGGTCACTGATTAAGTGCATAGTAATTAGCTGGAGAGAAAAGAGTTGCACACAATTTATGAGGATTATTTATCAGACCACAGGCTGCCTCTACAGCTGAGCTTGTGTGGAGTTGTTACAAATGGATAAAAAAAGATTTCAATTTCGATTTGCCAACCGGTGGCCAATAAAAATACGAGCCGTAAGCAGCTTAATTAATTTTCGTTGTGATAGTCGAGGTGAAATGGGTTCATTGTTTATCAAACACTTTCCATTGTGTCGACAGCCAAGTGATAGCTAAATACATTTCATTTTGATATGATATGATATATTTATAAATAATGACATCTATCATTATGCATACATTTATGTAAAAGTCAAATATATATTGACATATTTATTTGCATTTTTTTTCGCTTCCATATTTACTCGCTGCGATTATAATGAGCCAAGTAGAAGAAACAGTTTCCGAATGGATAAATAAATACATACGCTTCGTACACATACAAATTCGCAATGCAATGACAGCGGAAAGGAGGGGGGCTGTGGTGCTTTGGTGTGGGCATGCCACATGTGAAGATCAACAACCTTGCCAATGCGAATGCGAATACGTGAATGCAATGCATGCGCGTTATATGGCTAAAAACCAACGGCAGCAACTAACAACAACAACAACAACCACAACCGACAAGCTACAACAGCAGCTGCGACGGCCACAGACGATAAAGACGACTGTGCACAGTGTCTTCGGAATATACAAAAAATATAAAAGTAATTTGTTGAAATGGAAAATCGAAAAAGTATAGTCCAAAAAAAAAAACATTATTTGATTTTCCCATTAATGTACTCTTTTAAATTTGATTAAACTAAAAAGTTTTCTTTACTTAAAAGTTGTCTTTATTTTGTTGAAAGTTGGTTAACAAAAATGTTTTTTTTTTTAATATGTCTGTATTTTGTATTTAGAAATATGAGAAAATAAGTCTGTTGGCTTTTGAGTATTAAATAATATTATTCGATCAGGTGGAAAAAGTTCTAGTTGCGAGTTCAGTAAAAAATTGTGTTTATGCTTATTGTTTTAAATAAAAATTTGTTACTTTAGTTCTTTCAAAATACATAGTTTGCTTTCCATTAATAACTCGCAAACGTAAAAGTCAAAGTGAATAGTTAATTTTTGTATCGTATAATCTTATTTTAAAATCGTAAATTCTCCAGCACAATAGAGTTGCAACCACTGTGCACACTGCGCTACTTGCAACGCTTGGACAATGTTGGAAAATGTTACGTTTTTGTGTGTGTTCGGCCTGACGCTTAAGTTATTAATTTGTTCGCTACTGGCGAGCGAAGTGAGCGAATTGTTGTTGTGCTGTTGCTGTTGCTGCTTGCTACGGTGTTTTATGTGTCCATTGTTATAGCAAAAGCATTTAGATCATTATACATTTTTATGGGTTTAACTGGTGTCTCCTGCCGCTTTTCTTTTTGCTTCACTTTTAATTTTTCGCAGTTTTACTTTCTTCTTGGCGAGTTGCAATGTCCCGTAGGGCGCACGGAAGTGCTTATAATTCATCTGAAGATGCCACAAGCAAGATGCCAAGTGGCAAATTGAAAGTTGTTCGAGTACATCTTCCTTCCGCTTTCGTGGGGAGAAATGGCCCGTCTAGACTGTCTGGCTAGGGCTGGGCAGGGCAGGGCATATATATACTATATAAATATTGGCTAAATGCCCGTCGTTTGGTCAACGTGACAACACTGGCCAATTGAATTGCGGCTTGCTTTTGAGCAGAAGAAAACTTTCAGTTTCGATTTGTTTCGTGCTGGCATGCAATGCAACAAATGAGGCATCCAGATGCAATGCGATGCGATGCGATGCGATCAGTTGCATCTGCCAATACGATATCAATCTGGAAGTGCAACTCATTTGAACGGAGTGCGGAAGTCTTCACTTTCTGTTGCATCTGCATGAGGTGCTCATAATTTGTTCGAATGGTCTGCACACAGTTGGACTGCCGCATTCGAATAGGATAAATTATTTGAAATTGGCACAATTTACTACCACCATCTACCATCTACCATCGACCATCTATTGCGGCAGCTGATTATGCTAATTGTTTAGTTTTGCTTTTGCATATTTGAGTTTTGCTGCTTTTACGTAAAACTCTCATTTAAATGATGTGTGGTGCAACACGAAAAACGCTCCTCAATTATCGAAGTAGGTGAAAGTTGGTAGCCGCTTAAAATTTGGCTACTGCATAAGAAGATGACTCTGTAATAGATCCACCTTGTATAATATCCTATATATAGAAAAAAGCTTCCAAAGTTTGCTGTTAATGGCTGAAAATAAAGATATTTGTTTTGAAAGATATGTATTAAATATTTAAAATGAGTTATATTTATTTTTGAATTGCCGAAAGTTTATTGTTGAGACTAAAAATAAAAATATTTACATTTGAATACAAGGATATATAAAATAAGTTAATATTTGTTAAAAATTATGTATTTCTAAAGATTTGGATTGAATGTGTTACATGATTTATAAATATAAGTTCATTCGAATTATTTTTCTGGAAGAATCTGAAATTTACATTTTGATTGTGTAAATATTACTAGAATTCGTCAGGTATTGTTTTATGCTTTATTTATATAATCATCATATATAGTTTAGAAGACTAAAAAGAAATTTACTTAATACTGATATTTAACAGAAAAAAGTCTTTACAAATTTGTTACCATAATTTGCAGCGATGCCATTGACTTTTGCACACTCATTAAGTGCGAAGAAATAAAGTTTAGCTCACATTTGGCGTCGATTTGTACGATAATTGAATATTGTTGCTGCCATTGCCATCTTTTCCTGTTTAGAGCAGCTTTGCGTGATTTAAGCAACTTGTTATTAAAATGTTAATGCTGTTTTTTGTTTTGAGTTTTTTTTTGCTTTGTGTTTAGTTTCTTTCTCTTTACTGAATTTTTCCAGTATTTTTTGTTTTTGTGCAATCGGGTGTTTAAAATATTTTTGGCATTTAACACCGAAGAAATTCAAATACGAAATGCGAGCCAAAAAATGCGCATGAGTTTCAAATTGATATGATTTTTTCTGTTTATTGGTTTTATGCGTGACTTCCGTGCGATCATTGCAAAATTGCATAAGTCGCAAAGCACTCTTACGCCATGTTCCGCATTAAAATGTTTTTTGAATTCGATAAGCAGCTATCCTGTCTGCCTGCTGCATGTAATTAGTGTCGAACAAAAAGTGTTGCATGCTTTTAGGCTGACAGAGAAATAAAAATTAACTTTTGAGTGTTAGGAAACTGTTGGTAATTACCTCGCATTGCAAATAAGTGCATAGTTTTGGGACAGAAAAAGTAAAACTTATAAGAAGTTAAAGGTATATATATATATATATTTATGACTGAGGTTATCAATAAAGTTATTGGAAAAAATACTATCTTGACCTTAGCATACTGCATTGGTTTTGAAAAACCAAAAACTAACATACAAATATGATATTTTCTTACAGGTAAGAATAATAGAAAAACACAAACAGTTTTCATAATTTGGTTTTATTTATTTCATTTATTTGTGCAAAAATAAAGTCAAAAGCACATTATCGTTATTACAATCTAATTATTGCACATATTTAACACAATTTGTTGTTGTTAGCGATTAACAAAAATATTTAAAAAAATTTATAAGAAATTAAAGTAATAATAATCATTGGATTACGATAATAAAAACAAGTGGCATGTGGCATATGGTGGCATGATTATGAAATTAATGGATGGGGAGGGGGGCACAAAACAACGCGAGATGAATTTGAAATTGATGGAAATCAGGAATCGAAATAGATTTTAGTCGCTCCTTGACTCGCTCCTTGATTCCTCAATAGAATAAATACTAATGATAGATTTCTCTCTCTCCGCTTCCGTCTCTCTCTCACTTTTTTCTGGCATAGCACAAACAACAGAATGATGAATTTTAATGTACATAAAATACAGTATTAACAAATAACAGCACGAGCTTAACCCTCGAGCAGCTGCGTCGTCTTGTACTCCACCGCCGAACCCATTTCGGCGCCAAGTTTCTCGCGCACATATTCGCGTATCTGCTGCAACTGAGAATCGGCCTGATGCTCCGCCTTTGCTGCCCGTTTGCCCTGCCGCACCTGATGATGTGGCATCTTCAGACCGTGCGCGTGATAATTGTATGGCGGCTGTGTGATGCCCATCGCCTCCTCGCTGCCAGCCTGATAATCAGCCGCTGGGGCTTCCACATCCACATGGGCACTCTCCACTTGCTGCTGTTGCGAATGATGATGATGCTGATGGTGGTGGGGATGCTCCTCCACGTAGGGACGATGCGAGGGCAGCACATACATGTTGGCCGCGTAGTCGGCGCCGTTGCTCTGGCCATTGAAGATCACTTTGGTGTGTGTGGCACGTGGATTGTTCTCGGTGATGGGCAGCTCATGATCATGATGCTCATGCTGATCGGCTGGCTGTGCCTCCGGCGCTGTTGGTGGCTCTTGCTCTGGCACATAGATAGGTTGCTGTTGCTGCTGCTCGTGATGCTGCTGCTGTTGTTGTGGCGCTGGCTCAGCGTATTGTGGCGCCTGTGGCGCCATGGCAATCAGATAGAGTTGTGGCTGATAGCTGCTTTCGTACTGCGGCTGCGCCTGTGGCTGTGCATAGTAGAACTGCGTTGGTTGGCCTGGATAACCAGTTGGCGCATAGTACGCCTCTGGGGCGGGCTGCTCGTATTGTGGCTGCTGCTGCAACTGCTGGCGACCCTTGTACGTTTGATACACGTCATCGATGGCACCGTATTGAACGGGCGGTGGCGTTGGCGCCAATTGATGGGCATACGCGACTTCGGGGTGATAATGCGCCTGTTCCTGCTGCTCGACGGGGGCATAAGACTGCTGTGGCTGCAACTCCACCGCTTGATGCTGCTGATGCTTGCGCTGCTCGGCGTCCTGCAACAGTTGCAGATATTGTGCCGCACGTATTTCGAGATATTGCTGCAACAATGTCTGCAAATGTGCCGCGTACTTTGCGGGTCCGGGAATGCGCAACACAATCACTGGCTCCTGATAGCCAGCTGTCTCATCGACGCCGCCGCCGCCAGCTGCCGCCTCGTGCTGTGGCTGCGGCAAGTCAATCTGTGGCTGCTCGGGCTGTGCATGCTGCTCAACAGCAACAGGCTGTTGGGCCTCGTAGCTGGTTTGTGGCTTCAGCTCATACGAATAGGATGGTTCAATGGTCACGCTGGTCACTTGTTGTTGTTGATGTGCCTGATGTGGCTGCGTTGTCTCTGGCTGCTCGTAGTCGGCCGGCGAATAGGCATAGGCATCGGGTGACTCGGTGGCGGGAATGTCATGTTGCGAGTACGGATAGAACATGAACTTGGGCGGTGTGTAGTCGTAACCCTGATGCGCATAGCCATAGCTGTAAAAGTCCATTTAATTGCGTTATTAGTCAATTTAATCATGGTCAGCTTAATACTTAAATGCAAACTGGTAATTCGTTTCCAGTTCTGCAACTTTTTGCCCTTCACTTCTGTCAGCATTTTGACATTGAACTTGTGCAATTTATTAAAGTGCATTTTTTATATTTTAAAAAAGTTGAGAACTTAAACTTAATTGCGGGAATCATGAAAATGATTAATGATGAATATACAAATGAAACATTAAAAATAGAAGCAAATTTTAATGTGAATATTTTTTCTTGATTAAATAACATAACTAATGATTTATGTAATAAATATTGGAAACCTATATTTGTTATATATTAAAGTTACTTTTAAATCTAAAAAAATCTAAATTGTATTGCTAATTGTTTTTTTTTTTACTTCCGCCACTGTACTCTTTGAGAATATTTAGAGTAAATACTCTATTAGTGGATGCGTATTATAACTTGGTGCCTCCAAAATTTATCAAAAAATTTTAAAGTTCGAGATTTTTTGTGAATACAATAACAACTATATTTTGTATGATTACTGAAAATTTGGTTGCGATCAGATAAAAATTGTTGAAAAATTATTTACTGCTGGTCTTAGTTGCTTTGGCTAACATTTTGGTATATTTTACATTCTATGGAATATTTTGAATGTAGTACTAAATATTAAAATACTAAATATAGAACTTTTGGTATATTAAAACGGTATATTTTCAAATTAATACCGCTTTTAAATGAAGTTAGCAGAAGCTAACTAAAAAAAAAATTAAATAAAATATGATGTCAGCCACAATCAAATTGTAAAGTTGCTTCTATTAGCTGATCTCATTGCACTTTGCTGTTAACCATCAAATTTTTGTTGCTTCAAATACTCTCAAACACACAACAGCCAATTGATTGAACTAATTGAAACTGGTTTAAGCTGCAAAAAGCAACCAACTAAATGTTGTGCTTTGCTTATAAAGCAGTCACTGACCCGAGTTCACCGTCGATGGTGCGCTTTTTGCCATTGCCGCTACCGTTGGTCGAATTGTCGCGCTCCACTTTGATCTTGATCTTATTGCCATGCAGCTTGAACTGTTTGTCCAGCTCCTTGATGAACTCCAGATCATCGGCCGGCAAATTGCTGAATTTCGCATCCAATGCGGGTGTTTTAGTCGTCGCCGTTTTGCTGGTCGTCGCAATCTTGACGCGCGGCTTGCTCGGCTTTGTGGTGGTTGTTGTCTGAGCACCCGTCGCTGAGGTAGCCGCTGTGCTGGGTGTTTTGGTGGGTCGCTTCTTCAGAGTGGTCACCTTTTTGGGATAGCCGCCGGCTGATGATTTTGTGGGCTGTCCCGCTGACTGTCCCACAGCGCTGGCCAAGCACAGCGCTGCACTGAGTGTGCACTGCAAAAATGGAAGGATGCGAAGAGCATTAAAAGATTACTCGTAAAAAATACAAAAAAAAAAAAAAATATTGAGAGTTGAATATTGTGGCTGCTGCTGTGCGCTTTTGTTCGCTGGCAGCTTTGTCTCCTTCAATGTGTTTTTTTCTTTTGGGCTCAAGGTGAGGCGCAATCGAGAGACAATCGAATGGCGCTTCGATTGCGCCAAAAGCTCTTTTGTTTTTGCGCTCTTGGCTATCGGATGGTCTCGATACAAAAAGCCAAATCATCAAAAATCAATAAAATCAAACGATGCTTTCAGCAGCACCAATAATAAAATCAAACAAACACTTTTACACACACACGCAGTTGTATAGACAAATGTTTCACATTTGACATTTGGTCTAAGCCAAGATGTGGCTTCACTAAATGAAGTGAATAAATGAAGTGAATGTTTTTATTTTCTGTGAGGTAGCCTAATGTATACATAATTCACTAAAAGGGGGTTGATGCTTTTATTGTCGTTGTGTGTGTGTGGAGGGGAAGCAATTTTGGCAAGTTCGTGTCTTAAGTCTTTTGTTTTTTTGCTTTCGTATTATAATCGAACACGATTCAATTGGGTTTTCCTGTTAACGAGTGACTTACAAATTGAGCACAGTATGTTTAAGCTGTAAAATTGATGTTTCCGGTCGTTTATGGATTCATAGTTTCAGCTGTTGGCTGAGTTAGATTAATGCGGCATTCTTGGTCAGCTTAAACGTTGCATCATTAAAAACAAACGAAAAAAGTGAGCGTAAAGTGCTGAAGTATTCTTTAATGAATTTTAATTCTTGTAAAACAATTTGAATTAAATACAAAATCATAAACTTCTTCCATAAGACTGAATTTTAACATTTTGCTAAGTACTCCAAAAATGTATTTGATTTCGACAAATATTTCCAAAATATTTGAATAAAATTTGCAAAACTGTAGCACACAAAACATTTTGTGTTATTGTGATAGCGCATCAGCTAGTCGCATTTGTATATATTTTTTTTTTGATTATTGGGACTTGCGGAATTTAAAAGAGTTGCGCCGTCTTTTGTCGTGTCTATAATTTCAACACTTTGCATACGATTCGAATAGTATATATGTTGTATCTCCCATGCTCAGAGGCAACTCTGCAATAATAGTTAAAAATTTAATTGCATTTTGTCACTCAATTACAGTGCGACGATAAATCCGAAACTGGGACAGTGTGTCAAGTCAACTCCGCTCCGCTCCACTCGACTCGACTCCGGCTCATGATAGATCATTTAATAGCGCGTTGCAATACAGTTAGTTTTTTTAATTTTTGTAACTCTACTTCAACGAGTTGTGCATGTGTGTGTGTGTGTGCTAAGCAGGAAGACTTTTTTGGCAGACTTTCGTACACTTGCTGCACGGGCGCACCTGCTTGGAATGTATAAAAAACACCAAAAAAAAAACATCAAAAAATAGATAGCAAAATAATTTCTGTCAAATGTTAGCATTGTGAACGGCGCTTAGTTGGCGTGGGGAGGCGAGGAAGTGTCGACGGGTTTCGCGCGTTACATGTGAATTTATGTGATCTTTGTTGTTATGTTGTTGAACTGAACGCTTTATATAATGCGTCCAGTAGCTGATCGTCGCTCTTGGTCAGCGCTCTCTGTGTATCTCCCACTCTCTCTCTCTCTCTCTTTCTCTCTCTCACTCTCTGTGCGGCATCCGCCTGTCATTTTCGCTTAGCATTGATTTATCTTTTCGTTGGCAAAAGAGTTTTCGCAATAATTTAATTAAAAAAAAAAAAGACTCTTGCTGTTGTTGCCTTTCACTTTGCAGAATGTGACAACAAACTGTCAAGCAGCTCAGGCAGAACTTTGTTGCCAAACTATTTCTTGCAAAAAAGATTTTCGTTTTTCATTTTAAATGTAATTGCAAGAGACATGCGCATTTAATGCGTGTCCCGTGAGTTTGAGGCACGACACGCGTGCGGCACGTCGCAAATAGCACAAACCACAACAACAAAGGCCGCAAGTAAAAATTGTTGCCGCTGGCGCCACGCAACGCGTCAAATTTAGTTGTAGTCTCATCATTTTGGCCGATGTTGTGTTGATGTTGTTTTACCGTTTGTTACATCGCTCAGCTTCCACAGTGAATAATCGTTGAAGCTGCTGCTGCTGCTGCTGTTGTTGGTTGAAATGATGCAACAACAAAAACCATAACAATCAAATGTAAATTCAACAACAAAAGCTCAAATTGCAGTTAATCCTGTGCCGCCTTTATATAACAACAACTTTGGAGTATTTGCCACATGCCACAGCAAACCCGAGCTAACCACAATATAGTAAACGAGTTCTCATTACAAACCCGCCGCACATTTGCGTAAATATTTTTGTTTGGCAATTGGCAGCGGGGCTAATAAAACGTTGCCCCAATTAACTAACTAATATGGAACTGGAACTATCTCAATGCGTTGATCAGATCGTTGCTTGCCGCTGGCAATCTTCTGTCATTCAGTTCAGTTCAGTTCAGTTCAGTTCAGTTTAGTTGGATGCGGCAGCGAGGTCAGCGAACAGAACCGCAGGCAACTTTAGGCCAAGCACGAGGCAAGCAAGGGCAAGGGCGAACTCCGTTGAGATAAGCCGTTTGCTGTTACTGTGGCTATGGCTCTGGGCTCAGCGAAGCGATTAACATATTTGCTGAACAGAGACAGAGGCAGAAAAAGAAATAGTTGGTAATACACAGTCAGGCAGAGATTTTTGGTGGGGATCTTTCTGTTTGCAGTTCGTTTACATTTGGCAGCTGAAAGTCGATTGTGCAGTTAGTTCGAAATTGTTTTGTGGCTTTTTGCTAGCAAAAGCTGCTATACAGGGTGAGCCAGTTTGCAGTTGCAAATCTAAAATACAAATTTCGCTTTTTTGCAGTAGTTTCAGTTTCTTGATTGATCGAGTTAAGATATCGGGTTTAGCCAGACTTTTGAAATTTATTTGCTGGCAACAAATCTTGTCTATGCACTCGTTCGCATAGCTGTGGGAATTCTCCATTGCTAAGCTGGGATTAAAGGATTTTTTTAATTTGTATTTGGTTTAAAAGTAAGTAAAATTTTTGAAGAAAAATAAATAAAATTGTAAATAAGAAAAGATATTTTTATATGAGAAATAAAGAAAATTGATAATATAAAAAATATTTATATAATATATATATGGTTAGATATAAAGAAAATTGTTAATATAAAAATATGTAGTTAAAAGTGTTAGTTGAAAAGCATTTAAATGTATTTTTTTGTGAAAGAAAATTAATGAAAATTGTTAATATTAAAAAACCATTTATAGCAGAGTAATGTAGTCCTATAGTTTTAAAGAATATTCAATTAATTTTGTATTTATAAATTTAAACATTTACATAAAACTTCAACTTCAATTACTAAATAATTTTGTAGTATTGATTCTTTTGATGATTTCAATGTGAATAGAAAATATTTAGTTGGAGTTTTTATTACATAAAATTTAATTTACAGTAATAAGTGTATTTGTCATTTCAATGAAATATTACGTAAGATGTATAATAATAATTCTTTAAGCTTTTAAATGCAAATTGTTAAACACAATGGATGATCAATTAGATTAATTAACAAAGTTCGCGTTGCTTTCACTTTCATTGAGTAAATTTGCAATGTCATTCTAGTTAATCAACCTTATAAACAAGCAATATTTTAATAGGGTATTTCGTGGGGTATATTGGCACAGCAGTCGCGATTGTCAGGATCACTGAACTTCGCTGTCTGCGACACCGGCCAAGCGTTTGCTCCTCGAACTGGGCAACTTGTTTTTGTTTTTGTGGTGCCAACTTCCAATTTTCAACTCCCACTGTGCGCGCACTTTCCACCGTGTTGCAGCCATTAACCGAGCTGCTGGTCCTCTCCCTCCCCCTCCCCCTCCCCTTTCTCGATCCCAAGTGCTCAAACAAAAGTGAAACACATGCTGGCAGCTGGCAGCTTATGGCTTGCAGCTGGCCAAGCCGGCTCTGAGAGGCCACAATTGCAAATGCAAATTAATTGAGCAGCCAAACGGATGACGGCACAGGAGGAGTAGGAAGCGTTACGTTGCGTGGGCGTTGGCGTTGGTCATGCCCCCCGCGCCCCGGAACGTTTGCGCAACTTTTGCGTTGGCAATTAAATTAGCATAGCTTAAAAAGTCTTCTAACTGATCTCGAGTGTTGTATGTAGGTGTAAGCGACTGAGAATTAAAGCTGATCAAACACACCCTCCCAAAAAAAGAAAAACGATAAGAAAAAGAAGAAAAAAGTGTCTTCCGCATTGCGGTTGGTTGGAGGCTGTGGCACAGATTATGCAAGAGAAGATATATGGGGGACTGGGGACTTGGCTCTAGGGGAATAATTGCATTTCCTGCTTGCTTGGCTTGAATACATACCAATAGCAATGCTAATCTCATTGTTCCTCGGCTCTCGACACTCGGCTCACTTGGCTGGCTGGCACTTTGGTTGCTGTTGCTGTTGTGGTTGTTGTTGTTGTTGTTGCAGATGATGATTTCGTTGCTTTGCTCTCGATTTGTTTGCTCTCAGACAATGCACATTTAAATATTAATTTTCACATGTATTCGTTTACAGTTTACGTCGTGTATTGTACAATATTTCTTTCCTTATTGTCCGTTTCGAGATATTTTCTTTTTGCTGCTGCTGCTTCACTTGCTACGCGTGATTGTAAAATTGCCTTTCGCACAATTGCATTCAAATGCTAAATAGCACCGTTTAAACAGTAACAGAAACAGAAAAAAAAAAAAAAAAAAAAAAAAACGATGCTGAGAAAATTGTGGGAAACTTGGAAACGTGGCTCGAGCTCAATGCGATCTACGATCCGTGCAGGCGTTCAAAAGTCGCGCGACCAACTGTGGTTGGCGCTGGCGCCGCTCTTGGTTTTTATGCTCGATGACGATGACGACGCAGACGCAGACGCAAACGACGTCGACGACGACGACGACGACGACAACAGCAGCAGCAACGGCAGCAACAACAACCATAACAACAACGGCAGCAGCAACATCAGCAGCGTCTTCGTTGCAGCAAGTCCAAGTCACTTGGCCAGTCAGTCAGCCAGCGGGACGAGAGCGTGCGGAACGGGAGTCATAGACGAGTTCACAGGCAATGACACCACACGTATGCATCTATGTAAGTGCATATACGTGTGTATAAATGTATCTGTGTGTATGTGTGTGTGTGTGTGTGGTTGAAGGTGTAGGTTGTCAGACGCTAAGAAATGCCAGATCAGTTGGAGTACGCAAATGCATAGTTATAAATAATGGCAATAAAGCAAGTTCTAGAGCAGCATCACACTATCCATGAGATACAATTGTATCTGCAGCAGACGGAATACTTGTATATGCATATTCTTGTTTTGCACTTTTTATAAAGCATTGTTTATTGCACTGCCCGCAGTGATCTGAATTAACTGCAAACTAATTAAACACACATAGCTTAAAGTACACATATTTTGTATGATGTTCATCAATAATACAACAAGACTTAATTGTGAATGATTTTATAATGAAAAGTATTCTTCGTAAACTTTTTCATTAAAAAATCTATTTACAAACCAATACAAACAATAGCGTTATATATTATTGTAGACATATTTCAAAAGACTTAATTATATTAATTATATTCTATTGTTACACTTATTAATAAAGTATATTTTGAATTTTATATTACGATCACAATACAATATTCTGAATCTAATATCCATGCTTGAGTAAGACATTAAAAAGACATTGTAAAAATACAATGATAGGATAGATAAATAGAAAGATAGATATATGGAGAGTACGAGAGATATGTTAAATAGATAGATAAATAAATATATGTTTAGATAGATAGATAGATGAATAGATAGACAGAGATATGTTCAAATAGATAAAGTGAGATAGGTAAGTAGACTTAAGGAAATGCTGAAAAAGAAACAACTTTGTGTACAAAAAGAAAACTGAACTTTCTCGAACAGAAGCTCTATATTCTATTTAAAACTACTAAACATAAATGATATTTGCCCATACTTAGGGCAATCGTTTTTAGCTCATTAAATAAGGATTAAAGTCAGTCAGAGTGGCTTATAGATTTATGCATCGTTATCGATGACAATCATTTGACAGATGACAATAACTTTTCAAATCGAAGCTAAGTAATCGACCTTGCGTTTTATTGACACCTTTTCATTGATTGGCGTTTGGTGTTTGGTGTTTGGCGTGTGAATAGCTGATCCAATTGTTTAGGTGTGATTCCTTTCATTTTACGAAATTTCTTTTTAGAAAGACAATTTTTATTGGTCTTCTGTCCAGTTCAAGTTCAAAGTCATAAAAAACAATAACAAAAAATACAGAAAAAAAAACTGGCGCAATATTTTTTTTTTTGAGTTGGGTGCATGATGATAGCCGAGTGTTATCGTCACGAGATTCAATCTGGAGAGACCTTTCATTTTAGATGAATACATTTTATGGTTATTATTATGGCCATTACGATTTCTGTAGCTGACACAAAAGCCAAGCACCACCAGCGACGACGACGACGACGAAGTCGACCAATCGAAACTGAATTTGCATAAAGACAATTGCAGAGCGAACTCGAACTCGAACACGAAGCAAAAGCAAGAGTTGATCTTCACGAGTAGCGACTGCTCCACAAGTAGTGGCAATTTAATTGGCGCATTAAAGTTGGCAACCAAGTCGAGCGTTGGGATTGGGTTAAAAGATTTTAGATTGGGTTTGCTGGATTTTGGATTTGTGGGCTTGCGTGAAAAGAGAAATGCCATAACAAAAGGCGGCAAAATGCAAACGTCGCTCAACTGTATTTTTGTTTCTTTTCGTCAGTTTTGTAATCTAGTTGGTCGAAATGAAGTGCCAGCTAAAACACTAGATAACGATAATAGCAATAAAAAATAAATATTTGAAAAGGAGACGAAAGCAAGATGAGAAAAATCAAATCAAAACGAAAAATAAAACAACACCAAATAGTAATACCGAATATCACGCGCCATCGTCGCGTCGTCGCAATCGACAAACGGCAATCGGTTGCATTGTTTGAAAGTTTTTTTTTCCTTTTTTTATTTTTGCGTTTTTACAAATTCGCTTTGATCTCGCTTCGATAGGCAAATAAACAGCAATTGAAATGTTGATCAGACCCAATCGTCAGTGGGTTAGCCTGTTGCACAATCTTCGCCTCCACCTCTGCCTCTCCCCTGTCCCCTCCCCCCTG
Organism: Drosophila pallidifrons; assembly: GCA_023558445.1. NCBI lineage: Eukaryota > Metazoa > Arthropoda > Insecta > Diptera > Drosophilidae > Drosophila > Drosophila pallidifrons. The sequence continues at coordinate 7,817,328 of CM042351.1, forward strand.
TACTCCTGTCTGCTGTCTGAGTACCTTAGAGTCGAGTCATCGCTTCAATAGTGTCAGTCGGTCAGTTAATTTGTATGCATGCATATTATAGATTCGTCACTGTTATTATTATTACTATACTATATATTATTATTATTGTTCATAATTTATTACAGTATTTTTGTTGTCAACTATGTGTGCATGTGTGAAGATGCGGCCCATAAAATATGAAATATCATAATGCCCGGCAATGATAATGCAGCTTAGTCGCCATCGCCCATCGCCTATTTGCAGAAGGTTAACCGTGGGCTTTGCCCCTGCAGCTGCAAAGATGACTCGATAATCGCAAGAATCAGCACAACGACTAGCGAACACACTACACTCATGAAATCTGCAATAACAAAATGAAATATATATTTGAAAATTTTCTGACTCCAACATAAACAAGTCAGAAAGCTACAGTGGAGTGTGGTCGACTTCGAGATACTCGCTACCCATTTTGGATAAAAACAAAACACAAGCTGTATTATTTTTATAATATACTAAATACAAAAAAAAATGCAAAATTATACTAAGGGCTATGTTTGGTATATTGATATAGCATTACATTCAAAATATACAAGATTGTCAGTCAAAGCAACTCTTGGTAAATAGGCATTTTTCCCATCTATTTCTTCCCCAGTATTTCTTAAATAACTTCTACAATTTTTATCTGATCGAAACCAAATTTTCAGGAATCATAGAGGCTATAGCTATTATTGTGTGTACGTAAATTACGCTTGTTGCTCGATTCTTAGCTTTCTATCTCTTACAGTCTTTAAGATCTAGGTGTTAATACAGTCGGACGGACAGACAGGTAGGCTGACGGACAGGCATGACTATATCCTGGAGGCACAAAGTTATAATACCCATTTACCCAAGGGTTAGCTGGTATAAAAGTAGTCTGAAAGATTGAGCTCGTGTTGCATGCAACTCCACAGCTGGCAGTGTATTTTATAGTGAAAAGTAGCAAACAAATATTTGTATTGTTTAGCGACATAACAATCGACATGCATTCGTTTCCGAACCGAAGGTGAGTTCCCTATTATATTTGAGATACTATGGAGCATCTGGAGCATCGAGCCCTTGGGCTCACACAAGGTTACACACATTCATCTTCAGCAATTGTCTAAATGTGACCCATAAAATTTAACCAAGCACTATAAATTGTACAATCGCAAATAACTCGATAAACAAATTACAATTTGCTTATATTGTTTTATAATATTTTTTTTACTTTAATTGTAGAGTTAAACTGCGACTTATTGCGCATTTTTAACGGCTCTTAACTTTTCGAACACTACCGAATAATTCAATTTACCGCAAAATGAATGGGATTTTGATGAGATAATGAAGATACTTTGCACTCGCGCTGTGCTGTTGTTGTGCCTCAAAACACGTTTTGCTCTGTCGACCATTTATTTATATATTTTGCTTTTTTTTCGCAACTTCTTAGCCAAATTGGCGATGGCAGCCACATCAGCTATAACAACATTGTTGTCTTCACAGAGAAGAGAATAATAACAATGTCTTAGATCACACGCGATGGAAAGTTCATTTGCATTTGAACAAACGACCTTTTTCTTATCTGTATAACATACAATTTGCTTGCCACTTAGTTAGTTGGTCTATCGGCTACAAGTATCTCAGCTATATACTCTGCAACGGCTCATTATTCGTTTATTTAATGGAGTTGTTCACACCAAAGGATCGTGTAGAAATGTCAAAGATAAATCATTAAAAATATATATTTATTTTGAATTGATGAAGTGAACAGATAATTGTTTAACTGGAAAGGTGATCCTTACTACTTTAACAAGGTTAAGAATTTATTATTATCGACACTATTTTGACTATTGAAAATAAAGAGGAAGCTTATAGCTCTTGTGATTAGCACTTTAATTAAAACTAACAATGATTATATTGTCATTTTTGTTTTATAATATTGAATTTCATTTCATTTTTTCATATTTTTAATAAATCATGTTCAAAATATAGAATATTTAGAAATGTATATTAAAATCAGCACTATTTTAATAATACACATCTTTAAATATAGTCAACATTTAAAATAGTTCGTTATAATGAACATAATTTAAGTGAATAGTTACTTCCTGAGCAAATTTTGTCTTAATATCCAATTACACGAATTGATCCTTGAGTTCAATGTCATAAGGTTAGGTGTAAAATTTGCCAGGAAATAAAGCGAAACTTGTGTATAACGTAATCACAGTCCTTGAGCGGAAACTTGGGCAGATTTTGTGCTTTTAATTGATGGCAAACAAACCGCACTGCGAACATACAAACATACAGACAACACACACGCAACACACAATGCAACAATTAGGGCCTCAGTTTGTTTGGCAGTGGCAGCCAACTTGGTGGCAACTTCATTAACAAACGGCAGATGCGACTCAGTTGTTGTTGAAGTGGCTGCTGCTGCAGTGGCATATTGACAACGCTTCCTACTTGCATAAATTGTGCAGTTGGAGAGAGACTTTCTTAAATGCAAGCGAAATACATACAACAAACACACTGCCACACAAATCATAATTTTTGAGCCGCATTTCGTGAAGACGTTAATGCCAAAAAAAAAAAAAAACTGCAATAGAGACTGGGTCTTGGGTGCAGCTTTTAGAGCTGGTGCATGTGGTTGCTGTTGCTGTTGTTGCTGTTGTTGCTGTTGCTGTTGATGATGATGCGGCCAGCCAGTAATTGTTTGCTGTATTTGCTGGATGTTTGCTTTATGGACGCGATTACATCAGCAGCATCAGCAACTTCAGCAGCTCATCGGATCGTCGAGCAAAGACACCAAAATACTCGTATTGCACTCAAAAAGTTGTCGCATCTGTTCGATTGGTTTCGCCACGTTTTAAATGGCTTGTCACAAGGCTTGTGTTATGTGAGCACAGCTCAACGGGATGTAATGTGATAGACACACAAAAATACACAAATTCTTGTATAATCAGACCAGTTGTTAAACTTTATTTCAACTGTCTTTAAAACGATTCAAATTGTTCACATAAGCCAATTAGTTTATTTACTCATAATCGATTTAAAATGCTGAAGACTTCATAGTGCACCGAGATAGCCAAAAAAATGTTAAAATTTTGGAGGGTTCTTTTAGATCAATCAGTCCACCCAAAGATAAGATCAAAAAATGAATCTAACCATGCTTTCAAAATGTATGCCATAAAACATTGTAGAATAAAAATATTGAAGTATTCAAATAATCAAAGATGCGCTTGACACCTCAAGAGATGTTCAAGTGTTCATGAGCTGCGGCACATTATACATTAAAATAGAAAGAATTATCTAAACCAGGGAAGTTAATAAGAGATAAGCAATTTTTGGAAGCTAGTATTGAAAGAAATAAACATTGGTTTTCAAACAGAATTCACCCGAATCGTTGTGTTCATACAATTGCAAATTAGCAAAGCGTGCTTTAATAAATAAATGAAAAGGCATAATAAAATATTAATGTTAAATAAAAATAACAAAAAAATCTTAACTAACATACACAATTACTATTGCTAGAAATGCGATTTCGAACTAAGTAAATTTGGTCATTTTCGTTGCATCGCCGCTGGGCAGCGATTTCTTCACAATGCGACGTCCTTCAGGCGCTCCTTCCACTCCCTTGGAGTTGCGCTTGAAGAGTCGCATGCTGGGCACAGCATAGGCGAGCGTATGCCGCTGCACTGGACGCGATTGCTGATGCTGCTGCAGTAGCCGGAGAACCTCCCAGCTGGGTATATACGAGTCCAGCAGCGATTTCGATTCACGACCAGCAAACAGATCGGGCGTTGGATCTGGCTGCGAGGGTCTGAAGTGCTTCGCATAGCTTGAGCTGTAGCCAGTTGCGCCTGGTCGACGCGTTGTGATGCTTACAAAGCTGGGTGGATAGGGCAACGGGATCCGTGGAGCTGTTGCATAGTTGCGCTGTGGCAGCGGAGCGTAGGCAAATTGCTTTGATTGGGGGGGAATTGGTGATAATTGACTGGGAGGTGGATTGTATGTGGATCGTAGGGGCTGGTGTTGCTGCTGCACGTAGATATACGGTGGTCGCAGTGGACGTGACACTAGTCTGGGCAGTGGGCGTGGCAGGGCATTGTCATTTAGATACTGCACGCCATTTAACTGAAGCTGCAGGTCCAGATCAAAGGGAACAATGGGTTGAAGCAGTCGCGTTCCCGACTTTATTGCTGCTGCCGTCGTCGTTGTTGTTGTTGCCGATGTTGGTGTTGTCGCTGGCGTGGGCAATCTAGAGAGAGAGAGAGAGAGAGAGAGAGAGAGAGAGAGGGAGTGTCAGTTTAATGGCATTTAACGAGCTGCTCTTATCTAATCTTAGCGATTTATTATGGCAATCATTGCTGCCATTTGTCGGAAGCCAACGGCGGCAATAGTCGTGAGTGAAACTGGCGTTTCAACACCCACCCACACAATATATCCCCCCATCTGCGGGACCACTTCACATATCTATCAGCAACAGCAATTAAGCTGGCATTAAGTGCGCGGAATTAGACCGCAACCAGACCTAAATGTCTTTAAGGGCCGACTTTGGACTTGCAATTTGCACCCATTTTGCAGCCAATTCGCCAATTCAATTGACAAATGAACGATACTCACAACAATTTGCCTGCCAACAGTTGAACGATAAACGTGTTTCAATCTTGATGCCGACTCTCTGAAGTGGTGATTTTTATTGGTGTATAAATGTTGCTAAAATCTAATTTATACTTGAGCATGATTAATATGCGTTCACCTTAACAAAATTCATAACTTTATTATTTTTTAAAATGTATTTTTGTTCTACCGCAACTAGAATTATTTAAGGTGTAAAATTATTCAATATTAATATGTACGTATACGTAATATGTGCAAATCTAAGCATATTGATGCAAACTACGTATACGTAATGTATGCATCCCTAACATATTGGTGACTATTTTGAAAATAATGACTTCAATTGTAATAAACAACAATATCTACTTCATTTTAATAATCAAGATGTTACTCTTATTGATGATTATTTTTAAATGTTTAGTTGGCAAATTAATTGAATTATTGTAAACATAGAGTCTTTACCTTCAAATTTAATATTTGTTTCGAATAATTATTATTGCGATACTGACTTTACAAATATTAAATGTGCTCTGTTTAAATTAAATAAAAATCTAAACAACCGGGCTTTAGCATTGCTTAGGAAATCTAAGGTAAAATGCAATAAATTATAGAATCGTTTATAAGAATGATTTAAAATAAATTTTAATATAGAAGAGCAAAAGCATTTTTAAAGAGATAAATCGGTTGCTGCCAATTTTGCATATTCTTTTATAGTACTTAATCAATATAATTTTAAATTCAATATCTTTACATAATATTATAACTAGTGTATGAAAAAAGGCCATCAGTGAAGGTTTTTTGTTACTTAACATTACCTACCACAAGTGATTTCATAATAAATGTATCGAAATGCTATTGAGTTTTTTTGCGAATAAAAAGTTATTCTATTAAATAACTTATTATTTAATTATATTTATTTAAAAACGTGCATTAGGCCGATGTCATAATCGGGGACAAATCTTTTTGGATTGTTTGCCTAATATACGTTTCTTCCCATTGAGTGCTTTAATACACGTATCTGTCACGCTATTTAAAATTAAAACGGAAATGTTAGAGTACTCAGATATTGTTCGCAATCACAACGAAATTCGATGTTATCGCGCTTAAAACATTAACTATATAAGCACCTGATGCGTTAAGATACAACTTTAGTCAGCGCGTGAAATAATATATTTGAATAATGCTGCGATTGAGCGTCTGGTTACCTTTGTTGTTGCTGCACAACAGTGTCGTCTGCGTATTGTCACGGAGAACATGGGACTTTGAAATTATTTCGGGAACTTACTACTCATCCGATGAGGATATAGTGAAGGTCAGAGACGTACATTTGAATTGGATCTCATTAGGTAATTCGGTTTTATCGGCAACAGTCGAGGTTAATACCGAGTTCAATGAGGATACGACGGTGAGCTAGTGCTTAATTATTTCAATCGCTTTAAGATTAATAATTGATTATGAATTTAGTTTGAATTTCTTATGTTTTATAGTCCAAGGGGTCGAACCAATGAATATTTTCGAAGCCCTTACCAGATACCAAAACAAAAATTAACTCAAGCTTTTTGGACAAATATTATAATGTCTATGTGAGTTCGAATTTGGGGAACTGCGCAAATATTTTGAAAACTATCAAGCTACCAATAGAGAGAAGAACGTACATATTAGAAAAATGTTCTTTGACTGCCAACGGGTTTCCCGATTTCCTACCTTATGGATATTATAAGTTGTCTATCGAGTTTAATGAGGAAGTCTTTCATTTCAATGTTACCTGGGTTGTTAAGGTGACGCCGAAATTGTTGTAGTGCTTTAATAATTCTTTTAATAAAATTGCCTCTGCAAGTTTTGTGCATCATTTTGGTTTTCAGTTTTAGGCGCCCACTTCATATTCATCTAATATTCATATAATACGTGTAAAATAATATATAACGTTAAAACAAAATAAAATCTAAGATTACATTTTTCGAAGTTGTCTAGTTTTTAATTACAGAAATATAATTCCTACTAACAGACATGTTTTTATTTTTCACGTGTTATGAGTACATGACATTCAATTACGATATTACGTAATTGTAATCAAAGCTCATCAATTTATTATAGTAACTTCAGTTCAAAGGATTTTTCCTAATACACAAGGAACCCTACTTAACGTTTTCATGAAAGCTGACCATTTTGAAGTTGAAACTTCAAACCGCCAATCGCATAAAAGTCGACTCGAAACATTTGTATAATTGAGATTAATAACTAATGATTTGAACTTGAACACAGTTTGTATAATCTTCGAGTAAAAATCTCATTTTAGAAATAAATGAGCATTTGTCAATTTGTCAAATATTCAGAATTCACGAACTAAATTTAATAGCTCACTTTAGCCTAATTATTGTGGTAAAGTTTTTGATTTCCGAGTATCGCCCACTCGAACATAACATATAATATATTTACATAAAAAAGTATTCGCTTAAATTTTGTTAGGAAATAAATTTAAATAAATGTTTTAGTTTATAATTATATAAATGTGTAAACTCTGAACCTAAATGAGTGTTGTAGCAACAAGGTCTGCAACACAACGCATTAAACTTTAGTTTCGTTTGGTTTGAAGACGCACTAAAAGTTGAGCCACAAACTGGTTTTGCACACACTAAAAGCTTTAGTTTTCGCTGCAGCTTTTAGTGGCGAAACGTTGCATACTTACACGACGTTGCCATTGGGGCCACCAAGCAGTAGCAGACTGTCCGGCAAGTGAGATGGCAGCGCGTAGCCTGCGCTGAGCTGTTGATGTTGCAAATGCAATTGCCGCAAGCGCTCGGCATGCTCCAGTTGAGCGGCATCATGCACATAGCTGGGTGGCACGCTGGCTGCCACACTGGGATGCCACTCATAGTGGTTGGGCAGCAGCGGCGGACGATTGAGATCGAAGGGATGCGGCTGCTGTAGTTGTTGCTGTTGTTGCTCCTGTTCGCGTTCCAAATCCTCCAAACTCAATTGCAACGATGTATTCTCATCGTCATAGGCTCGCGAAGGCGACAACACGGAGCGTGCGGCTGGCAGCACTGCGAGCAGTGCCCAGAGCAGAGATAGTTGCTGTAAACGAATGAAAGAGAAAATAAACAAGTGAGAAAGCAATAGTCGAGTGTGCTCAACTCTGAGATACCTGTTATGCATTTTCAGTAAAAGCTAAACATCGTTGTATTTTTCGTGAATTCTAAATCGAGATACGAAAAATACTAAAATGTACTATATATGTATATAGTATACATAACATATACGTGGTATGTTATCGATACACCAAATACGAATATTTTGTACTCTATGGTATATTATAAAAATTCTAGTACAAATACTAAAATATACCGAAATCTATATTTGGTATATTATCGATATATTTAATATATATTAGAGATGTACCAAATATGGCTTTCCGTACAATTAGTATTTGTACTCACTCACTTTTAAAAATGTACCATAGTGTGAAAAATATTCATATTTGGTACATCGGTATATATTAGAATTTTCACTCTTTGTACTACTTCTTTTAAAATATACCATAGAGTACGAAATATTTCAGATTGTCGAACAAAACAATTAAGAGCCGACTTTACAAGATACACGGACATCTTGGCTGTTGACGCTGATTAAGAATATGTGTATACACCATAACATATAAGATGGGAGATGACTCATTCAGCTTGTTACATACATTTCCATTTCATACATTTTAACCTTCTTCGTTATGGGTAGCAGGGTTTAACACAGGTGCGAAAGGAGTAACAGGTGATACATTAGTTGGTCTCCATTAGAAGGGCATTCACCACACGACGGCGAAGTTAAAGTCAAAGTAATTTTTTTTTTGGTGGCGGTGAAAGGTTTTCGCTCAACTTGCTGCCTTTCGCTAAATGCGGCCGGTTGCCACGCCCACTCGCGCTTAGTGATGCGTTTAATTGAGTTTTTATTTGGCTGAAGGTGAATTTTTTGGGTTTGTCTGCAGCTCTGACCAGTCAAGCGTGGCAACACCGGCGAAGCAAATGCAAATTGAACCGCTTTGAGTGTAGGTGCAGAAAGAAGTTGGTTGCAGAAGCTCGAAGTGGGAATCAGCACAAGGCCAAGTGAAGCGCAGAACGGCGGCTGATAAGCTGGCATCCTTTCTAAAACGTAAATGCAGACCAAAAATGTAGAGAAACTAACGGCCAGTTGTCACGGCATTAACTATACTATATGTTATGTATGTGTACGCAACAAATTCCAGCTAAACTAGAGATTGCAACATCCCACTGCATTCGAGATGCGGTCTCAAAATTGAAGCGGCCGAAAATTGCAATGCTCAACGATGGTACTCAGAAAAACAATCTATGAAACTATAAAAAACTAGTTGCAATTTTTGGTTTGCAACTGAGGCAGCATTCACAAAACGCCCCGGGGCCAGCAAACCGCAATCACACCAGCACACCAGCAACCAACAACCAACAACCAACAACAACAGCGACATGCGCAACCACAGCATCAGCATCAGCAACAGCATCAACATTTGGCATCAGGCATTAAGTTGAGCGTCATCATTATCTTGAATGCGTGCGCCAGTTTGGCGCGCTGCTCTCTAATTATTTTGGCCACGGCAGGCAGCTGGTAATGATCGGCCAGGTCACATGAGCTGAGCCACCAGCACAGAGAGTCTTGGTGGTGAATTTTAAATGCAAATGCAGCTTGATTAATGGCTGGTTGCCTCTAATGCTACTGATGAACTGCCAAATGCCATCGTTAACGTGCGTAATTTGCACACCTTTTGTCTTTTGCTCCCACCTTCCCCCTCTGGCAATTCTCGACGCAAACAACAAAAGATGGTAATCCGTTAAAAAAAAAAAAAAACGAACAACGTAAGAAGCAAACTCAAAGAACTGCAACGCTAATCAATCATTGACTTGTCTATGGCATTCAGTGGATGTCAGCCAGCTACTGGGCGGTCTCTGTCTTAAGTTGTCTATTAATGTTCTTGAGTGTAGCTCACAAATCGCACCTCTAATTGCAAATTTCATTCAAATTGTGTATTCAACCTCATCCATTGCATTTAGTTGTTAACTTGTGTGTTTTTGGCATTTCAACTTGAACTTTGTGCAAACTTCTTAAGGAGTACTTAAATTGAGCTTGAAAATGTTAATTGAAATTTGAAGTAGGGCAACTGAATTATAATACGCCAAAGAGGATTACAAAGTATTTGAATATTAGCTAGAAATGAAATTGAATTTTGAATTTACAAGATTTTCATTCAGCAAAGAAGGTTATTAGCTAAATAGACACTATGTCTAGTTAGTTATTGAAAATGTAAATTATAATAATATTGCTCAATAAAAACAAAACAATATTGCTGTAGGTATATACTATAGTTAAGAAGGACTAAAGATCATTAAACTGAGGTTGTTAAAAAGTTTTTAGTAATTGAGTTCAACAAAAATTAATAGTGTTTTAATTAGTACTCATCGAATACAAGAAGTAATTATTTAGAATTAATAATAAAAATATAAAGAAGTAATTATATAGAATTATCATTAGCGAGAACGAAATTAATGTGTAATGAATTAATAGTATAATTTAACACCTCAAGATGTTCTAGTTTAGCCTTCATACATATTTCCGTACTATTTGTTATCTCTAAAATGGGCTAAATCAACGTAAAATAGTTGGTCCCAATATGTTCAATCAATAAATATATATTTTAATAAATTATAATAGATATAAAATATTGTTCTTTATCCTTTTACGTTATTTAAGTAGATTTTGGGTACAAAATCACAACTCTCTCTGGGTTTTCCTTCTTAAAACATATCACAAATTTTGAATTTTTGATAATTCCTTTAAGTTTTAATCCAAGGATAGAAGTCAACAGCATTCAGAGTGATATTACATGATTAGAAACGCACCATTTTAATTTGTTTGCACTTTGTGTTTGTTTAACAGAATAATACCGCAAAAAATTGTATTACACTTGTTGCTTTATCAACACTTGTTCCTTTAAACAAAACTAAAAAACAAAACAAAAAAATAGCGGTAATAATACAAAAAATATTAAAACGATACCGAAAATCGAATTCGAAAGCGAGCAACTGGCAATTGCGACTGCGACAGAGCGTTGAGTGAACTGTGCGTTTTATACCAAAGCAAGAGGCGATGACTTGGCCAGCAGCAAAAGTAACAACCAACAGCCAAAAGCTAAAAGCAATAGCATCAGCAACAGCCAACAGCCAACAGCGTGCAGTTCTGCAGCGGCCCAACAAGTGGACGCATTGTTGGCTATAAGAGAGTGAGTGAGTGGCAAGCTAGCAAAAAAAAGAGACGGAGAATGAGAGGCAGAAAACTTGGTTTGATTGTTGACTGCTGAAATTGTTGAGTGCGCTGTTGTCTGGGCTGGGTGTAGTAATGCAGATGAGCTGCGAAACAGCGACGCGGCGTTGAAGGATTTCAGCCGAGTTGAAGCGCCCAGAAAAGTGAAGCGAAAAAACAAAAACAAAAACAAAAGTACCAACTGAAAGCGCCAAGTGCGCGCAATTAATTGAAATGGAAAGTAAATAGCAAACAGCTTGTGGATATTCAAATTGAATTCATTTCAAATTCAAATACCGCCCAACAAAACAACAGCAACAACAACAACAACGAGAGCACAACAATCATCAAAGCTAATTTACGCATTTAAAAGTGTTATAACAACTTCAGCCATGGGCGGCCTCAGCCCCCCCATCATCAGCAGCAGCATCGCAAACACACTTGCGACAAGCATTGAAAGCATCCCAGAAACATGACCATTAATTGAACTACATACGAGTACAGTTGTTGCTGTTGTTGTTGTTGTTGTTGTTGCCCCTGCCACTCAAAAAGAGGCAAAGATAGCACCAACCGTTCACTTCCGCCCTGGAGCCAATGTTAAAGTCACTTTAACTTCGACTTCGACGGCCAGTCAAAAGTTGCTCTCTCGCCTAATCAGACCCATCCACAAACCATCGAGTTTTCCCATTTTTAGAGTTTTTGGGGCCCCCACAAGACGGTGCAACAAATGCTGGGCACGCCACGGGGCGTCATCATCGCCATTTGAGCTCGAAAGTTAATTGTGGCAATATGTACATCGATGTGGCATGTAATGCTCATCGATTTTGTGCCGCACTCAATGCGTGTTTGGGCATATCACAAGTGACAGACAAGTTGATGCATGTCAGTAAAAATATGATAGTGATGGATGAGGAATTTGTAAATTATATTCAGAGTATTGAGCATTACACTTTTGAATATTTAAATTTATTTAAAAATTGCAGATATATTTGTGATCAATTGTAAATATAAATATTTCAAAAAGGAATTTGCAGTTTAATGTTAATACAGCTTTGAAGCTTGTAGATTGTCCATTATAAGTATCAAGCAAAAAATAAATAATTTCAACATAACAATTATTAATATTATTGAACTTTTGTGAATAATAAAATGTATTTCTAAAACTAAAGAACTCAAAATATTAAGGTGGCATTAGCTTAAACAATTTAAGAATAATTAAACTTATTTACTTAATTGTAGAAAAGAAATTTACTTTATTGTTATTCAATTTCCAATTATGGCTAATCATAGCAAAGAAATTTATATAGCTTTAAATTTTATAATATATTCCTAAAAAGTTACATTAATAGTTTTAGTAATACATACATCACAGTTCATATAAAATAATTTGGATACAATAATAATAAATGTCAGATCATAGAGAAATTCAAGAGCAAGTCAATAATTTTTCCATTTCGTAACGAATTTGACATTTTGTAGAGTATCTGTGTGTTGGATTTTGGCATTTGAAACGCCCCGTGGCATTTGCTCCACATAATGTTACAAGTGAAAGAAGCTTTTGAATATGCTTAGTTGAGTGCAAGATGGAGTGGTAATGAAAGCTCTTGTAATGCCAAATGAATTTGTCAAAATGTGACAATTAGATGGATGAATATGGAATACACGATTGCGTCCGGCTTCAAAATGCTTTTAGCTCTGGGCGAGTGGCCAATTGGCCGACTAACTGCTGCTTAACTGATGCACTGACTGACGCAACTTCAAGGTTGCCAACGTAATGTCTTGGCTTCGCTCTTTTTTTTCGTTATTTTGTCTGACACATATGCGTAAAGTAAGCCTAACTATTACCCACGACTGTTCCGGAACGGGCGTGAAATTTCTGTGTTTACTTTCACAAAAAAACTAAAGAAAATAAAACCAAAGAAACTGAGAAACGCCCTTAAACAATGGAAATGCATTCTGTAAGGCGGGCGTCGTGATGTCTTGCGACGACCTTGTTCCGTGTTTTGTTTACTTCTTTGTTTTGTTTATTTGCCTTTCTTGACCAATTTGTTGGTTTTGTAATAGATGCGTAGTACGCGCTGTAACAATTACACCGTACAATAAACGTGTCGTCAGGTAAATATTTAGATGAGCACAGCAAAAATTAGAGCAAACATTTATATAAGTACATTTATGATTTTCAGATTTATTCTTTTAAGAAGTTAACAAAATGAATGTAATGTAAAATATATAACAATGATTATAGGGTATTTTCGAGTTGAGCACTCTCTGGCTTTTAAGGTCTATAATTTATGCTTGGCCATTCAATAATATGACAATTATGCTTCTTAAGAGCTAAGGGGAGCAAAAAAAAAACAAAAGACTTAAACAACAAACTTGGCTTTGGAGTGCTTTGAAGTTGAACGATGACAACAATCATAACATTATGGCCTGGCTCGGATATAGAGATGGGTATGAGGATGCGATGCTGCTCCCGCTGTGACCGCATCATGACCCCCCGCCCCCGATGGCAGATACTCGTTCATATTGAGACTGAACGTGGGCGGTAAGTGTTTGTCCTTCGTTTCGCGATTGATACGATAGCTGCTGCGATACCCAGCCACCGGACTGATGGCATTCGCATAGCCCTGCAGCCCGGCCGCTGCATAGTGCAACCCAGTGACTCCGGTGTTGGCGGGCAAAGCGCTCAGCTGCACCGCTGAACCGCGTGTGGCAAAGTCAGGTGTCGCCCCCAAATCCGGGGTGAGTTGTGGCGGCGGCGGTTGAACGCCACCATTATTGGCTGCTGCGGCTGCCGTCAGAAACGGACTGATGGGCACAATGATGGGACGTGTGGGTATCAATTGCAGATACTGCACTGTGCCACTACCATCCTGCAGTGTCTGTGCTGGCAAATACTGCATCAGCATCGGTGTGCTGGGCATGTTGGCCAAAGTGCCAGCATCGCTGCCCTGCATTGGCGTGAAGTTCGTCTCCATTTCGGGCATCTTGTACGAGGGCTTGAATCCGATCTCAGCCGTTGGCTGCAATTGCGCTTGGGCCTGAGCCGAGGCGAGGCTGTCGTAGCTGCTGGCAAAGGCACTCAACGAATTGAGATGCGCGTCCTGACCGCCGGAGCTGCTCGTTTTCAGCTGTTGTGTCTGCTGCTGAGCGAGCACGCTGTTCGGTGACTTGTTTGATTTGTTGGCAATCTCGGGACTGGAGACGGGAAGAGCGTGCAGCATTGGCAGCAGCAACAGTTGGGCCAGCAGAAGCATACTATTGCCTTGGCACAGCATCTGCAACAAAGTATGGAGATTAAAGCGGGTGTATTAAAAAGAATAAGGATTGATAGTAATCCAATAATTGTAATATAAAGTTATGCAATCAAATACAATTTTTGCATATATGTTGATAAAATGTTGTATGATAAATACTACATTTTATAAACACATTTTTTTGCTCTTATCTTGAAAATTTTTGCAACAAATTTTGCATTAATTTTATGAACAAATTTGTTGTAAATATATTGGCTTTAATCCTCCTATCACTATTAACAAAAATCAAACAAATTAAAGTAACATACTTTTCGTACTCCGTAACTAGTACAAAGGTTACATCGATTGGATAAAATGAATGAATTGTTCAAGTCTGGTCGTTTGCTTGGCTTAATTAAAACTTATATAAGACAACTAGTTAAGTAAGATAAACTATTTCAAGTTTAATTTTTGGCACACGAGCTCAACCTTTGCCCTGCCCCCAAAAAATAAAAGATATAACTGAGCTGTAAGTGTAAGCGAACTTTTTGGTTTCGTTTCGTATTCGTTTGTGTTTTACATTTTTTTTTTTTTTTTTTTTTTTTTGGGTTTGGTTTTGTTTTTTGAGTGTTAATTTCGTCTTTGGGTTTCATTCATTTTGGGGCCAAGCCCTGATGTGTTGGCTGCCATGTTCTGTGCGAAGATTGGCTTAAATACGTGAAAATAACAGTAACAACAACAATGTGTGTAAGCATAACCACCAAAAATTCCATGAATGGACAACACAATATTTTGGACTGAAGTTCACTTTCACTTGTTGCGCTCTCTTGTTGTTGTTGTTGTTGTTATTGTATTTATATTTTTGGTTTTTTAATTTGTAGTTTTATAACAATTATGCTTATGTTTAGGCGCAAACACTGTCTTCCCAAAAAAAAAAGCAATAACAATAATAACATAACCAAAAAAAAAAATGTAAAAAATAAAAAAATAAATAAACAACACTGAATGCTTCACCTTTGCTTTGTTTTCTTGGGGCGTTTGTTTATAACTAATATCTTGTTATGATTGTTGTTGAATTGTTATATTTGGTTTCGGTTCGTTTCGATTTGTTGTGATTGGCGAAAAACACTTGCACTTTTTTGCTGCAGCGAGCTGCGATTGTCAAGCGACGCGGTTTGATTAACGTCATTGATGCTAGCTTAGCGGCTTTTATACCACTTGACCAAGCGGAGCCAACCAGGCAGCAGCCAGTCAACCAGGAGAGCTGCAAGTTGCCAAGCAAGAGGATTGCTGTGCGGGCAGCTGCAGGCAGCAATTTTCCTCAATTGCCATTAAAAGCAGTTAAACCAAAGCATGCCACAAGTTGCAGGCGAAGCTGTTAGCTACTTACTTACAAATGTTTCAACAACAATGCGCCTTTGCGTGTCGCTTTTTAGAGGTTTTTGTTTATATTTTGCTTTGTTGGCCTTGACGTGGAAATCAAAAGCATTTGCAGCGTTGCACATTCTGTGCACATTGTTGCATGTGCATCATTATTCATTTTAGACATGTTTCAAGTTCAAGTTTACCACTCAGCGTTACTCAGAGGTAACTAACTCATTAGCTAACTAGTTGTTATATTAAATACCCTATCTGCTGTGAGCCAAACATGCGCATTATGCTGCGAATTTCATAGGCAAAGGCATAATTATTACTACACTTAATTGCAGAATCGCACTCTCAATTCGTTCATTCACTCGACAGCCGCAAAGTTTGATGGCATTTTCCAGGGTATCTTTTGTGTGAAGGCCACCTTACGGACTTGTTGGCGGCTTTTTGGTTCCGTCTTCCGAAACATGCCAAAACAAATGGGGGAGGCAACTCCGCCTTGTCCCACAATTAGACGCTTGTGCCGCGGATGTCTTCCGCATTGCCACATGGCCATGATACGGTTAAACGAGTTTTTTTTTCTGTCTGTCTTTCTTTCTTTCTGTTTTGTCTGCTTTTGCAGCAACAAATATGCTTTCCCAATTTGCTTTATTTGCTGTTTTGCCGTTTGACGTTGAAGAAAAACCAACAGCAAGGTCGTCGCACACATTGATTTAGTAATCGTGGCGACAATTTGCAATTCTTATCTGGGGTAAAAATCATACGCATACGAGGTAAATATCTTTTTAAATTAGTGGAAAGCAAATTTGTATTGGATTCATCTCATAACAATAAAGTAGATAAAATATTGAGTTCAATTCACTCAATTGATCATTATTGGAATACAATATTTATTTATTTATTTATTTACATGTTAATTATTATACAGAATAATATAATAACTAAAAGAAATGAAGTGCTAGCAACTAAGGCCATCGACTCGATGGAAAACAATATTTTCAGTTTATAATTCAAAAAGATTTTATTAACATTTTTTTATACTAATAGTAGTAGAAGATTTTTATCTTACAAGTAAGGTTATTGATAGATCTTTTCATAACGATAAAATATATTAAATAATATTCAATTTTCAGTTAAATAAATAGAATAGATTTTAGTTGCGTGTTGCCATTTTTGTTATTTTTTTTTCAACAATTGTTCCATTATTTAAGGCATTTCAAAAGCAAATTTATAATGAATTTTAACAATGATGGCAACAAGATTTAAAAATGTGAGCAGTAATGCAATATAATATAATTGTTTTCCAATTTCAAAATATTTTAGTAATATGTCAGCTTTTTACTTTTTCATGGGAACAGTCGAAAATTATTTTATTACAAATAATAAGCTTTTTTTTAACTGAAAGTTAAATGCGAATAATTATACAAAAAATATTAAAATATATAATGCAATTTTTTCATTGCAATTATTGCCTTCAGTCTTTTTTTTTAGCATCTGCAATTTATCCCGAGTTTTTCTCGATTTTATTATTTCCTACTCAGAGTTGTCGGCCAAAGCAACTAAAAGCCCTAGTAAGTAGGCGTTTTTGCCCATACAAAAGTATTTCTTTAATAACTTCCACAATTTTTAGGAATCATAACTACTGTAGAAATTAGTATAATATATACCAAAATTCGCAACTCTAGCTTTAAAATTACGCTTGTTATTCGATTTTTTTTGATTTGCGGAAGCGGCAGTGCGCGTGGCAAAAATTTTAAATAAACTTGATCTGCGTGCAAACATAACAAATGCTGTCGAAAAAAATTATAGCTCTATATCTTATAGTGTCTGAGATCCAGTGTTTCATACGGACGGACGGACAGACGGACATGGCTATATCGTCTCGGCTGTTGACGCTGATCAATAATATATATACTTTATAGGGTCGGAGATGTTTCCTTCTACCTGTTACATACATTTCCTGCCGGCACAAAGTTATAATACCTTTCTACCCTATGGGTAGCGGGTATAAAAATAGCTCACAAGTTTTATTTATGCGTTATTTATTTATAATGAAAAACATTGTCCTCTTTCCATTTCTTTAATTTCAACCAATACTTCAACGACTACTTCAGTCTGAAATTTATTCTGTACTTTTTCATGTTAAAAAAAAAAAATAAATCAAACGAAATGTATTTAACTCGGTAAAAATTGTATTTATAAATCAACAATTTAAGAACTCATCATGTATGGGAATATGGTAAAATTTTGTCTTAGCAGCAATGTCCAACTTGAAGGGAAAATGGGAAAGTGGTGCGTACTCAAATTGTTGTCAATTGAAGTCAGATGAGAGTGCTTGAAATGTGATTGATATTGTCCTTGAATTTGTAGAGCTGCTCACACTCAGCTGACAAAGCTTTCTTGGCTCTCCTCACATCGCACTGGCCGGCTGCTCTGCAAATCGGTTGTGCCAAAAGCCAAGTGGCAAAGATTATGATGCATTGATCGTTTAACGCTGCGCTGCCAATTGCTGTAGCCCAGTTGAAGTTTGCTGGGCAATGCGGTGGCCCAGAGTGTCAGCCAGAGGAGACAGCAGCCAATGACGCTGGTGATAAGACCCAACAGCCAATATTCGCAGGCGGCAAAGGTGTGATCGTCGGTGACCAGCAGCTGCAAGATGCCAATGATGGCACAATGGCATAACGATTCAATGCGGCACCACAATTTCGTGAGCATCAGATCGAGTGTTAGGCAGCAGATTAGCGTCTCCATGGCCAGGCGGAAGAGGATCGAGCAATTGCGACACCATTGCGGAAATATGTGCACCGCTTGCAGCACAGCACCGATGCATGCCACAAACAGCCAGCTGCCTAGCAAAGGAGCCGGTGAGCAGCGGGCGAGCAGAAAATAGTATGAGACACCCATGACCGAGTGTAGGAGAATGGCCATGCTCAAAGCTGACATCGATAGTCCTTCCATTCTTAGTTTTGTCTTCCTTTATGACTCCCACACGTTCTATCTCTCCGCCTCTGTCTCTGTCTCTGTCTACCTCTACCTCTCTCTGTCAATCTTTGTGCGGTGCCAAGTGTCAGCCGTGCATCGTAGTTTTTCAATTTGAATTTGGAGTGTACTAAAAATAAACACAACTACTCGGATGTGGCATTCAAAACTGGCTTTGAAATCAAGGCAACACTTTTTTCATTTCATTTCGCTTTCCTGACTTTTCTCGAAGCATTTCCATTGATGTGACTCCGTCACAGTTGGATTAGTCGCCTGTTTACTTTCATTTTTTATTGGCAAAAGCTGGTCAATTCCAAGGCATTATAAATGTACCAACACAAGATGTGGCAATTTTTTTTTTGCCTGGAAGTGATGTAATAACAATCGTATAGCAATCCATCAATATTTAAGTAGAGGACTTTTGCATTTGATTTACCATATGCGATTGCGATTTCAGTTTTATTGTGCTGTTTATAATCTAAATTAAGATTTATAGTGTTTTCTTTTTTAGAATTATCTTGTTATAACAAAAAACCGTTTATTTTTAAATATTTTGTTACAGTGTTATTGTAAAGATATAGAAGTAGCTATAATATATTTGATACACTACTTTTGAATTGTAAATTAATAAATAAATATATAAGGAACTTAAGTGAGTAGGATTTCATTTATTTTATTTTAGTTTAAAAGATTATTAGAGAGAAAGATTTCTACGATTCTGTTTATGCAGCTTGATTAAAATTTTCATTATTTCATTTTTAGTCTACATTCTTCTTTACAGATTATTTTTAGAATTATTTTAATTTGTGAAATATACTAATATAATTCTAATTACAAGAGTAGACAGAGAAGGCGTAATATATTTTTTATAGCATTATTAGTATTTTTGTATATTTTAGTATATGAAAGTAATGCAATTTGTTCAAAATTATTATATTTTATTAAATAACATTATTATATTTATTACATTTAGGATCTTATCTGCGTTGTCCTGAGTTTTTAAGAGGCCTATATAAAAACAAATGGTAATATATTTATTAAGTCTTCATGATCATGTTTGAATAGTAGCCATTGAAAATATGTTTTGTATTATTGTAAAGAGTAAATAAATAAATAAATATATACAGTATTTCAGTAGATAATTTTCATTTAACTTTATTCAATTTAAAGAATTTATTTTATTGCAAAACTTACTCTACCGCAGCTCCGTATTTCAATGAGCATCTTTTTCACTGCGCTTTTCCTTGCCGCACTTTATCATCCAAGTGCTTATGGAATAAAATAAAAGTGTTGCTTTAACCCTTTGCCAAGTGCTTTAACTTTTACAATAACTCACCGAGCATATCCTGCTGCACCTGGCAGACAGGAAGGCAGTCATAAATCCTCATCAACAGCATGAAAATGTTGGTCAAATTAAATTTCCTTGCAGTCAGTCACTCTATAGTCCACAGTGTGCAACTTGCACAACAGCTGGACAGCAGTCCAGCAGAGGTTACACAGCTGGCAAGTAATTCGTCAAGATGTCCTTTGTGCCTCAACTCCACGTGCTTATTTTGCCCATCTACAACTTATCTATACATTTATCTGTCTGTCTATCGAATAGTGAAGTGGAATGGAGTTTGGCTTTGGCTCTGGCTCTGGCTGCTCCCGAACGCCTTTTATGTCAACTTGTTACTTGTGTTGTTGTGCACTGCGACTCCCACTTATTTTTTATTTTATTTTTTTGTTCGCTGAGTAAAACCACTTAATGGGTTTTTCCTTAAGGGATTTGGCTTGAGTTTGGGCTTGGGCTTGGACGCTCTCCGCGCTGTTCACGCACAGTTTTCCTTGCAGTTTTCCATTCACAGAGACTTGCAATTCATCAAATCTCGTTAGCTTCGGCTTTTACTATAGAATATATGTATTGCAAAATCTGCAGCTGGCTTTGCTTTTATTTTCGGGCTTGTTACTTCTTTGGCTTGCACTTCATTCAAGTGCAAAAGGTGCCACGCCCAGTTTGGCAGCTTGCCCTGCTATCAGTTGCAGCATGAATGGCTTTTGTGAGGCTTAGTGCCGACCTTTAAGGTTTCCCATTCATCACACACACATTGACAATAGCTGAAGCATGCTAAGTGCAACTTGCAACAGGATTCTGATTTTGAACTTTTCTCTGTTCTAGCCAATAACAAATCCCTTTATGAATGATAAATGTCTGCAGGAGAAACGTGAATATAAACAGATGTACAAATGGGGGCAAAAACTATTCAGCAACTATGCTTAATGCGCTTAATGCGGTTATGCTTAATGCGCTTATCGATAGACATAAGAATAATATCATTTATTCATTAGAGTTTCAACTCAACAATTAGTATATGAATATGTGTAGAGAGAGTAAGACTCTTACCGGATCGATAAAAAGTTACATAGGTGCAACTTGCAGTGTTCATTTAAGTGCACTGATTTACGAGTTACGAGTTACGAAAAGAAGCAGCAGCTGTAGCTGTAGCTGTAGATGGGGCACCTCATTTCAGTAAAAGGCAAACATTGCGCACCCCGAAAATGCATTCAATTAACAATTTTTGCTGGCTGCGAGAGTGTGGCAGAAAAGTTTGCCGCACTGCGTGCATGGCGCATTTTCCAGGCAGGCTTTTAATCAAAAACTTGCACCCAAGTGGCAGACAAGTTTTTCGGTTGAAGTTTGCCAGCTAACAGGCAACAGCCAACAGCCATCAGCTAACAGCTAACACTGCCTCACTGCCTGGTTGACTGGCAAGCAAAACTTCTCAAATTGTGACGTCGACAAAAGTCAAATCGTGCTGGGGCTGCTCTCTTTCTCTCTCTCATATGCAGTTGCTGCTGCTGCTGGTTGGCAGCAATCAGTCTCGAGTCCAAACAGAGAAAGAACTCACAACTCACTTGTCATAATTTCAACACCGAATTGCCGATGCACTTACTATATATACAGAATATACAACAGAGTTCAGCTTCAAATCATGGTGTGATGCTGCACTTAAATATGCTCAGAAAACTTTGAATATCATTGTTCAGCTTATTAGTTACCTTATTAATTTGTACTCAATTTATTTATTTGTGGTAACGAATGTTTTTTTTTTAATTATTTAAAATATAGTCTTAATGGTTGCTTTATGTGGTTGCGATCGGATAAACATTGTAGAAGTTATTAAATAAATATTTGAATGAGGCAAAAACATCACAATCTGGTATATTTTTAATGCATTATTATGACAATATAATACTAAACTACCATTCGGTATATGTTTAGTATTTTTACGGCATATTTATTTGCTATATTACCGCACTAATTTACTATTTCTTATAATTCTGTGATAATCTTATTATATACATTTTACATTTGTATTCAATTTTATGCAAGTGTCATTAAAGTGTCTCAATAAGTGCTTCTTTTTTTTTAATATTATTCAAGTTGACAGCTCAGGAAATTCTGAATTGCATTGGCAATATGCGAGAATAAAAGTTAACTCCATTATTTTATCAAGGCATTATCAATATAATATTAAAGCACATAAATAAGTAGCTCATCGAACAGCATTTATTTTATACATTTTTTAATAATTGTACCACTACTGAAGCTTACTGCGAAATGATGCAACAAAAATGCAATTTACAGCGTATTTAAATGAAAACTATTGTGAGAGCAGACGCTTAAAAATGAAATAGAATGAAAAACGAGCTCTGCATTTCTTGTGTGTGGACTTTGAGGCATTCACTAGGCAGAAGTGTATAAAGAGACGGCGACGACGATGGCTAAGCCAATGCAATGCAATGCAATGTCTATGGCTATGAAGTGAATGCAGTAAATTGCCATGCTGCAAATTCAAAGCGTGCCACAGAACTCCAACCCAAAACTCTTGGCTACCTTTTATGCTTCTTCTGCTCGCCAGCCCGCCCGCATGCAGCAAAAGCAAAGTTCGCCATCAGACTCTCTGGCCAGACAGTAGTCAGCAGCAAAAGTAGCATGCAACACACTTCTGCTCCCCCTCCCCCGCACTGCGCACAACTGTTTACCTAACGCAGTCGACGGCAACGTCCGTGCCATTTAGCAAAAGTAATTAAGCGTCGATGCGTTTCATTTGTGTTACTTTTCTGGGCAATTAAGGCAAAAAGTTTGCAGTTTTGCAGTGCGGCGTAAAATTTTCATAGTTAATTGTACCTCCGACTGTTGCCCATAAGCTTCACTCAAAAAACCGAGCAGCAATTGCCATGTCAATCGTCTGGCATTAAACGAGAGAAAAACAAGTAAGAAAGCTACAGTCGAGTGTACTCGACTGTGAGATACCCGCTACCCATTTTGAATAAAAGCAATATATTTTGCGGTATTATTCTCAAAATATACCAAATATTCTGCAAAAATACTAAAAATATACCAAATGGTATATGTGGTATATCGATATAGTGCCGCATTCAAAATATACCATAGACGGCACAATATACCAGATTGTCAGCCAAAGCAACTCAGACCCCTAGTAAGTAGGCGTTTTTGCCCATACAAAAGTATTTCTTTAATAACTTCGACAATTTCTATTTGATCGCAACCAAATTTTCAGGGATCATAAATACTATAGTTATTACTGTATATACCAAAATTCGTAACCCTAGCTTTAAAATTACGCTTGTTATTCGATTTTTTTGATTTGCAGGGGCGGAAGTGGGCGTGGCAAAAATTTGAAACAAACTTGATCTGCGTGCAAACATAACAAATGCTGTCGAAAAAAAATTATAGCTCTATCTCTTATAGTCTCTGAGATCTAGGTGTTCATACGGACAGACGGACAGACGGACAGACACACAGACGGACAGACGGACATGGCTATATCGTCTCGGCTGTTGACGCTGATCAAGAATATATATACTTTATAGGGTCGGAGATGCCTCCTTCTACCTGTTACATACATTTCCTGCCGGCACAAAGTTATAATACCCTTCTACCCTATGGGTAGCGGGTATAACAAGTAAGAAAGCTACAGTCGAGTGTACTCGACTGTGAGATACCCGCTACCCATTTTGAATAAAAGAAATATATTTTGCGGTATTTTCTCAAAATATACCATACTGCAAAAATACTAAAAATATACCAAATGGTATATTTGGTATATCGATATAGTACACCATTCAAAATATACTATAGACGTCACAATGTACCAGATTGTCGGCCAAAGTAACTCAGACCCTAGTAAGTAGGCGCTTTTGCCCATACAAAAGTATTTCATTAATAACTTCGACAATTTTTATCTGATCGCAACCAAACTTTCAGAAGTCATAAATACTATAGTTATTATTGTATATACCAAAATTCGGAACTCTAGCTTTAAAATTACGCTTGTTATTCGATTTTTTTGAGTTGCGGGGGCGGAAGTGGGCGTGGCAAAAATTTGAAACAAACTTGATCTGCGTGCAAACATAACAAATGCTGTCGAAAAAAAATTAAAGTTCTATCTCTTATAGTCTCTGAGATCTAGGTGTTCATACGGACAGACGGACAGACGGACAGACACACAGACGGACAGACGGACATGGCTATATCGCCTCGGCTGTTGACGCTGATCAAGAATATATATACTTTATATGGTCGGAGATGCCTCCTTCTACCTGTTACATACATTTCCTGCCGGCACAAAGTTATAATACCCTTCTACCCTATGGGTAGCGGGTATAAAAAGAAGAAAAATACAAAACTTTATCCACTAGAATACTTAAAATTGTTACTTAGTTTACATGGCTCTTAAATCGATTGCGGCGCTGCATCAAGTGCGATCTCTTCCACTGATTAGTAGCTGGAAGACGTCATTATAAAATGGGAATCGTCAGTAACATAAGTATTATATATTTTTGTGCGTTACTACACAAATACGCTACTCAATTAATTTTACGTAAAAATTTTCCATTCACTAAATGGAATCTCGAATTGTCTATTAAAGTAATTTCTAATGAATTTTGGCAGCCAATTGGTTTTCTTGTTTCCTTATCTACCTTAGCTCGGTAGCTTAGAAACTAACAATTGATTGTTTAACTACCATATATTTCAAATAAATAGATAACAGCTAGCGAGACAGCAGCAGTTGTTGCAAGTTTTTACTTTGTTGCTCATCGTAATGCGGTCATATCAAAAAATAATTAAATATGAGAGGCGATTGGCACTGAAAACCCGACGGTATTCTATTATCTCTCTATTTCGTTATACGTTGGAAATTTGAAGTATATATTTTATGTTGTTTGCTCTTTCTCACATCTTTGGCACTCTAATAATAAATTATTTAATATGCAAAATAAGTATGATTATGGGCGCTCAAGCGATTACCGTATCATTCCAAAGTTAAGTTAAGTTTACGCATATACCTTACTTATCCTGACCCCAGCTTGACCATGGATGCTTGTGACAGTAGCAGTAGCAGTAACAGCAACAGCAGCAACAACAGTATGAGTGGCAACATCATCATCAGCAGCAGGAAAATACTTGCCCAACCCCATCCAGCAGCTGGCAGCGCAATGTGCAAAAAATGTTTCTCATTAAAAAGTTGTTTCACAATTTTATTATCCTCTCGTTGGCGTCCTTCACGTCTTCCTCGTCGCCATTTCCGTGGTTGTCCTGCAGGTGTGCGGGGCTCATTGTCACAAGCCTTGGTGACAATGTCAATAAAGCAAACTTCGGACCCGACAAAGCGCTCAAACTCAAACTTCAAGCACGCATCCCAATCCCAATTCCAACTCGAACCTGAACTCGAACCCAGCCCCACAGCAGCAGGAGCGACGGCAACAACGTTAAATTATTTTTAAATTACTTGCAAAAATAGGGCAGCGTAAAGTTATAATAATACAAAATGAGACAAACAAGGAGAAAGTAAAAATGCAGCGATGACTTGACGATGCTCTGTAAAAAATTAAATTAAAAAGTTTTGAAATCATTTTAATATTAGCTTCAAAATAAATAATTTAAATGAGATACTCGCTACACAATTTCAATAAAATCAAAAAAATTCGGTCTTATTCTCAGGACTTAGCAAATTAACATACCATATTAAAGAAATACAAAAATATAAAATAGGATATATTTGGCATTATTTCCAAAAATATACCAAGTTAATATACAGAAAATATACTAAAATATACCAGAGGCTATATGTAGTATATTGATATACCATTTCATTCAAAATCTATCATAAAGTACATTATACATCAGATTTTGTACCAAAGCAACTATTTAGATTCCGAGATATGTAAATATTATATATTATTACATAATATCATACTTTTATAGTTAGACTAATCAATATACCCTTTCATATATTTTCTGTCATTTTTATGTACTTGTCACTCGTGGGAAATATTCTCTGGGCACTTGCCCAACCCAAATGCTGGTTTTATAGTTTTCGGAAGCCATTTTTGCTGAGATTATGTTTTAAAAAAACATTTCACTATGGGAGTGACACTTTAATTATGCATACAAAAAAAAGGTCAGATTGAGAAATACCGATGAAGCATTTATTATATGAGTCATGCTCTCTTATCAATAGATTGTGTAGCCATTTGGCTTATTAAGCGCTTATCGGGCAAGCATAATCGTTACCCACAACATGGTGATAATTGATTTCAACGATTACAGCTCAAATACTAATGGTAATTGTATTTGGGAAAAACATGTGAGTCTATCGATTGTGACAACAATCCGACAACAACTGCGGTGAAAATACTTCAATGATCGTAGCTATCGCCTGCATCGTAAATAGTAAAAAAAGAGAACCGCATTCTTAGTACATTTTTAAAAGCAAAGCGTTGTGAGGAATGCAACTACTATCTATTGTTCAACGGGAAAACAAAGTAATTGCTTCATATGCTCTGCTCTCAAGTGACAATTCTAACTAATTCTTAGCCTCGATTATTCATAGTTATTAGGTTTATGAAGCTTATTGATCATCTACATAATGGGCAGAGATAAGAAAAGTAGAGCAACAAAAAACCCGCACATCAAAATATTGTATGTTAGTAATAACCTTGATGAACAATAACAGCTAATTCCTAAAGGATTACATGTGGTAAAACGTTGGATTGTTTTACTATAGATAAAAAATAATCCCTATAAATACGTATATTGTTTTGGCCAAAACTCTCGATATTAACAATTTTATTTATATGCAATATTGATATGCGTCTGGTCAGAAATAAGTCAAAGATAAGCTATAAATAAGAAATCCCGAGAATAGAGAGAAGACTGCTGGATAGATAATGACAATGATTAAAAGGTATTCTAAGCACAATATGTGTGTCTGTGACGCGCAACGGAAGAAACCTGAATTTGACGCCTACTTTATGCTCATTTTTGTTTGGAAATATTCTACTACAAAATAGGCGAAAAGCATTCGTAATATTCGTCATTTTTTAATGCAATTTAAACAGCTTGCGCAGTGCTTAGTAAACCTGAATAAATTAATTCAATAAGTCATAGTCATTCTAGTAATAAACATTTCGAATACTTTTATTTGTATTTATTTTTTGTTGGCTCAAGTGTTCGGGAATATCGCAACGACCAATATTGTTAGAGCGTTCTTTGCAATATTGTACAAAATTCTCTGACGTTAAATTCGTTGAGTACCCTCCGAATCAACGTCACGCAAACAAAGTTAGGGAAATTACAAAAGCTGTGAATACACCGAATATTTTTGTGCTAACATTTTGACGTAGATAATTAAAATAAAAGCATATTCAATATTTAAAACCTACTTCGAAAATTTATTTATCAATATAATAAGTAAATAAATTGAATTCCATAATTTTGTCGAGTGTAAACGATTTCTGGTCGAACAGTCTAATTAGCCAACTAACGAATGGCAACAACAATACCAAAGACTGATAATAATTCGGGCCATACACAAAAGCGGGAAATGCTTCATGCCCACCCACACACACATACGTACGAGTCTGCACACACCTCCACCTGTATGTAGATAAGGTGTTTTGGGATCTCGACTCTTTTTGTTTCCTAGCGGCACGATGGAAGCGATTAGTTCGGTCGCAATGTCAACGAGAAGCAGAGGTAGCTTCGTCAAGCTAGCGCTACTGGCGTTACTGATAATGTTTGCGTTCTTGCTGCTGCTCAATTCGCTGCACAACACGGATCTCGATCTGCGGCAATTGGAGCAGCAGGAACTGCAGCAATCCCGACGCGAGTTTGAGCTGCGACAACGCGAATCACTCAATCAGAATCGCATACTCAAAGCCCTCGAACGCAGTTTGCCACCCGTAAGCAAGGCCACGCCGCCGCCCAATCAAACTGTGGAGGAGCCAGTCGATGAGGAGATGGTCGAGCGGCTGGAATACGAGCTGCCTGAGGTCGACTATAGTTTTTGGTATCATCATGCCAAGCCACAGAATTATAGCCTCACCAAAAATTGTTCGATTTATCCCGATCCTCTGGATCTGCAGCTGCACAACACCTATTGGCAGACCTTTAACAATGCCAATGTCACATTTCGCATGTTTGCCGCTTACCTTGACTTGCGGAAGGGAGTTAAGGGTCGCGGCATTGTCCGTGTGCTGGCGACAGCCAATCAAATCGATGTTAAATTCCCGCCCACACAATGTCAGCTGTGGTATGAGAATTATAAGCATCCGATTATCGTCAACGTCACCGAGTATATGAGCACATGGTACAAATCTTGGGGCTCACGCAATAATTACAATTACCCACATTTGCTGAGCTGTCCCGTACCCGATGCTCTGCCGCCCCCGTTGGGGCGCAGTATCCCACGCACTGTCTCCCTATCGAGTAGAAGTTGTGAATATGCCACCAACTCGTTGCGCATTCACTACGAAAATTCGGCCAATCTTACAGCGCGTCCTGGCACAACGAATGAGACATCGAGTCGTCCGTTTAGTTTTGGCGTCTGTTTGAAGGGTTTCGATTTTCCGTATGCTGATCTATCGGAGCGAATAATCGAATGGTTTGAGCTGCATCGTTTAATGGGCGCCACCAAGATCTATGCGTATATGTATGATGTGCATCCGGCTGTGCAGCGTGTGCTCGACTATTATCAGCGTACCGGCTACCTTGAGATGCAGCAGCTTACGATGGCGAATGGGATGCCACGGCTGCGGCATTATCATCATCTCTTCATCCATCGTCGCATGCTGGCCAAGCGACTGAATGAGTTGATAGCTTACAACGATTGCTTCTATCGCAACATGTATAAGCATGACTTTATGGTCAATGTAGACATCGACGAGGTGATCATGCCTCAGGGCGCTATGCGTGCCTGGCAGGACATACTGGATAACGATATACCGATAACGAAAATGAAATGTCCGAACGGACATAATAGCTATTGCTTCATCAATGGCTACTTCACCAAGGTGGTGCCCGAGGTGCGCAATCACGAGCAACTTGAGGCCGATGAGTTGTATGTGCTGCAGCATACGATGCGATTTCGCAACTATTCGAGGCCCGGATACGCGACGAAGTGCTTTCACGATACACGCTATTCGGAGGCGTTACACAATCACTTTGCGCTCAGATCGATGAAAGGCGCTTGCGGTGCACGCACATTGCCCACTGATTTAGCCCAAATGCATCATTATCGCGAGCCGGATAATAAATATAACATCGTCACCGATGTGATTGAGGATCGCAATGCCTGGAAGTATGCACCAGAGTTGCGTGCGGCTGTCGAACATGTGTGGCTGCATTTGGATGATGTGCTTCTTCTCAGTTCGTTCACCGAGGAGCAGCGCATGCTGGAGGATCCCGATACGAATGTACAGGATCCCGAGCAGCAGCAGCAGACTACATAAGACAAGATTTAGTTAGTGATTCAAATATTTTGTTTACATTTTTTTTTTGCAACTATTTATTTAGATTTAAGTTAGTCTTATGGCTATACATACAAATTATATTAAGCTATACACACATACTCGATCGATTTGTAAAATAAATAATTTCCTTTTTTTTGACCTACTTCTGAGAATTGCATTTTATTTTCAGGGGATATGCGATACGCATATTATTAGACCGTATTATCTGAAAATCTAGAACAACTAGTTTAAGCATAGGAAATACTCACAAAACAAGTGCCATAAGTCAAAATGCGACAAAACTCACATTTATCAACTTCAAGAAGCAATTACGTATTTTCCCATCGAATGTAGTTGTCGCTGGTTGATGACTCTATAAAAACATGCTACACACTAGCTATATGCGGCATACTTGAGCGGTTTGATTATTGGTTTGTACCCTGCAATGAGCATATGGCAAGGCATGTCGATTTTTGACTAAATTTAATAATACAAATAAATTTATTGAAATTAAAAATATTGAAAATAATAAAGTAAAGTTATAAAGCATTTGTATTTGGCTTGCCTTATTTCCCACTCAATTCATAAGTTGCGCTTAGCAAGTGAAATTTTTCACTGCGCCCAAAAGTATGCAATGTTTTTTTTTGCGTCTCAGTTCAATGTCTTATCTCAATGTGCCGCCTTATCTATTGCCATTCACACTTGTCGAACGCGACATAAATACACTATTGCTTCACACATAAACGAAAATGAATCATTCGCGCGCCTCTCTCACTCTGACAATTGTGGACTTTCGCATTTGTAGAAATTCAAGAAATCGTATGAGATAAGCAACAACTAAGGCCTGATGACTATGCAGGAAATGCACCTGCAGATAAGACTCTTTTCTTGAGGCAATTCTTTAGATATGCTGCTTACTGTGAGTGTGGGGTTAATATATAAAAACTAAGTGATTGGGTCTTTGTTAATCAGAAAGATAAGACTGAAGGCGGAAGAAAATGTTCTTAGACCATTTTGTAGTAGTAAACGTTTTTGTTTATTATTAGCAATAAATAGAGTAGTCATTAAATTACAAAGTACCGCACATAATACAAGAACTAAAAAAAAAAAATACATTCACACATGTGTCGAATATGTTATCGCTACTTTATCGCAGAACAAAAAAAAAAATACTTACATAACATATATAGATATGAAAAAAAATCGAAATGGGCATAAGGAATACTTTAGACATTTTTGGTTTTTCGTTTTATCTTTTTTGTAGCTAAGGGAATGAGTATGACATTGTGTAATGATCGTGTCGATTCACCTAATTACGTAGCAAATGGGCGCCCAGTGTAAGGGCCAAAGTGCCGGTGAGTGTTGTGGCCAACGTAGAGGCGCCACCGCCTGTGTTGTTGACACTGGCGAGGAGAACGGACGCTCATTGGCACGGGCATCCATCCAGGCCTTGCAGTCGGTTTCGTTCTTCACAAAGCGGAAGATCGACTGCACAATGTTCGCCGGTGTGATGTCCGTGCACTGCTCCAAGTGATGCACGACACAGGCCTCAAAGCTCTGCAGATCGACGCAATGGGTGGGCGAGAAGAGCAGTTCTGGGCTGTTCATGAAATCGGCGATTTCGCCATCCTTGGGCATATAGCCATGGAATGATTTGTTCGCACAATGACTGATCGCCTCCTTGTTGGCCTCCAGGCACTCGGGACCGCGTTCGGCAATGAACAATACCAATTGATCGCCGCCACGCGAGCAGGCGAAACCTAACAAGGACTTTGCCAATCGGATCATCGTGGCCTGTTGACGCTGTTCCTCGCGGGTCAAACAGGGCTTGACCTTGTCTTTGAACGCATTCAAACAGGTCTCGGCTTCGGGCGCCTTCTTGCAGTACTTGTTAAACACGGTATCCAGCTCACCAATCAGACGCGCGGCATCCATTTCCTCCTGCACGGCTGTGATGTTCGCCAGACCGCTCAAACAGGTGCCCAGATCGACGGCAGCATTCTCGATATCCTTGTAGAGCGTTGAGTTATCGGAGCCGGTGACCTTCTTGCACTTCTCCCGATACACACGCTTGATATCATCTGGGAAAGTGGAAAAACATATCGTAATTATTTGTATTGGCATCAATCAATCTATGACTTACCCAAGCTCACGTTTGTGTTGCGAAACTCGGCGGGAAGAAACTGCTTGGAGACGCTGTCCAGCTGACTGGCGCTAAAAGTGGACGTTTGGGAGGCGGGGCTGGCGCGCACCTCCAGCAGCAGGGCACCGAGGGCTGCCAGCAGGCAGACGGCTAAGAAAGCGTATTTGTTCATGTTTGGCTCTCGAAATCGAATCGGAATTACGATCGGTTATTATCTATATTTCTTTTCAATTTTTCGATTTCTTTTGTGGTTTGCGGCCACCGTGCCCGTTCGTTCAGTGCGCGCTGCGGCGATTGAATGAGCGAATGAGCGTCAGCAAATGCGACTTGAGACTACACACTGGCGCACAGTGGTGCACAGTGTATTGGTCTGGTGTTAAAGCAAAAGCGGGGCCGAGCTAATTGACAATGTTATCAGTTCAAAGCCAAATACTGCTTATCGGCGAGCAAGTAGGCAAGCAAAAGCAGAAAAAAAACTGTCAATATATGCACCCAGATATAATATATAATAATTTCCATTGTTATATGCTCGATCAGCTGATCAAAAATCGATTTTTAAAAGAAATATGAATGTGTATTGAAATGCCCTTTGCTTTGCTTATTGATAATATAAAAAAAAAATAAATATATAATAAATGCTTAGCAAATTTAAAATTCAAGATAACAAAGATTAGTTAAGAGAAAGTTGTTCATATTACCTTTTATTATGGTTTGAATTTGCTGCCTTATAATTTAGTCTAACCAAACACCAAGTAGAATATTGTAAAATATATGTATATGAAATATACTTAAAGCTTTAAATTAATAACATAAAATGCTTAACATATTTAATATTTAAAGAAACAAAGCTCAGCAAACTTCGAGAAATATGGCTACATATAAAAATACCTTTTATTAATATGAAAAAGTTGTTTATTTATACATTCTAAATAAAAATATGGAGAAGCTTTTCATGTTTATAAAAAAACTGTGTAATAAGTGTAATATTAATATACTAAATTGGTTAAGTGAGTTATTTTTTCACTTTAAGTTCTTACCAAATAGAGGTATAGAGACTAAAAAAATGGCTTGCAAAATATTGATATAAAGCACAAAGCAAAATTAAATCATACATATTGCATTACTAAGTAATTGGAATTGTTTGGATAACGCAATTAATTGAAGTGCATGATTAAGTTTCACTTTTTTAGTGTAGTGCTTTATTTGCAGATATGTCACCGATTGCTGGAACACTCGAGATAATGTCGATGCTCGCAACCACTGTGCAAACATCGCTGTGGATTCATGGTGGGGCTTTGTCATTTGGCGATGTGACATCATTTAAGTGTATCCCATATGGATTTCACAGCAATACCAACAACAACGTGGGCAAAGGGCAAGACAGAGTAGTATTTGCCTTGTCTTTTGGCGTATGATTTAAAGCAAGAAGTCGATCAATCGAATTGTCGTGCCGCGAGTATCACTACAAATGTTAGAGCTAGATAGTCGTTGCTGTACTCTGTATACATAATGTACACCGAAAAGATATGCTGTTCGCATACACATGTACGAGACAAGGCAAATCTTATCTAGGCTTTTGCCTAAAATGTTTATTTATACGCTTATTGCACTATCGATGTATTTGATCGTCCGTTTAGTAACAGTGTCGCCATTGTCGGAATGCTCTAAAACGACGAAAAATTGATAACGCTCAGCAAGTATAAAATAATAACAACATCGTCAACACCGGCCTCGAGCGTTCGATTGCAACGTTTGCGGAATTTTTATTTAGTGCCTACCTTAGATTTGTATTTTCAAGTGCATCCCGCGAATCGTTTAGCGTTCACTTAATGTGGATGACCTGCTCCACATTGTAAGCAGAATTTAATATTTGTTTATTGCTGAAATAACACATTTTCATATAGCACTCTCAATGTGCGTGTTTACAATACGAGAAGATGTTTCATAATTCTTTTATAAATAGCGTCAGCAATTTTGCAAGTTGACCCCATACAAAACGTAATCGGAGTTTAAAGAAAAACATAAACAAATTTCAGAGTTATTGCTACATGAAATTTTACTTTTCACAAATAAATTAATTTAATAATTTATAATCAAATAAGAGTTTTAACTTATTGTTGTTATTATTTCAAAAAATATTAAAATGTCTTAAATTTAAATGCAAAATCTTCTACCTTTACTCGCTCTAATTCAAAAACAAAATTTGGCGCAAAAGTCGCCGCATTAATTAATGTACATTTTAATATCTATGCATAGAGTGTAATTGCTTCACCTCAACACTTAGTTGCCAGAGCTTTAATTAGTCTAGTCTCAAGCGTAAATTGTACTAATAATTAAGCAGTCTGTTAGCGCCGCATAAGTGATATGCATGATCTCTTGAGTCAGCTTGTTGTATGTACATATGTATGGATCCAAAGCTCAAACCGGTTGACAAAAGCAGAAGCCGAACGATACTCAGCGTTTTATTTGGGTTCAAAGCTCACACACATAACCGGAACATTTGCTACGTAGTGACAGCGATAAGCTTTTATTGCTCAATTGCTACATATGAATGAAAGAAAGAAATAGAAAAGCAAGCAGCAAGAAGCATTAAGCTTGAGCGTCTTGAGCAAAGTACAATTGAAAAGCATCGCACAATATCTTTATGTTATCATAAACGGGGATTGACGCATTTATGGCTCCTTGAAGAATTTTGATAAATAAAAATATGTTCTCACAACTTAGCAGAAAACTTACATTCAATTATCTTAACATATGTAAAACAATAAAACCAAATATGAATACGCATTATTTAAGCAGACTTTTTTCGGAAGAACTAAATTATTATAATTTTTGTACTCAATATTTCGTGTTATAAATCGGCAGCCACTTTTGAAGCTTAAATAGTTTCAATAAATATAATTTTGGGAAGAACTTAATTACTATAGTTTATGAAGTGTTTTATATTTTGTTTTAGAGATCGAAGCTTATTTTCGTAGTATAAATTATTGATATATAATATTTGTCAGTTAAATATTTTTAAATAAAATATGTTTCATTTTTGGGAGATTATTTTGTTAGGAAATTCTTTTATTTCAGTTGCGATTTCGATGATAAAAATCAAAATTATTATTATTTTATTCAAATAATGAATGTAATTCCTTATTGTAATGAGATGAACCAGAGCGAATGAGGCCTTTAGGCTAAAATAAGTAACATAAAAAGTACTCTCCTTAAGACAAGAACTCAAGTCTCGACTCTCCCAGCAACTATTTCAGTTAGATATTTGTTTGTAATTGCAGCGAGGCTTAAGCTAATGGAACAACTGGGCATAGACTTCCTTGGGGAAGTTATAAACTGTTTAAATAATGCCCGGCTTGAATTTGTAGGTGGAAATACGTTTTTTTTTATTACTCATTATATATGCGTATACTTGCTTGTATACTCACTCTTTCTCTCTCTCTCTCTCTCTCTCACTTGCACACACAAACACTCTCTGTGTCTCTGCCGGCGCATATAATGAACTCAAAGCATACTTTTAGGGGCAACTAAAACGGAAGCAAGCAGCCAACGGAAATGCCACAAGCGTATACTGAGCACACACTGCGTATGTGTGTGTGCGAGTGTATTGCGTATACGCCGCGTGTTGGCCCACTTAAGGGGCAACAACAGCAGGCAAAAATAAATGCAGCAAGTGAACTGCATGTGGATGTTCATACTGTGTTATGTATGTATATACATATGTACATATGTGTATATGGTATATATTTATGTATGTATGTGTGTATCTACTTGTGTGTTCTTAGCATGCTTTGGCTAATTGTGAGTCAGCACAGGTGTGCCAGATGATGATTATACCATATTTGAAAATCTCATCTGTTGCAATCAGTTTGTCCAGCAGAGGAGACTCTCATCAAAGTGTGTATGTGTGTGTGTGTGTGTGTGTGTTTGGTACTGATTATGCTGCCTGCCTTGGCTGCTTTATGAACTGAGTCAACAGCTTTACCCCATCCCAATTAAGCTCGCAAATATATTTAACAAGTTAATGAATTATAAACAGTCACACAGAGCAAAGAAGCGAACAAGAACACAGCATTAAATATGTATAAAAGAAATATGATAAAAATAATAATAGTAGCAGGAATTGAGGCAAGCCTTGGCTTTTGTTGTTCCTTTGTTTCCATTTGAATGCTAGTTTTGCGGGCTGTTGCGTGGGGGCGTGGCATGGCCATGACTGTTTGCAGCAACATGGTATGCTTTTAAATGAAATTAAGCTAATTTAGGAAACAGCCAACGTGTCGTCGTCGTCTCCGTTGTTGTTGTTATGGTTGTTGTTGTTATGCCTGTCTTCGTCCCCTTCCCTTTCGATTGCCTGGGACTTGTCGTCGACGACGTACTCGTCCAGAGCTGTAGTTTAATTCAATGCAGGGCCACCGCACACATCACGAACAGAGTGCGAGTGTGTGTGTGCTATTTGGAGCACATGCTACCTGTCCATGTTCGTTGGCTCGTTCGTCCGTCTGGCGGGTGTGTGTGTGTGTGTGAGCTGTATTGTAATTTATTATCCTGCATGGCAAAAGGGATTTTCATCAATTAATCATGCTGACGATTCTGTTGCAGTTGGACAGCCAAAACAACACACTGTTGGCCCACACTTAATCGGCCTTGTGCCGCACACACACATACACATACTCGCACACACACACACACACACACACACACTGAGGATGAGCTCAAAATCTGGGTACAAGTTGAAGTTTAGCTTTGAGAGCTCGCTGCTATATGTGGGTTTGGTTAGCATATTTCGTAATGGCCATAAAACAAATGGTTAATCCCTCAGCGTTACTCGAATTGAAATTGCTTTAAGTATTTGGTTGAGAAGTCAGAGCGAAAACGAGTTGCTACAGTTTATTTAAAGCATATCAATCACTCACAACCGAAGTGAACTCCCAAAATCAGTCCAGACATTCCGATTTGCAATTTCAACTCCTTGTGTGTCTGCATTTTGGCAAAACACCAATCAACCAACCAACCAAAAATAGCAGCAGCAGCAGCAGCAGCTTCCCAAGGAACACATCCTTGGCAGTTTTGCGTGTCCATTGGCCTTGGCCTTAGACAGAGGTTGTGCTTGGAATGGAACGGGTATTAAAGTGATTTATGGAGTGACTGGGTCCACTGCCAACCAGCGACCTCGACAAAGCACAGTCATGTAATTTGTGAGCAAAACTATTTCAAGTTGATGCTGATACTAAAGAAGTCAGCTTTAAGTATTTATGTATGTGAGCAATTTTCTGTGCGATTGCATCTATTATTTAAAGGCAAATGCATTTGAGGTGCGCTGACTGGCAAAAAGCATTAGAATAAAACTTTTTGAGGTAATTTCTCCGTTTAGTTTATTATGCAAAATTTAATTTGTATAAGCAAGTCATCAATTGCAGCTAAAACTAAAACTAAATCTAAAATTGTGCATTTCATTTGAGCAATTAAAATATATATGCTCGTTAAAGAAATGCTCAATTGATTGCCATCTGGCCAAACATTTGCATATTTCGCCAGATTACCGAGTAACAACATCAACAGTGCACATAAAACCCACTGCACACTGAAGTACAACGTAATAAAAGTCAAATTAAGGCCAAAAACCAAATAGCAATACAATGAAAATCAACGTCAACCACTTGACAAAACTGAATTGGCAAATCAACGCAAAAACATTTTATAATCGAAACGAATTGATTGACACAGTGCAAACACAAATGCGTTGGCCAAAAGCCTCAAAGTATTATTTATTCAAGACGAAACTTGAAAACTAAATTAATTACTTGGCAACAGGTCAAAGCATTTTCAGTTCGGTGGCCTAAAGAAATAATGCAACAAATAGTGTAACATATAATGTAGGTAAATAATATTTGATTTCATATTTTTGTCAGGCCCACTTTCGCCTCCGTAAATCGACGAAAATCGAGTTCTATATTATTCTGACAATTTGGTATATTTAACAGTTTATGATATATTTTGGATGTAGTACTATATCAATATACCAAATATATCACTTGGTATATTTGTAATATACTTGTGCAACACTAATTTGGCATATTTTCAAATTAATACTTCACTGTATTGTTTTAAAAATGAGTAGTGAGTATTTAACAGTCAATCAAACTATATTGTATCTTTCGAACTTGTAATTCATCACTTTTTTCTAATTTAATAATTCTTTTAAAATGAAAAATTGTACTATTTTTAAACTTATTTTTCAGTAATTTAAACATGAGTACGCAGCAATTTCTTCAAAATTAATTACACACAACTTGTTCGTTTCAGTTGGTTTCGTTTTGGCAGATGGAACTTAGTTCGCAACACGATCCAAGACAAATGCATAAATTCTGTTTAGCATTAGATAATCTTGAAATAAAAGTTTGCCAGCGAAGTTCTAGTGAAGTATTTGCCATCGAAGCGAGTTTCTTGCCTGCAAAGCTTATTTAAGCCATAAATTTGTTCCTGTTGCCCTGCCTCATGATGCTGTCCCTCTCTCACTTACTCTTCTCTCTCTCTCTCTCTCTCTCTCTCTCTCTCTCTCTCTGCCTTTGCCACTAATGTTATGCTGCGTATGTTGCTGTTGTTGTGGCTTGTAACAACTATATAACTGGAGCTAGTCTACATTGTGATGTAATGTGACACCAGCTGCTTAATGTTTTGGTTAAAAGCATTTTAAGTAAAAATGCAACACACAGCGAAAGATACACCACACACACAAACACACACACACACACACACACACACACACACGCTAGCACATCTAAAGAGAAGAAATGGAGCAACTCCCCGTGTTGCACGTTGCCATTTTGGGATGGCGTTGCCGTTGCTGCCGCTGCTGTTGCTGTTGCTGCTGCTGCCTCACGACGAGCACAATAACTCAGCGCCTTTTACTTGCCGCAAGTGCAAGGCACTGGAGTAAAGGCAGAAGGCAGCAGGCAGCAAACTCATCAGCACACTCACACACACACACACACACACATACATATGCTGGCAATTTGCTTAAGCGAAAGGTTGCAACATATGAGCCAAAAAACTATGCAACAAGCAACAGCAGCAGAAGCATGCGAGATGCGCCCAACAGGCAGCAAAAACAACAATGAATGCTACAGTGGCATAAATATTAAAAATACTTCAACAAAATTATAATATTGTATAACTAACAAGTAGAATTACAATCAATGTCTTGAACATTGCAATTTATCTTAATTATTTTATTTTTATTTTTTAATTAATTATTTTTAACTATAATTTTGTATATATATCTAATAAGTTAATAAATTTTAAAATAAAATTAATTTTACATTCTAGAAAAAAGTTTACTTTTGTTAAATTAAATTTTATTTGTCAATTAAATACCAAATTTTATCTGGTATGTATTTATCGTAGAAAGTTGTAATATACATTAGTTGAAGTATTTTTGCAATGAGTAAGCTT
This sequence comes from Drosophila pallidifrons, assembly GCA_023558445.1. Lineage (NCBI taxonomy): Eukaryota > Metazoa > Arthropoda > Insecta > Diptera > Drosophilidae > Drosophila > Drosophila pallidifrons. The sequence goes on from CM042351.1 coordinate 7,856,253, forward strand.
TCATTCCCATTTAAATAATATTTTTATGACGAAACAAAAAAGCTATTATATTTTGTGAAATATGAAAACGAGAAGTAAGGTTGAAGTATACCGCAAAAAAAATATTATTTTAATATTTTATATATGTTATATTCAATAAAAATATAGAATTTTTGCCCATTTAAATTATATTTCTTGAATGAAAGTGAAATAAAATAATTGTAATTTTATATTCTCGCCCAGAAAATTTAGGTAACTAAATTTGCATTGATTTAAAAGCGAATAATTTTGATTAAGCATCATTGCATTGCAGATTTTATATGCGAATAAATTATGTTGATTTTCATAAATTAATTTGTAGACAAGTTATTCTGGCATCTCATTAGGGAATATTACTTAATTATTACTTAATATATTAATAAAGGTTACTTTATTTTAATTTTACCCTGTTAAAATCGCATTTTGGTGCACTGTGCGTGTGGGCTGTGGTTGCCAGACCGGGTAAGAGCATCGACAAGAAACAGCGACTGCATAACATCATCATTCATTTGCGCTCAGGTGCGTTTTTGTGTGCGCACTTTTGGGGCACAAACAAACAACAACCCAGACACACACAAAGACGCACACACACAGCCAAGACTAAGACGAAGACAGCTCTCGTTTGCCGTTTAGTTGTGTTTGCTTTTCTGGTGTCTGTTGCATACCTTAAGGCGTATTTTTAATCTCCCATCTCTTGAACAACAAAATCCAGCAACTCGACTTCTATGCTTCTAGCCCAAATCTTTCGAAGGTGTTTTCTGGTTTTCTGTTGATTTCAACCATGACTGTGTAGACCACATGATTTCGTCTTGACACGCACAGAAAGAAGCTACGTCAATGTCAATTGAGCAGAGTATTTACCTAACTCGTTTACTGAATGGTAACAAATGTGTCTGCTTAAAATAAAAGGCCACCGCGGAGGCAATGATTTCAGCTCCAACTATGTAAATAAATATTTTTCTTTTTTTGGAACATGACCCAAATGTTCTAATTGTTATACCCGCTACACATAGGGTAGAAGGGTATTATAACTTTGTGCCGGCAGGAAATGTATATAACAGGTAGAAGGAGGCATCTCCGATCCTATAAAGTATATATATTCTTGATCAGCGTCAACAGCCGAGACGATATAGCCATGTCCGTCTGTCCGTCTGTCCGTATGAACACCTAGATCTCAGAGATTATAAGAGATAGAGCTATAATTTTTTTTTCGACAGCATTTGTTATGTTTGCACGCAGATCAAGTTTGTTTAAAATTTTTGCCACGCCCACTTCCACCCCCCGCAAATCAAAAAAATCGAATAACAAGCGTAATTTTAAAGCTAGAGCTACGAATTTTGGTATATATAATAACTACTGTAGTAGAAAATATGGTTGCGATCAGAAAAAAATTGTCGAAGTTATTAAGGAAATACTTTTGCAAAAACGCCTACTTACTAGGGGTCTGAGTTGCTTTAGCCGACAATCTGGCACATTGTGCCGTTTATGGTATATTTTGAATTGTGTACTGTATCGATATACCAAACATACCATTTGGTATATTTTTAAGTATCTTTTAGTATTTTCGGTATATTTTGAAAATGATACCGCAATATTTTGCCTTTATTAAAAATGGGTAGCGGGTATATCACAGTCGAGTACACTCGACTGTAACTTTCTTACTTGTTTTTTTATATTATATGTTTTCTTACACCTGATTACAATGGACAAAATTATGGTTGGGCCTTTCTTTTTTTCTTTCTGAGGTAGAAACATACTTTATTGGCCTTGTTTTGAAATCTGTATTTAAATAAGCTAAGTAAACAAAAAAAAAATTCGTTTCAATTATTATTATGGACTTAGCTTTAGGTGTTGTTAAACATTTCTTCAGCAAAGTTTTATTATCTATGAGATAACTGAACAACAACAACAAAACTGTCAGATAGTTAATTAGTAAATGTCTTCTAATGATAAAAACCTATCTAAAAAAAAAAACAAATTCTAAAGATAAAAAACGCCCTTGCACGATAGACCATGCAAGAGCGAGAGAGCTGAGAGATAACTTTCTACTAGCTTAGTTTATGGATATAGCTTCACGGAGTTTTTGCTCATCGTCGAGAATGCGTTGCTCCTCGGCCTCCTGTATTTGAGTGATGTTGGGCAGAAAGCCGAGTTTCTCGTATTTGGCATAGACGCGTTGCTGCAACTGCGGCTGAAAACGCCAGATATTGTCATCGGTCACCGGATTAATCAGACGTGTCTTATTATCGGGCTCGCGATAATGCTGCAACTGCGCGTACTCAATTGGAATCGATTTCGGTTCACATTCCCCCGTCTTGGCACGGTACAGCGGAAAATGATTGTGCAGCCCCACGGCATATTTGGTGGAATGCAAACACTTTGCCGCCGAGTAGCGATCACAATGCTCAGCCGTGCGTTCCACGTGTTGCAGCATATAGTAATAGCTGGGCAGCTGCTTGAAGACCTTCGGACGATCGGGATAACGTGGGAAGTAGGCATTGCGAAAGCAGAAACTAGCCCAATCCGAGCAGCCCTTTGAGTCACGTTCATAGTCGGGCACACGGTAGCCGAGCTCAATCAAATCATTCCAATTGGTGACATTGTGCAGCGGCATGATCACCTCATCGATGTCAAAGACACCCACGTAATCGTACTTGTACATGTTGCGGTAGAAGCAATCGTTGTAGGGTATCATCTCGTTTAGTATGCGATTGAAGCCGTCCGAGGCCATGGCGTAATGATGAAAGTGTCGAGGCGAATGCGGTTCACCGCGGCCCAAGGACATCGGACGCAGCTCGACAAAGTGCGGTTCATTCGTCTTATAATCGTTGAGCACTCGCGTCATATTCGGATGCATTTGCGCGTCATAGAACACAACCTTATCAACGCCCAGCATTCGCAGCACTTCCAGCCACTCGATGATGCGCCACGACATATCCGTGTATGGGAAATCCATTGCCTTGACACAGACCATAAATCGACGACCCGATTTGCTCTGTTGCACTTCCGATGGCTCCGGCAATTCGTGCACCACGCGCAACAGATTCTTGGCACGATCGCAACGATCGGCCACCAGCGACACCATTTCGGGCACCTCGGCTTTGCCGCCCTTCGGCTTTGGCAATGGACAGCTGATGAGCGTCGGAAAGAAGCGACGCGATGCACCGCCCCAGATCCAAACGATCTTGTGATCGATGGCCTCGACGATCAGTGGCTCCACACGATCCTTGTACCACAGCTGGCAATAGATGATCGGATAATCGACCTCACCCTCGGAGCCATACAGATTGATCATCGTCAGCAGACGGACCAATGGCGTCTTCGGAACAGTCTTACGATCATCGTAGTAGGCGCCAAAGAAATAGAATGACGTATTCTCAATCTGCAGCGCCTGCCAGTATTCATTGTGATATACGATGTTCATGAAATCGGGCGCCTCAGCGCATTGATTTGGCTTCACGCTCCGAGGACGTCGCAGCAACTCCTCGAGTGGAAACGATGGCATCTCTTCGCGGATGAGCTTCAGTCGCTCCTCCAAGTTGGGTTCTATCAAAGCGGAATTTAATAACAACTGACAAAAGATTCTTTTTGGTAATTAAAATACTCTACCTTGACGTCTGTCAATGAGTAAATCATTGATAAATTTTGAGGTACGACCGCGACTAACGCGGTGTATATCGGAGCTGTTGACACAAAGGAGCACTAGCAATATGAATACTTTGATGAAAATGATCACGAAAAGTATCTTAAAGAGTCGCGTGTGTTTGCCCAACATACTGCTCTGTTGGGTGGGTGGTAGGGGAGGAGGAGGTGGAGAAGGTGTTGGGAGGAGGGAGAGAGTGTGTGCGACGTTCACCGATCAGCGTTCGACGTTTGACTTGTGGAAACTATTTCCAACCTGCACTCAACAGCTCCCAATTTACGCTTGCTGCGTTGCCATCGCAGTCGCTGTCGCAGTCGCAGTCGCTGTCGCTGTTGACGTCGCCGTCTCGTCTCAGACGTAGGTGTAGGCGTAAACACATCTAGCGCAATATTTGATAAAAGCGAAGAAAGGAAAACAGAATTTTTTTGATTTAACATACACATGTCTTTGCCATCATAAACTTTAATTAGCCCTAAGTACTTGGCATTTGGCATTGATGAAAAAAACAAATGAATTGCCCAAGTCAATTATGCTTAGATAAGTTCTCATTATAAAATGCAATAATTTATTTATCTGAATTCTCTCAAATTGTAGCTTATACTGGCACAATAATATAGCCAAGGAGCGTTTCAGATTAAATATTGTTAATATTTAAAAGAATTAAATTGTGTTGTGATTAGTTTCCTCAATAAATATATATTATTTTATATATATTCCAGATTTAATAATGCTTAATAATGTTCATACAAGTTGCTTTTATGAAATATATTATTTTATTTATTAGCTACAGAAAGTATAGAACAAACCTAGTGTTTGTTTCCAGAGAAAATATAGACCTAAGAATGTTCCCAATGGAAAGGAGTTAAGATGCAATTCAATAGGTAGATTATGAGCAGATTAATTTCCCTTTTAAATATATATTACTTTATTTAATTACAAGATTAATAAATAAAGTATAGTAGAGTTTAAAGTTTAGAAAAATAAAGACAAAAAAACTTTAGCCTCGAGAGCGTTTCATATTAGAGTTCAGATTAAATTAAGATCTTTATAAAACGCATTATTTTATTTATAACCCAAATTAAATTGAGTATTTACTTAAGATGCTTAAACTATGTTCAGATTATCTGTCTTTATTATTTTATAATGTACAATTAAATAAAAGAAAAGATCTTTAACTAAAGTAAAGCATGAGTTCACAGTTCCGAGTTTGTTGCCATCCAAACTTTAGCCTCGACGGTGTTTCAGATTAAATGGGATCAACATCTGATCAATAAGAGTTTTTTAACAAAGACATGAAAATTCTACACGTTTGTCAATTTTGAAAAAGACACAGATATGAGCACATTTTGTAACGTCTTTAAAACAAATATTTTATTAGTCTGGTGTCTACATGGAGCATATTTTTAATCCTATTTGATTATTAGTCGAGTATAGACCTAATTTTTATACCCGCTACCCATAGGGTAGAAGGGTATTATAACTTTGTGCCGGCAGGAAATGTATGTAACAGGTAGAAGGAGGCATCTCCGACCCTATAAAGTATATATATTCTTGATCAGCATCAATAGCCGAGACGATCTAGCCATGTCCGTCTGTCCGTCTGTGTGTCTGTCCGTCTGTCCGTCTGTCCGTCTGTCCGTATGAACACCTAGATCTCAGAGACTATAAGAGATAGAGCTATAATTTTTTTTCGACAGCATTTGTTATGTTTGCACGCAGATCAAGTTTGTTTCAAATTTTTGCCACGCCCACTTCCGCCCCTGCAAATCAAAAAAATCGAATAACAAGCGTAATTTGAAAGCTAGAGTTACGAATTTTGGTATATACAGTAATAACTATAGTATTTATAATCCCTGAAAATTTGGTTGCGATCAAATAGAAATTGTCGAAGTTATTAAAGAAATACTTTTGTATGGGCAAAAACGCCTACTTACTAGGGGTCTGAGTTGCTTTGGCTGACAATCTGGTATATTGTGCCGTCTATGGTATATTTTGAATGCGGTACTATATCGATATACCACATATACTATTTTGTATATTTTTAGTATTTTTGCAGTATATTTGGTATATTTTGAGAATAATACCGCAAAATATATTGCTTTTATTCAAAATGGGTAGCGGGTATCTCACAGTCGAGTTCACTCGACTGTAGCTTTCTTACTTGTTGATCTTACACTTGAGCAAACACTGAAACGAGTTTTAGCTGCTTTACACTGTTAACATATGACGAACGTCAATGTGTCAATTGGTTATTCGAAACATCACTTACTTATAGAGCGACCCAAAAGTTGAAAAGTAGTAAAAGATTGCTGAATATTTTGTCAATTTGAATAAAATAATTGAATATTCTTTACGTGTCACGATGCATATAATCGCATTATAGGAAACATTTTGTATGAAATATTGATTATATATTTAATTAAATAATTTATTTATGATATTTAAATACAGCTTAATAATTGATTTGGATTTATTAGTTTTTGTTGTTTGTTTTGTTTTGCTTTTTTTTTTTTTTTTTTGAATTATTGTTTGTAAGAATATGAGGAAACAATAAAAATTGTTTTGCATTGTTCGAAAGGCGTTTTTATGGGTTAAGCTCAGCCTTAATTTCATGTATGCGCTTAAATAATATAAAATTGTTGCACTTCTAATTAATTGCATTGCACAAATAACAAAAACAACGCCCCTAAAATGCACAAACAAAACAACAAAAAAAACAAGTAAGAAAGCTACAGTCGAGTGTGCTCGACTGTGAGATACCCGCTACCCATTTCTAATAAAAGCAAAATATTGCGATATCATTTTCAAAATATACCGAATATACTGCAAAATACTAAAAATATACCAAATGGTATATTTGGTATATCGATATAGTACACCATTTAAAATATACCATAGACTGCACAGTGTACCAGATTGTCGGTCAAAGCAACTCAGACCCCTAGTAAGTAGGCGCTTTTGCCCATACAAAAGTATTTCTTTAATTTTTATCTGATCGTAACTAAATTTTCAGGAATCATAACTACTATAGTTATTATTGTATGTACCAAAATTCGTAACTCTAGCTTTAAAATTACGCTTGTTATTCGATTTTTTTAATCTCGGGGGCGACAGTGGGCGTGGCAAAAATTTGAAACAAACTTGATCTGCGTGCAAACATAACAAATGCTGTCGAAAAAAAATTATAGCTCTATCTCTTACAGTCTCTGAGATCTAGGTGTTCATACGGACAGACACACAGACGGACAGACGGACAGACGGACATGGCTATATCGTCTCGGCTGTTGACGCTGATCAAGAATATATATACTTTATAGGGTCGGAGATGGCTCCTTCCACCTGTTATATACATTTCCTGTCGGCAAAAAAAGTTATAATACCCTTCTACCCTATGGGTAGCGGGTATATGTTAAAAAGGAAAAATCAATGAAAGCATGTTTAGTTGAAAGCAAATAAGTGTTGAGTATATTTTAGCTATATTGAGTTCGACTGTTGCGTCCGCTATTAGCTTTTGACTTGAATTGCCAAATAATTTATGTTATGAGTTGTATTTAAATATACTATTTATTTAAATTTTAAAATTACAGGGTATTTTAGTATGCTTGCTGACAGCTCAAATAGAGTTTTTTTTTTTGGTCGACGAATTGGTAAAATAATTATTGGGAGCCAACAAGCGAACTTGCATTGCAAATTACGCTTGAGAGCACATGAGTATTTTTTAATTAAATGTTCAACTCTAATCCAGTTGGAAATGCAAATGCAGTGCGAACGAAGAGTGGGGAGAGGGGAAGAGGCTGTTGTGTTGTTGGCACATCAAAAAAGCAGATGAAAATGCCAACTAAAATACTGCAAAAGCAAAGTGAAGCGAACACAAAAAACAAAAGCGGAAACGGAAACGATACGCACCAAAGAAAAAAAGAAGAAGAGCGAGTGACTGAGGCTGTCAGCAGAAACGTCTTAGCCATGGCCCATATTGAAATATTTTGCTGCTTTCGCGATGTCCTCTGCTCGGTTTTAGGTGTCTGGTGACTGCATTTCCCATTGCATCAACAAATAAAAAGAGAGAAAAACAACTGGAAACTGAAAGTAAGAGCAAAAGCAAAACGCAACGCAACATGAGCCTGCCATGTTGTTTGTTAATTAAAATTGGCACAGCAGCACACAACAACAACAGCAACAACAACAACAATAACTAGAATAGCTTTTACTGCATTTGCATGGTGGATGGTTGGGGCGGAGAGGGGAAACGCATTTCAAAGTAGTTTGAAGACAGGTCAGGATTTAAATATTACATTTATGGGATTTGGCTTTGGATTTGAAATTCGAATTTGAATTTACATTTTTGGCAGTCCATTTGGATTACACACACACCACACGCCAAGCCAACTATGCAAAAATGGAAAATGTATTCCCCAAACAACAGGCAATAACAGCAGACCGTTAGTATTTTATGATGCTTTCAATAAAGTATAAAAAAATGCATATAGAATATCAAAGAATGAAATACAAAATAAAAGCAGTATTTTTAAGCAAATAATCCAAAATAAATAACAGCAGGGAGTGCGTGTAATAAAGCATTCCAACTGTTGCCATTTATTAAAGAGAGCACACAAATTGTGGCAACAAGTTTTAAAGTATTCAGTTTTATTTATGCTTGTTTGTTGATGAAGAGAAAGAAGTCATCACAAGAAAAGAAGATTTGAACATTAGCTCGAATTTGTAACTGCAGTCGAAAAGTATTAACAACATCAACAATATTAGTAGTAATGTCATTAATGAGTTTCTTAGGAAATTATAGTCAAAGTAGCTTTTAACGAGAGAAAACTAGCAACGTTTGTGATGCTAGCAACAGCGAAAAGCAGCAACATTGAGTGTGAAATAACAGTCAAGCAACTGTTTTGCAATGTTTGCAATTCTTTTATAGTCCAAAACTATTTTACTATAATAAAATTAGCTAAATTTATAATTCGCTTACATTTAAGTGCGGCATAACGAACGTCAAACTAAACACGACTTAAACTTCAACTTAAGCGTATTATTATAAGCTAAAATGGAGCATTGCTGTTAACTGGGGACTATTTGTGTTGGCTGGCAACATAAATTTACCTAAAGCAGAGCTAATTTTTTATTTAAAAAGCAGCCACACAACACATCCACATCCACATCTACATTCCCACTTTATCCAAATGGCAGCAGACAAAAGCAAAGCTAAAGGCAAATGGTATTTGAAATGGGGAATGGGAAAGCGATTTATGTGCTGCCAATAAATTTACTCAACACTTTGGCCCCCCAACTAATACAATATTTACATCAAATTGTTGTACTACAAGACGGGCGGGGGTAGAGTGGACGACGGACAGCCAAAATAAAAAATTGCAGTGCGTATATTTTGCAGTTGAGTTTTGCCTTGGACTCACCGAGCTTCTTGAGCTCCTTGCGCTTTCCTTTCCCTCCACTCCCTAAGACTGTCATTTAAGTTAAAAGCGCATTTGTAAGTCCGCTGTGACTGTGCAAAGTACACTATATATACATATATAGTGTGTGTGTGTGTGTGTGTGTGTGTTGGGACTCTTGCTGGGAATTGGGAATGGGTCATTGGGAAAGGAATAGCAAGGAATAGCCAAGAGAGGAGCTTTGGCCTGGCAGCCAATTTCAATCCCTGTGCGCTTTTTAAAAGCAAATCTGGCACAAGCTGCGCACTTCTTGGCGCATTTTATGTCTGTGTTGTGCAATGTTTTTAGCATTATTCTTTTGGCCTTCCCCACGAATGGCACTTTATGATGGCGCTAAGTGTTAAACACACATCACTTCGGACTGTCAAAAGTGATGTGACATTTATTACAACTTACGCAAAATAAACGCGCCCACGCTGCGCGCTTTCAAATAGTTTATCTAGAAGCACCCGAAAGTATGCTACGAATTTCTAATTGATTTTCCCCATACACAACAACAAAACTATGCAAGTTATACATACTTTGAGGAGTTGCTCAATAATGGAATGCTGTAGAGCCAAGCACCTAAAAGTATGCAGTGTACAATTTTCCCCGAAGTTGATGATGAAGCAACTTTTAGAGTTCAAAATCAAAATCTAAGGCAAAAACTTTAACAAACAAGGTGTTCACCGTAATATGTAGAAGAACGTTGCCGATAATAACTTTAGGGCATGATGATGACTACGTTGACGATGATGATGAAGGCATAGATTTCAGGTAATGTCATGCACTCAGCTTCTGACTAATTGGAATCTCAATTTTGAGTTTAGCAGCTTGAGGATTCGGTTTCCATATTTGGCCATTGCACAAATATTTGCCACTCATGGCCAACGGTTTTTGTTGTTGCCTGCTTTTTCGACTTGACATTTTATATATATGTATACGTATGTATGGTATGGTATATCCTTGTAGCGCTTGCCTTCTGGCTTATTTTCCATTTTCCTTGCGCCTCCCACTCGATAACCCCATTTAAACTTATGACAGCCGGAGCCAAATGAAAGTGTGCTCTTTTGCTTTGGCTCAATAACACTCGACATGAGCAAACAAAAATGTTGCCATTAGTTAAAGTTGGCTTACTTATTCCCTTCCATTTCCACATCCATGTCCTTCAACTGCCATCCACTTCCGTCTTTCTTTTTTTCTTCTCTTCTTCCATTTTTTTTTTTTTTTTTTTTTGGGTAAGCAGCATAATAAGTTTCGAGCACAACTTTTCACAGTTTTTGAAGTGCAGCTAATAAGAAATGCGTGAAGCGTTTGCTTCACCGTGTCGGCCGAGTGTGTTTCGAGTGCTGTGCTTGAGTGTGTGTGTGTGTGGGTGTGCTTTTTATATGCATGTGTGTTTTGGTGGTTGGGCATGTGTAAATATTTATTTAGAAACTCGTCAAGTTTTTGCGTGCGATTGGAATTGAAATTTGGCTTTGGCTAGGCAAAATCCTGCTCTATGATTGAAACACACGTTTTCCACTAGTTAAAAGTTTTGAAGAAAGTACTTAATTTAAAAAGTGTTAACATTTTGTATACAGATAACAATTTTAATTTCTTTAAGTAGGCAGTTGGCAATAAAAAAAATTTGAGTTAGCCACAAAGCAGGCCTTGTGAAAGGATCCGTCAAATCGTTTGCTTTCTAGAACAGTAATAACATCGTTTGCATGTTGTGATTATCCAAAAATCAAAAGCAATAAAATCCAATTTGGAGCCGAGCACAGATAAAGTTATTCGCGGGCGCAATTGAAAAAAAAATTATAAAATCCAACAAAAGTAAAAATGCAAAATATACATATAATGCTTTCTTATATTGTTTTTATGTACTTTCCTCTTGCAGCAGAAGATTGTTTTTTTTTTGTGAACTGAAGAGTGCGATATGTCGAACTTTTACAAGATGAAGAACTTTGCCAATCCCAAGACAATGTTCAAGTCGTGCTCCAACAACGATGATTTCTCTACAGCGCCGGTGCAAAGCTGCACCACCTCCGCCCCTACCTCTGTCTCTGTGACTGCCACCGCCAACGAGAAGTCCAACGAATCTGGCCACAGTGGCAGCAGTGCTACCTGTAAAAGCATACTCAATGCGTCCGCATCCTGCAGCGGCGAGAGTTCTCCATGTTCTCCTAGTGATTCTGTAATGGTTGAACCATTGGCCAGCGATTTGAGTGCAGACGAGCAAGAGGACAAGAGCAATGAGGATAGCGATGGGAATGTGCAATCGGTGTCCAAGGAGCCGCATCATCCGTTGCACAGCGAGTGGACGCTGTGGTATTTGGAGCCGGATCGCAGCAAGAGCTGGGAGGAGATGCTGCACGAGGTGGCCAGCTTCAAGACGGTGGAAAACTTTTGGAGCTTAATCAATCACATCAAGACACCGTCGGAGATCAAAATGGGGAGCGACTATTGTCTGTTCAAGAAGGGCATACGACCAATGTGGGAGGATGAGGCGAATGTTAAGGGCGGGCGTTGGGTGATCACACTCAACAAGACCAATAAGAATGATTTGGATAATTTTTGGCTGGACACAATGCTGGTGCTCATCGGCGAGAGCTGTGACTATTCGGCTGAGCTGTGCGGAGCCGTGGTCAACATACGCAAGAAGAACAATAAGATCTCGATTTGGACAGCGAATGGGAATAATGAGGAGGCTGCCTTGGAGATTGGTGGCAAATTACGCGATGGTCTACGCATGGAGAGCGCCTATGTGCTTCAGTATCAACTGCACGAGGATACAATGTCTCAGCAGGGTTCCTTGATCAAAACCATCTACACACGTTAGGGGGGGGAGAAGAATTTAAACTCCGAGCCGAAACAATTCAACCAAGTCCCTAATGTCCCCCACTCTACAGCAACTACAGCAAAAAAAAAGAACACAAAATCTATTTTAATTGAATCGAATAATACACACAAACACACACACACACACACACAAAACAATTCCATTGAAAACACACACACACACACACACACACACACACACACACACACAAAACATAAACGTATATAAAACATTTGTGCCTTTTGCAATGACGCCAACCAAATTTCTAGTCATTATAATGAAAACCGAGTAGTTTCAATTTTTCTGCTTAATGTTCCCAATTATAAATATCCAAATTGTTAGGTATCATTATAAATTCATTGTTCAATCGTAATAAAGCCTCAAAATGTCAAACAAAAATTTTTAGTTATATTAAATAAATTTCATGTTATATACATTTCTTTGAAATCAATTTCTGGCCTGATAATTACATATTTTTAAATCACATTTATAGCTACAGCATGAATACAAAAAGTATATATCAAACAGTAGGATTTCTTTTTGAAGAGCTACGAGCAAAAGTGAATCCGCTTTTAACGAATAACAATTTGTAGTTATATTAAATAAATTTAATGTTATATACATTTCTTTGAAATGAATTGCTTGCCTGATAACATATACTTGACCACATTTATAGCTATAGCATGAATACAAAATGAATACAAAAAGTATAAACCAAACAGCAGGATTTATTTTTGAAGAGCTACGAGCAAAAGCTGAGGTGAATCCGCTATTAACGAATCATTCTAATCAATCTAATCTTCCTCTTAGGAGGAAGAGGAATGAAGCAAGTGCATTTGGCAGCATTCAATGAAAACATGGCCTAACAGTTTGACATTTAGTTTACACTACTACTAGTTAATAACAATTTTTAGTTATATTCAATAAATTTAATGTTATATACATTTCTTTGAAATGCATTTCTTGCCTGATAATTACATATTTTTAAATCACATTTATAGCTACAGCATGAATACAAAAAGTATATATCAAACAGCAGGATTTATTTTTGAAGAGCTACGAGCAAAAGCTGAGGTAAATCCGCTATTAACGAATCATTCTAATCAAGTAGAACTCTTAGGAGGAAGAGGAGTGAGGCAAGTGAATTTGGCAGCATAGCTGCGATATATGAGCCACATTCAATGAAAACATGGCCTGACAGTTTGTCTTTTAGTTTTTTTGGTTAGCTATTGTTGCTATCGCTGCTTGTTTTTGTGGAGAGTTCGAATGGCTTGGCTCCATTGGCTCCATTGGCTTTTAGCTATTTTTTTTTTGTATTTTTTTCGACTGGACTTATTTGGCGCACGCCGTCACACAACTTGGCCCCAGCACAATTGTTTGATTTATTGGCGTTTATTGGCAGTTGGCATTTTATTGTGACTATTTTTGCTTCTGCCACCGAACTGGACTGGACTGGACTCGACTTGACTCAACTCGAAGCAGCCTTCAGATCAGGTGATTTCCGTCGCATGTATGTGTGTGAGTGTGTGTGTGTGTATGTGTGTATGTTGGCCCTCTCTTCCAATTATTGCATACCATTGTTCGACTGGCGCCAGGCCACGGTTCACCCACAAGACGTTGACCACTTTTGCTGGCATTTGATTGGATTGCTTTTTTGTTTGCTGTGTGTTTTGTTGCTTTAACTTTGGCCGCACGTTTTGAATCCTGTCACCTGTCCAATGCTTTAATCAGCATTTATATAAGATCATTGCAAAAGCATTAGCAATTTGCAGCACTTAAGTACAAAAAAGCTTTTCAATTCGAGCGCTTGTGATAATCTAATCAAGGCCTTTTATGCCTTCAAAAGTGTCCTCAATCGACCATCAAAAGCCTCCTTCACACAAGCAGCTGGTCAAAGGTCAAGGCACAAATATATGTGTGTGTGTGTGTGTCGTAAATATGAGCAGCGCTTTTCGGTTTTATTTGGAGAAAGAGCAGCAGCAGCTAGCCAAAGTATTTGGCATTGATTTATGGCATTTAATTTCATTTTATTGCATATGCGGGGGGCGGCAGTAAATTAGTTGTAATTGCGTTCCCATCCATAAAGAAAAACCTGCCTCGGCATTGATTAAAACACTTTAATCGATTAGCCATTTTTATGGGTCCAAGGCCAGGCAACAAACCAAATTTCGAATTTCGTTGCGTACGCTCAGGTTTTCCATATTGCTTACGATTTTTTTTTTTGTTTTTGCGTCTCTTGACAGATTTATGTGTGTCATCAGTTGCGTGCTGGGAATATTTGAAGTTGACTGAGTTATGCTTGATTATTGTTTAAGTTTTTATTGAAGACATGATTAAACTGTGTACAATATTTAGTATTTAAATGTTATGTATTACATTTCTCAAGAGAATTCTCAACTAGAGTCCAAACTCTTTATTCAACACTTTTATGTTTTACAATTTAAAAAAAAAAATTACAAAAATGTCTTTACTTTTAATAAATAAATATAGATTTTTGTAATGTAAATATTTGCTTAAGTTTTTAATAGTTGAAGCTACTTTACGAAAAATCTCCAACTAGTTGGAAACGCTCGCTGTTTATAATTTTAATTGCTCCAGGGAAATATCTATTTGAGATGTGCAATTTCTGTTCGCTGCTTTTCCTGAATCGAGCAAAAAAAAATCTACACGGTGAATACTCCTGTGCATGGCATCAAGTGAAGTACAAACGATGCCCATTTTAGCTTTGCTAAAAATCGGAAAATATGCAAAATAGTTGAGCAGACAATGTGTGGGGGAGCTTTGAGAATCGGAGTGGGGCGAAAAATGGAAAAAGGAAAAGCGGACCACGCATTTCAACAATTGACAGTAGCGAACAACACACAACGCAACCTTCTACCAAAAAAAAGAACGACGTGGAGAAAAGCAAATTTACCTGTAAGCTGGCAAACAACACCCCAGACAGCCAGAGAGCTGCTGGTGTTGGTGTTGGTGTTGATGTTTTGGGGGCTACAGCTGGAGGCGGGCCCCACAGGTGGCATTTTGTGTGTGTAAAGCAACGATTTACATGCGTGTTATACATATACTATATATACATATAATAGTGGAAAGGGGAGTGCGGAGAGGCAAATGTGGGCTTTGGGCTGTGTGTTGGGTTGCGCCTGGGTGGCATGTATTTCAATTTATTTATTTTTATTTGCGTATGCAAAATAGTCGGCTTGATTTTGGTTAACATACACAAACGCTCACACATACACACACACACACACACGGGCACACGCATCCACTAAGTGAGAAAGTGCTTTTCCATTTGCGGCAAAGAGCAATAGGGAGACAGGTGTGGGTTCATCTAACATGGTCTCCGAGTGTGGTTGCTTTAAGGCAACAAACGAGTGTATTACTTTAAAGTCACTCTCTAAACTTGAAACTCAATAGTTTGTAAAGAAACAAAATTATACTCATATTTTACAAGAATGTGAAGGCATTCTCGGTAATTAGACATTTAATAATTTAAAAAAAATATTAAAGAATTTGCTTTTCTGTCGGTTTCTTTTCAATTTCAAATTTGACGCGTGGAAGCAATTTCAAAAATAGATCATATTTTGTAGCATACTTTATGGGTGTCATTGCCAGTAAGAACGATAGATGACGCCACTTAATGTATTTCAGACTACTGCTGATTTATGTACACCTGGTATTTCACCTGCTGACTTGTCTTTTCTTAGCCCTTCATAACGGCTTAAAGGGATCAACAAGTGATTTAATTAACTGCATTCACGTAGAGTAACTGAATTTTGATTTGCTTTTGTCGGTAGCTTTTTAATTTCATATTTAATATTTGATGCTCTAAGGCCACTGCAATTACATATTATATTTTGTAGCATACTTCAAGGGTGCGTTTATTTAAATCGTCATTACCAGAAGGAACGATAGATGGCGCTACTCATTAAGCAAGTGACTTGCTGTATTTCAGCCTACTGCTCATTTATGATCGCCTGGTATTTCACCCTCTGACTTGGCACATTTTAGCGCTTCATAGCGGCTTAAAGTGATCAACAATAACAATAGCATAACTAACTGACATTAGTTTAGTCTCCGTTCAAGAATTCTATTATCATATAATTCAAAAAATAATCTTTAAAAATAGCAAATTTCTTGAAAATTGCAAATCTTTAATAAATCGACCTCTTTAAAACATTAATAAAAATGTTCACACACATCTGCAAATATGAAAACTTTTTGTGTTAAATTTAGCTGTTCAAAAGTTGCATTTACCAAATCAATTGTGCAGCACACACAAGTTGCACGTATTTTCTGTGTACAATTCAATTTCGTTCAACGTCTCACCCTCACACTCGTCTGTCGTCGTTCTCTGTTTCTATCCTTTGCATTTGCTGCCATTGGCAATGGCTTTAAAAATTTTGAAAAAAATACATTTTTGCATTTGTATTTTGTGCCATTTTTCAATATTTGCATTTTGAACTCAATCAATGCCAATGCACAACGTACACGTTGCAGCAAGTTGCTGCAGGTTGCAGGATTGCACGCATTCATGCTGCACGTTGCACACGAATCAGATTCGAACGTACGTATGTGTGTGAAAAGCAAAGCAACTCATTTAATTAATGCAACGAGGAATTAATTGAAACATTTTGCCAAACATTTGCCTCGCATTTCATGGCAAACGAAAATTTGTATACGAAGCTCGGCCTCGTTTTGCTGATTGACACATATCGTTCGTGTCACTGGCTAAAGTGGTCAAAAATCAGCCTTCACAATGCCTACCACAATGCACATTGAACTTTGACCAGCACTAGCAAAGGGGTCAAATGCTCAATGGTCGCACACACACACACATATATACATTTGACCAAAAACGTAATCACACCAGCAACAGCAACAGCAACAACAACTACAGCAGCAGCGCATGATTGACATCACTGGTCATTACTTATTTAAGATTCTCTACCTACAGCAGGCCTCGAACATTAACTAAGTTTTGGAGCTAGGCCTACCTAAACATAGGGAGGAAGGGGGGTCAACGTATCAACGACCTCCCTCATCCAATCTCCATGTATTATGCGTGTGTGTTTTGGGCAACACCGCATAATTAGGCGAACTCGGCTTTAGCAACTGCAGCAGCAGCAGCCATTTCAATATTGCATTGCATACAGGTTGCTAACCTGACTCTCAACTTTGCTTCACCTCATCCAACTATTCCACCATATTCCATAGTTGAGTGTGTGTGTGTGTGTGTGTGTGTGTGTGTGTGTGTGGTTGTACGTGCTACTGTTCGTGTTAGTTTATTTTGGCCACGATTGCTTGGGGATTTACGGATAACATTTCGATTTCCAGCGACAAGTGGATTCAATCAATAGTTTGGGATAACTAAAAAACTAGCTTCTATTTTTTATTCAGCTCAAGTAGATACGGAAAACCATGACTTCGTTATACAATTCTTGCGGAATATGTCATTGGATAAAATATTTATATAATTTTGCCAACGTTATTAATGATTTAACATAATAAATTAGATATGTATCTAGTTTGAATTTAATTTAAGTTGTACTTAATTTATTTGATTTGATTAATCTCCGATGTGATGCTTTTTGACAGCTAAAAGCGTTCTTCGCAATAATTCGAAGTACTTTTCATTGGATCCCGCTAAGAGCTAATTGAATTTAACAGCCATATAACTTAAGTGTTAACGCCATTTATACACAACATATCTTTCAAAATTTCACTCAAAATTTAATTTAAAATGACAACTCAAATCGGCTCATATAGAGGCAACTTAATCTATGTTATATAATAACTAACTTAATGATCTATAAACTTACCAATTTTCAAACCAATAATTATTTTTAAAGTACTCATTCAACAATTGATTTACACTATATATTTAATTCAATTATCTAAAGAATTTTTGTGCAGTATGTGCAACTGCATTAATATGATAAAATATTTAGTTACATTTATTTTTATGCTCTATTAACAAACTACGTGGAGTACTTCAAGTGTTTGGTTAGCAATTAAAAAATGGTAAAAGCTCGGTCAAGACAGTACTTTAACGACAACTTTCGGGCCACAACTTAGTTGGCTAACAGAGAGAGAGAGAGAGAGAGAGAGAGGGTTAGTTGGTTCGTTGACCATGCTGATACGATGATAACGGCATGCCAGCGAAGAGGCAAACCCAACAGGAAATTTTGCAAAATTAACATCAAGCGAGTCTAGAATTTCCTATTTGGCTGCCAAGCAACCGCAACATGAAAATCCCGATGCCAATGGAAAAGAGTTGACCCATAAATCGAATGGCGTCAGTTTCGAGAGCTGCTGTAAGTTGGCCGAGACTTCATTAAGTGGCAAATTAAATGGATTGCTTTGACTGCGTATCAAGATAACTAAGCCGAGTCCTGAGGCATTCCCATAACCTACATACATACATATCTCTTCTATATATATACAAGTATATATGTATATTCCCCATATCCGATGTCCAAGCTGAGGAAGGAGCTGTTGTCTTGTTTTGTGTCTGAGTCTGGAGCTTGAGCAAAGTGCACTCGTAAATGTTGACATTCATTGTTGTTGCACTTTAATGTGCTTTCGCTTGTTCTCTTTGGTCATCTTATTCCCAATCCTATTTGCCGAGTTCGTCTTCGTCTTTGCCATCGCCATCGCCGTCGTCTTCGTCTTCGTCTTCGTCTGTGGCGCATTTGTGCGCTGGATTTTGTTTTTATTATGATTATTTTAACTGCCAAGGCAAAGGCAAACACACAGCAGCAGCAGCAGCAGCAGCAGGAAGATGCCCTCTGCCTAAGGATGGAGCGGAAGCGCGGCTTCACTGTGACAGGCTTGGCAAGATTTGGGAGGCAGCAAGTGGCAGCGGAGCGCGCAGCATAAAATGCAATTTTCACATGCCTGACAGCGGCAACTGGCAGACTGGCAAACTGGCAAACGGGCAACCGGGGGGTAGCAACCATTTTCGATGGGTTGGGAGCCAAATGAATTTGGCGTCGGGAGCTGTGTTCACAAAAAAACAACAGTAAAGTGAAATGCAATAAAACAAAAAGACAACACAAAAAAAAAAGGGAGTGAACCCGGCAGCAGACAGCAAGCAGCAGGAACAGCGGGAAAACAACTGTGACTGCAACTGGGACTGTCTTGTCTTTGGATGCGAAGCTGTGAGCTGGAAACTGAAACTGAAGCTCGAGCTGAAGCTGAAGCTGAAGCTGCACTCGCAGTTGCTGCAGCTGTGACAACGCCTTTGCCTGTCAAGCGTTTGCCTCCTCGACCCGAGACCTTTGCACTACGAACTGTCACACACACACACACACCACTCTACACACACACACACACAGACATGCTACGCCATTGCATTTACAGTGCAATGATTCAAATTGTCGCCTTGGATTATGGATTTATTACGCGTCTCGTTTTTAGTAAGCTCCAAGCGACTGCAATTGTGCATGCTGCTCGCAATTACTATCAATGTAGCTACCAGCCTGACAACGATGACGACGACGACGACATACAAACATGCATACTATATAGTGTATATATATAAGTATAACTTGCTCTCTGCGCTTCGCTGAGTCTCCTCGAGTAATCCATAAAAACATTTATATCGAATTCGAAAATGTGTCACTAATTCGCGTTGACAATATTTTTTTTTTCCTCTTTTATTTTTTTGGTTTTATCTATGTTTGGTTTTCAGCTGGCGTCTCTGTTGCTCTGTGTGACATCTTGCATAGAAATGAAGCTACTCCGCAAAGCGAGCATTTGAGTGCGTGCGAATGAAATGCGATAGCTTTAAATTTGGCAAAAATTCATAAGAAATGAGTGGGCTTTAAGTTTCAGTTAGCTTAATAGATTAATTATTTATTTCAAGAAATGAAAAATTTATTGAACAGTCAAGAATATTATATTAAACACGGCAATTATATTATATGTATATAAATTATGAACTTAACTAATAAAATTCATGATCATTTTTCTGTTTATTTCTTAATTTGAAACATAACTTTTTAATTTTGAAATTAGCTAACCGTAAAAAATAGTAATGGATACTAAAATAAAAAATGTAAGTCTTATAATATATATATAAATTATGAATTAAAATGTACTTAATTATTGATTATTTATTTATGTTTCAAAATTACTTTTAGTATTTAAAACAACGTAATAATTTTATTACGTACTAAATCTTACAGATTAAGTAGTGAACAATTATATAAAGAAAAATTATATAAAAATTATGAATTAAAAATGGATTACAATTTTTTATTTATATATATATATATATATATTTATTAATTTGAAAATTATTTAAAACAATGTAATACAAAAATTAAGAGTCTTATAACAAAGCGTAATTTATTAAAGACTCCAAATCTGAGAAAAAAATAAAATTTTAATATAAAAATACAAATTTATGAATTTCAAAAAATAAAAGTTACTTTATTAATTGACTAAAATGATTGTAAATTTGTGTAGCTATAGTTATAACAGTTACAAACAGACAGACGGAGTGCATTAAGTGGGTTAAAGGGTCTCAAATTATATACTGACGAATACCTTTTAATTTGAGTCTATAGGAAACTGACTTTGCAAGGTATACGCAAAAGATGCTGCACTTAATTGCTGTAAAAGACGGACTTGTTTAATAATTTTGATTTAAAAATTAACTTAACTATATGATTACGACAGCAACTTCCTTACGAATACTGTAGTGAAATTGTATCGCCTAAGCTTTAACAAGAACAGACAGGCAGAGGTTTTACCTTCAAATAGATAGAAACTGTTTTTACAGGGTATTCGCTATAGCAGCAGTACAACGAAAATTGAGTTGCTTAGCCTAGAAGCAGAGTGCCAAAGCTCAATTTGTCATGGAAGCCTTGTCAAAGATCATTTGTTTAGTTTCGTTTTTACTTTTTTTTTTTGTGTTGGTGTCTCCTCAATGATTATTAAATTTTGTCAAAGAATCTGAAATAATAAAAAAGCGCGTTAAAAACATGTTGATGGCCAGCAAGTGGTCAAGGTTCCAAGCCAAACAAAAAAAACACAAAATAATAGACAATATATATGTGTGTGTGTGTGTGTGCTTGTACTTTTGCTACAAAGTTATATTATTGATATTGTTGAAATAATGTGTAGTGTACTTTGGCTAAGATTGTGCTTAGTCAGAGAGAATTGCACAACACTCGACCCTTGAATGGCGGAGGGAACGGGAGGTCAAAGGTTACCAGACAACACTACTTACGAGTGTATTGGGTAAACATCATGGGCTATGCATCATGTTGTACGCTGGATGCCGCATGCCGCATGCCTCAGGCCTCAGGCCGCAGGCCGCGTGCCGCATGTTTCGTGCTCATGCCAAGGCCCCCCAAACTCCAAAATGTGGCGGCAAAATGCGCGACGCGACGCGACGCGACGCGACCCGGCGAAAACATTTAAAACAAAGCGCATTTGAAAGCTTTTCGTAATTATTATTATGTATTGTGCATTATTTGTGTACAAGTGTAATTGTTGTCAACAAAAGCAGCAGAAAACATTGTGCAACAAAATGTTGCAGCTTGTTGTTGTCGACTAAATTGCCGTTGACAACGCTGACATTTCAAATTTAGACATTGCCTGACTGTTGACCGCACATTAAAAAGCGCTGTTTTGTGTGCCACGGCAAGTGAGTGCCCCCAACAGCCACCCAGCCTCATGCCACCCTGCCACCCTGCCACAATCCCACCCAGGGTATCCCTCGCTCACTCACCCTCCTCTCAACTGCCTACAACTCACTCACAATGTGTCGCTGTTTTTTATTTTTTTTTTTTCCTTCGTTTTTTTTTTTTGCTACATTTTGTTTATTTTGTTAATTGTCATTGCGGTCGTGGTCGTCTCTGGCTCGCCCTTTCACTCACACTCTTAGCTTCATCTCTCTTTTGTTTGCCGCACATAAAATTATGTAAAAATATTAGAAGAATTTCCGTTTCGTAAAAACGTGTTAAAAATGTTTACAGCCTCGCTCAACAGCAACAGCAACAACAACAGCAACAACGACAGCGAGTCAGCGTTTGCCTGTCATCGGGGGCAAGCATCGGGGGCATGCCAGCAATTCGACCTGCACGAAGATGCAGCAGCCGCAACAATCACGTTGGAGGCGTCACAGATTAATTAACGTCTCTGCGATAAAGCACGTTACAGTCAGTCGCCGGCGTCGTCGTCGTCGTCGTCGTTGTCGTTGTTGCAACCACAAGCTTCTTCCATGGTCATAGTGAACAACTTGACTGCAGCTCAAACTGGCGCAGTTTGTTTTTTTTTGTTTTTTTTTTTTGTGTGTCTAGCATCCAAAAACTTTGCAAAATATATATGAAAGTATTGCTTTGTACCTTTTGAACAGTGGGCAACAAATGCAAATTAGCTAACGAACAAGCAGCAAAGTCTAAGGAGCTTAGTCTAAAGAGCCTTTGAACTTATTTTCGCTTTTGAATATTTTCAAGACTAGAACAGAGAATTTTATTTTAAGAAGTAATGGAGTCATGCACTATAGTGCATAGTATATTATATATTATGTAGTACACATAATAGTTAAAGTCAGGACTGCATGAATTATTTAAATATTTAAAACCTAAATAGAAAACTAGTAAAAATTTTATAAAAATATGTAAACAAAGGATATACACGATGCTGGTTTTAGGTTCGACTAAATACAAAACAAGTTCAAATTGTATAAAAGTAAATAAATATAGATAAGATATTTATTATTTGAATGATATTTGAAATGAAGTTGACCTGAGAAAACTTTTGGTATATAATGAGGTTTAAAAACATTTCTCTTCTCAAAATAATGTGTAATCTTGTGTTGCATATTGAGTATTGCGTCCTTTGTTCGTTATAACTTCATATATTCGATCCTTCATATAATTACATAAGGAATCCATGTAGTTCAAGGAAATCTCTCTCCAAGCACATTTAAAAGCTGCATTTAATATCTAAGGTATATTAACTTATATTCGTATTTCCTGCTCTATTCGTATACCTTTAGTTTTAGCCAGCCCCAAAACTATTCAATTACGCTAAGATCTAGAAAATATGATGGGCAGGTAATGATATTATGGTTTTGTAAAATCACCGAAATTTGAAAGCATTATAAAAAAAAAAGATTCGCAAAATTTTAAAAAATGAACGAAATGTAAAAATGAAAATATTATATTTAACAATTATCAAAAAGGAAATAATTTAAAAAATGCAAAATTTAAAACTTACGATTTTGTTGTAACATGTATAAGCTTAAAAAAATTAGACAAATGTTGATTAAAAATATTATCTTTAGCAAAGCTAGAAAAGGGAAGAAAATAAGAAGAGAAAAGGAAACATAGTATTCAAAACTAATATTCATTATTTGGTTATTGTTAAATACTATGTTTCGCTTTTCTAAAGTTTCAAAGAATATATTCATCAAAATATAACATTATTCATGATTATTATTGCATATGCAAAATGGAGTTTACAAAGATGTACATTAATAAGAATAATAATACAATAACCAAAGTTGCATTTAATATCAATAGACTTGCAGGCAATAAATAATAATGAAAATCAGTTGTGTTTGTTTGTGTGTTGGATGTCTTGTTTTCAATTCAATGCTCAATGTTTTGCCCCATTCTATAAAGATGGGCGGACGATGATAAATGAAAGCAATATCCATGTCATGCTCGAATTTCTGTAGCTCAACCTCCACGGTTAAATCGCAGTACGTGCTGATTTATCTAACATATCGCGCTGGGTGACAGAGATAAGGATATTTGTTGGACAGCCAGAGTAGAGACAGAGTAGAGAGCACTTGTCTGATTCTCTACTCTCGACTCTCAGCTCGACTCAGGACTCTCGACTCTTGGCTGAGAAATGACGTCTAGACACTGTTCATTTTGCGAGCCCCAAAAAACAATGGGCAGGCAAAAAGAGTTCGGCTCGGCTTTCATATTAAAGCGTAAAGCGATGCGATGGGCTTTTCACATTTTTGTTTTTCATCTTTTTTTTGGTGTATTTAATTTACCTTCTATTTTTGATATATTTTTTTGTGCCTCTTCTTCTTCTTTTTATTTTTGGATGGGCATTTCGCTTAATTTTGGTCGTTGGTCTTGCTGCTGCTGTTTTTTTCGCGTGCCAAGGAGCGCGCTTTATTTTTCAGTCCAGCTAACTAAATACCTGTATAAATATTTTATTACGCAAATGAAACAAGCATTGTTTGCATTTTATTTATGTGTATGTGTGTGTGTGTGTGTTTATGTGTGTGTAAAACTGCGCCACATCCTGCAACAGGATGGCGTCCAACTACTTCTACTTTTGCTGCTGGCCAAATGAAATGGCCGCATTAAGGTGACGCCGTTTGCCAACTGTTCGTTGCTGCTTCGCCAAAAACAGTATACATATATACTATATATATATTCAAAAAAAAAAAGTAAAAGAATGAAGAGAATAAAGGCAGCAGCCGCCGATGGCTGCACGTGCCGTATTCTGGGCAACATTCATTTGCATGCTGCCTGCGAATGACACAGCGAGGAATGAGAAAATCTGTGGGTGGGAGAAGGAGGAGGAATACGAGTAGTCTTGACCAACGGACAGCGGAAGCACAAAGCAAAAGAGAATCCTAAGAGACAATTACACATCCTACACACACAAATTTCATCTTCTTTTTTTTTTTGTCTCTGATTGAATAAAGAGTTGCTTAAATGGTGCGATGGACAACATCTAAAAATCGAAGTAAGCAACGCTTAAATGAAGCAAAATTCGTATTCGAAATATGTTTGCTTTGATTTATGTCCGCCCAAAGACAAATTGGCCCACTGTAATTACCTGAAGTGGCCAATGGGCCAATTGGCTACTTGCCAAATTAATGTGTTAAGTGTTAAATGGCCATTCAAAGTGCCAAGAATGGACAAACAGCAGACAGAGGATGAGAGAGCTAAATGCACTGCAAAAAAGCGTTCTAAAAACAAGATTTTGGTCGTAGTAACATCTAAAAAGTATGTCAGGCACATGAACATTTTAATGTTAGAAAACACATATTGATTAAACTCAAGTTCTTATTAATAAGAGGGCAAACGCTTATAGTATAGTTAAGACTAATCAATTAAGACAGCTAGAGTCGAGTGTGCTCGAGTTTGAGATACGCTCTACCCATTTTAATGACAGCAAAGCAGTGCGGTATTAATTTGAAAAAATACTGTAAAAATACTAAAAAATACCAAATAGTACTAAATTCATTCTTTGGTATAAGTGGCCAGATTGTCAGGCTAGTCTGTTTGACATATTTTTGACCATATTGTATAACATATTTTTAATGTAGTACTTCATCAATATACCGAATATACCACGTAATGTATTTTAGTATTTTGTGGTATATTTTAGAAACTACTCTTTTTTCAGTGTGGAAACTGAGTATGTCACACATTTCTACAGGCTGATTAGCACAATAAATTCACAGTATTTTCTTACAACATGCGAAGCAGTAAGTAAATAAAATAAATAGTAAATTTGTCAAATTCAATTTTGGTTGCCTACAGCTGGCAATGAGACATCACAACTGCTGCAATGGATACGCAAATCGGTGTCAAGTCCGCGCTGGCATGGATTGCAGGATCTGGCCAATGGCGTTGTCTGGTGTCGCCTGATGGCCAAAGTGTTGCCCGGATCCATTGCGAGTGTGCTGATCATACATCGGCCGGCGAATGAACGCGATTCCATGCACAATTATTTGCTGTTGCAGGGCGCGTTTAGAAAGTTGAATATAGCCTGGTATTTCGATACACATAAACTGATTGATGGCAATCAAACGGAGCTGCTTAAGTTGGGTCAATCGATGCTACGATTGCGCGATGCTTGCAACAATCAATTGCGGGAGCAACAGCAGCAACAACAGCAGCAGCAAAGATCAATGCAACGGGCAAGCCTAAGTCCACAGCGATTATCACGTTTCCCAGCTGGTGAATTCGAGATGCCACAACAATTGTCCGGGCTGCAGGAATCAATTGCTGGCACGATGGATGCGCCAGTGGAATCGGAGAAGCAACAGCAACCGTCAATTGTTGCCGAGCAACAGCAGCAGCCAACGCAACAGGAGCAATTGAAACAACAAATCGAAACGCTTTACCACAAACAACAGTTGGCCATGGCAGCCTCTTTGGCTATTCCTGCCACTGACATTGATCCTTTTGCTGCTGTTGCCAGACCAGCAGCCATTGCTCTGTGCCTTTGCAGCAAGTGTATAAGCAATAGACAGAAATTGGATAACAGTATAAACAATTGAAAGTCTGAGTTGCATGAAATGAGTTTCAAAATTAATGATGCACATATTAGAAAATATGTGTAGTTACTTGTAATTTAGTTGTACAAATAAGTTTAACATAATATTCGATGTATAAAGAGAATATCCAATGCTATATTTCGTATTGATTTTTTGAATAATTTTGTTGGCCAAGTAATAAAGTTAGTTCTAAAAAGTTAGATATATTTAAGATATATAAGTGAGATTGAATTGCCGAGATATATTTTTATAGAATCATTGTGTTGACTAATTGTAACTGCAACATAGTTAAAAGGCTTAAAAATATATGATAATCTTATATAAAATTCATATTATTCGAATTATAATTATTTATTATTATCAGATAAAGATTGGAAAACCAATTTCATGCTCTCACATTGTAAATAAATATGGATTATTTCAAAAACTATTTAAATTATTTTCTTTTACTGCACTATCGACAACTATCGACGATTGATTTTCCTTGCTACCGTCGATACTCGATAGTTTATGGAAACTATCAAGCACTATCGATGGCGCAGACTATCGATAGTTCTCCACCAGGAGACAGGTAAGTGGCAGGTAAATGTTTGGTAATAGTTTCATGGGCTAAAAAAAGTTGTGTACTTCCACTTAACTCTAGAAATGACAAAAAGCATTGCATCAAGAATATTATTATAAATTATGAGAAATCTTTACTTAGCAATGAACTTTGTTATGTGCTCTAAAAGCAAGTCAGCATTCAATAAACAGAACTATGAACTGTATATATTTTATATTTATTTTAAATATTTTCAGCATTTTCATTTGCTTTTACCTTCGAGCTTAATCAGTTTTCACAGCACATGCAACGATGCCTTTATGCTTGTGCTCTTTTTCATCCGTTCATTTCACTATTAAACCGAAAATAGCAGTAATAGCTTCATATGGCTGAGCTGCAACGAGACCGAGACACAGGAATATTAAGCTGGGGATGCAGTGAATTTTATCGCCTCGAGACGACAGCAGATTCTGGTCACTGGGTAACCTTCTAAAGCTGCGCAGATGCAGGGCAATATGCAAGAGAGAGAGAGAGCGGTGCTAGAAACATTTAATGGGAGTTAAAGCATAAAAGAAGAAGATGAAGCAGAAGCAAAAGATGAGAAAAAAGAAAAACAGAATACATAATATTGCGCATACGTCGCATGTGACAGTTGACCATCCATTTTTGGGCGAATGTTGCTGTCAGTATCGTTGGCGTTGTCGTTGTCGCTGTCATTTCTGTTTGCTTTCTGTTTGCTTAGCAAATGACGAAAAGCAAAGCGAACAGAGTGCGGGGGAAGAGAGGGAGGGGGAAAGCGTGGAATGTGCTAGGACTTGTGGGCGACTATGGTAATGCGAATGTTAAGTCAGCAGCTGGAATGGAGAGCGAGAGACGAACGAGCGACGAGCGTTTACTTTGGGCTTTGCTTTCAGCTTTGACTGGCTTAACAATCAAACAGCGATTCGCCATTGAAATTAGGCTAATGAAATGCTTGTTAACTGAAAGTGACAACATGGCTGTAGTGCTGTAGCCAAAACCAAACAAGCCAATTAAAGTGGGCGACGACAATCCAAAAGGCGACATGAAATAGACAAATTCTAAGCGAGGGAACAAACAAATTTAATTAGATTGCATCGCGAGTGGCTAAAAATCACATTCACTCTCGAGCTCTTTTGAATTGATTAATTTATTTAGAAATTTGTTAGTTACTTGCAATTAAAATAGATGTGCAAAACTATATGATTGTTATCTATTGGTAATTATAATATTATTAATAATAAGCCAATAAATTTTGTGTAATTTTATATGCTTTGCTTTCTACCAATTGCACTCTTTATAAGCTGATCATCATTTTAATTTGTTAATCGGCAGAACAAAAAATTGATGAGACGAAATTACTCTGAAAACTACACCAAATGTCAATCAAAAACTATCCGCTAATGGAGTTGTCGAATTATCCAAATTACATGCTTAATGAATGGATATATTTAAACTCAATTTATGGAAAAATATATATTACATATTAGAGAAACACAATAGAAAATAACTATAATTGTTACAGTCTATTAAACTTAAAAAGCTTTCAACAACTACATTAAGTTTGTTTAAGCATATACTTAAAATTAGTAATACAAAAGAATATTTCAAATAAATTACATTCTATAAAACTGTAGAAAACTATAAAGTAAGCAATTTTGCTTTTTAAAGCTATACTAGCAATCCGATAATATTTACAAAGTTTATACATATCTCCAATAGATGTTACTACCAATTGTTCAATAAATTGTAGAAATAAAAACTGAATCTAAGAATCATAAATTTTAAATTCTGTTAAACTTAAAAAGCTTTCAATTACTGCATTAAATTTGCTTTACATTTGAGTTAAAATTAATGACAAAATTTATCTTTTATAAAATACATTTTATTAAATTGTAGAAAAAAATTTAAATATATAAAAAAAAGTTAAGTAATTATGGATGAAATTCTAAGTTTCAATATAAGCTGTAAAGTTTGAAGATGTATACAATAGATTTTACTGCACTTTGTTCAATAGTTTATAGCAAAGAAAAACATAAAAAAAATAACTATAAATTTTAAAGTCAGTTAAACATAAAAAGCTTTCTGAATCTAGTTAAAACTAATCCAAATTTTAAATAATATACGTTTTGTTAAATTACGGAAAAATGTCAAACACATAAACAAGTAAAGTTATTATGGAAGCAATTCCAAGTCTAATAACTATAAAGTTTCAAGATGTCTCCAATAGATTTTACTGCCCTTTGTTCAATAATTTGCTGTCATGTGAACAATTGTTCACCTTGAGTGCTGGCTTCTAGCTAGCTATATTTGTAGATGTAGTAATACAATCAACGCAGTTCTTTGAGTATGTCAATGCTTGTGTGTGATTTGCGTGTTTCAATGAGGCGAGCATAATCATTTTCGATTATTTATATTACGTTGATGAGTTGATGAGCATGTTTATTTACTTATTTAACAGTCAAACTAAATGACTTTACACTTTATTGATTTGTACATGATTTTCATGTTTATGCAATATTATTATTAAAGGTTTTTTTTTCTTTCAAGTTATTTACTTTAACGTTAATGATGCAATCGTCGGCCCTTTGGGCCATGGAGATTCGCAGAGAAAACATAAGTAAGGGAAGAAAAAAGAAGATGATTTTTATGGGCTTAGTAGAAATAACTATGTTAATTGATGGGGGACACAAGCTCGACAGCTCGACAGCTGGGAGTAGTCAGAAGAGAGTGGTAAATAACATTCATCAGCCTCGGGGGCAGCATCAATGATATGCCACCCAATGGAAGGCCAGCATATTTGGCCAGCCTTAATGAGTGCCCGGCAACAACAGCAGCAACAACAGCAGCAACAACAGCAGCAACAACAAACAATTGTGGCAACAGCTTATGCAGTAAGTGCAACTCTTGGCCATTAGCCGCATGCCCCAAGAGCCATGCAAGGCGAATGCATTTTCCAACTCATTTAATTCGCTTGATCGTCCTGACTGGTCGACTTGCTGCCGTTTCCACTGCCTTGGCATGATGATGACTTTCATGTTTGCTCCTTTGCTCAAGCCCAGCCCCAAGTCCATTTTGGCCACATTTTGCCGCTGCCATTGCCATTGCCATTGACCATGGTCGTTGGCATTGCCATTGCCATTGCAATTTTCCAACAATTTCATTTTCATATTTTTCATTCTCTTTCTGCACACAGTATTTTTGTTTTTTGTTCCGGTGTCCGAAAATTTATGCGCGCTTTGCTTGATTTTTCATGAATTTTGATCACCTAGCCAAGAGTCTTCTTAATGCTCCCTCAATCCCAGTCCGACTGCCTCAACTGCCTCAACTGCACTCAATTGGATGTGAGAAGCGACGACTTCTGTTCTGTTTGCTGCTGCTGCCGCTCGTCCTGCTCCTGATGCTCCTGCTGCTACTGCTTTAAATGGATTCAACATATGTGCATAAATTTCACACGTGGCACGCCGGCCACGCCAGTCTCTCATGCATTTTACATGCACAAAAGGATTTCCAGCTCAGCCAGAGTCAGAGCCAGATCCAGAGCCAGAGCCAGAGCCAGAGCAGCATGGAATGCTTCAATGCCCCAATGCTCGTCAGTCTTTCACTTTATTTTCCATTTTTATCTTCTTTATTTTATTTTTCATCGCATTTTTTTTTTAAGGTTGTATTCCTGTGTGTTGCATTGTGCAATTCTGTGGCCGAAGATGCAACTGCCGAAACTCGCAAACGGGCAACTGATGCAGCTTGTTTGTTAATACGACAACATTTAATTTTTAATCGCCGCATCCGACTCACACAATTTGCAGTGCAGTCTCAGTTGCTCAGTTCCTCAGTTGCTGGGGAGTTTTGGGTCGATTGATGCCGCTCGTAACCCAAATGCGTTACATATGTTTAATGAAGAGCGTTGCACGCACGAGTTGCCGCCAAGTTGCACTTGCACTGAGCAGACAGTCAGCTCAATCCTGCAACCATTTAGTTGCAGCATCTCCCCCTCGCCTGCCACATCGACAGATTGCGAGAAGAGCTCAGAGAATCATTCAATGCAATGCAATGCACTGCAATAATTTGTCAAGCTTTTGAGATGACTTTACGCTATTTGAGGGAATTAAAAGTAAATTTATTTAATGTTACTAATCTTACAAATTTTTTACTTTCAGAAAAAAATAAAGAATAGACTGTATTAAGTTTTCTAGTGATAACAAAAATAATGTTTCATTTATATTGAAATTTTGAATACAAATACAAATAATATTAATAATATAAAAAGCTAAAACTAATATGGCATCTAAGCAAAATGTAAATGAATTGTATGATATTATAAATTATTTTCAATTATTTTAATTTATGAATTTGCAAATACATGAATGCACAATTCACATAAATCACATTTTTAAGTGATGATAAATAAATGCTTAGACAGGATATTAAGATATTGACTACTAAAAAAAATAATTGCTAAAATACATATGTATATAAACGCAATGAAAATTTTAATTTCCGAATCAAAATTTATATTCATTATAAACTGGAAAACGCCTCATTTAAAAAAAATGTAGTATGACAACTTTTATTGCTTTTATTGCTGCTTTAATTTCAGTCAATAGCTAATGCTTTTCTCACAGTGTATTTGGTTAAGCCGCCTTTGCTGAATCTACCCAGTTTATCACTTGCCCTGTCTCCCACTGCTGAGTCGCCCATATGCATTTAAGGCTATAGTAGTACCTATGAATGTGCTTCTGCTGCTGCTGCTTCTGCTGCTGCTGCTTCAGCCCATTCGTATCGCACACATATACATACATACATATATACATATGTAGCCATATAGATAGGCATGCATGTAGGTGTGCGTGTGCCTCGATGCTTGTTTCTGACTCTGCGGCAAGTTATTATAACAGTTCATTGATTTTCAATTTTCAATGCATTTCATTGTTTGCTATCGTCTCTCTTTTTTTTGGTTGGTCGATATTCCTGCTGCTGCATTTGAGTTGAAACGGTGAAAATGAGAGGAAGAGAGAGAGAGAGAGAGAGAGAGAGAGTCATGCAACTTGGCGGCAACTGCCACAAATTTCCACATTGCGAATTCACTCGCATGCATAAATTCATGGGTAGTTTATTTTGGGCAGAACAAAATTAAAAAATAAACACACACAAAATACGACTTCAACAAAAGAACACAAAAAAACATACACAATGAAAAGGAATTTATACAAATAAAAATGTTAAATGTGCAAAAAAAAACATCAACAACAATAAAATAAAATAAAATAAAATAAAATAAAATAAAAAGCCGAAGAGCAAGAAGAAAAGCGTGGTGAAAAAAATGTAAATGATTTCGTTTGTGCGCGGCATTTTTTGGTTGGCAGTTTAAACTTTTCATTGGACAGCAAAAAGGCAGTCGGATTGTCGCCGCTGATTGACTGCGGCTTAATGCACTTCAATCTGGATTTACATATCTCTTAATGTGTATATATGTACATATAGTAAGGCTTGTACTTTTTAAAGTACCCCCAATGCTTAAGTAGGCACAATATGCATATTCATATATTTACTTTACACATCCAGATCGAGTTTGCAATGGCATAAAGAAATTAAAAAGTTTTCAATTTTTTTTTTATTTTTTGTGACTGCAGGAAATGTTTAACCACTGATATTTTAATTGCATTTTTTGTGTTGATTTCCAAAGTTGATATTAAAATGAATCGATTGGAGTTGTTTGCTTCTTTTTTTTTTAAGTGCACATACAATATAGTTAGTCAATGCTTTGGCGATAAACTATATTTTTTTCTTTTCAACATTTGCTTGTTTACATCAAAATTGAATTTAATAATTCTGATTTAGTTTACGGTTGTAAATTTAAATATCTTTATATGTATATAGCATACTCATCTGTATCTTTCAAACTTTTTTTATTTTTTATTGCAATGCATAAACTACTTTAACGTATTTCTATGATCAGCATTTAATTCTAGCAAAAAAAAAAAAAACATTCGCAAGCTGAAATTGAATTTGAATATTTGAATTTCTATTTGATTTATTTGTCTTGATGGCACATTTGTCACCCACATTGCAATGTGTCGCATGTTTGTTTGGCTACACTTATGTCACGCGCAAAAATCGAAATGGCCACACGCCTATATCATCCATTATAGACAGCTTATTATTTATTTAACATCAATTTGACTTCCGCTCCAGCATCAAGTGCTCGCTGGCTTGCTTGCTGCACAAGAGCAATAATAACAAAAGTGTCATCTCATTGTGACACATTTGGCGCGACACTTTTGTAAAGCAGCTTTTGTAAGTGGCGCTCCATCTCTTTCTCTCCCTCTCTCATGCTATCTCTGTCTCTGCCTAACAACTTGGCTAACGTCTTGTAATTGGTCATGGCTAATTAGTAGCACTTTCCCGGGAACTATCGCAATTGTGGTGGCCATGACTTTGTTTTCTATTTCTGGCCACTTTCAAATTGAGCGGCGAACAACACAAAAAGCCAACAGACAGACAGACAGACAGACAGACCACGTGAGCTACTAGCTTGATCAAGTGATCCACTTTGATGGAGAAGTTTTGCTAGTAGACAAGGTCAGCAATAAAACACTCTAGTGAGAATTCGAAGATTTCATGACGAAATGTTTATGTTTATGTTGCAAAAATGTAAGCGCATAAATAAAATCCATTTTTTCCTATTTCCATTTGAGTGGCTCAAAAACACCAACAAGTTGTTCAGTCAGTTTCTTCAGCAGAGTGCCAAGCATAGATCCTCATCTCTGCGTAACCATCTTCAGCTTGTCCGACTCGTCTTCGTCTTCGTCTTCGCTGGCAACGACAACGCAGGCAATGCAACTCGCCATGAGGTTGACAGGGTCTATGGAGGGGTTAACTGAATATATTAGCCATGTTGACTATTATCGAGAGTTATATAAGATATGCATACATGCTTTTCATCTGATGGCGCAGATAAATCCATAAAAATGACAAAAAGCACATTTGCACAAGCCTTATACATACATATGTATATACACACAACATCAACTACAAATTATTTACTTGCAACGACCAAAAATTGCACAACAATGGAGACAACAACGATAAATTGTTACTACTTCTTGTACAACAGAATTGGAAAATGTTCAGCTAAATCGTAATATGGATAAAAGGCTGAAAATCTATTTTTACTTGGCTTAAAGCAAATTTATGCTATAGCACTTATTTTTGTTGACAACTTTCTCGAAGATTACTTAATTGCCTTGAAAATTTTGAATGAATTTTGATTATCTATATTTACATATTAATATTATCTCCAGCATCTGTATTTTTGTAGACTATGCTGTTATTTTATATATTTTCAAAAATGATCAACTTGTTCCCAAAAATATCAAATTATTTTGTTAAATTGAAATTAAATTTTAGCTAATAGCAGAAATTTGATTGTATTTGAAGCTGGAAATATTTTTTAACACCCGCTATAAGGGTGAACAAAATTATATCTTTTTGCCTGCAGAATATGCATAAGTATATATAGCATCCGTCGGGTCTTAGTTGCTTTGCATGACAATCTGGCATATTTAGTGTATATATAATAGTATATCGATATACCAAATATAGACTTAGGTATATTTCAGACTTAGGTATATTTATATACTTAGGTATATAAAGTGGGCGATATACCGAACAAAACCCTCGATATTTTTTTAGTATTTTATCAGTATATTTATTTGGTATATTATAAGAATAATAGCTCACTGTTTTGCGTTTATTCAAAGTGGGTAGCGGGTATCTCACAGTCGACCACACTCGACTGCAGCTTTCTCACTTGTTATTCTTTGCTTTGACACTTTATTTATTTTACTCCAACAATTTAATTAAAAAATAGATGCCTTGTTCTTCTAATTAATAACAAAAACGTAATACTTTTTTTTTATAATTTTATTAAAATATTAATTTGCAGTTTCCAAGTTTTACTTTGGTGCTTTTTCAAAATTCAAATCCATTTAAAATAGCTAAATAGTTTGCACGAAAAAACTCACAAGTCTCATAAATAATTTATCCTTCTCAAATAGAATGAGAGCAAAGACCATCGGACAACTTAATAAATTATAATACCAAATGCCAGAGCAGGGTTATGAAACACCCCCGCATAAGGCTCGTTTTGTATCTAATTTGTTGACCCTATTCCGAAGTGCATCTCATTAAAGTATCTATGTATGCATTGTTGTGTGCGTGCGCATTTAACGGGCGTTTAATTTGATTGTTCCGCGCTCGCGTTCGCGTTCGTCGTTTGAGCAACACCTTTGCCTATGCGTTTGGCATTTGTTATTAGGGTCCTGCTGCTCATAACTTTTAATTATGTGCATTTTTATAGAACAGCTCCTGCTGCTGCTGTTGCTGTCGCTGCTGAGGCGCTGAACCATTAAATAAGGTAAAGGTAAAGCGTCCCCCGAGGGCAACCCTTGGCACAATTGGTATTGGTTGCCTTTGAGGGGATGTTGCGCAAAGGCCAGCAGCAGAAGGCGCCTCATTAATTAAGTGGACAGTAGAGGCAGTTGCCATGTGGCAGGCAGTGTTGCAACATCCCCCAAAGTAACTCGCTAGCTAGCTCCCCAACACAGTGAAGTCATCAAATTAGCGCTTCTATGGCATCCATTTTAATTTGGCCAAAGCATTCGATATGCTGCAGTTGCAGTTGCAGCTCAGTTGCAGTTGCAGTTGCAGTTGCAGCTCAAATTGATGTTGCAGTTACCGTTACCGTTAGCGTTGCCGTTGCAACAGCATAGTCTGCAATTTGAGGCTGGCATTGCCGATGGCGTTCCCTCTTTTGGCAAGTGAACCACAAAGCGAAAATCGCGACAACTCTTCGCAACGACGACAATCAACATTTAAATGATGATAGCGTAGTATTTGTCGATGCTTGGCCCCCGAGGGCAACCCTCTCACCCAAAGGTGAGTCTCATAGGGCAACTATTGACCTCCCCCCCAAACAGAAAAAAAAAACCAGACCTAAACCTGAACTAGGTAACATCAGCAGCAACATCAGCAGCAACAACAACAACAACAGCAAACGGCGTCAATTACATTTGGGCTGCATTGTGAAATGTTCGGTTTGGTAACTAAATTGACGGCCTGCCCCCGAGAGTGTTGTTGCCAGCAGCTCTCGCTACCTTTTCACACAATGCTCAATACCAACATTGATTTAGTGATTGCAATGCGATTGCAGTTGCCACAGCCGCCAATGCAGCCAATGCGAACGTCATCGATGCCGGTCGCATCGCCAAAATTGCATCTACATGTATTTTATTATTATTACTTTTTACTGCTATTGTTTTCTATGCTGTTGTTATTTTTTCATTATAATATGATATACAAAATGTATTAACTTAAAACGAACATTATTTGTTTTTGAAATATGAAAAAATATTCGTGCCGAAAAATGTATTTCAGAAAATTGATTTTGCATTTCTACTTTAATATTACAAAAATAGAAAATATAAATCAATTGGATTTCTTCTACAGAAATAAACTAATAATGAAACTAATGAAATTATATATAAAGAACATACACAATAAAACACTTTAGGGGAGAAAGTATTTTCAACAAGAATGAAAACAACAGCCAAGTGTACTGGACTGTGAGATAATCGCTACGCATTTTAAATAAAACCATATTCAACAAATATCCCAAAAATATACCGAATTCTATACTTAATATATCGATATTCAAAATAATCCATAGAATACCAAAAATACCTGATTTTCAGCCAATGCAACTAAAACACAATTGCAATAGGATTTTTTTTGCCACACAAAAGTATTTCCTAAATAATAACGATCTTTTTTATCTGATCGTAACCAAACAATAAATAATAATATGAAAATAATCCAGAAAATCCAATTTTTATTCCTGCTTTAATAAATTGTAATTGTAGAGAAGATAATTATTTTATTATTATAGAATACATCTAATTGAAGAAGAGAATCATATTTATTATGTTACTTGTATTTATTAATTTACTCATCCAAAAACCTAAATATAATTTTGAAAAAGAACAATTTTTATTATATTACTTAGATTTGCATCCTTATTCAACCTATACTAAAAGTAAAGCGCTTAATTTTTATATATTTTAATAAAGTTTTTGTCGATTTCCTTTATTTGAAATTTAAATTTCTTTTGTATCACGTTTTTTTCTCTTTGTATGTATTTTTTCAATAAAATTTGCAGCATTTACACATGTCTGAAACTATTTAGTTTATAAACACGAATATGAAATTCAATATTTGTACATCAACTTGAATGAATTTCATTCAAATTGATTTGTGAGCACAAACTCAAAAGCAAATGTCGAAAATAATTATTTAAAGCTATCAAGTGCTCAAAGCATTTGCCAAGGAATTACACAACGTGCTTATACAATAAACTAAAATTAATATCGATACCCTGCAGATATTGATATTGATATTGTTATTGCAGATTCGAATAAATCACAAATCGAAGAACAACTTGCATATTTTACTCCAATTAGGAGCGTTGGCTTAATCATATTGTAAACCACTTTTGCAGCAGAGAATTTATTGAAATAACTTTAATTAAGACGTTTTGCTTGCAATCTACTCGAGTTCATCAACAAGTTGCGAGAGGTTGCCCCGATGTGCCATACGCGGCACAACATTTTGTGTGGCACCTCCAACGTCGTGCTGTATGTGGTTGCCTCCACTCTCCCTCCCCTCCCTCACACTGCTCGCTATTGGCAACGAACCTAAGCCACACAAGTCCAACGGCTTGTTGCCAACTTCCTCATCATTTTTCGTCCTCGTTCGCCATTTCGTTTCGAAGCGCATTCATAATGCATGAGAAGTGTTGCAGCTGGCGTTTTCTCCTTGTCACACTCGCTGCTGCTGCTGCTGCTGCCAACAACAACAACAACAGCATCAACTTCTGTTTGCTGCGATTCGCAATAATTCAACTTTTGCCATCGACAAGTTCCATGCATAAAAAACTAAGCGTTCCATCATTTGAAAGCAACATTCCCGACCCGCCCCAAAATCGCAAAAGGTGCAACTTTCCTTGTTGCTGTTGTTGTCGTCGTTGACCGCTTTCCCATTTTCTGCATTGCCACAGAATGCCGCAGCCAACACGCCCATAGCCGCAAGAACGCCCCAATAATATTTTTTGAATGCAATTCTTGTTGCTGTCAATGTTGTTGCTGTTGCTGTTGTTGTTGTTGTTGTTGTTGTGGGAGAAGTTGCTGTGTTATTGTTGCTATAGATATTGCTGCAGATGTTGTTGTTGCTGTCGGCGATATTGTTGGTGTTGCTGCTATAGATGGTGCTGCAGATGTTGTTGTTGCTGTTGCAGGCAACTTTTTGTTGTTGTTATTGGTGTAGATGTTGGTGCTGCTATTGCTGTTGGTGTGGGCAATATTGTTGGTGTTGCTGCTAGAGATGGTGCTGCAGATGTTGTTATTATTGCTGATATTGCTGCTGATGTTGTTGTTTCTGTTTATGCTGATGCTGCTATAGAAGTTGCAGCAGATATTGTTGTTGTTGTTGTTGTGGGAGAAGTTGCTGCTGTTGTTGTTGCTGTAGATGTTGCTGCTCCTGCTCTCGTTATTGTGCCTATAGCCTATAGTTACTGCTGTTGTTGTTCTTGTGACAGAAGTTGGTGCTCCTGTTGTTGTTGCTGTTATAGAAGTTACTGATGTTGTTGATTTGCGTGGGGGTTGGTGTTTTTTCTGCCGTTGTTGTGGGAGAAGTTGCTGCTGTTGTTGTTATTGTTGCTGCGGCTATCTCTACACTTGTTGTTGTTCCTATAAAAGTTGCTGTTGTTGTTGTTGGAGGAGAAGTCACCGCTGTTGTTGCTGTAGAAGTGGTTGCAGAGGTTGTTGTTGCTATTCTGGCTACTTTTTTTTGTGTCTGCTGCTGTTGTTGCGAGAGAAGTTGCTGTTGTTGCTGCTGTTGTTGTTGGAAGAGAAGTTCGCGATGTTGTTACTGTAGAAGTCTCTACAGATGTTGTTGTTGGTGTGCTGGCTTCTGGCATTGTTTCTGCTGTTGTAGCTGTAGAAGGTGCTGTTGTTGGGGGAGAAATTGCTGTTGTTGTTGCTGTATAAGTTGGTGCAGATGTTGCTGTTGTTGCTTTAAATGTAGCTGCAGCTATTGTTGTTGTTATTGTTGCTGCTGTTGCTGTTGCTGTGCTGGCTACTTTTTTGCTTGTTGTCGGTTCGAGGTACGCAAAAGTTGCTGTTGGCGCTATTCAACCTACAACCTCGTAGTTACTTCTTTCTCTCCCTCTCACTATTTAGGCCCTCCCCTCACGTTTGGCCAGGCAACTACTGTCTAACGGAATCTGTGTGTATCAGTGCACAGGATTTATGTGTTTATATTGCGAGTTTGAAGTTAGTTTGGCAGTCCGCGCAATTCTAGGGCAGCCAAACACACACACAGACAGACACACAGACAGACAAAGAAGCAGCACAAGAGCAAGATACGGAGAGGAGGAGGGAAAGAGATAGAAAGAGAAGTGCAGCATGATTCCTTTTATTATACCCGCTACCCATAGGGTAGAAGGGTATTATAACTTTGTGCCGGCACGAAATGTATGTAACAGGTAGAAGGAGGCATCTCCGACCCTATAAAGTATATATATTCTTGATCAGCGTCAACAGCCGAGACGATATAGCCATGTCCGTCTGTCCGTCCGTCCGTATGAAACACTGGATCTCAGAGACTATAAGAGATAGAAATATAATTTTTTCGACAGCATTTGTTATGTTTGCACGCAGATCAAGTTTGTTTCAAATTTTTGCCACGCCCACTTCCGCCCCCGCAAATCAAAAAAATCGAATAACAAGCATAATTTTGAAGCTAGAGTTGCGAATTTTGGTATATACAAAAATTACTACAGTAGTTATGATTCCTGAAAATTTGGTTGGTCGATCAGATAACAATTTCGGAAGTTATTAAAGAAATACTTTTGTATGGGCAAAAACGCCTACTTACTAGGGCTCTTAGTTGCTTTGGCCGACAATCTGGTATAATGTGCCGTCTATGGTATATTTTGAATGGTGTGCTGTATCGATATACCAAACATACCATTTGGTATATTTGTAGTATTTTTAGTATTTTCGGTATATTTTGAAAATGATACCCCAATATTTTGCCTTTATTAAAAATGGGTAGCGGGTATCTCACAGTCGAGCACACTCGACTGTAACTTTCTTACTAGTTTTTTTTTGTGGGGGGGCCATGCGGTTGCCCAACTGGCGGCCCAGCGCATAAATTGCGATCATGTTTATGTATCGCATTGCAAAAAGTGTTGCAAACAAACTAACAAAACAAAAAAAAAAAAAAATAGAAGAAATTTTTGAGCGGGTTCCTAGCCAAAAGGGGAGTGAATCTGATTGTTTGGGTTATTCTCATTTTTGCGTTTGCCCATTGAATGGCTCAGATTGAATGCTGCGGGCTGTCTGCTCAACTGGACCAGTTGCTCAGCTTTAGTAAAGTCCCTTCACTCTCCCCCACTCCCCCACTCCTCCACTCTCCCACTTTCCTTCTCCCTTTTCTGATTGTGCGTGCTGCGTATTGATTTGTTGTCGTGCTCATGGGAACAACAATCCGTTGAAACGCATCGATTTGTGTGATTTGTGTAAGCTGCAACAGCAAGTTGACAACGACAACGACATCGACATCGACTATGAGTGCCACATAGAAATCTACCTTTGCTTTTAGCTCTGGCAAAATGCGAAAATCTTCAAACGTGAGCATCAATGATTTCACTCACAATAATGAAGATGACACTTTGTAGAAGATATAAACTCTGAAGCACGCATTTTGTTTGGCTAAAATATTTGAAGCTGGCAACTTGGAAATGCTTTAAAAATAAGAGAATGTGAAATATTGTGAAAAAATATATATGTATTTTCAATTAATTTTATATTTATTATTATATATTGCTTAGATAACTCTAAAAACATAATAAACAAAGTACTAATAATTTAATTTGCAACTATTGTCAACAGTCGAGACATAAAATAATAACTATAGTATTTATGATTCCTCAAAATTTTGTTGCGAAATTCTTGAAGTTATTTAAAAAAGAATTTTGTATAGGAAAAACGCCTACTTATCACATGTCTGAATGACTTTGGTCGACAATCTGGTATATTTTGCTCTCTATAGTACACTTTAAATGTAGTACTATGTCAATATACCAAATATAGCCTTTGGTATATTTTTGCTTCTCATTATATTAAATTGTTCAATTTATATACTGTTTTGTCTTTATTCAAAATGGATATCTCACAGTCGAACAGACTTTCTTTACTTGTTGTTTCTGAAAATAAAACTACAAATTTTGAATTGATTTAAAATATGTACGACATAATAAAAATTGTTTTAAAAACAAAGGGAGTATAAAAAGTACTATACGTAAATAAATATAAAAATAAAATAAGCACTGAATTAATCATTTCATCAGTAAATACTGGAAACTTCAATGCATAATTCTTTTGATCGTCTTATACGTAACATACAATAATAAAAAGTGTAGCTTATTAAAAAATTCACATAAACTGAAACAAACTGATATCCAAAGCAGCATGGAATCGATTCCATAATCAATTTGCTGTTTCAAAGAAAAGAATATGTTATGCAACACATTTCTTAATAAATATAAATATAGAATTCATAGGAAATTAATCATTTTATTAGCAAATAACGAATAACTTTTACTTGGATTTTTTGTCAAAAATATACGTCACATTAAGTTTGTCATTCAACAGAATAGTTAAAGAAATATCATGTTTTTAAATAAATTTAATAATAGTATCAATACGCAATTAATCATTAGCAAACACTGAAAACTACAATCATCAATAGTCTTGCTGAAAATAAAGCGAACATTAAATGTCAGCCACATGGAATGGAATTCATAATAATAAATAAATTTGCTATTCCAATGAGGAGTATATGAAATAGCCTAAGAATAGAATAGACAAAAAGAATTAATCATTTCATCAGCATAATTAAAGACCGAGACCAGTTCTGGACTCTGCAAATAAATCTGCAAGTAAAAGCTGCTGCTGACACATGAGCAACTATATGAATAAATAAATTAATTCTATGGAGAATATTGCCATGTTGCAGTCTTGAACTAAAACTTTTTGATTGCTACAAACGAAATAAAAAATATATGCAAATGCATAATATATATCTATACATAGTATATATTGTATATATGTGTCTTTATTATGTATTTGCTACGTATATTATCGAAGGAACATTTATGCATATGAAAAATTGCGTTGGGAAATTTTTTTAGCATATTGCTGTTGCCTCCAGCAGCGCCAGCTTATTCCGCTATAAAAACACATGGCACATAAATCTTGCTGCAGCATCTCCCCCTCCCTAGTGTGTGTAAGTGTGTGTGTGTGTGTGTGCACAACCCTTGGCCACCTGGCAAGTGCCTCTTCCACCTGCTCCTCCCTCTTCTGCATCTTGTCGAGTCGAGGTGCTAATGTCAGCCTTTGCCGCCGGAAGTGGCTGCGAAATGTGCGAGCTGCGAGTCTCGTATGCTGTTCAATTTTAAATGTAATTTCAACCACTTCACTCTCCCCTCGCCGCTCTCCCCTCTGGCTGATACTACATCATTCTATGCTCTGACTGCAGTGAACAAAATATACGAAAGAATGAAAAAAAAAAAATACGAAAAACCATCGCAAACTCCTTTTTATTGGCACGATATTGAAAATTATGCGAACGCGCGTGTTTGGCTAAAGCGATTTATGCACTTCACTTGCCCTTCTCCACCTCCACCTCCATCTCCATCTCCATCTCCACAGCCATCTAGGCAGCTTAACGTTGTTGGTTTGCTGAGTGGTGGAGCGGGGAAGGGGGAGGGGTGGCTCCCCATATGTTTGGGTAATCGTGCAACAAGAAATTCTGATTGCCATGTAAACCATCATCATGTTTCTGATTTCAGCTCATGAAGAGCCAAAAGTGCTTCACAACAACAACAACAAAAAAGAGCATTGCATAAATATATGGTTTTTTTTTTTATTATTATTTTCATCTTTTTTTCCATATGCAACATGCTGCACTTTTCAAGAGTGATACTTGTGAATGCAAAGTCTTTTTTGCCACTTATCGTTAACTATTTGCAATTCAAATAATTTTTGAAGCATCTCTTAAATGTTTGATGTGTTTAATGTCGAGTAAAAAATCTTTTAATTACGATCTAAAAAGTTCAGTACTTCACAATTAATAGAATAGAATGTATACTTAAAATCAAGCATATTGAATATCATATTACATATATATATTATATATGCATTGATACATTTTTTTCAAACTAACTAAATATTAAATTACAGCCTAAGCTAAAAAGTTCAGTACTTCACAATTTTTAGAATAGACATTAATATAATTATATATACTTAATATTAAAGCATATCGAATGTCATTTTACAAATATAATTTAATGCTTTGGTTTTAATAGGTAAATATTTGATCAATTGATAATTAACACACGGCACAATGATTTTTGTCATCGCTATTTACTAAGCTAACAGCAACAATATCAAAATTAAGGTTCAAATTTAAAAAAGGAAGGGAATTCCAACATTTTAAGAATCAAGAACATAATTCTTAACTTCGAGATCTTTTGATCTTAGGAGGGAATCTTTCAATCTCAAAACAAAGATTGATAAACAAAATCTTGTTTTAAGATTTTTCTAATCTCAAAATCTTTTCTAAGATCAAATCTTAATTCGAATAAATCCTAAATCTAGATTTCCAGTCTACTCTTTAATCTAGATACTTCCTCTCAGTGTACAATTTAATTCTATACACAATTAATACCTAATCTTGAAGTAAAAATAAAATAATTTAATATAATACTAACACAATAATATAATAATTAATAAATGTTCCTCTTAAATACAAATTCTAACAACTGTAAATATTCAGTTTACAAATGGAAAGGAAATTGTTCCACGATCAGTTAACGATAGTTTATAGACAGTTAATAATCGATGAAGCCGCAAACTGAAGTCGAAGTTGCAATTGAACGAAGCAGCGAGCGATCAAGTTAACAGTATGGCCAATTATGGAATTAGTCGTCATGAATCGATTCAGTTCGTGCTTTATTCATTTTGCTATCAATGTGGATGCTACTTTAAAGAAGCTGCAGGGCAGCAACAGCAACAACAACAAAAGCGTTGGTGTTGCTGCAACACTGCAACTCTA
This sequence comes from Drosophila pallidifrons, assembly GCA_023558445.1. NCBI lineage: Eukaryota > Metazoa > Arthropoda > Insecta > Diptera > Drosophilidae > Drosophila > Drosophila pallidifrons. Next base: position 7,900,239 of record CM042351.1, read on the forward strand.
TTGTTGTTGTTGTTGTGGCTGCTGCCCCCATTAAGTGTTGCAGTTGCAATTGGTGGCAACACTTTGGGCAAACGTGCTCGCAATTAAGCCAAATCCTAAGCCAAAATGCCTCGAGTGCTGACGCGGTCAAAAAAGAAAGAAAGAAAAAAAAGATACAAAAAGGGCCACAAACAGAAACAGAAACAACTTGCGACACATCTGCCCCGAAGTCTTCAAGGTCTCTGGTGTGTCTCTGCGTCTGTCATTACGATCTCGATCTCGAGACCATCAAGCCCTCGACAAATGAATGTTTAACGAGTGGGACAAATGACAATACAAGCAAAGCAAAGCAGAGCGTCAATCAGTCAGTCAATCAGTCAGTCAGTCGGTTAAGCGGTCAAAGCTGCAGCTGAAAAGTGCATGGAAATTGAAGTTATTTAATAGGCCGACAATTGCAACAGCGCTTTGAGGCATCACCACCACGATGATGATCATCATCAGTTGCTTGAAAGCAGGTTCAAGTGAGTACCCACAACCACAACCACACACACATACACACACACACATTTTGTTCAACTAATTGTCGGCACCTTATTCGAACAGTTTCCAACAGCTTTTTGGCCTGATTAATCCAGCAAACAATGCAGCTCAAATTTGACAGATCATTGAGGAAGTAGTCCTCAATTATGATGCGTTATGGCTTTTTTTTTTTCTTCTTCTTCTTCTTCTTCTCTGTTACTGTAATGACTTTTGTAGAGCAAACATTTCCCAATGCATTTTGGACATCATCAATGAAGCCGCCACATGAGGTTTATTCAAGTTTTTCTTCTTTTTAGTGATTGAGTAAACTAAATTTATTATTGCCCCTGTGATTATTCTGAAGGCCAAACTAAAATGAGAGAAATTTTGTTACACTTTTCTAAAAACTCTTTATGTAGAATATTAAATATTTTGTTTTAATAGAAAATTTAAAAATTGATGAAATTATTCAAGCAGCAAATCCTCATTCTTTAATTACTAGTATCAAATTATTTTTTGGAAGGCCAACAATAATGGGGAAAATTTGTTACACAACTCTCAAAGGTTTAATAATTCTTTTGAATAAATAATTATAAAATTAAGCAATTTATTCAAACAGCAAATGCTTATTCTTTAATTACAAATTTCACATTTTTCTCAAATTTGTATTATTTAATTTTCTTTTAAAATATAAAACTCTAAAGCTTATCGAATATTTCACGCAGTAATTGCTTATTCGTAATTACAGATTCTAAATTATTCTGAAGCCAACGAAAAAATTGGTGAATTGGGTAACATTTTTTGATGCTTTCTCAAAACTCAATCAGTAGAAAATTCAATTTTGTGTTAATACAAATTTCTAAAATGAAGCAATTTAATTACAGCTTCGAATATTTATGAGGACTTCTAATGCGGTGTTAAGGCAAACACAAAAAATAAAGGAAATATCCATTGGTGCTTTTTGCACTCTGCGCCTTTTGTGCTAAAGTTTTTCTTTTGGATACTTTTCGGTTTAGTCTGTTATTTTTTGGCTGTATTTTTTGCTGTATTTTATTATTTTTTCTCTTTTTGGTTTACTTTTTCTTTGGCACTGTATCATTTTTTCTAGATTTTTGCACTGCACAGAAAGAGAGAGAGAGAGAGAGAGAGAGAGAGTGTAAAAAAGTTTCTTTGGCAAAGTTTATGTGCCACTTGCAAAGATTTACTGGCTAAACTTTTGCATTTTGCATACAGCACTGGCTATAGATATACAATCGTCTGACTTTCTTCGAGTGTGTGTCTGTGTTGGTGTCCTGCGTGCCTTGAAATATTTCTCTCTCTCTCTCTCTCTCTCTCTCTCTGTCTTTTTCTTCGTCTCGTTTACCATCTTTGGTTCATTTTGGATTTTATTTGTTATTGTTGTTGCCATTTCTTTCGTTTGCTGACAAGAAATTCAAGTTGCGAGAAGTCGGCGCATAGCTGTCACATAAGGTGCAAAGCGAAGTTGATGCTCGAGCTGCAAAACTTTTGCAGACAATTCAAATCATGCGTGTCCTGTTTCGGCAAAAAAAAAAAAAACACGGAGACACAGCGCTGCCTCCTGAATAATGCATGTGCGTCGAGTCCTTGGCTCACAGGAAGCAGCAACAGCAGCAAGTAGCACTGATTTGGACACTTGATTAGGCAGACGAGAAACTCCTCAGTCTTCACTGTTTTTCTTCCACTCGGAGACACCCAAAAAGAAGCTTTCCACCTGGCCAACTGTCATTTGAAAATGCAGCTTTGAAATCATTCTTATCAGCAATTATCGCATGTCAATCCAACTTGCTAAACAAAGTTAACGAAATTACTAAGCGATAAGCACTATATAGACTACACTCATTGCGAGCTTTAAGCTAGAAGTTAAAGTTAAACTTTTAAGTTAGGCATATTTTCGATTGATTAATAGGCATTAAGCTTTGACTGAAATATTTTATACCTATAGATTTGCAAAGAGCTGAACAAAAAAACAAATTCCATTAATTAAAATGTTGCTTTAAAAATTAACAAAGAATTCTAAAGCATTACCAAGATACTTGATGACTGAGGCTCAGAAACGTACAACAGCTTTTAAATTAGACATATACTATATATATTGAAGTATTTTAAGCTTTAACACAATTAGAAGCTTTGGAAACGCCTTTAAGTTAAGCTCTAAATAAAATTGTTTGAACCTTCAACAAAAATCAGAAGATCTTACAATAGCTTTTCTTTTCAAATTCAAGAATTCAATGCAGCTTTAGAGCTCAAATAAAATCATTATTTATAATGAATTGAAGTTCAATGCTAATAAAGTTATATTAGCGAATTTAAATATACATTTGTGTTAATATAGAATGGGAAAGCAATCATAAAAAAAATCAAAACATCAAAAGTTACTGAGAGAACTTTTTGCTTCAACTTAATAGTACAAGCTTAGGAATTTACAACAGCTTTGGAGCTGAGGAGAATAATATGTAGTAATGAATTTACCTTTAGTATTAATATACTATATTTAAGAAAATTGGAATTTTATCTTGTGCCAATATAAAACTAAAAAATACTATTAATTGTAAATTACTTTAATATTATTAAAATAAAAAACATATGAAGTCAAAAACTCTCATATGGAGCCTAAAGTATGAAGCTTTAGCTACAGAGCTTAAAGAGCGGATCACATGGATGTCTAGCATAAATAGCTTACAAGCATTAGCCGCAGATCAACGACAATCCTTAATGGAAATACCTTAAGGTAATTCCTTTCCCTTGCCATTTTCCCATGAACACTGTGTATAAATTGTGATAGGAAAAAACAGAAGTAAAACAAAAAAAAAAAAACATAAAAACAAAAAAAAAAAAAAAAAAGTTGTGGATAAGATGAAAAACTGGCAACGAATGCGAAAACATTTTTGTCGACTGCAAAAACGAAGGCGACAAACAACAAACAAAACTTTTACTTCAACTGTTTGCCAGAGAGTTGCACTCCCAACGACAACAACAACAACAACAACAATAGAAATGACAACAACAACAACAACAAGAGTATAGCAAAAAGTTCATTTACGTAAATGTGAGCACTTTTTTTTATGTGTGTGTTTTTCGGCAAACGCTTTGGTATTGTGAGAAATTAATCAGCAAATGGATTTTCAATTTCCCCATTAACACTCCATGTGCCCCGTTTGCGGCATCTTCAACTTTTAGCTGCTGCAACGTTTTCCTCGACGTGTCGGCGCCAAGTAAAGTTAAGAGCATCTGCCGCCTCTGAACTTCCCCTTCCCTTCCACTTCCCCATTGCTTGCTTAACTATATATGTATATAAATAGTTGCAATGGGATGTTCCAAAGAAGCAGCACATGTAATCCTCGCCACGACTTGTGACAGCTTGCAAATCTTCTTGTCGCACTCTTCTTCGAATATCTATAATTAAGTAATACCATTTTGCAAAAAAAAAAAAAAGAAGAGGAGGCGTCTCTTCGAGTTGAAATCAGGAAACAGGTTGCATCAGAAAACAGTCACCAAAACGTTGTTGCAGTTGCCGCATCACAGTTGCAGTTGCAACTCACAAGCTCTTTTTGGCTACTGGCTTCTGGCTACTGGATTTCTTTTTTTTTTTTTTTTTTTTTTTTTTTTTTTTTGCTGTGGTATGGGTCAAAGTGTTTGCCTGCCTCACTGTTGTGTTAAGTTTGCTTGTCTTTGTCGCTTTGTCTTGGGTGTTAGTTAGGTTATGCAACAAAGTACGTGGATGCAACCCAAACCCAAACCCAAAAAAAAAAAAAGAGGCGATTGCATAACACTTCGGTGCACATTATCTGCCCGCTGGGGGATACACAGAATGCTCAAGGTTTTTGAATGCTCGCGTTGCTTTATGATCAATTTAAATGCGACATGAGACACGCTCATCATTAGCAACGACAACTCTAATGCGATAATCTGTTAACTGTACCGCGCATAATTATACTCAGTATATTTTGGCAGATAATGGGTATATTTTGTTATGATGTGCAAAAAGAATTATTTTTGTTACATCAGCTGTAAATATCAGAGAATATATAAATCATTGAGCATCTATTTAATTATGTTTCTACTTTATATTCTTAAAATTTCACCATCATTGCTTGAATATATCTTAAGTTATGCAATTTGGAAGTAGAAACGACTTTTCATTTTTATTAAAAATAGTTTAAATCAATTTATAATATAATACTATTTATATTCTCAAAATTTCAAAAGCATTGACTTCAAATTAGTTAAGGGTCATATTTTGTTATTATTTGCACAAAATAATTAATTGTTTTACAACCGCTTTCATCTTATCAGAATGTTCAAATCATTATGCAACTATTTATTAATGTTTCTAGTTGATATTCTTAAAATTTCACCATCATTGCTTGAATATATCTTAAGTTATGCAATTTGGAAGTAGAAACGACTTTTCATTTTTATTAAAAATAGTTTACATCAATTTATAATATTATAATATTTATATTCTCAAAATTTCAAAAGCATTGACTTCAAATTAGTTTAAGGTCATATTATGTTATGATGTGCACAAAATAATTAATTGTTTTACAACCGCTTTCATCTTATCAGAATGTTCAAATCATTATGCAACTATTTATTAATGTTTCTAGTTGATATTCTCAAAATTTCAGCAACATTGCTTAAATAGATCTTAAGTTATGCAATTTGGAAGTGGAGACGACTTTTCATTTAAAATATTTTACATAAATTTATAATATTATAATATTTATATTCTTAAAATTTCAAAAGCATTGACTTCAAATTAGTTAAGGGTCATACTTTGTTATTATTTGCACAAAAGAATTAATTGTTTTACAACCGCTTTCATCTTATCAGAATGTTCAAATCATTATGCAACTATTTATTAATGTTTCTAGTTGATATTCTTAAAATTTCACCATCATTGCTTGAATATATCTTAAGTTATGCAATTTGGAAGAAGAAACGACTTTTCATTTTTATTAAAAATAGTTTACATCAATTTATAATATTATAATATTTATATTCTCAAAATTTCAAAAGCATTGACTTCAAATTAGTTAAGGGTCATACTTTGTTATTATTTGCACAAAAGAATTAATTGTTTTACAACCGCTTTCATCTTATCAGAATGTTCAAATCATTATGCAACTATTTATTAATGTTTCTAGTTGATATTCTCAAAATTTCAGCAACATTGCTTAAATAGATCTTAAGTTATGCAATTTGGAAGTGGAGACGACTTTTCATTTAAAATATTTTACATAAATTTATAATATTATAATATTTATATTCTTAAAATTTCAAAAGCATTGACTTCAAATTAGTTAAGGGTCATATTTTGTTATTATTTGCACAAAAGAATTAATTATTTTCCAGTAGCTGTAAACATGACAGAATGTTTAAAACATTGTGCAACTATTTATTCATGTCTATTCTTTATATTCTCAAAATTTCACCTGCATTGCTTGCTTAGTTCATAAGTAATAGAAGATAGAAGTGGAGTAAAAATTAGAGTTAACATAAACAGTTTAAATTAATTTATTATATTATAATATTAAAATTCTTAAAATTTCAAAAGTATTTCCTAAAATGCATGTGACAAGAATATTTTGTTCTGATTTGAACAAAAGGATTAATTATTTTACAACTGCTGTAGACTTGACGGAATGTTTATATCGATTTTAAACTATTTATTTATGTTTCTATTTGCTATGATCAAAATTTTAGCTGCATTGCTTGAACACTTTCCAAGTTAAGGGAGTTGAAAGTCGTGTGGACTCTACAATTTCAGTTCACGGTATCTGAAAGTTGCTACCTAAAAAAAAAAACAAACAAAAAATAAACACACACATACGGATTTTGCAGCTAATGGATTATTAATCAGTCTTAAGTTGTCTCAAAATGAGCACAAAGAATCCATTAGCTAGTAAAGCGAAAGCATGCGGTAATTCGTAGATAAAGAACAAATCATAACTGTTAACGGAAAGCAAACCCGAAAAAAGATAACGAAAAAGCTAATCTACAAACTATTCACAATGATTAGCAAAACTTACAGAAAAAAAAACGGAAATTGTTAATCTTTAGCTGAAACAAGCGAAAGATAAGCGAGACTAAAAGCAAGCATAATAAATTTGATGAAATTCTTACGAACTATGAAACGATAAATCCATCAGGAATAACATAAAGCTAAAGCGAAAGCTGAGGCGCAAACTCAATTCAGGTAGCTGATTATCTGGGATCGTAAATTTCATTGAAGAAACGAGATCATCATAATGCATTCTACAGTAGAAGAAGCGACCCAGTTATTCAGAGATGTCGCAAGAGATCAGTTAGTGCATATATCACGGATGTGAAACGATTCCGACTTTTGTCGGGGCCTTGACTATCAGTGACATATCTGACATATGTATCAAGTACGTGACGTCGTTGTTGCTATCGCGCCTCTGTCTACCATTCTTATTGCTTTCGTTGATGTTGTTGTTGTTGTTGCTGTTTTGGTTGTTGTCGCATTGCTCATACGCCGCATTGTCCAGCGAACACGTTTTTTTCCCCCTCTTTTACTGAGTGTGTGTGTGTGTTATCGTCGCCGCCGTTTGGCGCTCATAAAGTGTCGCGATATGCATAAAGATAAACTTGCCTAGTTGCCGTTTAAGCCCAAAACGTGCGTGCGTGCGTCTGCCACATTCACGCCCAACCCACAAAAGCCAACTTGTTTCCCTGCCCAATCTTCATCTCCTTCTCCTTCTCCTTCGCTCGCTCGTGTGATTTTTATCGTCCTTTATGCGCACGGGCAATTAAAATGTCCATTAGGCTCTATTAAAATGCCATTGGCTATTGGTTTCCTCGAAGATTGTCTCTGAGTTCGCTTCATCTGTCTGTCTGTCTCTCTGTCTTTCTGTCTGTCTGTCTTCTCTCTCTAAGTAGTCGGACTCGTTGTGTGGCCTCTTGCTTTTGCTTTTGCTTTGGAGCACTTGATGCAATTAGGTGCGACCAAGTTTGCAACAAGAGTCGTGCAACAAACAACTCAATTAGCATCTGCACAAATCGCCAATCCTCTGGCCTCTGCATAACTAAGGTTATCTAATTGTCATCGCCTCCCTTCCCTTTTCCACTTCACTCCGAAACTAGCCAAGATTGCGTAAAGGAATTAACAAAGGCAAAACTGTTACGAAGTAAGCTTTGGCAAACATTTAGCATGCTCTAAACAAACATCAAGTAAATCAATTAAATTGCAAATGTTTCAAATAACTAAGTGAACACATAAATTAATAAGCACTCTAATTTCTTGTATATTGATTTATGCTTCGAATTAAATAAAATAAATTGAGAAATTAGTAAAATAACTTTACATTAAACGCATTTAAAAGGAATTCTAATTTAGCTTAATTGTCAATTTAATACAAAATTTAAAATGAGATAGGAAAAAAATTCTAAATCCTAGACTTTATACTTTTCAAATGATTTTATACACAACATGAATTTTATACCAAATATATACAATTATACTATAATATATAATATACTAATAAACATATTTAATACTATTTGTTATGATTGCAATAAAATACTAGCAGAAATGTACATTTGTTGTTACACAAAATATATGAGTAAAATTAAATGAAATTAATTAAATTATTGCTTTCAAGATTTACATAAAAAGTTTGGCTGAAAAGGGAATTAATGTTAAATTTTGTATTAAATAGTCACCAAAAAAAAAACAGAAAAAAGAAACATCACCTACTGCATTTATGCTTAGAATTATTTTATATTATATGTAATAAATGTTGTTCAAAAAATTTCTTCGTAAGTTAAGAAATAAGCGAATACAGTAAACGCATTTAAAGTTGTGAAATTTGTAATTAGATTCTGAAATGCAAAGCAAGATTTTAGATTTTTGGAATGAGTATAATATATTGTTTTAAATATTTATGTACAATAAAATGATAAATGTTATAGAATACGAGGGTGGGCTGATAAAAAGTCGGCCTTAGAAAGAAAATACGTTTTTTTTTTAAATTTTGCTTTTTTATTTCTCAACATAATCTCTTTTTAGACGTATGCACTTGGACCACCGATCCTCCAGTTTCCCAATACCTTCCATAAAATAGGATTTGTTCAGGTCCTCAAAATAGGCGTTTGTTTCACAGATTACCTGTTCATTTGAATGAAATTTCTTACCCCCAAGCCATTTTGTTAAGTTTGGAAATAAATAATAGTCACAGGGTACGAAATCTAGAGAATAGGGTGGATGGGGTAGAATTTCGTGTAAAATGTTTCCAACGCGTTCCCGAGAAATGTTTAGAGCATTTGCAATCTCTCGCAGCTTGATTCGGCGATCATCCAATATCATTCCATGGACTTTATCCACAATTTCTGGTGTTGTCACCTCTCTAGGACGACTCGGGCGATCATCGTCAAAAATGCTTGTCCGCCAGAGTTTGAATTCAGCAGTCCAATATTTTATTGTTGAAAACGATGGAGCTGAATCCTTATAAACTTTGTCTACCTCATTTTTAATATCGTCGTTGGATTTCTCTTTTAAAAACAGAAATCTTATGACAGCACGATATTCGATTTCATTCATGTTGACGACAATGCAAAAGTGAATGCGCTAAAAGTCCCGCCAAAATTACCGGTGTTGATAAAACCGCATGAAACTTTCACAGTAATCAGCTAATAGAAAACACTAATCGAATAAAATATTTACGAATTTTTAAAAAAAATTTTTCTTTGTTAGGCAGACTATTTATCAGCCCACCCTCGTAAAAAGTATTTTGGAAACAGAACTGAAAAATCCGCAAATGAAATTGCATATTAATCGAAATATTTAAATTAAAATATAATTTAGAAATAAAATGATAAAAATGTGAGTTTTTTTCAAAACAAAAACCACATAAATATTTGTTTCATTACATAAGAATTTAAAGTAAAAGACATAGATATGGTTTAAGTTAAGAAATTGTACGGAATAGAAAGTATTTCAAAGGAAAAGAATCAAATATGGTTAAATTTTCGAAACGTAACTGAAAAATCCGCAATTGAAATTGCATATTAAATGAAATGTTTTATTCGTGAATTTGAAGTTTTAATTAAATGTGGAATTGCAGTTGAAAGTTGTGTGTTGCTTGGCGTACAAAACTTTCATTCTTCAATTTGATTCCATTTTGTGGGCCAGAGATCGAGAACTGATTAATTCAGTTCTTTCTCTCGCTGTCTCTTTCTTTCTCTCGCTGTCTCTCTCTTTCTCTCGCTGTCTCTCTGTTCATTTCGTTGTCTTGGTGTTTTTCTTTTTGCGACTGCTCCTTTTTATTTTGTCTTGAAACTTTTCAGCAGCCAACTGACGACTTTCTGACATTTGTCGTCGACGTCGACTTCATATGAAAGAAGGCAGTCAAGAAGTATTCTCATTTTCAACACCATAAACGTGGCCTTATTAAAAGTGCACAAACTTTTATATGCCGTGCAGATTGTTGTGCGTGTGTGCGAGAGTGGGCGTGGCTGTCGCACAAGTTTGGGGGCGGAGAGGCGGCGTCCAAAAACTAACCAAGAAATTATTATCAATGTACGCATAATTCATTAAAACGTGCAACTTTTGGGAGGCGCCAGGGCGTGGTCATGGGGGCGTAGGCATTGGAGTGGGCGTGGCAGTGGCAGAGGCAGCAAGAGGTTGCTTGATGACAGGCGACAACGACGAAGCGACGTTGGCGACGTTGGCGACATGCGCTGGGTGATGATAATGTCAAAGTGCACTTTGTCATTATATCAAGAGGCTCACACAAGACACACACACACACACACACACACACTCACATACATGCACACACGTATATACCACAACACACACACACACACACACACACGTGCTTGGCCCGCAAGCGGAAGGAAGAAACTAACTAACTTTGTTAAAAGTGCGCTCTGTTTATGCATGTCCCTCTCTCTCTCTTTCTATCACTCCCTCTCTCTCTCTCTGTCTCTCTCTGTCTCACACACTCTATGCTCTTCATTCACACAGCCTGTGCGTGTGTGTGTGTGTGCACTGCAATGAAGTTATCGTCCAAGTTTTAAGCGTGAACTTTTTGCTCTGCCTGCAGCCACGCCTCCACTTGCACACCGCCCCTGCTCTCAAACCCGCACAGGAACCGCAGCCATTGCATTGGAAATTGGCTGCCTTCCTTTTAGCGGAAAACCCTGCCTTCCCCTCTCCCCTTTCCCCTCTCCTCTGCCCGCTTCACAGCTGCTCTTGGAGCTCATCAAAGCTCGCCTGCAACGGCATCATAATTCGCTATTAGAAGTCACTTAAAAACTTTTGCAAGTTTTCCATGCAGCTGCCAACATCGTTGTCAGACCGCCTATTGCCACGCCCACACTTGCACCCTATCCCCTCCCATCGCACACACACACACACACTGGCACACACTCTCACACACATGCGAAGCCAACAGAGCGAAAAACTTTTAGCTTCGCTTTCGTTGCTTGAAAATTATATTAATTGCGCGGCATGCACTTTTTAATTGAATAATTGTAGGCATAATGGTGGGCGTGGCTCTGCATCTCAATTGGGCATCCCCACAGACATGGCTGCCCATTTAATCCATGTGTCTCTCCCCCCACCTCCTCGCCACCTCTTCCCATCTTCCCTTTTGCACTTTACAATTGCATCATTTTGTAATTGTGTTGCAATATCGAATTGAAATCAATTGTTGCATAGTTACAACTATACAAAAAAATAATGCTGACAATAAATAACAAATTATATTTGTTTTACTTTTTACCATGGAACATAATTAGCTTGATAATAACTTATTTAGTAAATTGGGAGAAACGAATTAAAGTTTCTGATAAGCGCTAACTAATTACTATACTTAATAGTTTATTATTATTTTCTTTCTAATGTCAAAATAAAAATGTATTTACTGCAGCGCAGTTTTGAATTTTATATTTTAATGTGCAGTAAAATGATCAATCTATATAAATAATCAGAATAAAATATTATTATTGGTAGCATCATAATTATCAAATCTTTTTTTTTTTGTTCTATATAAAATATTATCTTGAGGTTAAAAAGAAAATCAAAGCATTAGGAATTATTCTTCTCTTTTAATTTAATACTAGCAATTTAATTTATGCACGTAAATAATTAATCTAAATAAAAAGTAGTCCAATATATTTATATTATTATTATAATCCATATAAATTTTTAAATTGAAAAGAAAAACATACAATAAGTAATTATTCTTTTCTTGTAATTGAAAACAATAATTTATTTAGTGGAGAAAAATAATTTAAATTTTATTTGAATTTAAATATTTGTGTAAAATATTGATAGTAATTTTAAGTAAGATCATAATTAGAGAATAATTTAGATTTCTGCTTAATATTTTTGTTTTAAACAAAATCATGTGATCATAAATAATTGTATTTTGAACATGAAATATTCGTATATTATGTGTAACAACTAAATATTATATTATTCTTTTTAAAATATAAACATAATTTGTTAACGTATAAATTGTTTTAAATATTTGTAGTAATATGAATGAATGAATGAATATTAACAAAATTTCATTTTGATTTTTTAATTTTTGTTAATTAATATCATATATTCTAACTAAGATTATATAAATCCTGTACTTTTGGTTATTCTATCTTTATTTTCTACAATTTTACAGCTCTTCAATAAGCGCAATATTCTTTTGTAATTCATTGGATTATTTGATTCATATAAATTGCATTTGTTACATATAATAAATGTGAAATGTTGCAGGCAGCGTTTATTGTTGAGTAATATTCATGTTATAATGATTGCTCGATAGTTTGATTAACGAATTAATTTGCTGAATTTTATATAGCAGACACGCACACACACAAGCACACACACATACACAGAGAGAGTTATTGCCTTGATATGTCATGCTTAATGGAATATTGCGCATACGCCGCTTGTGCCGTTTAAATTCGATTTGCCATCGCATTTCAATTTAATTAATCTCCAGTAGCGGCTTCAGCGGCTTTCTGTTGTCGCCAACGCCAACGCCAACGCCAACGCTGCAGCTGCCATTCTCGCTTCCCTCTCCCCTCTCCCTCTCCCCTTGCACACTCTTCATTCTCACAGTGTTGCTGCAGTGGCTCGATAAGTGAGACGGCTCTCCAAAGTATGCAATGAGTATTATTAAATGCATATATAATTGCATTTTAAACGCGCACAAACAAAAGCCAACCCCAGCGATGTCTCTGCCCCTCCCCCTCCCCCCCTCTCTCTCACTCTCTCCCCTTCTGTCTTTCAGTTGCCATCACTCAGATGGAGCTGAAATCATCATTAAAGTAATTATAGCTGTCAACGCGACTCTGTATGGCAGGATGAAGCATTTATCTATGGGGGGCAGGCAGCAGCAGCAAATGCAGCAACTGCAGCAGCATGTGGACAGGCTCATAAAGGTAAAATTTTTGCCAGCGTCCGGCTGAAGTTCATTTGATTCATCCTGCTGCCAGGTCGAAGCCGAGACACGCCCTCTGGCCACTCGCCAGCTGGACGAGGACAGTTCTTTGTTCTTTGTCCTCGTTTGTTATGCTGCCTCTTTGAGTGTCCTTAGAATACTTATCGTTCTTATCGATCGCCCTTTCGCTTAGTAATTAAAGCTCCATAAACAATTAAGTTGGTTTCCATTCTAAGTATTCGACTTATAGATACCCTGTATGTGCAGTAATTTGTGCAAATTGGCAATATTTGTGTAGTCAATTTATCTTACAAGTTTCTTCGGCTTTAAATTCGACTAATAGATACCCTAAGTAAGACCTTCAAATCGTACGTACAAAGAAAGGAATATAATTTTGATAAGTTATATTAATTTTCTAGATATATACTAGATCTTATAATGTTGTTCGAGATTATAAATTAAAGCATGCTCGACTAGGAGATACTCAGCAAATGTTTAAGTATTTGTTTTTCGACAAAGTTGTAATTCAATAAATTATTCTAAGCAGAAAATATAAAACTAAGCCTTGGAAGTGGATGCTTCAAATAAAAAAGTGTAATTAATATGTCTTTGTTCAAAGTTTTATATTATAGACTATATAAAAATTAATAAAAATTCATTTATCAAGTACCGACTAATGGATACCCTCAGCTTTCACCATGTAAAATGCCAAAAGCATCTTTCAAATGTCAATGCATCCAAGCGAATGTTAAACGAGATCACTCTCTTTCTCTCTCTTTCGCTCTTTCACACACTCTATCATTTCACTTGAAGCTAATTAGACATTAAATAGAGTTGCAACAGAAACTCGAACGACCATCGAACATCGAGCATCGAACAAATCGACTATTGAGCTATTGAGCCGTTTTACAACATGTTCTGAGGTAGTTAACACACTGCGACATTGTTTATGTGTTGTTGCTTTTGGCTGCTTTCTTTTCATTTCCAATGCGAAAACAAAAGTACAAACAAAACATAAGCTCGACGGCCGCTCTTACAACAACAACAACAACAACTGCAACTCGAACTCGAACTTCAATTGCAAGTCCAAAGTCAAAGTCAAGCTTCTAGCTCTGCTCTCGCTCTCTCTATGTTCGTCTCGTTCGCTCCTTTGGCTTCAGTTTCAAGATCGCTTACCCCGCACTCTCGCTTGCTCTCTTTCTCGCCACGCCTGGCTGCACATTAATACAGTTGCAGCCCGTCGACGCGTTTGGCCCCAAAATCTTTAACTATAACCGACCTCTGTAGACACTTCCCCCTCCCCGTTCCGACCCATAAGAACTTGGCGTTCAGACTGATTAACGTGATTTGCTGATGAGTTTTGCTACTGCTGCTGCTGAGTAAAAGTCTCCCCCATCCCCCACAAAGAACAGCTTTTGCCACTGCTGCTTCTTCTTCGCCTTCTGCTTCGTTTTCATCTTCTAGTTGTTGTTGCTGCTGTGTTTACTCTTCAACGCTTCTTTGGCTTGTTGACTTGTTGTTTGTTATTGCAGTTAGTGTAGCTGTTGTAGTTGTTGCTGCTGCTTTTAATAACTCTAGCAAGCGTAGCATGACAACAACAACAACAACAACAACGACAACGAAGTCGTTCTTGAGTTTTAATTGAAACTTTTGCCGTTCCACAAGCGTTCAGCCGAAGCGGCGGCACAAGCAAAAGATAAAACAGAGTGCGAGCGAAAGAGAGCACAGAGAGACAGACAAATGTAACTGCTTTTGCTCAGGGTGTTTGGTGGATAAGTAGGATGAGGAGATGGAGGAGGAGGTGAAGGTGAAGGTGGAGCAGGAGGTGGGGTGACTTTCTAAGCTGCAGCCGAATGCGTTTGATGTTAATGAGACGACATATGTTTGTGTGCGTTTGCATGCGTGAGTTTGTCTGCTTGTGTGTTTGCATGCGTACGCTTGTTTGGTTATGTCGGTGTGTGTGTGCTTGCGAGTTTGCATGTAAGTGTTTGTGTGTGCAGCTGTCAGCAATTGGAGCGAAGGAGTTGGAGGAGGAAGAAATGTGCCAAAATATGATAGGCAAAAGCTTTTCGCACAACTGTAGCTTTGATTGATGGCTGGCTGATTGATTGATTGATTGTTGTTGTTGTTGTTGTAGTTGAATTTGACAAGGAATTGCACTTAAAATGCTATGCAGACAAGTCGCTGCATGTCCAAAATTAAAGCGGAAACTAAGCATACCAAAACTAAACTAAAGTCTAAAAACGAACCAAACGAAACGCACAAACAAAAATATCGAAGCTTGTGCTTGACATTGTACGTTGGGCCGTTCTCAAGGTCAGCAAATATTTAGCAGCAACAACAACAATAACACTAACACTAACAATAGCAGGTGCGTTGTCCGCATACATATTTAAATGCATTAGACAGCACTATCAACAGCAGCCGCAACTTCAACTATTAATTACACAATTTTAAAGCTCGCACCACCCGCTGCCATCCCCGCCCCCTCAATAACCAACAAATGCTCAAAGTCAAGTGCAAAAAAAAAAAAACAAAATAATAGTTAAGCGACATCGACTCATTAAAATGCTGAGTAAACGCGCTTTGCACTGAGCACCAAGCTGATCATTAATACACGCACACACTCTCACACATACAAACACACGCACGCAGCGAACATGAAACATCTCTGTCTATCGCTATCTCGCTTGCACTCGACTCAAGCGCCGGCGCACCTGCGGCACTTTGCTCAGCAAAAATGATTAATATACTTATGCATGTGTGTGCATGTAGTTTAGTTTCAAAGTTTACCCCAAATTCATTAGGTCTACGCACAATATTTAATTTAGCATAAATTGCTAAATGTATTAAGTTGTAATACTCGCATATTTACTCAACAAACAAAACACATGCACGCATACACATACACATTCACACACGCATCTGATTTACATTCATACAAGTATGCACACAACATGCTTACATAGACTATGTTAACGCAATGGCTGGTAAACACCTGTTACTTTACAGGTCAAACATGTCTCATGTTCGACAACCAACAACGACATGCGCGCCTGCGTGATTCAAAGATTAAAGTGCCCAAATACAGTGGTACGCAATACAACACAATTAGCCAATAACATTCGATTGACTGATAATCTCTATGAATTAATATGAGAATTTCGTAGAAATATAAACGGTATATTAGTTGATTATATTATATTTATAGCTAAGCTAAATTTATGAATTGCCAATGTTGAGCAACATTTGGACAACTAGTTTGCGTGCAGCACAAATCCACTGTTCAAAGTGGCGCGCCAGCAACATGTTGCGACAACAGAGCGCTGTTAAAGCTGCACTGTTGAGTTAACAGCGCATCGTCAACGTAGCGAGTGTCTGTTAGTTGCTGATGTTAGTCTTTTGCCGGCATTCAAACCGAACGCGCGTGTTTGCGTCCGTCGCTGCCGTTACTCAGCATTATTTTCCGTAAATGTTTCGCAGTTTGCGTAAAAATTAACTTGCGTTACTTTTGCGCGCGTGTTTACTTTTTTCCGTTGCTTTCGATTCTATTGGTGTGTGTGCGAATGTAAAGCATTTTTTTGCTGTGAGCTTAACATTTAAAAATTGTTTGACTTGCCACAGTCACCAGGATACAAAAAAAGTAACATACGTTTTTTTTTACGTGTTTTTGCTCACACTTCTTTTTTTTTCGTTGGCAATCAAAACATAGTGCATAAATAATAATTCAAGTGCAAATTGTTGCTACACGTGAAGTGCTACGCACACGCATGCAAATAGTGTGTGTAAAGGAAAACCCAAAGCCAAAGGCAGCAACAGCCAATTTTTTATATAAAAAAATATATACCAAGTCGAAAGAAATTTAAAACCGGATTCAATACGGCAACAACAACACAAATTACAGCAGCAACAACAAATTGAACGTTGCCGCTACGCACACAGCAGCAGAGCAGCGACGCCAACGTAAGCGTACAACGTAAAACGTTAACGTTAACAACAACTATCCTCAGCCAGCATCCCGCGAGCAGCTGGCTTAGCCATTGTTGTTTTTTTAGTTGTAGCTGCGCTCAGCGTTGCCAATTTAGCTATTTCCCCGCTAGATCTGACGGTTTTCAAAAGCAAAATGCGGCATAAATTGAAAACTAGCGGCTAGCGGGAAATATAGCTATTTTCAAAACAAAACTTATGGAACTTTAGTTTTTTTTTAATATCTGGTATTTTTGTGTATTTTTATGTTTTACTATGCCACACTTTAAAACCTTGCAGTATTTTAGCATTGCAATGGTAAAAAACATCGATATGCCAAAAGATCTTTGCATTTTATCGATTTATAGTTTATACTAGTTTTATACTATATATACATGACCATCTGTGTATTTCACAATTCCCAAAACGATCGTGTGGGGCAGTTAAAATGCCCGAGATTTATAAACCCCTTCTTTAAGAATTGGTTAGCTCTAGATGCAGCCGATGATCAAATATGCTTTTGAAAATATTGCAAATGTACCATTAATGCGAAACTTTGTGATTTGCAAGCACATGCCAAGACAAACAACCATAAGTCTTCGTCATCTGCATTTTCACAGACGAACAAAATAACGTTTGTTCCGACTGTCTCTAAAAAAAACTGCCAGCTAGAGGCGGCATTTCTCTTTATATCGGCATATATTGCGACGCATTCATTGGTCAGCCTCATTGACCATTTCTGATTGTTGTGGTGCATGATTGACGAAATTTACTACTCAAAAATAGTTAATAAATAAAAAACCAATTAATAAAAATATTGTTTTACTAACGTAGCTTTATATTTTGGTTATCATCCTAATTTTCTGGCGGTTTCTAGCGTTTTTCATATGTTACTTTAGCTATTTTATGAGCAGAAGAATTGGCAACACTGGCTGCGCTGTTCTGTTCTGTTGTTAGACACGACAGGCAGCAGAGCAAGCGCAACAGGAGCATATATATATAGAGAGAGAGCGAGAAGGAAAGAGAGCTCGATCTGTCGCTGTGCAAGAATTAGACGAAATTGAGTGAAGAGAAAGAGAGCGGCAGAAGTTCAAGTTGTGCGCAGAGCAGTGAAAGAAGAAAACGCAAAAAAAAAGGTAAGTGCTATTGTATGTGTATTATTTTTGTATGTGTGTGGGCAGCAGCTCTTGAAACTGATCGAGGATAGAAAAGGCAAAAGGAAATGCGTGTAAATAGTGTTTGGTAATTGTATTGAATGAGAACACTTACAAATAAGATCTGAACAGAGCATAACAGCGGGAGACTGAGAAAGAGAGAGAAACATATGCGTGTGTGTGGGTTTGTAAATCGCAACATATGCTTATTGAATATTTGTTCTCTCTTGGGAACAGTTTTATGCGCTAAAGGGAGGGAACAGTGAGCACATGTCAGTAGACTAAGATCAAATCGATCAACTTCATACTATGAAAATAGGGAAAGTGACGTTTTTTTTATGCATGTGACATGAAAAGCGAAAATGCTGTTGTTGTGCCAACAAAGAGACCAAAAGAAAAACACGTTAAAAGCAGTGCAAAAAACACACAGAAAAAAGCGTGTGGCCCAATGCTCTATTGGCCCGGCCCGGCCCAGCTGAGACCTGACTTGTTGTGTTGGCCCAGTCATAATTGTAAATCAATGGGAATATCGGTCAACATGTTTATGGTCAACAGCATTATTGGCAGGTGTCTGGTCAAATGGCGCCATAAAAACCGCTGACATAATGAGCTAAAAACCCTAAGCAACCAAGAAGAAGACACAACACATTGCGCATAGAAAACTGAACAGATTTCTCGTTGGCATTGCACTCATTGCACATTTTTTCGATGTTATTGTTGTTGTTGTTGTCTGTCTGTCTCTCTTTCTGTGTACCAATACCCTGTAGTTGTCAAATCGTTCAAAGCGAGCATTATCATTCATCGCTGAAGTGAAAATATTTGGGTGTTAGCCTTGGCGGTGTATTTTAAGCTGATAACATCGAAGGCAGACTCCCAGATTAGTCGGAAGACATAAAAAAACATTAACAAATAAAATTATGTTAAGCTGTTATCGCTGCCAAACTGACCTTAGTCAAATTATGTTGTCTATTAAAAATATAGCTAATTGATTACGAAATTATTTTTATAGCTATATTTTATTTATAAATTCGTTTCGAGAGATTATCATAAATAATGTTGTGAAAATGAAAATCTAAGGGTATTTAACAATCGCTAATTCTATGTTTATTTTCATGGGTTCGGTCCATTTACGAGTTTGTTGCTATTATAATTATTATTATTATTATTATTATTATTATTATTGTTGCTGATGGAATGTAACACTTAACGACTTTGCGTTAATTTCATACGAAAAATATTGGATCACCGAAAAGCTAAACATTGTATTCATATGGCTGGGGAGAGAGAGAGAAAAAGAGTTGACAATGAGAAATTCGCCGGCGTCTCTTAGAGGCGCTAATTAAATTAGCACCCCATGGCAAAGGGATAGAGAAAGGGAAAGGGCGAAAGGCAAAAGGAATGGGGAGCCGAGCGAGAAGCAGCAGCAGCAGTAGTCAACAGTAAATTGGATTAATGCAGATATAAAGAGCGAGAGCGAGAGCGAGAGACGCTTAGAAAGTCAAAGCAGAAAGAGCAAAGAGAGTGACAGCAATGAAAGAGGAAGAAGGAGATGAGTAGTCAACAAAAAATAGAAAAAATACTGTAATAGCTTTTTGGTAGCACTTTTTATGATACGAATGTTGAGCATTGTTAACAAATAAATGTCCATAAATACTGATACACATTTAATTCACGACTAAATGCTTCACTTGACGAAGGAGAGCGGAAGAGGAAGGTAGACAGGGACAAAGAGAGAGAGAGAGAGGGAAAGGGTCAAGCGCCGGCGTCAGAATGAAGATTCCATAATCGAAATACAAATAATTGTACCACCAAAGTTGTGTTTTCTCTTCTTTGGTCTCTTCGCACTCTTCACCGCTGTTTGTTATTGTTCTTTTGTTTCTTGTGTCCCTTTTTACGGGTCACGTTATCAATATTGTGATTAGAACTTTTTACTTTCGCTCTTTGTAATGGAAATGTTTTAATTTACCAAATCGAACAACAGAGGACGCGTTGAAAATACAGAGAAGATGAAGAAGAACGTGGGAAGCTTTTTTTTTCTTTCTTTTTTTGCTTTAAATTTCAAGTGTCGTTCTTTTAAGGAAAACTACGGAAAATTTAAACGAAATTTTACGCTTGAATTTCATTGATCATTCGAAAGTGGAAAATGTTTGCTAATCTATCGAAAATCAATCGAGCGCTTTGTCTGCTATTCGCTTCAGTGATTCGCAATTAGCAAATTTTGCTTGCGTATTTGATTATCGAGTGTTTATCGATTCGCATGCTAATCAAATTGATTGGACATATGTATGTTTTAATTTCATTTTTTTGGTTTACGACCCAAAAGGTTATCGACAATCAATATACTACGTGCTACGTACGATAATATTGATAATGTTGTCGGTGCGCATTATTCATGAAAAACCCGTTTTGTCCAATCATTCGTTTAATTGTTCGCGGTTTCTGGAGAATTAACGTTTAGTTACTTTGATTGCATGATATATTTTGATTTGTGCGATCTATTGTTTTGGCTTTCAACAGTTTCGGTTTTTCAACATTTGATTTTTGGCAAAAAGAAAGTATAAATCTTGCATTGCAAAATGCAAAACCAAACCCCAAAACTCTAATATAGCAAATAGCAAACCGCATGCAACATCATTAACAACATCGTCTCCACTCCCTCGCGTCATGTTAACTAATTAAAAAGCTGGCAAAAAAAAACATATAAATAAAATAATACATACAAACATGTTTAATCAGAAAATCGACAAAAAAATAACAACTGAATCTGCTGCTTGATGTCTTTTTGAGCATCGCCTCTCTGATTAATGTCTTTATGGTTGGCCAAGTTATTGGATTTGTTTATCTTCGTAGTTCGTAGTTCGTAGTTCGTTTGATTCAATAGTTTGGCAACAGCTGTCGATATAATGAGTAGTCATTGGACTTATCTCCCTTGATATCCAATCCCCACACACACGCCCCATTGAAAACTGTGTGTGTGTTTGATTTTTATTCAATTTGTGGCATTTTGGCTAACGATACCGAGTTGATCGAATCTCATATTCATATTCAATTGTATTTTCTTTGCTTTGTTTCTAACTTTTTTTTTTTTTGGGCTACAATTTCGCAAAGTTTTCGGTGTGTAATTGAAGTCTCGCCACCGTTTTTTTTTTTTTATTTTTTTGTTTTTTGTTTGAGAGACCCGGAAACAATAACGAGATACTCATTGCACTCACTTCTTTTTGTTGTGTGTTTGCTAATGCTTATTAATGAGTCTCTCGACTTACTTTCGGAAATTGAACTACATTTTGAGGTTCACTATCGATATATGTTTGAAATCGTTATTTGATCCATTTCTCATTATCTTGAAGTACTTGAAAGTCAATCGTCAGCGTTTTTATGCTTTACTCGCTGATAACATGAATTTATTGATACGCTGTGTGAGTGTGTTTGTGTTTTCCGTCCTTAGATAAGATGACCATTGTGTGAAGTGGAAATGTATGTTGTATATTTAACAACTTTGTTCCCGTTTCATGCTCAGATCAACGCGGCTCAGCTCAGGTCTTTTTTTGTGCCTAATCGTGTGAGCTTCACGCTCAGTTCTAATTCCCAGACCCCGAAAAAATAGAAAAACCAAACTGAACTGTGAAGAAAAAAAAATCTTGGCAACCGCAAAACCGAATTAAAAGCAAAAATGAATAAAAAAAAGACTACGAAGAGCAACGACAAAAACAACAACAAAAAAGACATTTTTCGTTAGCTGATTTATTGTAAAATGTGCCTATTATCATTTTGGCTTGTTTCATTTTCATTTTCATTTTGCATTTTCTTAGTGTATTTTCAATTGTCTGGCGTTGCATGGTTTTTGGCTCGAATAATTTTATATTTAGCTGCTGGCTTCTTGGCGATTTTTTTGCTCTTCTCTCGCGAAGCGCACGAAACGCATTCGATAAAACACAAGAAAAACCGAAAAAAAAAGAAATAAAGACTAAATGAAAAACCGTTGAAATGAATGCATGGGGTTTCGTGTGGCACGATGTGAGAAGTGGCAACAAAGTAGAATGCAGAAGAGCTGCAAGGCGCGTTTTATATATAGAATTTGCGATTTTATATCCATTCTCATTCTGTAGTTGCGACAAACAAAGCAAAGCAACTAGTATGCTATAGATACCCTGAAGTAATCTGAGGAAACTACTGAAGCTACTGAAATTATCTATCAAATATTGATAATTGAAAAATTAAATCAGTTTTGTGATATTTTTAATGTATTCTTTTTTTTAAGGCATACTTGATAAGTAATCTTATAATATTATTAGTATTTAAAATGTAATTCTTATTTTATCTTTTCCCAGTTGAGCTTTTAAATATACATATTTATTCATCCCATTCACTTATCAAAACTTGAATAGAAATTGATAATTATAAAATGAAATAATATTTCGCTGATAAATATTCCTATAAAATTTTTGGTATTTAAAATATGACTCATAAGTAGTTTTTTTATTTGTTTTTTTTTTTTTTTATTGAAAATGTAATTCGAATTTTATCATTGAACTTATTGAAAGTGTCTTATTAAATATTTAGTAACATTATCAGATAATTTAGTTTTAGTATTTTTTTTGTTTGGTATTCAAAAAGTAAGTCAAATTTTATCGTTTCAAATTTTAACTTATTAATATAGTTACTCTAAAGTTTATTTATCAAAACTTTAGTTAAATAAACCAACATTTACTTATTATTAAAATTAGATAATTAAGTTTTAGTATTTTTTTTTGTTTGGTATTCAAAAAGTAAGTCAAATTTTATCGTTTCAAATTTTAACTTATTAATATAGTTACTCTAAAGTTTATTTATCAAAACTTTAGTCAAATAAACCAACATTTACTTATTATTAAAATTAGAAAATTAAAACATTTGTTGGCTCATATGATATTTAAGTATTATAATACTAGTATTTTAGTATTTAAATTGACTGATAAGTGGTTTTATAATATTTAAGTATACAAAATGTAATTCAAATTTAATAATTTCCCAATGGAAGTTCTTAACATATTTATTTTTATCTTAAATTTTATTTATCAATACTTTAGCTATGTAAACTTTACTTGATTTATTTATATATATTTATAGTTAAAAAACTAAATAATTTTAGTATTTTAGTATTTAAATTGTGTGATAAGTAGTTTTGCGATCTTTTAGTATACAAAATGTTATCTTTTTACAATTCAACTTAAAATACCTTAATATACGTCCATCAATGAACTTCCTGCTTCAATAAACTAAACGCTATATATAGATAGCATATCTGCAGCGATTTATCGATGTTTAAGATGCAGATTGAGTAGCAAACGAAAATAAACATTTATCAGCAAATTGAGGATGTGAGCACATTAACAGCCATCGATAACTTTTGAGGTAAAATGTGCAACAGAGTTCTTGGCGAAACAAGTTTCGCGAGCATCCTGCGAGTTGCCTCCTGGTAGCACTTTGCAAAAGTTCCCCGCCACACAGCTGTCGCCAACTCTGCTGTTGTTCTGTCTGCCACATGCTTCCACCTCCTCCTCCTCCTCCTCCTCCTCCTCCTCCTCCTCCTCCTCCTCCACCTTCTTGTGCAACCCTTCGCAGAGTGTTTTTTGTGGAGTTGGGGGACACCAAGGAACAACTCTGGCGAGTTGCAAGTGCAACTCGTTTTTTTTATTTGTGTAATTAAAATAATAATAATGCGGCGGCAACGTCTGCACGTGTGCGTCTCGAGTGGGCGTGGCAACGAAGTGGGGGCGGTGGAGAGGGGAAAACACTCTGTGGTTGGAGGTGTGAACAATTTGGTGGAACATGTGTGTGCCAGCAATTGCGGTTGCTGTTGCTGTTGCTGTCGATGGGATTGTTTTTTGCTTTGTTTGTTCTTGCATTTGACTTTTTCTTGTGTTGTTCTTTAACATTCGTTGTTCTTGTTGTTGTTGTTGGCATTTCGAGTGCATTTAGAATGCAGCTTTAAAAGTATGCGAGTTCGTCTATTTATTTATTTCGTTGTTGTTTGATTTTTTGTTGTTTTTGTTTTGGGGCTCGTCGACAGCTAAATTTATCGAAGTTCTGTCGAAAAAGCGTCAAGACATTTGCATTGAGATCACGACAACAAACAACAGAATATTTTGGTGTCTTAAATTTAATTTGAAATTGCTTAAGTAGAAAAGACTTTAGTTCGATTGTAACTCAATTGTAAAAATGCATTTGATATTACTCTAACAACATATTTTTAAAGCAATATTTTACTAAAAACCATTTTATAAATTAGATTCGATAAGTGTAAGCTTTAAATCAGTTAAATCATTGCATAAATTTCATCTTAAATTAATCATTAGAAATGCATCAGCATTGAATATCTTATTTTAATGCAAATAAAATATAGCAAAATGTATAGTAAATAAATTATTAGAATCTTAATATCAATGCTTAATGATTTATTTAAGATGGAACCCTTGTAATGATTTACTTGACTTAATGTAACTCATATATTAATTCAAATACAATAAAGTTAAATATTTACACTTATCTAATCTAATCTATTAAATCGAGTAATAAACTAGTAAAAGTATTACTTTAAAACATGTTATAATTCAAGTTATTTAAATGTAATCCATCCTCGTTGCCACTTTTACGCATAATTTCAATTGGCACGATCAATTTCACATTGTTGGGCATCAAAGTCTTCTGAACAATGCTTCAACTATTTGAGTTGCATGAACTTTCGGCACTTTCTTTGCCCCGTTGCCCCGTTAGAGCCGAGCAACCAGAGCAACAGCAACAGCAACAAGTGATTGACAGACTGCAATTTTTGCTGTTAACTCGGCTCAATTCTGGGCGCATGACAAGTTTGGTTGGTTGCTTGGTTGGTTGGTTGGTGGAGGCGCCTAGGAAAAGTGAATATGATGGATGAGAGGATGAGGATGGGCTGGCAAAACCGGCAAAAGAAACCAAAGCTGCTGCTGCTGCTGCTGCTGCTGCTCCAATCGCCAGCCAGTTGAAGAAGCAGTCAAGAAACCAAAGCGACGAAAAAAATAAACGTAAATAAATATGCAAAGACAACCGGTTTCTAGTTGTTAGTTGTTGTTGTTGTTGTGGTTGCTCGTGTTGTTCATGTTATCGTTGTTGTTGTTGTTGTTGTTGCTGTTGGTGTTGCTGTTGTGTATGCCTTAAACAAATTCCTGCAGCAGCAACAGCTAAGCAGAGAATAAAGAAAAATCCCAATTTGAGGGTAGGCAAAACGTTGACGTTGAGGCGGGTGGCAGCGGCAGTCAACCAGCAAACATACAACGTGCAACAACAATAACAACAACAGTAAGGAGTGGAGATAGCAGACGACGCATGTTTTGGCCCAAAGACAAACACAACAACAACAACAGCAGCAACAGCGACATGTGATGTTGAACGAGTTATGTGCAGCCAGAGGCTTCATCTTCATCATCATCATCATCATCGTCAGCAGCAACATCATCATTATCATCGTCAGTCTGTGTGTGTGTGTGTGTGTGTGTGTGTGTGTGTGATGTTAATGAGAAGCACTCTTGAATTAATTCAGCGTTGCTGCTGCTATTGTATAGCTGCCGGCCATGTTGCATGTAGCACATGCAACGAAAGCCACAAAGAGAGTGAGCGATAACTTCATAGACACAGACTCTGAGACAGAGACAGAGCACGATAGAAAGCGCTGCAACTTGAAATAATAATGTTGATTCAAGAGCTGTTGCTGAACGTCGTTCAGATGAAACTTTTCCACCACAATTGAAGCGAAAAGCTGAAAATCTTGCGCTTAAATGTTTCAGGGTCAGCAAAGAAAACATTTAAAACCAACAAACAAAAAAAAAATAAACATTCTTCTCTCTTGCGAGCGAAAGAACGAAAGACAGAGAGAGAGAGAGAGAGCTGCAGCCACATGTTCTCTGCAGCAAGAACAACTTTGGTGCAACAGACTCGTTTGGCAGTGCCACTTGCCATTCCTTTACTGCGGTTCCTATTGCCTGCGCATGAGTGGCCGACTGACTGCCTACGGGGCCGACCCAGGCGAGCTCGTTCCTCACACACAGTCACACAGATACACAGATACAGATACAAAAGTATATATGTATCTTGAACATGTGGAACAGGTACCCATCGAGTATTGCTGTTGTGTTGTTGTGGTTGCGCTTGGCGGGAGGATTTCAACTCAGTCTCTCGTTGCTGCTGCTGTTGCTGTTGCTGCTGCTGTTGTCGGTGGTTTCGTTTCTTTTCCTGTTTCGTTCCTGATGCTGTTACTCTTTCTCTCTCTCTCTCTCTCTCTCTCTCTTTCTGCCGCTGTTCTCTCGCTCTTCGTCGCTGCCCCGTGTGGTGCATAGGTTTTTGTGGTTGCATGTCAGAGCACTGAAAGAAACAAAGTTCTGCAACAGCATTTATTTGCTGAATTGTTTCGAGATGCTGCTGCTGCTCTCCAGCTACGTTGCTCTGGCCATGTCAGCTAAATGGATTAACTGCAAATGAAACTGGCTTTAGAAATGACCTAATCCCCAATTGAATAGATGTTTCAACTATTTTCTAAAGCAACATTGCGTTGCCTCAAGTACTTAAACTGATTGATATATTGCAATGCGAAAGTGAAGCACTAATTGTAGCTTAAGTGCATTAAAGTATTGCAAGCAAATTGAAACAAAGAAGTGCTCTGAATAATTGATATATTTCATTTATTTACTTGCAGTTAATTAACAATAAAGTAGCGAACTTTTATTACTGTTGTATACTATTGTAACTACAATATATTTTTTAAGGAAAGTCTGCAATGTTATTAAATTTAAATTGTATTCTTAAAATAAATACATTTTAATGAAAGTTTGCACTTTAATAATGCAAACTTTAAATACAATTTGTTTTTTGCAATAATGGACAGCACTCTAATTTATTTGCATTAATTGTGTTCTAATATTTTTGATTTCCAATAGTCTTTCCTCTGATTTATTTTCTTTTGGAAGTTAGAGACTTTCGACTAAATCTAATTATGTTTAACAATAAATCTGCATTCTTATAATTTTTTATGAGAATAGAATAATCATATTTGAATATTTAAAATTATTGATTTCTAATAGGTTTTACAATTTCTTGTCTGAAATTCTTGTAAAAGTTTAGCATAATTTTTCTTGATTAAATTGAAGACTTTTGTTTTTGAAAAATTCGTACTTTTTGTTATATATATTAAGTTTATTTTTTATAAACATTAAGATCTGGGACTATGTTAATTGTGTTTTGGTTTTTCTAATAATGTTGTGTTGATTTTATTTACTATTGAGATGGAAGATTATTATTATTTTTTTTTTGCTATTTCATACTTTTCCAACGGGTTTTTTTTTAGCATTTGGTTGATGTACCTTAGGTAGTCAGGGACTCAGCTTGGTATTAAGGCCTGGCTGGAATTGCATTTTGGTACAGCAAACGGAAATATTGTGTTGATCATTTTGCCATGTCGTCTGTCAATCCCCCGCCTGAAAATGCTTTTGTGCCTTCTGGCTAAACGTTAAAGCTGAGCCAATATTTCCATCAAGCCAAGCACTCATCTCAATGCTGGTGACGCCCCAACCAACAAAAAAGCAGCAAGAAGAAAAATAGAAAAACGTGAAAAGAACAACACAAAAATAGAACCTGGAGCGACAAACACAAAAAAAAAGAAGAAAAAAATCGTTTTGAAGGCAAATTGCCAAAAAGCTTTTTGCCAAGCGCTTTCGTTGTTGTTCTTGCTGTTGCTGTTGTTGCTGCTGTGGTGCAGTCGCTTCAAGTGCAGCAGCAGCAGCAGCAACAGCAGCAGCAGCAGCTTCATGCCTGTCAATGCGACACACGTCTCTGCCTCTCCCAATGGTGCCACCCACCCGTTTATGCAAATGCACGTGAAAATATTCAAAATATTTCAATTCTTTTTCGGCTGTTTTTTTTTTTTTTTTGTTTTGTTGCGCCTCTCTCACATCGTTGTTGCTTTCAATTTCATGCCATACTCTGTGAGACGCGAACAGGGAGCTGCCACCGATGTTGCTGCCTGCCTAACTGCATGCTGCATGCTGCATGCTGCTCCCCCCTCCACACGTTTGCCGCCCCCGCCAATTCATCGTTTGCCGACATTTTTCGATTATTGCGCATACTTTCGCCTCCGTCGCGTTTGCGCTGCTGCTTGTGTTTTGTGTTTTTTTTGTGTTTTGTTTTGGGGCTCAAAATTTGTCAACGCCTGAAAAATGCAGCGAGAGAGACGGCAATAGAGAAAGAGAGGGAGATGGGAGTGAGTGCTGTGGCTCCCTCAACTGTGTGTGCAGAGCGAAACAAAAAAGCGAAGAAAGAAGCAGATTATATTGACAACGTCAACGTCGACAAACGACGAACGACTGAGAGAAGGGATAAGCCAGTCACAGAAAGAGAGAGAGAGAGAGAGAGAGAGGGAGCGGGAGGGGAGACGGGGTGCTGCGGTAATGCAGGTTACTTCACTGGAACACCGAGGCTCGGTCTGAAGCGGCCTTTTGTGCAATGAAGCAAAACGGTTGACGCTTTTTGTCCGCTTCTTTGCGGCTTGCTTCGCTTGGTGCTTCTTTGAAACTGCGATGCCATGCGAATACACTTCTCCTCTCTCTCTCTCTCTCTCTCTCTCTCTCTCTCTGTCTCTCTCACTCGTCACGTGGGCGGCTGCCACTGCACCCATGCAGCGCTTTAACTTGCAACACTCCCTTTGGTTACGGGCTTCGCTGCGTCTTTATGAAGTCGCACAGCCAACAGTTGACTTATTTACTCGTCTCGTCTCGTTTCGTCTCGTCTGTGTTACTCTCTTGGTCTTGGCTTTGTTCGCACATCTTTTGTGTGTGTGTGTGCGAAGTGAAAACTGCAGAGCCATCGATTAATGGTTACAAAATGCAATGAGTTTCATGTTTCCGTTCGCAGAAAATCAAATGAAAACGTTGTTCAAAGGAAACATTCAATGATCACAAATTTAAAGCTGCCATAAACTATTATTTAAAACTAAAATATCGCTAAAGTTTAGTTAATAGACTCTTAAGAGTAAGAAGTAGGCAGTTAGTCTATCGACGATCACTAAATAACACCTTGCTTATCGTTTAATCAGTGAGATTATTGCTTGCTGATGATCATTTAGTGTGATCGCATTTCATTCTCGCTATCTAAATGATAATCTGAGACACAAAGAGCTTCTTTAGTTAATTTATGGACAGTTGCTGCGGCTGCTTTCAACTAGGCTTTAAGATTAAGATTAGTAAGAACAAATCGATCAAACTGATCAATAAATAATTTATGGCCATCATCAGTGGCGATCACTTTGGCAGAAAACACTTAAATATATATATCTTAAGGCTCATTTAAGAGTGCTATCGATCACTTAAAGGCGATCTCACTTTAATAGCATTGCCCCACAACCAATTCGAGAGCATTCGAAATTGAATAATCGATCGATTCGTATGCGTATGCGTTTTCGTATTCGTTTGCAACCTTTGCACTTGGATCAAGATTCATATCACATATCGCATAAACGTTTGACCTCCAATTTACATACTTTTGATGTACGCATTTTGTTGTGCCGTCCTCCGGCTCAATTGCCCAATTACACTGACTGCGGATCTGCCCCCCAAAAAAAATAATATGTATGTATTTTGGAATTGGCCAAGCAGCCACCCAAAAAGTATCTCTCGTATGAGTTTTGTTATTTCGTTGAAGACTTGGCTTAATTAACGCACGATCCGAGGCCGAATTTCATGTGTTTGACCAACAGCCCAAAACGAAATACAACAAATAGAAAACGTAGCTGTATCTATTTCTATATCTATGTATCTTCGTATCTTTATCCAATTATAAGGCAAACGCACTCATAAGTGTATCACTGAAAGCGTTTTCATTGTCTTTTTAGGCGCATGCATGCAGCAAATACAGCTACAGATGCGAAGATACGTACTTGTAGATACATAGATACATGTTAAGCGTTGCACAAGCGACTGCTTCTTCAGTTTGATCATCATCATCATCATCGTGGTTGTTGTTATCTAGTTCATTTTCTTCTTCGACAATATTTCGTAGTCATAAAAGAAACTTTTACTTTTCGTTGCAAATAATGCAAAATAATTGGAGGAGCAGACAATGCCGACTGGCTGAGATTGCTGTTGTTGTTGTTGTGTTTGTTGCTGCTGCTGTTGTTGTTGTTGTTGTTAACTATTGTGTTACCATTGTTGTTGGCACGACCCAAAACGTTTAATTTGTGGACAACAACGAAGACGACGACGACCAACTGCAATTGCCAGTTCGATTTTTGCAATGCAAAAATTGTAAACAAACCAACCGCAACGCAACGAATTCTTCTGTCCCCTCCGCCTGCCCCTCTTCTTATTCCTATTGCCATGCAATCCTCAAAGTTTGCTCTATAGGTACGGGGCAGGCATTTAAAGACAACAACAATGCCCCCAAGCCCGATGAAGACGAAGCAGTGTTTTTTTTGTTTTTGATGTTTTTGTTGTTGTTGTTGTTGTTGTATCGTAGCGTGCATCAACGTCGTCTTGCGGCACTCCTCTGTCTATGTCGCTGCCGCACGTTTGGGGCCAGGTTGCAACTTAACGCTCCTGCCGGCGAAATGTCAAAGTGACAAGCTTTTTATTTGCACAACAACAACTGCGATAGCAACTGCAACTGGAGCTGGAGGCGTGGGCGGTGGAGAGGAGAGTAAATGGCAGGGCCACCACATAATCTTTGCAGCTACTACGTAATTTGGCAGAGGCGGCAACCTTGCCGCGGTTCACGAAACTAATCGAAAACAATTATCGATGTGTGGGAAAACAATGCAAATCGATGAACGCTTCTGCTTTTTGGCCTTTTAACCGAGCCAACAATATAAACGAGAGAAGTTGCAGAAGGGAAGTTTTACAATTTGCTCTAATCGATAAATATTTCGAGTCGGTAGAAATTCTTAAAAAAACCTCGCTATGCAAATCCACAAACACTTTTGCTTAGCCCTTGAACGAATTAAAAAACAAACCTGCAATAAAAGCAAAACAGCACTGTACTATATCAAATGATAATACAGAAAAAATACTGAATCAAACTGAAAACATTTGGTATATTAATATACTAATACATTAAAAATATACCCTAGAGTATAATGTAGCACAGCAGCCATATTCAAATATTTCTTATATATCTCGCGGTGTTATACCAAAGAATAATACTAAAAATATACTTAATTATACTATTAGATTTATTTGGTATATTTATATACTATTGTACTCAAAATATGCCATAGAGTATTCAATTACACCAGGCCTGATTTTTAATTTCTTAAATAATTTCAAAAATTTGTAGCATTAAAATTGCGCTTTTAATTTAATTTTGGTTTGATAAAAATGTTGAATCGATGGAAATGCTTGGAAAATATTATACCAAAAGATAATACAGAAAAAATCCGAAATTATACAATAATATATTTATATACTATTACATTCACAATATAGTATTAAATTATACCAAAACCGACTGAAGCCATTTTAAAATATTTCTTAAATTACTTTTAAAATGTTTATCGCTTTTAATTCAATTTTCGATTAATAAAAATGTCGAATCGTTGGAAATGCTTGGAAAATAAAACTGGCTCCGATCTCGCTGTATTATACCAAAATAAAATACAGAAAAA
Organism: Drosophila pallidifrons; assembly: GCA_023558445.1. NCBI lineage: Eukaryota > Metazoa > Arthropoda > Insecta > Diptera > Drosophilidae > Drosophila > Drosophila pallidifrons. Next base: position 7,931,945 of record CM042351.1, read on the forward strand.
ATACTAAATTATATCCTAATATATTTATATACTATTACATTCACAATATACCAAAGAGTATTCAATTATACCAGAACCGACTGAAGCCATTAAAAAATATTTCTTAAATAACTTTTACAATTTTTATTGCCTAGCATTAAAATTGCGCTTTTCATTCAATTTTTTTTGTAAATAAAATGATAAATATGTCGAATCGATGGAAATGCTTGGAATATAAAACTCGCTTAGATTTCCAGCGCAGCATAACGGAAATATTTTTACTGCACAAGAGCTAAGCGGCTTATCAGGAGAAGCAGCAGCAAACGACAACAGCGTCAGAATAGTTTCCAAGCCGCGTTCAACGCAATTGCAGCCAAAAGGCAAACACAGATGAGTGGGAGAGGGAGGAGGAGGAGGAGGAGGACACATAGCTGTGCGAGTGGCCGAATGTCCGATGGTCAGCAGAAGAACGATTTAGCACCGACAACAACAACAACAACGCAGGCGAAGGCGAAGGCGGCCAACATGCTTTTAACATTAATTCAACGTTTTGTATACGACTCGCTCTCTCTCTCTTTCACTCTCTTCTTGTGCTGTCTCTTTCTTGTGGCTGTGTTGCTTTGGCTGCGTGTAGCTACAAGATGTTTGTTTGCCCTGCTTATGAATAATTTGCATTGGACGTTTGTCAACGCTGGCAGAGCAAAGCAGAGCAGAGACTTAAAAGCTGAAGCTGAATCTGAATTTGAAGCTAAGGCCCATTTTTCCCATTTTCTATTTCCCATTTCCCATTTCCCTTTCTCTCTTTCTTTTTTAGCTACAATTATATTCAGCTGCGGCTGCGTTTTGTGGCTACCAAAAATGTTCCCTTTTTTTCTGGGTTCTTCTTCTTCCTATTCTGTTGTGTGTGGAATTGAGATTGGGATTGGGATTCGGATTTTGGTTTTGATAAATCGCTTTGAAATTTATTTTCGACCTCGAGTCAAGAGTGTCAGACATTTGTGGACTAAACCGGACTGTGATTCTATCAAATGTCTGGCTGGTCATTTGTCTGGCTAACAGTTCTTTCCTACTAGCAGTAGCCACGCCCTCGCCCACGTTCACGCCCATCACAGCTAGCTCAACTCAAATGTTGCCCTGTCAACCGGTTCAAAATCAGGTTTTCTCTCCCTCCTTTTCCCCTTTCTTGCTTTAGCTGCCGGGCGAGTTTAGCTTTTCACTTGGCAAATTGTCCAGATTGTGTTTTATTTTTCATATTTGCCTTGTTTTTACTTTTTGTTTTTCCCCCTATTTTGCATACTATTATCAACTTGATAAGGGCAAATGAGGTTGCCATTTAATTTGTTTACAATTATGCATCGAGTGGATGGGGGAAAATAGGATTAACGGGATTCGAGAATAGATTGCCGACCATTGGGCAGCCCATAAATAAGGCGGCAGTCCGCAAAGATGTCTTCAATAACAGTTACATAATGATTTAAACGGCAACCAGGCAAAACCCTAAACAGGCTCCCATTGGCACATCAACTAAATCGCCTACGCATGCTGCATGACAACAGATACAATATCTCAAAGATATTTTCTTTAGCTCCCCCCTTCCCCCAACGGCAAATAAGGAAATATCTATCAAAGGCAAAAAAGCTAAAAGACAAGAAAAAAAAAAACGTGAAATGTTTTGGGAGGAAAAAGGTCCAAGACAATTTATAACAATTCCTTTTCATTTACATGGACACAGACATGGGATATGGCCACGCCCATTGTCGTAAAGTGGTTCGATATTTGCACTATTGAATACTTTATAAACGATTTTGCTGGGGCAATAATAAATGTGTTGGCGGTCACTGAGGGTAATAACAAATTGCCTAGATATGTTTTACAAGCTCATACTGCGATATTATTATTTTTATTTTTATTATCGAAAATGGAAATGTAAATGAAAAATACTTGAAAATCTGATTGCGCCCATCACAAGCCACCCACCCACAAAAAGAAGAAGAACACTCCCCAAAGTCGAAACTCAAGGCCATTTTGTGTGTGGGTGTGTGTGTGACCCTCAATCGATGTCCGATGGAGCAGAAAGGGAAAAAAGGGAACAACTTGCGATGCCAGCAGTCGAGAAGATAAACAGTCTTTGATTGTGTATTGTAGTACCCTCGGAAAATGTGGGAACTGTATATTACCTTGATGACTTTTTACTATTAACTTTATTACTGAACTTTATGCTTATTTTGTTTATTTGTTTTGTATGAGTACAACCAACTTTTCATACAATATTCTAGCGCAAAGAGTATTTGCAAGTCGAGTACGCTCGCTCATCATTGTCTCACATGCTTGGGTCGGACTCTAGGGTGCTCGGGTCTTCGTTATCGCACCCAGCTCAGGGTCCATTCACTACGAGCGAGAACTCTGTGTGTGCATGTGTGTGTGTGTGTGTGTGTGGGTTAGGTCCAGCAACTGGGGATCTGCCTTGTTTTTTATGTAATTGCATAAGTGTAAAACAGTACACAGAAAAAAGCAAACTTGGTAAAATCAAGAATGAAAATTCGGAAATTTAAATACAGAAAGATTCTATTAAAATTATTTAAAATACATAGTAAAAATCAAATATTGCGGCTTATTTAATATAGAGTTAGACCTTTTTTTTCTACATTTTACTTACAATTTCCAATCAATTTTATATCCTAACTGTTTAGAAGCCATAGAGCCCAGGTAACATCGACAACACTAAATTTTTGGTGCATACAATAGAGAAAGTAATTTTCAACATTCGTTCTGTTTATAATCAGACTTTTACTTTGTACCTATATTTTATATAGAAAATAAAACAAAAACTAAATTTATTTTAAGAAACATTTGAACTTAAAATATCTAAGATCTCAAAAACATTTATTGAAGATTGAAATCTGGTTTCAGGAAGTTTTTTTAGATTGTAATCTGGTTAGAAGAAAGCATTTTAAATTCGAAAACTTTTAGCACATTATTTGCATTCTAGTTTTCTCTCTGTGTAAACAGAACTTGCTTTCTACTGTTATGGGAATTGTGTTCATTGAATATAAATTGGATTTGTCCCTCACCCTTTTACGTGTAGAGAAATAAACAAAATCTATTCTATGTAATTACAATCTACGATAATTGCAGCGATGGTTGCTCGCATGTAATGATTTCGATTGTTATCGGCAATCGTTATCGATGTAATCGTGTCAAACACACACACATCAAAAATGGAAAGTTGCGTTAATTTCATCAGTTCTCTGTTCCATATCATTCGCATTTATTAAACCCATTATTCGGTAGTCATTAGTCGACTTTTGTATCTGCTGTATCTGTTGTTATTGTTGTTGTTGTTTCGGTTGTTATTTGCTTTTAGCGGTTTGCATTTTAAATGTTGACGTTGTTGCTTTTTGTCAGTTTATCACAAAATGCCGCCTAATCAATTTGCAGCACCCTTCCACCGGCTCTGCTTCTCTCCTCTCCTCTCTTGATTCATTCATATGCCTCGCTGCATCGCATTCAACTTCAATCTCGTCCCCTGAAAATCACCCGCAGCGTATCATTGGGCCATGCGTCTGCTGCTTCTGCTGTGCTCGGCTGCAGTTTTAATTAAGTGTTTAATTAATGATGATGGTTCTGGGTTCATCGATGCCGATGCCGATGCCGATGACGATGGCTGTGCCATTGGCATTGCCATTGACCACGTGATGTGGGCACAGTGGGCAGCCAACGAAATGCCAATGAGTTTTGCATACGTGAGTGCAATGAGATTAACAGATGAGATCGCCGCTTTTGGCTAATATTATGATGATGAGTGCCCAATTGATTGACATGGTCCGAAAATAAAACAATCTGCTTATACAACTGTGTGTTGCAGCAATAAACTATTTAAATGTGCATTAAAATTGAATACAAATGTTAATAGGATAGTCTTCGTAGATTTGGCGGGCAATCTGATATATTTTGTCGTCTATGGTATATTTTGTATGTAGTAGTATATTAATATATCAATGTAGTACTATATTGCTAGTTAAAAATCGTTAAAAAAGTATTAATTGTTTTTTGAAATTTACAAAGTCAAGAATAGCACAATCCAAAATAATTTAAGTGCGCAATCTTTTAAAATGAATCAAGCTCTCTTAAAGCTATAACAGTATATTATTGTTAAATAGATTATAAAGTCATATCAAAGACGACTTAGAAATATCGAAATACTGCAAAAAATCAAATTCAATAGAAAGATTTCCATTACGCGAGTGAAAAGTGAGTTTTTGTTTGAAATTTTCCCTCGGCTTGAGAGAGATAAAAAACTGTGGCAGATAGGCCGAAAAATATGTGAAGTAGCTGCAGCAGCTGCCACACAACCTTGCCACACATATTCGACTTAATTTTGCAGCTGCATTAAAAACAAATGCAATTTTCACTTTTTATATGGCTCAGTGGCTCTATTGGCTGACTGCCTGACTGACTGACTGACTGGGCCAACTTGTAGACATATATAACACACACATAAACAGTATGTGTATGTGTATATGTGTGCTCATGTTGTTTGTTTGTTTGTTTGCTTATCTGTTTGTTGGCGTTGTTTGCTTTCTGTGCGCACACGCTCCATTCGCAAACATTGCGCATACGCCGCGTTGGCAAAAGTAAAATTAAGAAGATGTCTGCGTGTGTTGCGTGCTTGTCTGTATGTGTGTGTGTGTGTGTGTGTGTGTGCGTGTGTGTTCGCGGGGCTCTATGAAAATTGTGAAAAGCGTATTTGGAGCAGAAAATGTAATGTGTCTGTGCACCGCGAATGCACTTCGTTTCGTTTATGCCGCCCACCTTCAATCCTCGAATCCAACTTCTAATTTTTTTTTTTTTTTTGAGGCGCCACATTCGTTATTTATGTGTGCATGAAATTTCATTTCATACGTTCATTTTTTGCAATTAACGTAAAGCTTGTGCACATCATTCACGTGATGCTCTTTAAAGATACAAATTTTCCCGTTCACTCGCCTCCCCCCTCTCTCTCTCTCTTCATCGCATTTAGGCCCTGTTCCGTTGTTGCCGCAGACTGTCGTCGAGCAGCCGCTGTCGCGATCTCATCCCAATGGTAATCGCGATAAGATTGGAGCTACTAAAGTGCTGCTGCTTCACGTTATGCAAATAGATAAGATTATATAAATATATATAAGAAACACAAACAAAATAAAAAACAAACCAAGGTCAGACAGTAGCTAGAAATTTCATAGAGTTTGTTTTGTTTTTATACCCGCTACTCATTGAGTAGAAGGGTATAACTTTGTGCCTCCCAAGAAGGAGTCATCTCCGACCTCATAAAGTCTAGTCCAGTACGCTTACTTGATTTGGCTGATAATCTGATATATTTTGCACTCTATGGCATAATTTCAATGTAGTACTATATCAAAATACTAAATACTAAATTTTCAGCATTTTTTACGGTATATTAATTTTGTATATTCAATCCAGTATATTTTGCACTCTATGGCATAATTTCAATGTAGTACTTTATCAATATACCAAATGCAGTCTTTAGTATATTTTAAGTTTTTTCTATGGTATATTAATGTGGTATTTTTTAAAATGAATCCCACACTGTTCTGCATTTAATCACAACAGGTATTTCACAGTCGGACCCACTCGATTGTAGCTTTCTTACTGCTTTATTTTATATTGTTGTTGATGTTAATGAATTGACGCTGATTTTTTTTTATCAGACTTTCAGTTATTTTCGCGTATATAGTATTCTATTTGGATTGTTATTTTCGAATAAGATTTTGAAGATATGAGAGGTTGAGGTTTGCGATAAGATCGCTCAGAATTTTCCGTGGAAAATAACTTGAAAAGATTAGCGAGCTTTTATTATGATATGGGACGAAAACGCTGATCAAATTGTGACTCAGAATGTGAGAATATGCTGAATACTGAATATCTGATAATACAAATTTGAAATTATTATAATAGTTGTCACAGATATTTGTCAAATAATCAAAGAGAATTGAAGTACGCTCAATTAATAATACAGATCATATTTACAATGCTGGGATTAATGTTTTTCCCATTTGTTTGTTGGTTTTATTCCTTGACCCCAGCGACTCTATCTGAATCTGAAGTAATTTTTGAGTTTCGTTGCGGCTTTTGCTACTCATTAGTCGAGTAGTTGAGCTGTTGTAAGTGCTCCTCTGATTAGTATCTCATTGAAGGCTAACAATAGAGAGCTTCGAGAGCTGTCGCAATATATAATTATAATTATCGTTAGTTGTTTGTTTATTTATTTCGAAACCAAAATTCAAATATCGCTTGTCTCTTTACAGATCGTTAAAAGAGGGAAAAACTTGACAATATTTACAAGCGTCGTATATAACACCCAGGCTTGCATTAAACAATAGCAGCGACAGCTTCAACGACTAACAAGTCAACGAGTTGCAGACGTGGCTAATTGCAAGTAAGTCGTCAAAAGTAATTTCTTTATAAAAAGCCACATTGTTATACGTAAGCTATATACTATATATAGTATATAAATGTGTGTGTGTGTGTGTGTGGGTAGATAGACATCTCGCAGAGTTTCGGCATTGCCTTGGAAAGAAAGACAGCGACAACTAAAAGGAAAATGGCCAAGACTCTGAGGCAGCTGTTGCTGGCGGGCGGGCGTCGTGAAAATTTTTTGCCTTCGCCAACACTTCATGTAAATCGCATAACACGACACAGCCCAGCCAAGGCGATGGCGACAGCTTGCTTGACTAGCTCAAAGTCCAACAACAATAACAACAACAACAACAACAACTAAGCAGCAAGTCGTCTAACTTGTCAGATCGCGTGCCAAGAAATAATAATGAAGAAAAATCGTGTTGCTTAGACTTGGGCCCAAGCAGCAGCAGCAGCAGCAACAGCCTCAGCACTTTATGCCTAATAATCATAATAACAACAACAACAACAACAACAACAACTGCAATTGCAAACCTTCTTCGAGTTTTATATGCATGCTATATCGTAGTATATATAGAATGAAATCATGTTGTGTGTGTTGAGTTTCATTTTATTTTTGTGTGTCATGCGCCTGCGTGCCGTCTAATTAGCGTGCACTGCAAAAATTCACTTGAATCACCCACTTGAATGGAGGCACTTGCGACTATGACGATGACTTCAAATTACATCGCTTGACATTGCACTGCATCCGTTCATTCGTTCGTCATGCCAATGAACTGTCTAATATGGCCAATTAAGCAATGCTATTGACCATTGGCTAAATGCCAGGCCATGTGGCATCGTCATTGCAATCTAGCATCTAGCGCAAAATACTTCCAAGCAATTAAGTAATATAAGAATATAGGTTCAAGACTGCAATTAAATCTTTATTTGCACGCTTTGCAATTTTCAAGAAAAAATTAAACGAGCTTCAATTTAATTATTGCTCTTATTCAAATTTGATTCAAGAATTAAATCTTTGCATGCACTCTTCAAAATAAAAGAGATGTATTGAAGAATTTGGCATTTAAATGATACTTTAATGAAGTGAATGCATTGTGAACTAAGCAATTTATTGAACAATTGAATCGGTAGAATAATGCAATTAAATCTTTATTTACATGCTTTGAAATTTAAAAGAAACACAGCCTAAATTTGATTATTGCTCTTATTCAAATTTGATTCTAGAATTAAATCTTTGCATGCACTCTTCAAAATAAAAGAGATGTATAGAAGAATTTTGCATTTAAATGATACTTTAATGAAGTTATTGCTCTTATGTTAAAATGAATGCATTGTGAACTAAGCAATTTATTGAACAATTGAATCGGTTGAATAATGCAATTAAATCTTTATTTACATGCTTTGAAATTTAAAAGAAACAGAGCCTAAATTCGATTATTGCTCTTATTCACATTTGATTCAAGAATTAAATCTTTACATGCCTGAATTTAAAGACTTGTAAGAAGATTTGTGAATGTAAATGAACCTTAAATGAAGTTATTGTTTTTTATCCAATTTATTGAAGAACTAAATTCTTGATTACATAGGTTTAATCTAGGTTTAAGACTGCAATTGAATGTCGACTTGCAGGCTTTTAAATTAAATAAAAATGTAAACAAAGCTTAAAGTTGATTAGTGCTCTTATTCAAATTTGATTGTACACTTAAATCTTTGCTTGCGTCCTTGGTAATTAAAGATCTGCAATTGAGAATTCTGATATGATGTGCAGCTTAATTGAAGATATTGCTTTTATTCAAATTTTATTGAGATCTACACAATTTGCACTCTTTTCAATTGAAGGTCTGAAGTTAACTAAAACTTAAATTGCGGATTTTATCTTATACAAATTTATTGGCTTTCGAATTTATTGAATAATATCTTACTGTACTTTGAAGTATTACATTTTTACAGATTTCTGCAATTAAATGAAGCTTAAATGAATGTTGTGATTGAAATTGATTTGCTCTCTGAAAAGCAAGCTCTGTAATTGAAAGATTTGATTTGAATCGGCACAAATTATTTCAGCAATTTCTCAATAAACGTTAAAGAATTCCTGTATTTTCATGATAGATCTCAATTTGATTGCAACGCTAACAATTTCTTTTGGCATACTCGTAAATGCAAATTTCGAACATCAGTTTAATAAGCTTTTAATGTGCTTTTTATTGAGCTTTCGGATATGCAAGCACTGAAAATATTTCAAGCATAGTAGAAAACATTTTCTTTTTTTCTTTTTTAGCGCAATCAAAAGTTGTTTATGAGTAGAAAATATAGTACTATATATAGCATAGAGACGTTCTGTTGTTAAACCCATAATAATGTAACATGAACTCGTAATTGTTGCGTTTCACTTCATTTGAATTGTGCGTGACTGCAATTATGTGTGTGCGTGCGTGTGTGTGAGTGTGTGAATGAGAAGAAGCACGCGGTCAACTAATTGGCTATTAAATGACTACGGATAAGTGATTCACATACTATATATACTACATAGTATATTGTGTATGTTTATATCAAGAATCGCAGATAAAGCTAATGACTTTTAAGTACCCGGTAGTTAATTGCCATTATTAAAACGCAGCCAGTGTCTAGATTATAAATCTATATTAATATGTGATTAATTTTGAATGGGATAGAAAGAAGAAAACAACAAACAAACAAGTAAAGGGCATTGTAAATAATTATTTAAACAATTTGACGTGGCATTTGGGTTTAATCTTTCAAGTTAATCTGCTTCGCTCTGTCGCATTGCTAATTAGTTTCTCAATGCGATTGAATTGTAGAAAACCTTTAATTAATCCGCGCGAAGACTTACAATAAAAACATTTGCCAACTATTGATATATAATTAGATTTAAGTTTTGTGTCACAAGAAATGCAAATCCGCTCAGTAAAACCGCAAAACGTAACCGCAAACCGGGCGCTTAAAACCCTTAGATGCCGCGGCATGCCCCATGTAGCAAAAACTACTTAGTGCCCCCGCGTTTCTCATACACACAACTGAGGACAGGCGACAGACAGCACCTGTGCCTCTCTCAACTCAACTCAACTCAACTCTTAGCTCGTAGCGTAGCTCAGCTCGCCAGTCAACCAAAAAGCCATTCAGAAACCCCAAAAACAACTTGCCACATAGAGAGAAGTTGCCTCGCGTTGCGTCGCATCGCGTCGCGTCGCGTGGCCCGCAGACAACATGCTAATTAAAAGCTACTTTTGCCAGCCGCATTAATATACACAAAACAAAACACCGCAAAATTCATGTGTTGTTGCTGTTGTTGTTGTGTCTGCATTGCCAGCGGATTAATGAACATTTACGAGGCGGCACAGGAGGACAAACGAGTGCCAGTCAGTTTGCCAGTTTGCCATCCTGTCTTTGCCTCTGGATTCAATCCAATCGAGTCGTCTGTTTGTGTCCTTGTTGTCCTCGTTGACGTCGCTCAATGACAACAATTTGCATTTGTTTCATTTGAATTGTGTGTGTGTGTGTGTGTGTGTGAGTGTGAGTGTGTGTGTGTGTGTGTGTGTGTGTGTGTGTGTGTGTGTGTGTGTGTGTGTGTGTGTGTGTGTGTGTGTGTGTGTGTGTGTGTGTGTGTGTGTGTGAGTGTGAGTGTGTGCGATACAGTTGGGGGAAAGGGAGCGCTGTAACTTCTGTCTGGGGCCCCTTTCAAAACCGCAAACACTGAGGCCCCCAATAGGGCGCATGTGAGGTGTGTGTGTGTGTGTGTGTGAGGCAGTCTGGGGCCCAGGTTTGCGCCTGCTGCTGCTGTTGGGGCGTCATTAAAAATGTCTTGATAGGTTTGTGGCTTTGATTTCCATGCGCTTGTAATGCAGACGGGGCATTGACAGCAGACCGAAGGATAAGGCTGAACACAAAGGACAACCGAGGCTTTTGCAAAATTATTTCCAAATCGACAAGAGAGAGAGAGAGTGAGAGAGAGAGAAAAACGAACGAAAACAAACACTTTGAAAATCCACATAAAACAGCTGTCGTGTGGTGATTTAATGCAGCTGAGCAAGGACACAAAAAAGCAAAAAAAAAAAAAAAAAAAAAAAAAAACTTGTAACAGTGCGTAAAGTGTAAAGTGTAAAGCCTAACATAGTTGCATGTGCTTTATGCTCTCTCCCTCTTGCCTTCTTTCTTTGGAGTCGAACTTTTTGACAGTCATAAATTTGCCTGCAACATGAATTCGACAGCGGCGTAAAAAAAAAAATATCGAAAATATTTTTCCTGTTTTCATACATTTTTCTTTTCCTAGTTTTTATTTATTTATTCTTGTTCTTGTTTTTGTTTTTCTGTTGTTTGTCTCGCGCATAACTTTTGCTCTCACTGTGGCTGCAACGGGCAGCGTGTGGCAAGCTGCAACTTTAAGTTGAAAATCTGTTAAGCGAAATGGCAACTTAGAGCGTCGTGGCAACTTTTGCAGCTTAGCTCTCTGATCGGATGCAAGACTTGCGATGCCCTTTTCCACTTTTCCACTTTTCCTCTGGCCATTGATTGGTTGCTTGGTTGGCCACTTTGTTGATTTTAAATGTAGTCAAAACACAGCAAAACTTTCGTGATGGACTCAACTTGTGCAATGGTTTATGTGTCGAACATGCAGATACTCTATAATAAATCATCGAATACAAATGTAATATAACCTTTTTGGAAATGAAAGGAAATAAAATCAATTTGAGTAGGTATCCAATTTTTGTTTATTAAAATTAATAGTAACATTCAAATCAAATGAAACAAAAAAAGAAAGCTACATTTTGAATAAAAGCAAAGTAGTGCGGTATTATTTTTTCGAGTATAATATACCAAATTTATGAACCATAAAAATACAAATATAGGAATACATTCAAAATATTCCATATATTGAAAAATGTACCAGATTTTGAGAAACACAACTAAGTTAAAATGTATTTTTTTTTTATAGAAATGGCAAAATATGAATCATATTCGAAAAATCTCATAAACGAATAGACACATATAATTATATAGTATGATCTACATATCAGTAGCTTTCGATTAATTTATAATCGGTGTAGATATGTGTAGATATCTGAGCACATTTGTTCAATAAATGTTTGGCTTTTTTTTATTTACTTTGTTCAATTTAAGAAGTTTCTTATTTGATATTATCTTATATTTCTACTTCAAATCGATTATAACTAAAAATATTCTACTGCTGTTGCACAATACAAAATGTATTATTTTATTTCTAAGCCTTAAATTGATGACTAAAGCTCTAACTTGCCAATAACGTGTAATTAAATAATCGATAACACACAATTGAAAAAGAATGCATAATTGCAGATTGCTGTACAATTTTTTGTGAAACATCTTGAAATGATTCCTGCAAAAGATTTCCAAACTAATTTGTGTGAAGCACTCGAGAACGAAAGCCAATTCAACTGCAACTGCATCTTGCTTACTTTTACCTGTCTGTACATATGTATGTTTATATATAGTATAGTATATCGTATTTCTGCTCTTTCACAACTCTTGATGGAGTTGTTCTTCATGCACATGGTACATATCATTTATTCAGGCCCTGTTGCCATTTGCTGCTGTGCTTCAACTCGACTTAGCACAACTCCAACTCCAATGCCAACTCCAATGCCAACTATTATGCTTGTCTCTCTCTCTCGACTGGTAGTCGACTCCGTACTTGGTGTGGTGCTTCCTTAATACGTTTAAAAATAAGTACACAAGGCGCTCGTTGCATGAATGGGAGGCTCAGCGCTATGCTACTTCAGCGTACAATGTTCCCCAGCTGAGCTTGCCTCAATGCCTCAATTGTTGTACTCCTTGTCGTCGTCGTCGTCGTCGTTGCTGCTGTTGCTGCAGCAAATGCCATTGACTGCTTGAGTAATTGAAGCGCATCAGGATTTTGTCTGCTCTTCACTGCTCTGCTCTGCTCTGCGCATAACAGAATCAAAAGCAAAATGCATTCGATGTGCAACAGAGCGGCAACGCAAGCCGCCGCCGTCGTCGCCTCTTATGACACACACACACACACATACACAACATTGAGGTTTCGTCAAATTAATAAGCTCGCTGGCTTTGATGATATTCCTGAGCTTGCTCTCTGATTAAATACTGCCAAATTAAGCTTACATATTGAATGCAAATATCAATTGAATGCAGTTCCTTTTTATTTGTTAATAAAATATAATAAATGCAACTGAAACTGTTTCCTTATTTACACTCAAAGAAGTTGAATTGAGTATCGAATTGAGTTACGATTCTTGTTTTATTGCTACAATTTTATTTACTATCTGTAAATAGAATACAAATCATAGAAAAAGTATTAAGAATATTCCATAAATATATACTATATTTAATATCGCATCGCTTCTCTTTTGATTAATTCATATAGAAGTTTATTTAAAAATTGGTTTCGAATATCTTTCGTCCATTATTTTGCTACAAATTTATTTCAGATAATACAGAAAAACAATATTCTTATTGTATTAGTTGCTACAATTTTATTTTGTACAAAAACGAAAGAAAGAGCAATAAGTTTCTTCCTCTAATTTTTATTCAGAATTGTTTCACTTTTTGGTTCAATTTTTAGCTGACAACTGATAGTGTTTCTTTTGCATATTATTATTATATTTATTATTAATATGCTTAACAAATTGTTGCTGTTTTATGTTGTGCACATTGAAAGGAGATTAATTGAATGTTGATGCTTTGCTTTCAGCTCAATATCTTTCATCAATTATTTGTTATTATTGCACACACTCGACTTTTGCTTTACGCTAGCTGTAAATAATCGAGCTCTTAGAAAATGACACCTGACATACCACACACATACACACACACACACACACACACACGCAGAGAGACGGACATAATTCAGAATTCGGAATTGGTCTGGCGAGGGCAGCCAACATGGAATCAATATTTATTCATGCTCCGATGCCATAAAACTTTAGATACAAACGGTAAACAATAAATGCCACAGTGTGAAGCGGCACACAAATGCACGTGGCTGCCTCTTGTGGGTTGCGGCTGTTGATGTTGCTGTTGTTGCTGTTGCTGTGGTAAAAGCTTCAACTGTGACTGGGACTTTGGGCAGACAACGGACAATGAACAACAACAATGCCACCGCAAACGTTTAAATAATCAATGAGTGTTGTCTGTGAATGAGTGTGTGAGTGCGTGTGTGTGTGTGTGTGTGTGTGTGTGTGTGTGGGTGGGAGAAAAGTGTGTGAGTTGCTGCTGTTGCCGAAACCAGCAACTAGACAGTTGAATCCTTCGTTCGTTGTCGGCTGTCAGTTGATTGGTCTGTCCTATAGGCGGTGCTGTTCATTATTCATTTGTTATTATTTGCTTAGTGGCCAGTGTTGCCGTAAAACACACACACACACACACAGAGAACTCTTTGGCTTAGTGGCAAAATCATCAAATTGACATTAAAAATGCTGCGCATGAAACTGAAACGTTTTAAATTTGCCGTAAATCGAAATACACACACACACACACAAAATCTGCAACAACTTTTCCCATTTCCCCAAACAGAGTTGCATAGCGTATCACGATCATGAAAAGTAATTTCGTTCAACATTGTTGCACACACACATGCACACAAAATGTGTTGCCTACTTTTTAGCGCTGCAAACGGCGGCGAAATGGCCAGAAGTAGAAAACGAGCCGGAGTCGGAGTCGGAGTCGGAGTGAAAGGTGGGACAGTTGGCCGGCACTGTGTGAGACTTGATTAAAACGATGATGATAAAATCTAATTAAAAAAGTTGAACTTAAGATGTCAACTTAATTTACAAATGCCGCGACTTTGCTGCCGCGCTTCTGTTGCTTGCTGCCACTTGAGTTTCGGTTTCAGTTTCATTTTCAGTTTGCTGTTTTCAGGTTGGCTGCCAAAACCCGTTCGACAGCACGTTTTTTCTTTTTATGCTTTTTTCTGTGCCTTTTCACTTTCTTGTGGAATCGCAACGCAACGCAACGTTTTTGCCTCGCCTCGTCTTGCGTCTTGCGTCTTGCGTCCGACTGTCTGTCTTGCTGTCAGCACAAACATCCTAATTACCAAGTTTTTGCGCAAGTCTCAGCACTCATCAGACGACGGCAAAGACTGCGACTCAGTCGCCGACTGAGACGGGCAAGTATGCGGCTGGATCCGTTTGGGGACGGGATGCGGTTCATTCATTTTCGTGGCGATGAGGAGGAGTAAGGGGAGGGGGAGGGCATGGCTCGTTGGGTCACTCGAGCGATATTCGCCCTACTTTACATGTTTTGATGTTGTCGTCATCTTTGTTGTTGTTGTTCTTGTTGCTGTCGACTAATTACGTTTGCGCCCATGGACAAGCGTCACCTAATGACCCAAAGCTGCCAACAATTGTAGATAAGAGTGAGGCAGAGGGATAGAAAGAGAGAGAGAGAGAGTGAGAAAGAATCGGGCCAAGTCACGACGAGAAAGAAAACTTTTGCTCTACTGTGTTTTACGCACTTTTTGATGGCAAACCCTGCAACTTGGCCAAGTGCAAATGAGTTGTGCGTGCGCTATGCAGCCCTCCATCACCCTCCACCTCCATCTCCCGCCGAGTACATTTCTAATGACCTTCATTACATTGAGTGGTCCGATGCCGTTTCGCTCCGTTGACCCCCTCCCGCCAAAGCTCCGCACCAGACGTGTCTTTTGCCATTTGGCCAGACAAAAGGCAGCGAACGCCGCGCTGTGCAAGAAAAGTGTGTGAATAGCTGGCGGTGGAAGGACGTATGAGTATCATCATCCTGTCATTGAGAGCCAACTGAAAAGAGCTCACACACAAAGTGTTGTGGGGAAAGGGGGCGGGGTTGCTCGCACGAACGCCTTCGCTGAAGAAAATTGTAACAAGGCCTGAAGTAGTTTAGTTGGCTCTGACAACGTTACGATTTATCCTATAATAGTTGCTCTCATTGTCTTCGTTTTTTTTTCTTTGCTTCTCTTTCATTTCTTCGACTTGTTTTTGCTTTTTTTTTGCGCTGTGCAGTTTCCGACTAATAGCTTTGAAATGAGTTTCGCTTTTTGGACCCAGTTTGTTTGACTGTTGTTGGTCAGTTGTCGTTGTCGTTGTCGTTGTCGTCTCATAATGCAAAGTTCATTAAAAAAAGACAACATTAGCGGTCAACATTAGTTAGTTCGTCACACAGAGTCAAGCTCTTTAAGTGGAATAAATCATTATCATGAAGGTTTCAGAATAGACGAATAGATGAGAAACTACGCATTATTACTTGCAGTATTAAATATAATTTGTACTCGAACATTTTATTGACAACTTTTTCCAATTGATTTTCTTTGCTGTTTAATTTGTATTCTTCAGCTTTCCTGTTCGCTGGTTGCATTATTAAGCAGACAGTCAATTTGATGGTGAGTGAATGCGATGGATGCACTTCGATTTCAAATGGCCTGTGATCAGCTGGAATAAAACTAGAAACTGTCGAATGTAAAATGCAAATGTCGCTTACACAGAGCAGAGCACATTGCTCATACGCCATGTGAACGTCCAGCTGTGCAGTTGTCTCGCTCTCCGTTACGCTCTCATTCTTCTTACACTACTTTGTCCCTCCATCCTTTTGTTTTGCTCTGTGAGTTGGGTGCTCGTTGCTGTTGTTGTTGTTCGTTGTTCGTTGCATCCTTTGGCTGAGGTCCATTTCCGAGCGTCGACCACTTTTCGTGGTCGTTTGAAGTTTTTATCCTTATTTATCTTCATAAAATATTCATGCACTTTGCTTTCGGTTGCTTTATATGCGACTATACACATGTCTGTGTATGTGTGTGTGTGTGTGTGTGTGTAAAGCCACTTGATGTTCAGCACTCTCAGAGCACTTTCCAGGTGCTTGGTTTGGTGCCGGTCAGTTGGGATTGCTCTCGGTTCTTCGTCTCCTCTCTCACCCTCTGTTACTTTCATCTTTGGGCACTCTCGAATGCTTTGGCTGCTTTTCAATTAAAAATTGTTTTTCACTACATTTGAGTTGATTGATTTTTAATTGATTGCAATTGAGTAAAAAGGCAGGTCGAGACAAAGAGTGTGTGTGTGAGGGAGTTGAGTTGAGTTTGGGGGCTCTTAAGAGCATCGCAAGCACACAGCCAAGAAAATACTACACTTAAAACACACAACACACAGCAAAGGTACATCGAGTGAGCAAAAAGATGGATAGGGAAAACCTTTTAAGAGGCATCACTCAGCCAGCGAATAAGTTTCTTTTGCCGCAATGCTTATATATTATTGACGACGCATTCGCCAGCTGGCAAAGCAGACTCATTCCAACCAATTGCCATCTGCATTCTCTGTCTGGTTCTCTTATCTCCCATCGCATCGAATCGCCTCGCATCTCATCTCCATATCTCTGTGCTCTTTCTTCCGCTTATCTCCTCAACAGAATGCAAATTGCATGGGTCACGTCTGCGGCTTTTGTGGCTCATAAATTCTTAACAAGGATTTTGGGCATTTAGGTAAAAAATTAAAATAAAATGGGGAAATTTTTAAATGAAAATTAAAACTAAAACGAAATGTTGTTAAGTGAATTTTAATTTGCCGTAAACAAAAGGCAGGCTGTATGTGTGTGTGTGTGTGTTGGAAGTGTGAATGTGTTGAAGTTTTTAAAAGCACGTGAATGGGGGCTCTGGGTACCGGATGTGCACAAGGGTTGAAACAGCGACAAACTTGTTCAAAGTTCGTAAAAAATACAAAACAAAAAAGCACATAGAAAACAAAACAACAACGGATTGTTGTTGGAAAGAGGTAACCCAAGGTACAGAAGGTGGTTGCTACAATTCGAGAAAGTGGAAGGGGGAGAATGGTGGGGGAGGGAGTCTGGTTGGACAACCCTTTGTGTGATGAAATATTAGCAACAAGCTGGCAAAATTGAAGTTATACAAACAAAGTAATAACAACCATCGGCTGGCGCAAAAGCAAAGGCACCAGGCACAGCGACAGAGGAGCGCTTGGGATTTAGCTCTCTCTCTCTGTCTCTCTCTCTCTCTCTGTCTCTCTCTGAGCTGGCTTAACGGGCCATCATCATTTACACACAATGCTCGAAAGCATTGGGAAACAGCCAGTCCTCATTCCCCTAAGAGGTGTCAACTGCGTGAAAGGTGCTTAATACATACGTGTGCCTGTGCGAGTGTGTGTGTGTGAGTGTGTGTGTGTGCTCAACATAAGCTGCCGCTGTAAATTTCCTTAACTGTCACCTCAAATTTGAATGCACAATGACAATCAATTTAGGGCAAAAATTGTAAATTGCCTGCGGTTATTATGATAAAGCTAAAGCCGCTAAAAATTCAATATGATCCTGCTTTTTCAAATATAAATAAATGGAAAAATAAATACTAATTCATAATAAATTTATACATGAAAAGCAAAGCATCTCTTTCCAAAGATCAGTACGCTAAAATTTCATTACGTTTCGTTAAGAATCAAAATAAAAAAAAAATATTACCAATCAGCGTCAAAATTATAGAAAAAGACATACAAATACTTTTTAGAAATCATAATAAACTGAAGAAATTTAAAAAAGATAAAGTTTGAAATAAAATGCATGAAATTCAAACGTATAATAAAAATATAAACACAAAAATTCAGAAGCATCTTCCTTAAAATAAAAAGGAAATATCTAAAGGTAACTTCTTGCGCTACGAATTCATTATACTATACTACTTTTTAAAATCGAAATAAAATGAAAACTGAAAAAGTTAAGCACAAAATAATAGAGAAGAATAATAAATTTATTATAAAATTGTACAAAATATAAAAGTCCAAAAGCATTTTTAAAATAGCAGTTCAATGTCACAATTCTGTGTGTTAAATTCGTGAGATATATTTCCCACATTTATGCTACATCATTATGGCCAAGATGTCAATGCAATTGATCTAATGCCTGAGCATCTATTGCACTTGACTTCTGCACTTGACACTTGAGCTTGAGCTTGAGATTGAGCCTCTCGCTTCCCCTTGATTTTGGGGCACGTCTATTTGGCTTTTGCCATATAACATTTGCATACATAAACGTAATCTTCTTATGGCATCTCGGACAGTTTTCGTTTTGTGTCTCGGCCGTACCACGTGTCGTATGAATGATACGCAAAATGAGTGCCACACTTGGCAACCGACCTAAACCGAAAAAGAAAAACAACTATAACAACGAGGTGTTGTTGCTGTGCGTGTGTGTGTGTGTGTGTGTGTGTGTGTGTGTGTGTGTGTGTAAAGTGTGTGTGTGCTTGTCCTTGGCTGTCGCTGTTACCTGAAATTTATGGCAAAGCTGTCAATATGTGTGCGTGTGTGTCTCTCGTATGTGTGTGTGTGTGTGTGTGAGTGCGTATATTTCTGTGATTTTGTTGTTGTTGTTGTTGTTGCTGTTTGCATTCCTTGCCCTGAATTATGAAAGTCGAGACCAGGCAGCTCCCCAGATAAGTTAGGGGACACATGTCTCTGTCTCTTTCCTGTGATTGTTGCTTCTGTTGTTGCTCTTGTTGTTGTTGTTGCTGTTGGAAAATTGTTTTTGAAATGGCTAACAAGCTATTAGCAAACAAACAAAGGGCTCTTCATGTTGATGACGATGGGTTTTTTTTTTTTTTTTGTCATTTTCATTTTTGGGGAATGCTTTGCAGTGAGCGATTTTGAGGCAACGGGTGACTTGGCACTGGCATCGACAGCTGTTGCATGCCACGCCCACAGAGACCCTCACGCCCAACGATAAACGACATTTAAGCAATGTAAAAAGCAATGCTGGAGCGTAGCCTGAAGCATCAATCAACTACTACTACGACTACTGTGAAAAACAACAATTCATTATCAGCTTGACTGCTGGGAGACGTTCTTATTGTTGCTTGTGCTTTATATATGCTTTAGTTACCGAGCCATGTCACACCTAGCCAATGATTTATGACTCAACGCACGAGAAATCAAAAATGTGAGATGCCATTTAACTTGTTGTCTGCCTCTCAGATTTATGCTATATCAACGAACAACGAACAACAGCAACAGCGCAAATAAATAGAAAGCAAAAAAGAGAACCGAAAAAAAAACTGTCAAAACATATCAAGCCACATGTTGCAACAAATTAAATTCATTTGCTCGAGCTGCCCGTATTCATAAATCAAGTGAACAGAGTCCGTGCAGTTGCAAAGTAGGCAACAGTTTTGTACGTCGTTGTTAGAGGCACGCGCATTACGCATACGCCACGTTGGCTGTGCAACCGCTGTAAAACTGCTGCAAATCGAATGCACAACAAATCGAATTTGGTCTGCCATAAGCTTTTAAATTCGCAAAAAAATAAAAAAAAAATACCAGAAAACATGAGAAAATGAAAATGTTACACACACAGAGACGCATGTTAATCAGCGCTGTAAGCACACACATGGCAAACACGAAAATCAATTAATACTTTTAGCTTCTGCTGGAATACTCCATCTCTGCTTTGTCTAGCTATTTCCTCCCCTTTTACGCCGACAGGCAAAAAATTTAATAAAAAGGCAAACAAGCGAACACATCAAGCAGCAAAAGCTAAGCAAAAACAATACAAAAGGTGCTTTCGGTCTATGTGCTATGTATGTACATATGTGTTCCTTTTGTTATTTCCCCTAGCGTCGAGCAACCCATGTTTGCCTGCTTTCTGCTCTGCTCGGCTCTGGGCAACCACTTACAGTTTATTAGCCGCCTGCGTTTGCCTGCTTATTAAAAATCGCAAATGGTAAATGGTAAATGGCAAACTTCCCCCTGACCAAGGCAAGGCAAGGCAAGGCGACAGTCAAGTCAAGTCGAGCTCTGCTGCTGATTATGAGCTTATGAGTCAGAGAGTCCAGAGCATTCAGCATCCTCTGCACTGTGTGGAGTCATTCACACACACACACACACACACATAGAGACACCCACAAACACACGCCGCTGCTTATATGGCTTACCTTTCTGGGTGGCCGACAAAACAAATGACAACCCAAATTATTTTGACACCATTACCGAAAATGTTCACCACACACACACACACACACACACACACACACATACGCTGGCATACAAAGCACACACTCAAGTGGCAAGCTAGACGCGAGGCGTGGCCTGGGGGCGATGAAGGCGGGGCATGGCAACATATTGTGCCATGTTCTATGCAACAAGAACAACACGTCAGACATAGACTACTAGAACAGCGACAGAGAAAGAGAGCGAAAGACAAGGAGAGACAGAGAGAGAGAGAGGGAGAGACAGAAATGGGAACTCGCTCATGGAAATTGTTGGGGACGTTGCTTCTGTATGTCTGTTCTGTCTGTCTGTCTGACCGTCTGTTTGCTCGTCCGCCTGTCAGATTGTCCTTTTGTGGCTCCTGGTTGCCCCTTCCCTTCTTCCCCTGCCCTTTCACTTTCCCCTACCACCCGCTCTTCACGTGGCCCGTCTGGCCGTCTGCTCGTGTTGTACGTGCGTGGCGCGCGTTCTGCTGCAAATTGCCAGTTAAAATTTCTGACATGTCAGCAAACGGCGACGGGGCAGCGACGCCAATTCACCATGGGACCGAACCCAGGCTGACTGCCAGGCTAGCTGGCTGGACAGGACTGAACTGAACTGAACTGAAGCAGGATGTAACTGAGGATTATGCATGAATCGAGGCGAAACGACAAAATGCAATTCCGGGTGCCTCGACAAATTTGTAGGAGTCAACAATTATTGTGAATTCCTATTAGTATTGTTACCTGCATATATAGAGTAATACTATCGATAATCGGTAAAGAGAAATACTATCAATTATTTTAATTGACAAGTATTTTTATAATCTTTCTTAAAGAAAAACCAAATCAGGATCAATTTGTATAGATCAGAAACTATGGTTCAAGTCAACAGTAATCGTAAAGTATAGATTAGTGGTATCGACAAATTTGATTTTAAAAACTGGCATACTATCGATAGTTGCTATCAATATGAAACCTAAAGTCATTTTTAAGCCGATATATAACTTAACATGCATAAACTTTGATTCTATTTATCAACAATTAATAAATTTTAAACGATTTACAGTTTTTTCTCAATAAACTTATATTGTTTTGTTTTCAAATACATTTCGTTGTTATTAAACAAGTCAAATACTATCGATTTTTATGATTTACTCTATACATATATCGATAAACATCACTAGTTGAGCTGCTGCACTCCATTGTGCTCTTGTGTGGATAGATGGCTGCCTGGTTAAGTGGTATCCAACCCAGGTATGCAGCAGAAGCAGAAGCGACGTAGGCAACGATAGCAACTGATGCTGCTGCAGAGGGGAAAGAGAGAAAGGGAGAGAGAGGGAAGCAAAGCTTGGCAGCGGGTGTGTGACAGGAAATCAACAATGGCACGCTTTGTCATACGAAAAATGGATGACATGCAGCAGCAGGAGGGAAAGAGTGGGAAGCCAACACTGAGAGAGTGGAGAATTGCTGACAGAGGAGTGAAAGCACAACATACTATTCAATAGATGTCCTATAGAGGAGGTCCTTTTAGTCCAGGGCTCGCTGACAGACTGCCTGTTAACAAGGGGCAGAGAGCAGGCAGCAGGCAGAAGGCAGCAGGCAGTAGGCATTGACAAGATTCTAATTGAAAGGCTGATGACAGAGTTGCAACATTTTGTATAATATGTTGAGTGACCTGGGATAAAGGTGTTGCCTGCACTTTGTAACGTTGTGTCAATGTGTCCTTTGGCTTGTAGTTGATATCGTTGCAACAATGCTGCCTCAATGTATAACGTATAATTTCGACATGTTGTCTTCTACCTTTGCCCTCTTAAGCACAGATATTTCAATGGTTCAAAACTAATTGCTCAAATGTGCAGTGCAGTGGGGAACATTAAATCTAAATGATATTGCATTCAATTCAATGGAATTGAATTTGAACATTACACATCAAGGTGTAAGTACTTTATGGTGATTTGTGATCTATTTGAGTGCTAAACAGCAGTGCCAGTGGCAGCGGCAGCAATAGTTCATTAAATATTATCGATTGTCGACAATTACTTATGGTAATGAGTGGAGCTACATACATACAATTCGGGTTATGGTTTTTGGTTCCGGGCTCAGGCCAAGAGGTAATTTGTTGTCAACACATACGCCTGCGCACGGCCTTCAGCTACTTGCTATAAATAATAGTAATTGAAATTGAAAACTAAATGCTGCTCGGTGCTATGAGTATGAATTGTGAGTGTGCTGTGAGTACGAGCACAAACTACTCAATTCGTAGTCGAAATTCAAGGGCACATTCGATAAACACTACTCGAGGGTGCTAAAGAAAACGAATCGAATCGAAACGTGTTGAGGCCAAAACTGCATTCCAAAGTGTGTGAGTGTGTTTGAGGGTGAGGGTTAAACGCGAGGATGGCCATTGCATGACCCCCTCTCTCTCTCTCTCTCTTTCGTGGGCTCTCTGTCTGCTGCTGCTCAAGTATGCAAAGCACACATAAAAATAAAATAAATAAACACAACGGAAAAAAAGAAGAGAGAGAGAGAGACTTAAAAATCGGTGACTGAAAAATTGAATCGAAAAGCCGAAAAACCCAAAATAACGCGATCAAAATGCCATTGAAATGTCAGTTGGCCACGTTCGAGTGTCGAATTTTGGTTATAGCTTGGTTCAAGTTAGGTCATACAGCGTTTCAGGTGGGAATTTGTATATGAATACGACGAATACGAATACAAAATTTGAATCTGCATTTGGAATATTGGATTGAATGTTGTGTGACCAGCGGCAGCAAATCAAAATCTCTCTTGACTTTGGCCGGGGCGACAAACTGACAACTGGGCAATTGACAAACGACAAACGACAATCGAGAAATGTCAATTGTGAATCGACAACTGAAGTGTGTGTGTGTCTGTGTGTGTGTGTGTGTTATATTTGAAGGCAGCTGGCAAAAATTAGTTGAACAGCTGACACTTGAACATGGCTAGATAAGAGATATTCATACATACGCTTTCCCACTCGAAGCTGCCACTTCACTTGAGAAGAGATTGTATCTAATCCGAATGTATCTTTCACTTGATATGCATATGAATGGCACACACACACACACACACACACACACGCAGACACTCGCTATGCTAATTATTTGTCATATTAGACCATGTAAATCTCTCAATTTCACGACAATACAAATATCAAACAACGAAACCCGAAGGGGAAGAAATGGAACTGTTTTATCCATAACAATTTCGCTGTCGTTTTTGTTGTCGCTTGTGTATACCGGTTAGGTATATGGTGGAAGGGTATTATAATGTAATGGAAATGTATGTAAACCACCTAAAGAAGCATATCCGATTTGTGGTATACACAATAATAACTACAGTTTTAATGATTACTGAATATTATTAAAAACATAGAAGTTAGTCAAAAATCTAATTTTATTTGTACTTTATGGTATATTTGAAATGTAGTAGTATATTGATATACGAAATATAGCTTTTAGTATATTTCAGTATAATCATTTGGTATATTTTACGGGTTGTTTTACATTTATTAAAAATGTAATGTCTCACAGTCTAGACTTTTGGTATATAACATTATTTTAATTTGGTATATTTCAATGATACCGCTTTCGCACAGTTTTGAATATATTGGGTATCTCACAGTCAAGCACACTCAACCTTATCATTCTTACTGGTTTTGTTTTTATTGTTGGCTGTCACTGGACGATTTGGCGCAAAACATTGATAAATGATGCGCTTGAAAATCCAACTAGACGCGCGTCTAACGCTTTAGCTCTTGCTCTCGACTTGACTCCATTCGATTGTCGGCATCCCTAACGCTAATTTTGTGTGACAAATTTCTCGAGCTACATGTCAATTCTTATGGATTGTTGTCCTGTGCACCACTCAAGTGCTCAGCGCTCAGTGCTTAGAGCTTTGCGCCTTGCTGCTGTCTATTCAATTTCGAGTGCCCCACTGGGGAGTCGACTGCCTTGATTGTGCCACTTGACTCTGTGTGAGTGTGTGTGTGTGTGTGTGTGTGTCTTTGTGTATTTGTGTGTGGCACGCACATAATGCCAGCTTGACATGCAACTGTGACATTTACTTTACTTTAGTGTTACGATTATAGTCCTCATCGTTGTCGTTGTTCTATGCAAATCTGTTGTGGCCAAAAACACCTTCTCAGACGTAAATCCACAAATATTTATTTACGTATATTTTACTTTGATTAATGCTAATCTATTTTGTGTTTCCGCCGTTACTGTTTGCAGGGCTCTCTGGAAAATTAATGGTAATTTCATGCTGTCATTGCGCAAAAATCAACACGGCCCCAAAAGCGCCAGAACAAAGCATAAAGGTAGGTAATTAAAAGTCTATTAAGGATTGTGCCTCCCCCAAACCAAACCTACCAAGAACAAAAACACTCGACTGCTCCACTTCGAGTTACCATCAAAATTTCGCATGCTTTAAGCTTATATAGACTTTTATAGTCTTAAAGAGGTGCGTCTTTTTGTTGTCTTCACTGATGTTGGTGAAATGTTTGCCAATGAAAATAAATTGCCGAGACAAGTGAATAAAAAGAGCGAGCGACGTTCATGCTATTGAGGCAGAGCCAAAATTGAAATGTTGTCGTTGGCATTACACAAAAAGCGAAAGAAAACCCAATCAGATCTTGAAGCTAATGTTGTACTTTACACAAGATTTAATTAATATCCACTCTCATTTGCATGCCAATGAATTTTGCGTCAGTCTACTAAGCTCCAAAGTTCCAAAGACTAAAAGGTTTTTCTTCTTACAGCATAGAAAATGACTTTTGAAAATCAAAGTCGAAATTTGCTGGCAAAATTCGAGTAATACAATTAGATGTGCCGAGTACAAAATGTGCTTTGACTTTAAAGGTGTTGAGTAGTTGTTGAAAAGGCAAACTACAAGTGAAGTGTGTATATTTCTATATTTATATATATGATATTCTAATAACTAACTTTGCTGCTTTTTGCGGCTTCTTGGCCATTCTCAATGTCAAATAGAAATAAAAAAAAAAAACATTAATCAGTGATTAAACACATCTCTGAGTTGGCTATCTTAGATCAAGTCAATCAATTGCGCGTTCATAGAAATAATAATAATAAAAATGAAAAAAAAACTTCTAGCACAAACATTTCATTAGCATAATCTTGAGATGCCCATTGTTTCGACTGTGATTACATCATCTCATATCTCGTGTATTTAAGTGCATATCATATCTCTTCATCGATCTTATATAAACTCTAAATGCTTTCTCTACCACTTTAGTAGTAGATCTAACATATGATATATTAGCTACTTCTTTAGAGACAAGAGCTGAAATTGAAATGCAGTTTGGGGGGATTCGTTCGTTTAGCGCGTGCTTCGAGTTGTGCTATTGCATACCTCCTTCATCTGCGCTTATCTGATTTGTCATGGAGCCAACTCTAGTGCCCATTGCCTGGCGCTAATTAATTAGTTTTATGCGCATAATTAAATGTTATTCGCAACAACAGCCACAGCTACAGCAGCAAAAGCAGCAGCAGCAGCGACAGCATAAATAAATAAATTTTTATTTGTTTTCGTCATGTTTGCACTTGCTGCCTTGCTCATCGCAAAAGATACAAAACGATACAGCAACAGCAAACAACAACAATGAGAAACTGCCATTTTTCATAGATCTTGGCCAGGCCAAATAATGGCCAGCAATTACGTCTTCCATCCGGCTGGGCGGGCGGCTCTCTGGCTGCTCTCTGGCCTGATGGAAACATCATAATAATAATCATGAGCATAATCATCAAACTCATCATAATGATAATAATGATAGTTTTTGGTTAAATGTAGTCATAGTTTGCTGTTGCTATCGTTGTCGCCGTCGCCGTCGCCGTTCGCTCATCTGCCGGAAGTGTTGTGGGGCATACGAAAAATGTTTCAGGTAATTGATGCCTTGATGCCCTGGCTTGGCCTGGCCTGGCTTGGACCTAACTTCAGTTTATTTTTGATTATTTGCTTTTCATGGTTAGTTGAAGTTAGTTAACTACACACACATACACATAGCAAATTTCTCAACAATTTGTTGGCTGATGTTTCTCGTTTTGTCGTTTTGTTTTCCGCAACTGTGAAAATTGTTTGCTGCCCTAAGATTGATTATACTTTTCGGGTTTTTTTCTGTTTTGGATGGGGATTACGCGACGTATTGCGTTTTGCAGCCGCAGCAGGAAATCAGGCAGCAAACTCTCTGTGTTGTTTTTTTGGGTTTAATTATGAACGAGTCTTAAATATAATCGCATGATATCATCAATATACGCATTACCATTGCCATCATAGTTATTATTACCATTCAACCAAAAAAAAAAAAAAACATAAAAAAAACGAAAAAAGAATTGAATATATATTTAAAAATTAAGAAGGAAAAAAATAGCAAATGACATGCGCAGAAAGCAAAAACAAACACCATTGAGTATTTAACCAATCTATTAACAGAATCAAAACTGAACCCACATCAATTATGCAGCGAACCAATGGCATACTCGATTATTAACTTATTAATGTTTATATTGTTTATTAAACACACAAATGAATAATCAAATGACAACTTTAAATCTGTGCATGCGTGTGAGTTGTGTTATCTCTGTTGAATGCATTATTTTTATAACGTATAACTAGTGTTAATTTTTTATCCCCCTCTCTCTCTCTCTCTTGAGATTTTTTTATTGTTATTTATAATCATTTGTTTTTTTTATATCATTGTATCGCTGATGAATTTTTTTTTTTCAAT
Organism: Drosophila pallidifrons; assembly: GCA_023558445.1. Lineage (NCBI taxonomy): Eukaryota > Metazoa > Arthropoda > Insecta > Diptera > Drosophilidae > Drosophila > Drosophila pallidifrons. The sequence continues at coordinate 7,959,061 of CM042351.1, forward strand.
CGTTCGCTTTGTTAATTGCGTTAAGCCCAAGTCAATTATCAAATATATACACAAGCCGCAAATGATCATCAACTACAGCATGCTGATGATGATGACGAGGATGATGATGATTATAATGTTGTACAGTTGCCAGGTGGGGTGTTCACTGTACAGTGTGTACACACAGGAGAGGTGGAGAGGTCGTTGCCAGAGAGCCAGCCGACGGCTTGTTCAGATTTTTAATTATAATTTCATGACGTTAACGACTTTGCTGTTGCTTTTTTCTTTATAATAGTTGTGCTATTGTTTATTTGTTGCTGTAGTTGTCATTGTCGTGTTGCCGTTGACGCAGTTGACAAGGCGGCATTTTAATTTTTGTTGCTGCTGTTTTTTCCAGTAGCTGACATCATAAGTTGACCAAAGCAAATACAGAAATAGCAAAACGATAACCACATATGGACAATTGCAAAAAAAACGTTTTTCGATGCCAAGGAGCTGCTGGCAAAAATATCCTAAATGGAATGCATCAGCATGCGATGATTAAGGTCGTCTGAGATAACGTGAAATAAATAAAAATACAGAACATGATTCAAGAGCGAAATGCATCCAAGTGAAGAGACTCAAGAAATTTCTATGTAATGAATTGTATTTTTAGAAAACCAAAGATTTCTCGATTAATTTGCTGGCAACGTAACAAAAAAAAAAAAAAGCAAGATACAACAACAGAGTTCAAAAGCCTAAGGACGTTGGCGGAAATCAATCAAATTACTGAACACACTCAGTGCAATGATCAAAATAGATAAAAGTTAATCTCGTGGTAGGGAATGAGCCAAAGGAGAAGGAGAGAGAGGAGGTAACTGAAACTGAGCACTGAACACTCAACTGAACTGTGATCATGGGCAACAACCTTAAGCTTTAGCCACAAATCTGCGCCGCAAATCTCTTCGCTTGCTTTTGGCTATTCGAAGTTTAAAGTTTTTTGAACCCAAGCGGAAGTCTGAGCACTTATGACTCATTTGATGGATAGACAAGATCTCCACAAAGCACAGCACAGCACAAGGCACAAGGCACAAAACGTCGCCCAGCCTCATGAATGAGACAAACAATTTACAAAACTGACTTGTGATGATGCTTTTCATATTTTTCCATTATATTTCTATCATTTATCTATTTTTTTTTTGTATTTTTGTTGCTCCCTCTCTTTTGTGTATTTTGAGATATTTTTGGGGAAGAGAGTCGAGTGTGTATGTGGGCGGGAAATTTTCAGCCACTTCAACACTTCATTTAATAAATGTTGTAAACACGCACGAATTGAATTATTTATGTTTAGTTGTCATAAATTCATTTGGCAGCCTGACAGACACACTGACAGACGAGGCGAGGCCCACGCACCATATACCATCGAGGGGAGGTGTTTGGGGTCGTGAGGTGAGCTAGAGAACACGGAGGAGGAGAAGTAGAAAGAACTGATCCGACACGCTCAACCTAGCAGACAGATGTGCGGCAATTAAGAAAGAGAGCGAGAGCATTGACTGACAATCGCATTCAAATGTCAAAGGCGCCTATTTTTAAGCTAACATGATTTACGACACCTCAACAAAGAAATGAAGACGGGAGAAGGAGAAAAGTGTGTGAGATAGAGAGAGAGAGAGAGAGTGGGAAAACTGTTTTCTGTAATTGGAAAATGCATTGCAGCTTGCCATAATGTTGGCAATTAAATTATGCGCCCTGTTTTTCGCTGACCCATTTCCCAGGGGCAAATGGCCAAAAGGCAGAAAAGCTCAAGATACAACGAAAGAGTGAGTGGGCGAATGAGTGAGTGAGTGAGTGAGAGAGAAAGGCATTACTGAGGCACTGGGCTAAAAGGATGCCTCAAGAACACAAACAAAACGTCGCTGAAATGAAAATGAAAATGAAAATGGAATTAAGCACACACAACTTTTTGCCTAAGTATGTAGCAAATGTGCAACACTGCGAAAACTTTGTGTGCCTCTGCGTGAGTGTGTGTGTGTGTGTGTGTGTGTGTGCTGGCTGCACTCGTGAGATACTTGCCACACATGCCACAGCATGGCGCACGGCCAAGTTAAGTGAAGGAGAGCGAAACGTAACGCAGCGCAACGCAAGCGATACGAAAACGAAACGAAACGAAGCGAAGTGCAAACAAAAAGTTCAAGTATCCTAACAGTGTGTCTTATGAGTGCTTTGTCTGATTGTGAGTGCATATGAGTGTGTGAATAAGTGTTTAAACAGTTACTCGTCGACTTGCTGCTGCCGCTTCTGCTGCTCTTCTTGCTGCCACACACACACACACACACACACACTCACACACACAACAAATTCACTTGCATTCTCATTGCAAGAAGCAAAAGTCTATGGTCTGTGCTTGCCCTGTTTTCTGCCTTTTTTGCGGCCTTAAGTCAACTCGAGCTAAACTGGGCCGTTTATCTATAATGTTTATACGCTGTATACACACATATAAATACATATACTCATATTGCCCCACACTTGACTTGACTTTCAGCTCCAACTCTTTTTTTTTTTTGCTCTTTCGCTGTATATCTTTTTAGCTCATGCTCTTATCGAAAATTTGTTTACTTATCAAACTCAACTCTGAAGTTGTTTTTGCTTGATAAGAAGTTCGAACTCTTTATCAATTGTGCCAGGTGCTGGAAGCTGCAGTATAATTATGTATTTATCTAGGATGTATCCTTTATTGTTGTGTTTGTCTAGGATACGTTTTTATTGTTTGCCTGGGATTACAACACATCAGTGTATTTTTCAAGCATTTTTTGCATTCATAAACCGATCACAACGTGCCCCTCTTATTGTGCTGGCAAAACTATAAACAAGCTGTGAGCAAGAGACAAAGGCAATCAGTAGACGGGCACAAGAAGCTGCCACTGAAAGCGGCAGCGAATTAATCTCTCTTTCACTCCGAGCACAAGAATGAGGCCGCCGGGAAGCATATGCTGCTCTGCTGCGTGCCGACAGGACTTTAATCATTGAGAGCAGAGCAGAGTCGAGCAGACGAGCCGCCTTAGCATGTCAGTGCCTCGATCCGCGTCACGGTCTCCGTCCGTCCGTCCGTCCGTCCGTCCGTCTGTCAGTCAGTCAACACGAATGTGTTTTGAATTATTGCGCTGTAAATTCAAAAAGGATGATGCGCCGTGCTACTCCAGCAGCAGAAGCAGCAGCGAATTCGCCTGGCAAAAATGGGCAAAACAAAAGGATATTGTGACAAGGATTTATTAGTGTGTCCTCCACGATGTACTGAGGGTAGCAGCAGCAACAACAACGACAACAACAACAGCAGCCAGTCAGTCTTGCCCCATTGTCTTGTCCCTTTTCTGCTCGTTGTCATTTTATGAATTTCAGGGTTGATTTGAGCCTGCACAACATAACACAGAGAACCCGCTTTTCACTCTCTGTCTTCCTCTTTATCGCTATCTCCATCTCTGCTGTTGAGGGGGGTCAGTCGCGTTGCCCGCTCGAGTGTCAAAGCGCAATTATTGCTCATTGCAACGCACACACACACATACTCAGCTTCTGTTGTTGTCCTGCGACGTCTATTCTTTCACTGCTTTTGCTGCGGCTCAGCTGCGATTTATTGCATTCAATCTGCTTTTCTCCTTTTGGACTGCACTTGGCTTTAATTACATAGAAGATTTTTATCTTGTGACAAATGTTTTGTTTTGTATTCGTCGAGGGAGTGCAGGTGGCTTAAATGAAGCATTACTAATTGAGAGAACTGAGATCAGCTTTAAGGTCGCCAGACAACTCTTTCAACTAGAGAAAGACCCCAAAAAAAAAATAAAACATGGCGTGGCAACTTCAAAAAGGCCATTTGTGGCACGCGAGGCAGACGCCCCGAAAATCAAACCCTTAACTGGCAACACACAAAAACATTTGACTAATTTATTTAATGGCCTGGTTATTACACGAACATCCCGTTGACTTGTGAAAGGGGAGGGGGCAAGAGGAAAGGGGGCATGAGCGCGGGATCCATTCGAAACCCATTGAAACACTCCACAACTCCCCCGGAAGCTGCTGCGTGCATTTACCAGGCATTGAATAATGGCCAAATCTGCTGCAAAAGTTTTATTGCACTTGCCAAATTAATTTGCCACAAAGTAAAAGTAGCAGGCGCCAAAAACCTTCTCCCTGCTCTTGTTGTTGTTGTTGTTGTTGTTTGCTAATGTGGACTACTTGGCAATGGCAATGGAAATGAAAATGGCATTGGCAAGGGAAATGGAAATGAGTATAGAAAGCACAAATAAAGAAACAACAACAGCAGCAAAAGTGTGGAAATGGTAGATGAAATCTGTTTTTTAGGGTGTCAGGGAAAGGGAGGCAATGGAATGAATCTCCATCCGCTCTTAAATGTGCGTTCATTAATTTAATTTTTCATTATGCAGCGGCAAATGAAAAGTGTCATAAGACCATTTTAGTGAAGCCCCCAAGACCAAGACCCCCATAAACAAAAAGGCCACAAGGCAAAGACGTTCAGCGGCGCTGAAAACAGTGAAAACCGAAAACCGAAAAACCTAAAACCCAAAACCGAAACACAAAATGAAAACGATGACTGGGGAGCACCTTTTATTTTAATATTTGGTCATTAAAAACAGTTTCCAGACTCACTAAGACGATGAAAATGTCGAAAGAGATCCGCAGCCGAACCCAAAAAAATAACAAAACCTCCATGACTTCAAAATCGGAGCAATCAAATGCGAGTGCACAACCGCTAAATACCCACTAAATTGATTATGAATGCCGCACCCATTGATGAATGAATATAGGAAATGAAAGAAATGTGAATTGGTTTTGACGTTTCTTAATGAAATAATAATAAAAGTGAATTAAAGATATTTTCATCATTTTAGAGATAGATAATTTCACAAATAATTCAAAAAATTTTGTAGTTACAACTAAAATATTGTACGTCATTCAATACACAATTGCTTTGCAAAGTCTCTTCATTAAATGTTTCGCACAACAAATTGGAAATATTTGATCTAATAATTGCTTTATTTTTAGTGAGTGGTGTCTTTTACTGAAATTTATAGACACAGGGTATTATGAATCCAAGTCGACGACGTTTTTGATTTTACTTTTGTACGCACACCTCTCTACAATACGAGACAAGAGTTTTTGTTTTTATGATGACAGAGCAAAATGCCGAGAAAAATGCGTAAAGGAAAAACAAATCGTTGCACACGGCAGCAGCAACAACAACAACAACAACTACAGCAATAACCTTTAACGCCCCAACAATTAAGGCTAAACGCTTTTATAACATCAATTTTGGTAGGGGGCAGGAGGAACTGGAAGGGGGGCGGGACAGTCTGAAACTTTGCCCTCTGCAGAGGTAGATGTCAAAGGAGGCGGAGGGCTGGAAAGTCCTCAGATTAATGACACTGCGCGATTTTTACGATTGTTTCTTAAGTTACGCAGCAGCAGCAGCAACAAAAGCAGAAAAAAAAGTTACGACGCAATGCTCTGTTTTATTTTTTATTCCTTTTTGGATTTTTTTTTTTTTTTTTGCTGCTGCTCTTGCCTGGAAATTTATGAAATTTTACCTTTTGGCCAAGCAATTTGCTCCATTTACATTCTTTATTAGCTGACGCCAAGTTAGCGGGGCTGAAAAGTTTTTCTCTCTTTATTTTCTTTTGGTGTTTTGTTGCCCAAAGAATTTCCTCATCGTATGCAAGTTACATAAAATCGCCATACAAAAGATTAAACCGACCAAAAGGTGGGGCATAACAAAGTTTTCATTCTTCTCAGGTAACTGGCGAGCTAAACGACCACCGAACACCAGAGGGGTACAAGAAGAAGAAAGCGGTGGGTGGGGAGGGGGCGACAAGGGAATGACAACAAATGCGAGTGATGGCAGTCAAATGAGTTGATGGGAAAGGGGAGCGAGTGGGGAGAAGGGAGAAGAGGGAAACACTCGTCGCTCGCTAAATGGAAAATGGAAATGCAAACTTTGTCAATTTGTAGGTCATATATACTCGGTGTGGCATATGGATAAAATCTGTCAATGAAGTTGCAGCGCGAAAGCATTACGAAGGGCAAAGTGAGAGAGAGAGAGAGAGAGAGAGAGAGAGAGGGAGAGATTGGGATAAATGTAGCTCGATCGTTAAATTAATTAAATAACTAGTTCGAAGAGAGAATGTCTGCTGCAGCTATTTATAAAGACAGGATCAGAATGTGCAGAGGAGAATAAAAATTAAAACATTAAAACTAATCAAGTATATTTAATAAATTATTTGAGAAATATGTTAGTATTAAATACAATTTTCGTATTTGGTGTTTAATGAAAAATGTCCATAGCTAAATAAATGGATCTATTGGTCAACAACAAAAAAGAAATTTTCTTCTTTTTCGAAAATAAAATCATTGCTACATTTTTAATTGAAGTTAGAATTTGACTAAATCAAAACAAATTAAAATTAATTAATATTAAACGAATGAAATTAGGGGGGGAAATTATAAAAATAAATATTCGAAATATAAATAAATAATTAAAGTAATTATGCGACATTGTAGAACATAAAATAAAATTCTTGCTCTCAATGAGTTTAAATTATAATAAACAAGTAAGAAAGTTACAGTCGAGTGTGCTCGACTGTGGAATACCCGCTACCCATTTTGAATAAAAGCAAAATATTGCGGTATTATTTTCAATATATTCCGAAATATTAAAAAATACGAAAAATATACCAAATTGTATATTTGGTATATCGATATAGTTCCGCATTCAAAAGATACCATATACTGCACAAAGTTATATACCCTGGGTAGCGGGTATGAAAATATCGAAATTCTGAAATATAACAAGAATTAATATCCAGTAACCTCAGAGTAAAAGTATATAGTTATATAATAGAGCACTAATTATTCCCCTATTTCTTTGCTCATTGTATTAGCTGCACATTTTCACTGCCGATCATACTACTCCTCCATTTAGTAAGCTCTTCAGCCAGCTCATTGTTTCGCCGGCTCTGCAGCAAGATATTATTATTATGCTGGCTGCAAGATTTGCAGTGGCTGCCCTAACTCGAAAGTGATTGCATTGCCGGGGTGGCACTTTAAGCGCATACTAGAGTTGCATATATATACATATATATATATATCATAGATATATATGTATTTATTAAGGCCACAAGTCTCAGCTGTCTGCCCCTTTTGCGCCCTGCATCCACGTGGAGAATTTAATAAATTCATCATCTTTCATTTAGTTGCTGCATCGCAAGTCTGTTACATAGCTTGCCTCCCTTACCCCGCTCCTGTCTCGAAGTCAACGAAGGAAAATTATATAAATGTATGTAGCATAAAGAAGGGAAATCATAAGAAGAAAAGAAATGTATATAAAAAAAAAAATTGAGAAAAAAATTATGAAAAGACGGAACAAAAAATCTCGCAGACAACGTGCACTAAAGATGCGAAATTCGGAGTCAAAACCCCATGAATGGAGGGAGCTAGTGAGGGGGAGTGTAGATGGTAGATGGGTTGATGGGTTTGGATGACTTGGATGGGTTGGATGGGTTGGATGGGAGGTAGTGAGCTGTGTAGTTGTTTTGGAGGCGTGTCGGCGACGTCGGCATCGGAGTTGCCCAAAAAAGCAAAAGCAAAATCGTGACTGTCATTTCAACGAAGCGGAGTTATTTTTCATGACAAAGCAGCCATGGAGGACTCTTCTTCTTGCCCTCCTCCCACATTTCGCAGACACAGACGGCTCAGTGTGCTAGCGGTAAAGCAGATAATGGCAACATCGCCGAGGACAGTGGTGGAGAGTGATAGGTGCGGTGAGTGGCGGGTGAAAAGGGGGAGCAACAAAAAAAAAAATAAAAGAAAAGAAAAGAGTGCAGAAGAAGAAGAAGATGGCAGGCAGGCAGGCTGGCTGAGCATTCCAGCGTTAAAATACCTTTTACTGGCACATTACCAGTGACGCGTTGTCCAATAGATCCCCCCTTGCCACCCCCACTCACACTCTCTCTATCTCTCTCTCTCTCTCGCTCTGAAAAAAGAAACCCACCATGCGCCCTTAGACGGCCAACGTAACTGCAGCGCAGTCGACGTCGACGGCGACGTTGCTGCGTTTTTCATGAAATTATTACGACTTTGGAAATGGGGTCGTACAAAATGTCGTTACGTTCCGTTCAGTGAAAGAGCAAGCAATAGAGAGAGAGGAGAGAAAGAGAGAGTGAGAGAGAGCCTGCCGGTTTATTGTTGAAAATTTCTTGATTGTATCTGCGGAAAATGTTTGGAAATTGGTTAAAGTTGCAGCCATGATGCAAGCTGACAAGTCTTGCTCCTTTCCTTGTCTCTCTGTCTCTCTTTCTCTCTCTCTCTGATCTTCAATTAAGTGGAAAATAAAGAGAAAAGAAGAAAGAGGAAGGGAGTGAAAGAGGTAGAGACTGCGTGTCGTATGTCGAGTTAGCAACATTCTCAGGCAACTTCTCAAATTTCTCAGCACGGGAATTGATGTTGGCTGATGATGAACTGACCCACAAACAAGCAAAAATTGAAACCAAAACCAAAAATCAAAAACGAAACGAAACCAACAACAACAGCAAGAAAAAAAGCGTCTAGTCGCTGGCGAGAGATCTTTGTCGCAGAGCTCGTAAAGATCGCATTAAAATGCCATAAAAAGCGAGACATTACTTTTATTTTTTATAGTCTACCTGAAGTGTGAGTATACGAGTATGTACCAAAAAAATATATATGTGTATATATGCTCCATACTATGTATTAAATTTTTCACTTTTCGCTGGGGTTTTGTATTTGTCACTGCGCTTTGGCTTTCTCATTGTCTCGCTGTCTCGCTGTCTCGCTAATGAAGTTTCTGCCCCCCCCATCATCAGCATCCAGCCATATCATCGTTATGGCCATCATCATCATCATCATCAACATTGAGAATCTAATAAGCGTGAAATAATTGACATTTAAGCAAAGCGCACGCACATAGACAATGGCCAAGACACACACAACTGACGACCACTCTCTGGACATGACCATCCCATGACTCTTCACAATCTTCGCCTCCTCCTCCTCCTCCTCCTCCTCCTCTCTAAAACTGTTGAGCTGCTTCGCTTTGTAGGCCAACTCCGCGAGGCGACCAAGTTAAAGACGAAGACGCAGAGCAAACCAAACGATAAGTCGAGAATCATGACAGATGACCGCACGTACTCACTACGGAGTACATTTTACGTCTCACGAACGAAACGCAGTCGAAACTTGTATATAAAAATATATTATATATTATGTATGTATAGCGGGAGGGAGGGGCATATGGAGACACAGACTGCGATTCTTTGGGGCTACGTTTCTGGGTCATGAACCAAAAATGTAAAATAATGAGTTGGTTTTATAAAAATGTCGTCGTGCCAACGATACAGACAGACAGACGGACAGACAGACAGACAGACGGACAGCGAGACAGACCCATTCACTCCCTTCGCTTGCCTATTTTGTGGTTGTTGTTTCTATATAAACACAATATTTTTTGAGGTCTTGTCGATTTGCCAAACTGCTTTTTTTCCTTTGTTTTTTTTTTTTTTTTTTTTTTTTTTGGCATTCAACTGCGAGTGTCACCTGTGCGTGGGCGGGTGGATTGAGTGGGTGTTGGGCGAGAGGGAATGGGAATGGGGTAGATATGGAGCATGGAGCATGAAACATCTGTCAATGCGACACGTGATGTGTTTGCTAAATTTTGCACACCCGCAAATTGTCGTTTAAAGTGTGATAGTTGGGTGCCAAGGTAATCAGATTAGATGCACAAATGATAGAGCTGACTTATAGTACATGATAAAAGAAGAACAAAAAGAATGAAATATATTAAATGGCTCTTCCAACATGAGAAGCATTTGCTTAAAATTTGAATATTTCAAATTAATAGGAATATCATTTAATTCGAAAGCGTTTGCTATAAAATAATCTATCTTTACTTAGATAAACCTGCTCTTGGCATATTGAATTTTCGATACTATGCATTTGCATAACAAAACCAACAACGATAAAAACAATTTCTTTAGCTTGTGAATAACTTATTTTCCAATGAATAAAATGCATATTAAAAAAAAAAAATGGAAACGAAAATATTTGCAGCTCTAGCTTAAGTTCTTGAATCGCAAACACATGCTCATGCATAACTCTCATTTCTCACTCTCCAATTACATTCTCTTATTCTCTCTCTTTGCTCTTCTCATTGCAGTCGCCGTTGCCGCCATCAGTGACCTCAACTAACTCGTAAATGGTAAGTGCAAAATTGTCTGTAAAATGCATTTTAAACTCGCAATCACAACCCAGGGTGCAGAATGTTTGATAGGCAGGGAAAGAGCCTTCTCTATTTGCGTCGTTGTGCTACTGCAAAATGTTCCCCTTGTTGTGGGGAGAATTGTGCAAAAAATAAACACCCTCGCCTCGCCTCGCTTAGCCTCTAGCTCTCTCTCTCTCTAGACAACGCATCGTTGGCATCGTCGTGTGCACTGCCCTCGACCTTAACATCTAACGAATGGTCGGACACGCCCAACGCCTCATAATGCGGCGCCAACTAAATTGCTTTGCAGCTCAACGTCGGGGGCAGCTTTACCTATAAACCAAAATGAATGTCTAAACGAGCAAAGGGAGTCGAGTTGTGTGCTACTGCAATATAAACGCCTGTGAATGCAAATAGATGCTATGCTATGCGATGCGATGAGCGAGCGTAGACAGATGTTTCGATGCGAGTATGCAAAAATTGCATGCTGACTGCAACCTCATCATCGTCTTCGTCATCGTCATCGTCATCGTCACAGTCATCGTCAGAAATAGCAACGGCAACGGCAACAAAACAGATGCCGTAGAGTAGCCGCCGGAAAATGCAATCGCCGGGAAAGTCGCAACACAGAACACGAGCCAATGGTCAGCATGGAAGCTGCATTCACTCCACATCATTATCAACATCATCATCATCATCGTCGTCGTCGTCGTCGTTAGTAGCGTGATCATTATTAAGCGTGCAACATTTTGTTTACCCCCATTAACTTTGACCACGCGCTATATTCGCAGCCAGCAGCAGCAGCTTCCCCTATTGGCCTGCTTTTCCTATTTTTATACCCGCCATCAAAAGGAGAAAAGGGTATCTATGTGTCGATGGGATATGAAGGAGTCATCTCCGAAGATAAACTTACAAGAAGTCATTTAAGAATCAAATTGTATATGGAAAAAACTCCTGCTGTGGTTCACAATCAATTTTATATTAACTAGTACATCGATATACAAAATGTAAGTTTCGGTTTTTTATGATGTTATTTCGATGTAATATATTTTATATACGAAATATAGTTGTTTTTAATTATTTTTGGAATTTTTTTAGTATATCAATTCAGAGTGTTGATTTTATGAAATGAAGATGAATATCGACAAATAAAAATTGACTTTTGTTTCATTTTATTCATTTGGTATACTTTACTCTTTCTTTTTTTATTGAAATCGTTAGCGGGTATCTCAATGTCGAGCACACTCGACTGTTGCTTTCTTACTGGTTTTATTAGACTTTTCTAAAATGGGGCAAAAGTTGCGGTCCTTGCGTGCCGTGCTTATGTGATGAATCAATCCATCCCGACTATGTGTGCAATGTACAATTCTCAATTGCGGTTCACATTCAACTGACGTCATTGAACAGCCAACTGTGGCTAAATAGGTTAAACAGGCCCGAGATAACGGATGACAGCGCAGCCCGAGCACGAGCCGGAGCCGGAGCCGGAGCCAGAATTAACAAATTAACTTCGTCCACTTTGTGTGGCATGAACACTAACACAATTATCAAATACACCGGCAACTGCCAAAGGATTCGACATTGTGCTGTGTGCTGTTTAAAATGTGCTTGGAGCATGCGAAAAGCTCGTTAGTTTACAGCTTTAAGTGTAAGCTGCAACTGCAACAATGTAACTTTTTTTTATAGTAGTTTGAGTACTTATAAAAAATAGCTCAAAGTTGCAGTTTACATGACTTGGATTAATCTGTAAAGTAATGCGATTAAAGGTAATCCATGATAGTTTAAACTTAAAAGTAGTATTTTATGGAAGCTTTGATTGCATTTTGCAAATTAAGCTTAGCTTTTTTCTATGTAAATTGAATCAAATTGTACATTTCTAAAATATCCGTATAATTATGGCTAAAAGTAGCTTAAATAGTTAAGTGAAAAACTACGTTTACTTTACTGCTGAATTGGTTTTAGCAATTTTAGTAATTTGCCAAGTTTTGCACTGCATTTTACGGCTAGCGTCATATCGAGCTAAGCTCAAATAATTCATATGCGTTGAAGTGTTTATGTTTGGCTTAAAATATTACGCGCAAAAGCCTAAAAACGTCGTCCTTCATTAGCGTCGACCGCTTTACCTCACTTTGCCTGCCACGTGCTGCAATTTAGACGCTGTTGCTGTTTAATTTGTTGCGGTAGCCGTTGCCGTTGCCGTTTGCTGTGTCTGTTGTTTTAGCCATATTTGCACAACAGACATACCAGGGCCATAAACATTGTGCGTCGTTGTCTTTAATATGCAATAAGCTGTGTTGTATTTGTTTACACAGCTCAACAAAATTCCAATGATTTTGTTTTTGCCTTTTTCTCTCTCTCTCTCTCTCTCTGTCTCTCATAACTCATTGGCATTAAACATACCCCGCCGACCGACCCATTGCCCTCAACCCACAAATCACAAGCTCACAAAACGCATAACCCACAATCGGTCGGCCGACTTGCGACGCATTTTAAATCATGACATAAACACTTTCGCACATTTGGCGAAGAGCAAAAAAAAAAAAAAAAAACAGAAGAGAAATATCCCATGCGATGCGACTTGGTAAATCGGGCCAGGCTAATGTGGTCAGGGCCAGAAGCAATTGCAGGCATATGAACTCATTAACAGCTTCACAAGAAACTTAACTGATATTTGATATGTGCTAACAGGCAACTGATAGCCGGATAGAGGCTTGTGTGTGTGTGTGTGTGTGACAAGCAATTAGTAATGCATTCGAAGCTTCATAGAATGTTAGATACACAGTACAATAGAGTTGAAGCAGTAGTAAAATAATCTAATCGGCTTTGCCAGCAAAAGACGAACGACAACCGACAACCGACGCCCTTTTGCCCATCCTTTGTAGACAAATATTGTCGCAAGCTGCCAACGAAGACGACAACGACAACGACGACAACGATGAAGGCAAAGACGATATCGAGTATACGACGCGTCGTTTTGTAGCTAGAAGTAATCAGAACGGTAGAAAGACTTTGCTGTAAACCGAACTATGCAATTATTTGCACAACTAATAATTCACTTTAGTGTTTCAGTCAGTTCAAATATTGGTTAAGCTCAGTGTTTCCTCTCCGCCTATCTAGCTTGAAGGATGGATGACATAATGCAGCATGACTGTTGCCTTAGCTTATCACTGAGGCACACAATAGCACCACCAACAGCAGCAATAAACTGTGCAGTAAATAATCAGATGCACAACGTTTCCACTTTATTTTTTTTTTGTTTTTTTGTGTACTAAATATTGTATGCATACATTTTTTTATGTGCACTTTAAATTGTCATTAACATGAGTTCGCCAAATTTAGCAACTCTTAACAGAGGGGAAAACAACACAAACATAAAATAAAGGCTGGCCGAACATTAAATACGCTTTCAACAATAAGCTAAAATTAACAACAAACGCGTTGAGTGATTTATTTTAGAGATACTGAGTAACTGCTTAAAAATACTTGTATTGTTTTTATGCCTTAAAAGGATCTAAAAGATGCAAACGCTTGTAAATCAAAAGACTCCAACACAACAATGCCACAACAGTTCACAGTTCTCGGTTCTCAGATCTGAGATCTGAAATCTTGGATCTTCGCATGCAAGTCATGATGATGCATTCGATGGGTGGCGAGGGGGGAGGGGATATTGGTGTTTTGTGGTCTCGTAAGATGCTTTTTATTGGGGTCTCTCTTCACATACGATGCACGTGTCGTCTCACACATTGTGTGTTTGTGTATATTTGGGATTTAAAATGTCAACAGCAATGTTGGCTAGAAGAACTCCATAAGCTGCTTACGTCTGTTGGCACTTTTTTGGCCAGCCATACAACAACGGCCTTGAGAATCTGTTTTTTTTTTTTAAACTTTTTTTTTTTGGCTTGTTTATTGCTTTGGCTAAGCGTTCAATTTCTGACAATGAGCACAAATTGAACGAACGAACGAACACTATAGCCCATTGATAGTAGCTGTAGAAGGTTTCCCCTTGATGATTTGCCGACGCGCTGAGCTGAGAACTTGAAAACGAAACGAGAAACAAAAACAGACAACACAAATAACACAAATATACATACTACTGCTTACTCATCATTATTCAATTGAATTGAATATGCTACACTAGAAGTTAAGTGCTGTTGCTGCGAATACATGCATTTCAATTAAGCTTTGATTCAATTCAATTTTTAGCATTTCGTTTTCAACAGTTGAACACATATTTCAACTTATGTCGAGCATTTCAATTAGTTTCAGTTTAATTTGCAAAAGCAAAAAAATAAAACACACTTAAAGTTCAGCGTGGAACAACAGCAGTAAAAAAAAATGCATTTAGTGTGAGAGCTGTATAAACTTTAATTCATTTTCATTCATTTGCCTTATCCTTCACACACAGCAGCAACAGCAACAGCTGAGATCTTCAAAAGAAATCTGTGTTAACTGTTCCGCTTGATTGCCACTTTCAATCAGCGCAGAGCAGAGCAGAGTCTTAGACTCTTTCAATCAGTTTGAAGTTTAAGAGGCGGGCGTGGTCGTTGTGGTCGCCGGTCGCCGGTTGGTTTGCTCGTCATTCACCTTGGAAATCTTGAAATCTTGAAATGCACATTGAAGCGGAAAAACCAGTAATTAAATGGCTTCACTTGTTCGCTTTGTTTTTTCTACTTCTTTTGCTCTCTTTCTCACTGTCTCCAGCTCCTTAACACTAAACACTAAAGTAAAAACAACAGCAGCAAAAAAAAAATGTTGCTCCCGCCTTCTTGTTTTGTTTGTTTCTTATGTCGCCAGACGACAACAACATCAACAACGACAACGACGATAGTCAAGTAGACAGACAAAACTAACCCGTCCAATTTGTAATTGAAACTTTCATTTTCATTTTTTCCACTTTTCGTTTTTGTTCACAGTTTTTTTTTTTTTTTTTTTTTTTAAGTTGTAATGAAAAACCGGCGTTGACAGACAGACAGACAGACATTTGCTTAAGATCTGTGAATGTACATTTACTCCGACTAGTTCACTTAGTTAGCAGTTGACATTGCGAGCTGTGAACAACAAATTCTACCCTCGTTATTGAGTCTTTGAATTAGATATACTAAGTAAGTATAAATTTGCGGGAAAATAATTAAAATTCTTAATTTTGTTTAGAACTAATAATAACATTTTATATAGGTCAATATTTAATTTCGAAAATACTTTTAAAAAGAACTTATTTTCCTTTGCTTTATTTAAATTCTACGAATTCAATTTCGATTGCAGAATTTTTAGGTTAGTAGTTTTGTTTTAAAAGGATATTTAATACATACCCTTTAATAATAAAATAACACAAAAATTTAACTCGTTCTCCAAATTCAATTTCGATAACAAAATTTTTATGTTGGCGACATGTTTAAGATATTTATAATAAAATGACAAAAAAAGTTACATAATAAATTTCATAAATTCAATTTCGACTGCAGAATTTTATGTTAAAGTATTGGCAACATTTTAACTAGGTCACAAAAATGAGTTTAGTTTTAATTTAAATTTCTGCAATTTAAGTACTTTTTTGTGTGTAAAAATAATGCATTTGTTTCCGTTGCAAATCAAATCTGTCTTGCAAAGTCTCACCATATTCACAACATTTTGATTGTTGCTCGTACTTATTTAATTTGAATATGTTTTTTTTTTTTTTTTGTTGGTTTTGACTATATTTTATTAACACACGAATGTCAAAATAAAACAAGAGCGACAGCGACAGCAAACAGCGAGTAATAAAAGTAAAATGTACAAATTGCAATTATGTTGAAATTCAACAAAAGACAATGACTGCTGGTCGCAGTAGTAAAAGCTTTGTCACATCAGCAACTATTATTTGTTTGTTGTATTTTTTTTTTTTTTTTTTTGGAGAAAATTGCAATTGAAATTGAAACTTACATTGAAGTGTTGTAGTGAAAATTGAGCATGGCAAAAATTGAAAAAAAATTGTTCGTGTTATTTGCAATATAAAATCCAGCATAATTTCGCATGTAAATCAAATGAAAAGTGAATGTATGAAAATTGTAGATGCAGATAGTGGCAAAAAGAAAGCGGATGAATTGAAATAAGCCTTAAATAATACTTTAGCTGACAGAGGGAGAGACAGAGAGAGAGAGAGAGCGAGAGAGACTCCTCTTTATTTCACAAGAATTTCAATATCTGATTTTGGCATTTGAAATTTGAAATTTGATAAATTGAAGCAAGCAAATTGCTAATGCGATTAAATTGCGATTTAATTCCACTTTCTTATGGATGAAAATCAATGATGTGATATCTCTTCTGCTTGATGTTTGTCTATGTACATATGTATGTGTGTATTTTTTCTGTATTCCACCTGTGCTGTGCTGCCATTTACCTGTCCGCCGCTCCGCCCCCGCTCTTGGAAGTGTCAAACGTTAAGGCGAGTAAACAAATTGGCTTGAAATTTGATGAGTTTATGTCGCTTCCGTTGTGTCTCGCAAGGGTGCAAAAGTTGTGCAACCATCGCAAGACAGAAAGAGAGAGAGCGCAGCGGGAGGAAGGGAAACTAATGAATGACATGCCATCCTAATGAATGACAAGAGACAACGTTGCCAGCTGCCATCTGCCATCTGCCAGTTAGCGGCTGTTACCTGTGTGTTTGTGTGTGTGTGTGTGTGTGTGTGTATACAAATCAATGGCTCAACCTGAACAAATGATGAAATACGATATTTGGCCGCATGGCCAACATCGTAGTTGATGTTGTAGTTGACGTTGCTTCGGCTGTTCGTTGTTCGTTGTTCGTTGTGGCAGCGTAAATAGCCGAGACATAAAATGCAGTTAGCGTAAATGAATCCCAAAACCAGACTAACGGTACCAATAGCGCACAACAACTCTCGTTTACACACAACGTCAGGGGAAACGGCGGTGTCAACTTAAACTTGTCAGACGTCAGAAAGAAAATGAAGTACAATAAATAACGCATACGCCACATAAGCCAACGTTCAATGATAAAAAATTGCCCGTAAATGAACACACACCAATAAAAAAAAAATAATAATTAAAAATGCATTTTTCATTAAGGCATTAAAATGCACAAACACACACGCACGCACACACACACACACACACACACACACACATGTAGTAAAATAGCATAAACGCAAACAATCAGACATTCACACACACAGAGCGAGAGATACCGGGCCATTCATTTAATTCATTTATCTTGGGGGTTTGGCCCCGGCCAGTTCATTGATTACAACGTCTGCTGTCCGGTCGATCGGTTGGCTGGATGGTTGGTTGGTTGGTTGAACGAGCTATTGCAATTGCCATAGCCAGGACATTCTTGCCTGCAGCCGCCTTTATGTCATTTGGAAATTATCATTAAAGCTCGTTGTGTGTGCTCGCTATAGGAACGGGAAAAAAAGGCAGAGAGTGAAAAAGGGGAGACGACAGCACAGATATGACCACTTCATTTTGCAAACAAACAGCAGCAGCAACAACAACTACAACACAATAATAGCAGCAACAGAGGCAACAGCAGCAGCAACAGCAACTTCAACTAGAGGCTTGCGGCGCGTGACGGTCATTGAAACAATGCGCGAAAAAACGCGTGTAATTAAAACAATAAAAGGCAACAACTACAACAGCAGCAGCAATAGCAGCAGCAAGAGAGCGAGAGCAAAATGTTCAGTTAAGTTTTAATTTTCACAAGTGTGAAAAATACTATTGAAAAGGCCGCCGCACAAAGCGCGCCTCGGCAACGAGCCATTTCCGCCCGGCAGCGATAAAAACAACTCTGAAAAACTATAGAAAAAAGTTGGAAAAAAAGAAATATAAGAATACAACAATAACAACAACAACAACAACAATAGCAGTAGCAGCAATAACAATAACAAGTGGCAGGCAGGCGGTATGAAGAGAATTTTTGCGCTCATGTCGCGGGCAGTTTGCTGAACTGATTGTGGTCAGAGTGTTAAATTATATGCCGTGTCTTGTACACCAGTTTCCATGGCATAATATCTGTACTTATACATATATACTAGAGTATTCTGACATAGTAATGCCCGCTGCTGCTGCACATCGAGGGGGCTTAAGAAATCTGACACAAATTCCTGCACACGATCAATCGCGTTACACACAGACAAAAAGACAAAAAAAAAAAAACGCCAACACGGCAAAGTTGTCACCAATCAACAGCGTGAGGGTTGCGGAAAGGAATTTGCACCAGAATTTATGGTTGTAATTTAAATTGAATGCAAAAAAAAAACAGTTAAACTATTTAACATTTTGTAACAAGTTGAATGTAAATCAAATTCTTTGATTGTTCATTGATATCAAATTATAATACTGGAGCGTGAAAGAGTATGTCAATAAAAGAAGCTTAAAAATATATGAAAGCAAACACGTTAGTCAACTGCTTAATGGTTTTTAATTGGAAGTTGAACACAAACTTTGAGCCAACCTTGATGCAAGCTGTTATGCAAGCGAATCAAAGTGTAACAATCGGAAATGAAATGAAACGCAATAAAAAATCATCTCATCTATGGCAACTGTAAGCAACACGACATCAATTAAATATTAATAAACTAAATGCTAAGCGATCGTCGATCGCTTCAAGCGTCAACTTGATGGCTAAATTAGTGCAGTATTTAAGTTAAATATTGCATTCAACGTTAGCTGAAAATGATCGCCATTGAAATGCATTGACTATGTATAGAATTGAACATTGAAAAACACTTGCAAACATAAAATGGAGGAAGGTGGCAAGCAGTTGGGGGAAGCATATTGCATTTGTGGCAAACACAAAATTGAGATTGGCAAAAAAAAATAAAATAAAAAATCAAAATAAAAGTGAATGGCTTTAGCCAAAGTCGACGATTGTTTCTAAGCTGCCGAATGAAAGTGAAATGCGAGCAACACTTTTTTGTTGGTGTTTGACTGTTTGGCTGTTTTTTGGCTTGATTTGCGAGTCATTTTCGTAGCTGGCATCTTCGTTTTGGCGTTCCGCATTGTTTCGCTTATGCAATAAGCTTCGATCCCAATCCCAATCCCGTGACAATGATGTGCCACATTTTCGGGCTGCTGGTGGCATCCACTTGAAGCATTCATTGTCTACAACTTTGGTAACTGTAACTGCAAATCGGAAATGAACAAATGGCAGAAATCAATTTTCATTTGCAAGCTAGATGACTGCAGTTTGTTAGTGTTGTTTGTTGTGTTTTTTTTTTTTTTTTGTTTTTTTTTTTTGCTGCTGTTGTTCAAGCAAAGTGAAGTAATCACAGTAAACAGTAAAGTAAATAAATAAACTGATGAGCGTTGCTCTTCAACAATATATACATTTATACATATATATAAAAAAAAGCCAAGCTGAAGAAATGCCAATCATGCGCAATAATAACAACAACAACAACAACAAAAAGCAGCAGAACCAATAGCAAAAACAAACCCAAGATGATGATGACTCGATGAGATGATGATGATGGGAGCGGAGTGGAGTGGAGTGAACCAAAGACGTTGTTGTTAGGTAGGAGGATGAGGAGGAGGCAACAACATGTCGAAAATCAATTTAATGCAGTACAATCAAAAGTTGAAATTGAACACAGTGTGCGGGTAGAGCAAAGTTGAAACAGCGCAACAAACAAATAAGCCATTTGCAACAACAACAACTGGAGCAGTTGCTTTTGATTAGTTGCATAACTGCGGTGCGAAGAATATGGCAGGATAGCGAAGCGAACATTGATGGTGAACAACAATGAGTGCGGATTATCATTGACACAATGAATTCGTAAATTGACCACTCATCCCAAAATGCGTTTAATCAATGCACACACGTTTCGCAATTGCTCGAATTGGTATCAAGTTCGAGACAATTGAAGGGCTTTCAAAATCCAAAATGTTGTTTTTGTGTCTACTTTCAATTTAGTTGCTAAATACCTTGCCTCTAATCAAGTGCATCAAAATACAGTTTTTTTTTGGTTTGAATGTTGTTCGAGAGCTTTGCGCATATTGATTAACTTGAACAAGACAAGACATTACATTCCCTCTTTCTCTCGCTCGCATTCGACGACCTTTCGTACGCTGTTCGTATAAAAAATCTGTCATAAATTTGCATAAACACGCCATTATATGCGATTATCATAAACATATACAGACATACATGGTTGACCGCGCCAACGCCACCTTCACTTTCAACACACGCTGGTTGGTTCGTTGGTGTTTATTTCTTTTTTTCTTTTTTTTTTTTTTTGTGAAAATGTGTCAACTATTTGTTGGCCGGGTTGTTGGTCAAACAAGCCGCAACAACAGCAGCAGCCGCAGCAACGGCAGCAGCCAAAAATCTGTAAATATTTTTCATGCATTTTGTGTGTGTGTGTGTGTGTCTGTCTGTCTGTATTTCCGGCTATCCGAGTGAATGTGATGTCAAGTGGGTAGATTGTGAAATGGAAATATGAGCTAGCGTCGCGTTATTCCCACACTTTGCCACGCCTCTACTCAGAGGCAGAGGTCAAGCTTATGCAACACACACAGCATCTTACAACTAGCATCAAAAATAAATCATAACTCCGAACAAACCGACGAGACAATGAGACAAGCAATTAGATTTAATTAAAGCGTATTGAATTCAATTCAGTTGAAGGCAATTAAATATTGACTGTTATGTGTGTCTGTGTGTGTGTGTGTGATGCCCAAAACTAATTAGCAATACAAACAACTAGTAATATTTGACGACTTGCCGGTTAATATCAATTCAATTTCATTAAGATGAAACTTCTGCACACACACACACACACACACACACATACACATATGATACTATTTTCAGTGCATGATTAATGGCATGGAAAGTTACACGCGGGGATCGCGGGGGATTTTGTTCCCGTTACAATAAACAGCTTTGGTCTGGTTGACGTTGCGTATGAGTAATCACTGAACGATTTCCGGAAATTGCCGTGCGACATTTATTTATTTTGTTGTCACTGCTCGCTGCCGCTGATGATGCTGCTGCTGCTGCTGCTGCTGCTACTTCGGCTGTTGTATTTTGGTCAAATTAGCAATTAATCGAAATAAATTAACACATTTAACGTACGCGACCCGTGCAGTGAAACGAGTGTTGGCCTGATTGCCCCCTGATTGTCTGGCCAAGAGTGCGAAATATGGTCGCATCGCATTAATAATATGCTAATTGCTGCCCGCAGCTTCTGATTTATACGCACACACACACACACTTTTATATTAATATATATGACGACTTTCAAAAAGTAACGCGAAATGATTTCGTCAACGACAAAACAGGCTTTGCAGAAATACAAAACAAAACAGCACAATCAGCAGCCAGGCCATATGTAAATACAAAAATGCCGAATTGTCTTTTTTCTTAACTAAAGAATGCGTCATAACATGATGCTCTCTTGCATAGCTGTTAATCTGTGCTGGGAATCTGGGGAATTACGTATCGTTTTCATCATCATTAATCAGACACAAGCGCGAGAAACTTATTTGTTTTGAGTAGGCTTGTTGTTTGTTATTTTAATCGTTATCGAGAGACTTCATAAATCCGGATGAGAACTGAGAAGTTCTCGAGAAGAATGAGAAGAAAAAATAATAGGGAAGAAGCTGAGAAAGATAAAATATAAATGCAATAATAAAAATAATAATGGAAACTCAAGCGCGAAATCTATTTGCTATGAGTATGTTTGTCTTAATTTATATTTTTATATTATATAATATTATGCTTATTATGTTGTCATTTTTATATTTTTTATTTTCATTAAGACATTTTAAACGTGGATCAAAACTGAGAAGAAATGCTCGAATGAGAAGAAAAATATGTAATAACAGTAATACATATTACCAATAATAATAATAATAAACAAAATAAATTCATAAAGAAATTACCGTTAATAAACTTCTGGACAATTTCAGTTGTGCGAGATCAATGGCAAAGAAAATCGATTAAATGTACAAAATGGGATCAGAGCATAACTCAATTACATGCACAACAGTAATCTGTCGGTTTTGCTGAAGATTGTTTCGACGTCAGCTTAGACAAGTTAGTTAGTTGGCTGCAGTATTCTGGTTTTGCCTTTGCTTTTGCAGTTTGCCATTGATTGCATTTGCCGTTATCGACGAAATACTACGGGATTATTATTATTATTATTATTCGAGAAGTGTGTGTGTGTGTGTGTTCGTGTATTGCATAGTTTGTGCTGTGGTCTGTTGCCGACCCATTTAAGCATCTGTTTCAACGTCTTCAATCAATTGATTGATTGATTATGAAAGCACTGCACACACACACACACAAACACAGAGTGAGAAACACAAAGCATAATCAATGATGATGGCAAACGCAATGATCATGGTGATGATTATTATGATGATATATGAACTGTTACCATATTTATTTATTAATATTAAATAGCGGCAACGTCTGACGACGTCGACGATGGCGACGACGGTCAAGCAACCAAGAGCAGCAGCAACAACAAAATTGTTATTAATGTTGACTTTAGTTGTATATATTTATATTTGCTCGCTTCGTTTCGTTTCGTTTGGTTTCATTTCTCTCTTCCTGCACGTTTGCATTCAACCAACTATATATATATTTTTGTTGTTGTTGTTGCCATTTGCACTCGCAATCGGAAATGGCAATTTGAGCTTTGCAAATACGCTCTCTCGCATTCCCATTGAACCCACAATTTTATGCTCCCAAAAGTGAGTTCGATACTGCAATTAACTATTTAGTAATTAATTGGGCCTGCTGCTGTTGCTGTTGCTGTTGCTGCTGCAATGCAAATTACACAATAATTTAGAATTGGCCACGTGTCAGATTATATCAAATATGACTCAAACGATCCACAATAATTTTCGGTGTGTGTGTGCAGAACAATTCCAATTTATTCTAATTAAACACGTTTGTTGATAGCGCAGCATAATTTCAGTTATTTACGATTGGTTTTTCAATTGTTTTTCAGCTGGCCATCAATTTGTGCAGTCGCCTTATTAAGTTGTTAATTTTGCAAATGCAAAATCTCAATTAAGTATACGTTCAAGTTTTGTGCTTATTAAGTATACGCAGTGCCCACTATATTACGCATACGTCGGCAGCTAATCCACCTTTCTATAATATTTTGCAATCGTGTCACAGCACGCGCCCAAATCTCTATTATAGCCATAAGTCAGACATTGAGTTTATTTACTCGCAAATTGAATTAACTGAATGCAGTTTCACCACCAGTCGCCTTGTTATAGTTTTTATTTATTTTTATTTTTTTTGTAATCTACATTTTTTTCTTTCTACATGAAACCGAGAGACCGGATTGAGTCAGTCGCCGACTTCGACGTTGGCGTCAAATATGCGCAGCGGCGCTGACCGGCGTGTCGACCATGTGCCACTCGCTCGCTCGTTTGCTCGCCACACTGAGAAACCGGCTTGACACGTTGCCAAAGTTAGTTGTTGTATTTTTCATTTTATTTCATTTTGTTTTTTTTTTTTCAAATGCCAATGGCTTTAGCTGGCTGGCTGACTGAGTGAGTAAGTGAGTGAGGTTTCGCAGGCAATTGTTAAACTTGAACTTGCCAGGCGATGCGTAGCCATGTGATGTATAATTTTTGTAGCCATGGGCGGGGAAAGGGCGTGGATAGAAAAGCGGGATCAGTTTTGCCAGCGCCAGATTGCTGCTGCTGCTGTTGCCTACCTGACCCATTGGCCAAATCTCTGGCATATCTGCATATGTGCGTTGTGTAAGATGTGTCAGGCAAATTGTGCCTGAAGAGCTCAGCGCAGAAGTTGTTGCTAAAGTTGAAGCTGTTCTCAGGTGTCGTTGCCAGTTGGTAGTTGCTACACCAATTGCCTACTCATCTCTCTTCGCTCCCTGCCACCTAGTTGTGTGGTGGCAAGTTACCAGTTACCAGTTGTTGGCCGGCTCGTGAAAGTTCAGTTCAGTTTGGGGCGGGACTGGAGGGGCCAGGAAAACTTTCAAGTGCAGCTGCAAAAACTTGACATGCTCTGTGGCACAAAACTTCAAACAGATTCGTTAGATTTACTTGTCTGGCTGGTCTCTCTCTCTCTCTCTCTCTCTCTCTCTCCCTCTATGTCTTTGGGGTGCTTCTTCGTCTTCGTTGGAAGCAACAGCAGCAGCAGCAGCAGCACATTCAAAGCAAATACCATAAATGTTCACATTGACAGACATTGCCCATGGCCCCATTCAAGGATAAGTTGCTCTGAAAATTATTTGATAATAAATGTCAAATGCACAACCGCATTCAATTTAAGCGAGCACAAACTCTTTAACGAATCCAAGAACTAGAACCACCAGCAAACAAAAACACAAAGCACAACTACTTACCGGTAGGTCAAAGGTAATAAGGTACAAGGTAGGTTCAGAGGCTCTATGAAAGTGGAATGAACTCGACTCGGTAGCTCTTGACTGACGAGGGAGCGAAAGAGCGAAAGTTGATATGCTCTTAAAGCTTTCGCATAAAGACATCGTTTTAGTGCCACGTAAAACTTTGCCATTTTTGGTTAGTAAAATGAAAAAAAAAAAATACATTTATATTTATAAATACCAAAACAAAAACCCGTTGGCTAATAGACAAAAGAGCGATGGTCGTGCGTCGCTATGTTGATCGATCCGTATGATGATGATGATGATGATGATGATGATGATGATGATGATGATGATGATGATGATGATGATGATGATGATGATCTTCACTTTTGGAAGACTTTCTTCCCCCAGCCAAGCGTTGAATGACCGATCCAAAATCCAAAGCAAAACCAAAACAAAAATGAGCTCACTGCGAATTGAACTCAAATTGACTGAATGTCCAGTGATTAATTGTTTACAAGATTTGGCTTGAAATGGAAACTAAACAAAAGCCATCGACATTTGTTGTTTTCTGTGTTGTGTTTTTTGTGCTGAAATAAATATCAATGGAATTTTGAGTTATGCGCATAAACGCATGACTTTCATGTCTCTCTTTTATATACGCATACATATATCTCGTATTGTTTCGCATTTTGTCTTATACAATTCGAAGGAAGCAAACTGCAACCTCAGCAACATTTTAACCCAATGTTTTGCCATGTGTGGGCGGCGGCTTTTGTCATTGTTGCTGCTGATGCCGATGCTGATGCTGCCGCTGAAGCGAAAGCTCAGAGCTCTACCATTAATATTCGTGATGAGCATTTTGTGGGCAAAAATCTGTGGCCAGTCGTGTGGCTTAAGAGCTTAAGTAATGGATTATTTTCTAATGTCAGCTACAGCTTCAGCTTCTGCTTCAGCTGTACTTTCATAAATTAACTAATTGCTTTAAATGCTTACTTTTACCAAAGCCTAGTGATTATGTTGTTGCTATTGTTGTTGTGCCCAACTAATACATTTAATTTGCAAATTATATGAACTCATTAAGACAATCTTAAACTATCAACATAACACCGAAAGCAAAGTGAAATTAACAATATCTTTGTTGGCTATAAATATTTGTTTGTTTTATTGCGTATAAAAACACATTCTCTCTTAGCTCAAGGCGAGCAAAATATTTTTGTATGCCTCAAGAGACATTTTCGTGAGCTTGAACTGTCAAACAAAAATATTTTAAAGTTAGTTGACTCCACTTCTCCACATCGCTGCCAAGTTCAGGGCAGACATTAAACAACAACATGAACAAGAACACTTGAAAACGAACGCCCTTCAATTTGTTGATTTATTTTTTTTTTTATTTTGCAACATTCTTTTTCGGATGCATTTGGCTGCACTCTAATTACATTTCAAGTGTGGCCATTGGCCAGACCCCGAGTGAGCAAACTTATCATCATCGTCGTCGTTTCCTTCTCATCATCAACAACAACAACAACAACATCAGCATTGTAGACTTCGTCTCATCGTCATCGTCATCATCATGGCGATGATTGCTGCATACTTGAGCAATACACAAAAAGTAAAAAAGAAGCAAAAAAACACAAAAAATAAGGCTAAACTCTTGACCAAAGACTCTTGTCTGTGCGCTCAAGCATAAGACTTTGTTTTCTAATTTGGCTTTAACCTTTGCCAAAGAGCAACTACCATTATCCATAGGGCGCTTTGGCAACGCCAGAGAGCAAAGCACATGGCAAGAAAACGAGAAATAGACACGCAAAAACCCAAAAACAAAAAAAAAAAAAACACAGCCCAAAAAGTGGAGGTAATTGAACCATACTATGAGCATAACCTTGACTTAACCGTGGATTTTGAAACTCTGTGCCGCTTCGCTCGTCGCAACTTCCTCTTCACCTTTGGCACGTTTTATTTTTTCCTCTGTTTTTGGGGGGGGGATTGCAGGTGCTTGAATAGAGCAGTGACACGCCCATTGAAAGTCGCAAAAAGCAAATGAAAAATTCGCGCATCATTTGTCATGAATTCGATTTAAGTTTGTTCGCAATAGCAATTGCAATTCCAGTTGCACTTCCAGTTGATCCTACGGCCAAAACTTTTGCCTCTTTTACTTGATTTGAAAGGACATCAGCCTTCAGCCATGGCCCAAAAAAAAGAGAAAGAAGAAAAAAGTTTTATTTTTTCTTATAGAGTACACAAATACTGTACATATAGTTATTTCATTTTCAACCAATGCACATTGCAAATAACTATGCGATGCCAGTGGGCGTTTGGTGACATCTGAAATGCTTTCGGCTATTTTAAATTGACATTGAAACTGAAATCATTAATATGATATGATTCACTGCGCATTAAGATGCTTTTCGTAATCATTTTTATTTAAATTTACCTAAAGTAAAAATTGAAATAAATATGTATCCCAAGCTTTCATTTAATGTTTCAATGTATATATAAAAAAAGTTTATAGTAACGAGATTAATTTCATTTTGCCAAAAACTTTGAAATTACAGCTTAAATCTGTGCTTGCTTTGAAGATTATTTTGCTGACACTAAGTTGAGCTTCAACTATTTTTTAGTTTTGTAATTAAAAAGCTTTGCCATCGTAAATAGCAAAGCTTTTAAGTAGCTTGTCAATGCGCTTGTGACTCGCATTTACAGCACTTATTTGCTGCGCACCAAATTAATTTCATAGAAATGCCAAATATTTTTTGATATTGCCATTGAGGAGCGCTCAAATTGAATAATGTTTCGAAGGACATCAAAAGGAAAAGGCAAAAACGCTTAAAGGCGGATCGCACATAAAATGCAAATATTTAAAGTGATTTTTTTACTGCATCGATGCAAAATTGTGAACACTTAAAGCACATTTGGGTATTAATTGAAACGTTGCTCGAGAGTTGCCTCTCAACTTGACATTAATCCGATCTGTCTGTCATTGTTTGTTTGTGTTTACTTTTGTTTTTGCTCTTTGCTGTTGTTGCAGTTATTGCTGTTGTTTTGTTATTGCTGCCGTTGTTGTTGTTGCGACTATAAACGCAGAGTCGGCGTCGCGCACAGAGCAAAGTCAATGACACCTTGGGCCATAAAACTTCTCAGTTCCTGTTTGACATTTTGGGCTAATAAAGTTGGTTTCACATAGCCGTCCGCTATATGCATAACTCCCTGCGCTCTCCCCTCCCCTTCCCTTCCCTTCCCTTCCCTTTGGCCACCTCGCGTCGCCCTCGTTGGCAAGCATGCAACTTGCTCGCTTAACCACTCGAGTGCATTGCACTTGACCGCATCATAAATTTCGCCAGTCATTGCGAAAGGCCGTTGCAGTTTAGAGTTGTTGCCCCTATCCCCTTACCTCCCTCTCTACCACTCTACCCGCCCTCTGCCATGGTCATGCTACGCCGCTTGCCGCTTGCTGTCAACTTTTAATTTGTTTTAAAAACTTTTTGATTGTTTCGCTTTTGTTGTTGTCGCTGCGTTTGCTGTTGCCGTTGCTGCTGTTGCTTTTGCCTTTGCCTCTGTTGTTGCCGGCATGCAAATGTGCGCGCTCTCTGTCGTTGACGCTTCGCTTTGACTCTGCTGTTGGCGCCATGGCGTCTTCTTGGTCCACATCTTTGGTCTCCGGTTGCCGGTCGCTGGTCGCTGGTCGCTGGTTGTTGGTCGCTCGTTGCTTGTCGCTGGTTGCCGGTCGGCAGTCTTCAGTTGCTATGGGCATTCATTTGCAGTTGCTTGATTAAATTGTCTTGGCCTCAGCCACTCTGCTGGCGCTGCTGTATTTAAAGTTTTTAATTTCGTTTTATTGACACTGCCACTGGACTCAGTGGCTGCTTGCACACGACGGCCTAAAGCCATGTCGCTGTCCCGCAAATTGTCGCCATCATTGTTGCTACTGATGCTCCTTCGAATTCTGTTTCGGCTGCTGCTACCGTTCAAGCTAAAGCTGAAGCTGATGCTGTTCTTGACAGTCGCCTGACCCACACACAAAGCCAAGCAATACCCAACAGCAACAGCAACGGCAGCAGCAGCAGCAGCATCGCAAGCTGTGGCAGCAACCGGCAGCCGGCCAAACTCAAAGGCAAGCAGCTGTCATTACGATTTCTCCTGCACGCACATCAAACGTACTCAAAAGAAGTACACACATATACTATATATGTATATAAACATATATGTATATATATATAGTTCGTGTTCAGCACGCACTACAAGACAAAGTTGAATCCAAGCAGTGGCTGAAATCGCAGTCGACGACGAAGACTTTGTGTTCACTTTGTTTTACCTGTGGCAGAGCTCGAAACACAAGTATTTGACAGCCTGGCTTTAAACTTAATTAATTAAACAGAATTAAAATAAGATTCTTAACGTTTTTATTAATGGAGCTCAACTTGTTACTATAAGTTTAACAAGAATTAGTGGTTGTTTAAAGTGAAACGGGCATTTTATAAGGAAATCTATTATACCATTAAATTGAAGAATTAGTGGCAGAAATAACAAAAAGAACAAAATGTGTAATTTGCAAAGTATTTATTGAAATGTAATTTCGACTTTCTAAATGCAATGATTTAAAAATGTGTTAGGCCATTAACCCCTTTAAATTTGTATTATAATGAGATTTTAAATCATTTAATTTAACATTTTGTGTGCTTTTAAGGTTTAGTATATTCCTAAAATTAGTAATCCACAATGACAAACATATTTCTTAACTGCTTTTGCATTTTTAAATTAATCAATTGTCATATAACATAATTAAAATTGACTTGCTGAACAGTTTTGGCGATTCAAAAGCCTCTAATTAGAATTGTTAATAAACCAAAATTATGCTAATCTATTTTAATTTGCAGTTTAGTTCAGCTGTGAAAAGGAACCTCTGTTTAGAGAGCTGCAAATGCAGTTAATAATTTAATTTGTTTGCTTTGCATAGGAAAACACTTTGGTTCATTTACAGCATTTGCTTATGAAAATGTGGAAAATCATTTGATTACCTAGCCGCACGTGGTAATGTTGCTGCTTGCTGGTTGCTGGTGTGTCGTAAGGACGCCAAACATATGCAAACGTGCGCTGAAAGCACCGTTAAGCACAGTCATTGCAGTTGACGGCAACACAAACACAAACACATCTGCAACATCTGCAACAGCAGCAAGAAACTCGTGTCGATGCGGCGTCGGTAACAATATACGAATGTTGCTGACACAGCAAAGTTGCACGTGAATGTTGCTGTGGGCAGCATCAGCAACCATTTACACACACACACACACACTGATGGCTCACTCACACTCATACGAAACATTACTCTGACAGCCAACACGCGTCAGCTGACGTTGCTGCAGGGACAACTTTTGCAATGTTGCTGCTGCTGATGTTGCTGCTGCCGTCGGTGTTGCTGTTGCCTCCGACTCGTCGTGAGTCAGCAACATGCGCGCCGCGTTGGCATTCTAATTTATTTATGTTAATGCAATAAAAACACTCAATTTGCTGCACATTCGAAATAAATTCTTGTTTCTCTTTTCTCTCTCTCTCTCTCTCTCCGGCTGCTGTTGCTGTTGTTGCATTGCGCATATTGGCAACGTTATCGCAACAGCAACAGCAGCAGGCAGGCAGGCAGTCTGCAGAAGCGACAGAAAAACATAGCTAACCTTGTTATTGTTATTTAATTTCACTTTTTGTTGATACTGTTGCCTGCTGTTGAAATTGTTCTTGTTGCTGTTGCTGTTGCTGCTATTGCTGCTGCTGCTGCTGCTGTTGCTGTTACCGTTTTGCGTTGGCGTTTTTCGTGCTGGTTGTCTGTTTGTTCTTTTCGTTGGCGTTGTTGTTGCTGTTTTATGCTGGCCGCATGATTTACGTTGTTGGCGGCATTTTTTTTGCTGCTGTTGCTGCCAGAGTTCTGCCTCTTGCAGTTGCTGCTGCTGTTGCAGTTGTACCGTGGTTTGGTCAAGTGCTTGCGTCTGTTAGCTCGCTCGCTTCTCCGCAGGAGTAGTGTATTTGAAAATTGTGCTAAACTAGAGTCTGAGTGGGGCAAGGTATTTCGAAATGGGTTGCAAGTGACGGCAGCCAAGCAAAATGACCAGCGTAGTATGGCAGGGCAATAGCAAAAGTCGCAACTAAGTGAGTTAAGAACAAAAATAAATTAAAGAATATACATTTTTTGAAAACACATTTCTAGAAAGAAATTTTATAAAAAGAAAATTCATTCAAGCATTTCAATATATTTATGTTTATTTTACCTTATTATTTAGACATTTCATAATATAAATAAATATAAAATAAAACAATAAGATGTATATGGAATATACGTATGTATATAAAATAAACTTTTTTGCAACAAGTTATTGAAAATTTGGTAATTTCCTTATAAAAATTGTAATAAAATATATGAATCATTGGATACAAGACAATGCTTGAAAATTTGCTAATTTTTTAAAATGACAATTGAGTAAATAAAAAATATATCAAATCAAGTTCTTGATAATTTGGTAATTGCTAAAAAAATAAATATAAGATTTTTCAAATCAAGCTCTTGCCATTTTGGAAATGTGTGCCCACTGTGCTTAGGTCTAGTTATATTTCGTTTGCTTGTATGTTGTATTATGGCAATGGCTGCGCCCACTTTCGAAGTTGCCACCGCCAAAAAGCAAATCGCTCGGTGTGTGTGTGTGTGTGTGTGTGTGTGCGTCATTTGCATTTGTCATACGAATGGAAAAAAGCTGCTCGCTTTGCCATGCGGTGGGGTAGAAGCAGAGGGAAGGGTATCTGTGGGTCGTGTTAGCTGCAACGCCAGCACAATTTACTTGCCTCAAAGTCACTCTTCTTGGTCGTCAGGTTCACAGCTCTTCAGCTGTGGCAGCCATAGAACTTGCGAATGTCTTTATTATTTGCACACTGAAAGTTTATAAACACGCCTATCCTTTTTTGTTGGGTTGCCCAGCTTTTTAATAAAGTCATTTTATTTACATTTGAGCTTTTGTCTTGTAATTTATTTACTTTTTTATGCCATTACATACATTTTCTACGAGTAGCTTGCATATTTGTTTTTTGTCGTCTGCTCACATTGTTGTTGCTATTTGTTATTGCTGCTGTTGGTGTTGCTATTGTAACTGTTGCTGTTGCTGCTGCTGTTGCTGTTGCTGCCGGTAGCCGAAAACATTTTAAATGCCATTTTAATTATATTTGCTCTTTTGTGCGTTGGCTGGGCGTAAATTCTACTTGGCTTTGGTCGCTCACTGTGCAAGTTTTTCAATTAAAATGAAATAAAGCGACATAAATCAAGTCTTTCTATCCCTCTCTCTTTCTCTATCTCTGTCTGTCTGTCTTGTTCGTTCACTCACACATATGCACATAAAAAGACGCCTGACAGCAGCCACAACAACAACAACAACAGCAGCAACAACGAGAGAGTCAATGGCAGTTGCTGGAAAAAACTGTTTTAAAACTAACAACCAACCGCAAGTAACTTCATTTGGCTCGAGGCGAACGCTGCGTATGAGCAATGTGTCGAGAACTACATGTAAAACGAACAGCATCACGCCCCTTTTACTCTCCCCTTATCCACCACAGAACGACGCACAGTCATTGCGAACACTTCAGTGTTGAAATCTAAAGTTGACTGACATTTGCAAGTAACTTGGACCGGAAAACCAAATGAAAATCGAAATGAAAATGAAAATGGAATGGAAATGGCAATTGCAATGAGATTTTGCCTGTGTGTAGAATATACTTTATACATATATAGTAGCATATGTTATATTGAAGAGCTTGAGGTTGCAACACACACACACACACACACACACACACACACACACATACACATGCAGAGGGACATTAATCAAAAACCCAAAATCGTTCAACAAAAGCAAAAGCAATCCACAAGAATGAATGAGAGAGAGAGCGAGAGCGAGGGCAAGCAGAATATTCAAATTTATTTCAATTGTTTTATATGGCAGCCGAACCATTGAAATTTCGATTTATGAATTAACAAAACACAGTTCAATAAATAAATGTCAATCGAAACTAAAGATATATATAACTCTTATTTCTAGTTTTAGGGGCTTGGGTCAAGACATAACAGAGTAAGTCACCCAATAACCCAAATGTCTATAAACTGCGTTAAAGGCCATTTATTGACTGCGACGGCGGCTCGTGCCATTTCTGATGACAAGCGTTTATATGTGGGCAACTTAACTTGGCTCACACAAAACCACTCGAGCGTGGGGACAACTGCGTGACTACTGACTGCAGTAGTTTGTGTGCTACAGTTATCAGCGTCAATTGCAATTGTTTTTAATAATTCACTTTCACTTATGCGCCCGCAGCGCGCAAAACTCCACACACACACCCAAAAAACCTTGAACCGTATTTTTATACCAGCTACCCGTAGGGTAGAAGGGTATTATAACTTTGTGTCAACGGTAAATACGCAGAAGGCGGCATTTCGCAGCATGAACAGTCGAGATGATATAATGATATATGATTAAACATGGGATCTCAGAGACTATAAGAATCTTTGATATATATTTAAGTATTCTATAGTATATTTTGAATGTTGTAGTATACCTATATTCCAGCTTCGGTATATTTTAGTATTTTATGTATGTTAAATTGGCATAATTTATATTTATATATATATATATATAATATATATCACTTTCGGCATAATTTAGTATTTTTTGGTATGTTAATTCGGTATATTTTAAGAATAATACTTTTATTAAAAATGGGTAACGCGTATCTCACAGTCGAGAACACTCGACTGCAGCTTTCTTACTTGCTATTTTGTTTCACCTAGCAACTGACAAGAAGCGACAACATCAAAAGTATATGTACCCCAAAGTCTGGGGCGGATGTTGCCAGTTAAAGCCGGTGGGCCAGGGATTTGGATTGGGATTCAGATTGGGCGGCCTTAGTCTTGCTTCAGCCTGTTGCCACTTGACTTTGGCCTCCATTTCTTTTGCTTTTCTTTTCTTTTTGTTTTTTGTTTTTCGTTTTTTGCATACGAATAGAGAACAAAGCGTTTATAGGTATATGTGTGTGTGTGTGTGTGTGCAGTAAGTCTCCCTTTTTTTCAATTTTTATGCTCTTTTTTCTGTCGAGTCGCACACTTGAGACAGAACAGAGCTTCCACGGCAGCAGCCACCGCAAAGGGCAAATAAAATTAATGAGCTTAGAGGTAAACCAAAAGCCAAAAGCCGATTTTAGACTACATTTTTTTTATTTTTCTTCGGTTGTTGTTGCCTTTTGCTGCTGTTGTATTTTGTTAAATTGTGTGTCGCCGTCGTTGTCGTTGTCTGGCGACGGCTTTAAAACCGGAACAAAAGACATTTGTTTGCTGTACTCTAACCAAACTTTTTTTTTCTCTTTGCAGTCACAACAACAAACGCTGAAAGCGCAACAACTACAACTACAACTATAACAAATAGTAATATCAACGTGCAGCAGCTGTCCTTGAAACAGCAAATTGGCAACTCTGCAGCGCATTTGTCCAGGTAAGCTTACCGCATTAGACGCAACAAAGAATGAGCTTGGATCGAGTATTGAATATTAAACTGAAATGGCAACTAGTTTTCGTTTATTGATTATAATGACAATAATGCGCTGAGGGATTTTTTTGATCAAACGGAGACAGAGCATAGATAGGAAAAACTATTGTTACTGTAGATTATGTTATGTAGATGATTTATTTCATATTTAGGCACATCAAATTTACTTACCAATCGAAAATTATTGTTGCAAATTATTCCCTCTTTATTACCATTAGGTGCACTTTCTTGTGACGTTTTTCGCACGTGTTACTAATCAGCTATTATCTGTGAACTATTTTCAAATATATTTTAAGCACTCGCAGCTTATTAGATTTCACTTACCAGAGCCGTACATTCAAGACTTAACGCTGTCTCTCTCTTTCTTAAAAGTACCCAACGTTTTTTTTTATGTTTGCTGTATTTAATGTGAACTAGACGAATTTGGTTACTTTTTTAGAATTTTCCCAATCCATTTCCATTTAATTTGCTTAGCTCGTTTTCACGTTGCGCCATTTTCAGAAATTTTTTTTTCGTTTATTTGTTGTTTGCTCCCCGATTGAAAATAAATTGCTGTTCTCTTTTCTCCACTGTTGTTCAATACACACACACACACATCGACTGAAGCCTATGTACTTATTATATTTTAACTTGTTCAATGTGCCGTGCCAATTGTTGTTGTTGTCGTTTTCTTGTTCCTTTTTGGTCATTTTGCTTGTAAAAGCAACGTTATCCCCGCCCACAAACCACCTTCTTCCTTTCTCTTTCTCTATCCCTGTTGCTGTCTCTGGGTCTCTGTGAGCTAACGTAATTCCTACTTATTTTTTGTATCAAGTGGCAGGTCCTGAAATGGCCAGCGGCGAGCACACAACAAGCCACACTCCCCCACAGCAATAACAGCAACAACAGCAGCAACAGCAACATTAAGCGACTCGTTTTATCCTGCTGACTGAGCTTTCTGTTGGGGCAGACCCTGAAGCAAGTTCTCCTGGCCGGCTGGGTGCCTGCATTCCTCGCATGGCCTGGGCTTCGGCTTCGGCTTTGGCTTTGATTTTCATTTCATTGGCAAAGTTTAACCGGCCAAGAGATTTTACTGGATCCTCGACTCGGCTCGGCACGCTTTCGCATAATCGGGCGTATTATCTCAGTGCCCAACTCGCTTTTTTTTTTTTTTTTCTTTGCTACTGTTGTTGTTGTCTTGCCCACCCGTTTCATGCATCTAATTTATGTCCCATGGCCATCAAACCTGTGCAGAACGAAGGAGAACTATTAAAACTAAGCACAACGCTATTGCCTGGAATTCAGTGATGAGAAAAATATGCAGAAACAGAGCCGAGTGAAGGATATAGGGGAAGATAGAAATGGAAATGGAATTGAAGCTGGAACAGAAACAGACCGCCAAATGCGCTCATTAATTATGCAGCGAAAATCAGCAAGAAAGACTCGCTGGACCTCACAAAAACGCAGCACATATGTGAATTCAGTTTAGAAAAGCTGTGAGAGAGAGATAGAAAAAGAAAAAGAGAGTGAAAGCACAAGTCGGACAAAGAAATAGACCTTGTAAACCCAAAATAGCACTTGCATTAATGCTCTCTAATCATTTTTGCACTTCGGGTGTAGAAAATTCAAATAAACTAAATGTACTTTGCAATATTAGCTTCATTTGTTATAACAACTTTACTGCATCAGCGCAATATTATGTTATGTTTCTGTAGAACACAAATGTGATATAGCAAACAAGATTCTTAGAAATGCATTTATCTAAATTGAATTGAATTTTAATGTAACTTTTGTTCATTGTGTTTATCAGCGTAACGATAAGAGACAATATGAAACTTGAAGATTGTTTGTACTCCAAATATCAATTAGTGTAAATAAGTATTTGTTTTCTATATTGAATTTTGCGTAGCATTTGCTAGTCGGGTCAAGTTTTAGTTGTTAAAATTTAGCCAGCTTTGTTTTGTTTTCATATTTTATTTTTTTTTTGTTTTTTTTTTGGCTCTTTTTGTGTGTTGCGGCCACAAATCTGTTTAATGCTGCAGCCCCCTTAAAACAACATACCCTTCGCTTGGGTTAGCCCTTTAGCTACCAGTCCATACCTTCATTTTTCCAGCAGTAGAAGGCTGCCAGTTGCCACACAGCGTATGTTTTGTGCATTTGACTTTTATATGAACTAATTCATGAAAAATGCATGCCGCTTGTTGCCTGCTGCCTGCTGCTGCACCCTCTGCTGCTGCTGCTACCTCTAGCTGCCAGTTGCCTTGTTCCGCGTGCCCAACAAATGAAGAAAAACCGGCCACCATAAATCGTCGTCGTCGACGTCGTTGCCGTCTCCAAGTCCGAGTTGTCGACGTCGCTGTGCTGCACTGCATCAAACATACGAATGCGGCTGCAACAGCAACAGCAACAGCAAATGTGAATGTGAATGGCAAATGTTGTATGTTGTATGTTGAATGTTGAATATGGGTTCTGGCTTTGTTCGTGTGGCAAATAATTAAATTAAGATTTTTATAGCTTAATTGGATGACTGTCGGGCGCCGCACATAGTTACCTGATGAATGACTGACTCGACTCCACGCGGCTTTGCTTGCTGACTGACTCTCGGGCATCCAGGCTGACAGCGCAGAGCGACTGGCAAAAAACATGGCCAGTTACATTTGCAAGTGAAAGGCAACAAGTTTTTTGTCTTGCATTTTCTTTGTTTTTTTTTTTTTTTTTTGTTTTCGTGGGGAGGCAACCAAATAGCCATGGGGGTGGTGGTCTTAACCAGGTCTTAACCTGAACACAAGTCGAAGCTTAAAGACAGTTTAAGACCCCGATTGAAAATTAATGCAATTGAGACTGCCGTTTAACTCGGGTTTAGTGTCGCAATTCCGCATTTGATTAATGGATAAGATGATAAGAATTGAGTATTCAATTTGTTAATATACACAGTTGTAAAAGTTATTTCTATAGATTTTAATTGATTGTGTTGGTTTGAAAAATGTTTCTGTAAAACTTCCATGTTTTTCTATATTTAATTTGTGATTTTGTATAAAAGTTCTTATTTTCTTATTCCTTCTTATTCCTAGTTGAATTTCTTAATTTTTGTAATATTTGCAATGATGTTTATATGTTTTTGCCGTTCTCTCTCTCTCTCTCATTGTACTACCGCTGGCTCTCTTGTGAGAGGCTAATGTGCCTTTCTATGCGCTTCTCACGGCAATTGCTCTTTCGGTTGTCGGTCGCATTGCTGCGGCTGCTCTTGTGGCTGCTTGTTGATGTTGCCAGTTAGTGTGCCAGCTGTCTCTTGCCTCTTGTGCTTGTGCTTGTGCTTGTGCTTGTGCTATGCATGCACTCAGCTAAGTAGTGCACATTGCTCGCTCATGTGCCACATTGCATTTGTTGCCCCAGGCCGTGGCATTTGTTGTTGTCGCTGCCGCTGTTGTTGGTTTATTTATATATTTTTCTTTTTGGGTTACCTGGCCACAGTTCAGAGGCAAACAAGCAAACCAACAAATGACTGCTGCAGCGCAATCTGCACAGAATCTAAGCTCACGACAACAACAACAACAACAACTCGAATGACTATGACAACAACGAGCAGCAGAGCAATCCTTGAACTTTTCGCATTTCCAATATGCATACAGGCGAGCACAAACTGTTAGCTCAAAGCGTTGCTTTAGCGGCTCATGACAGCTGTTTGCCGAGGGCCCAGGGTTGCATCTGCCTCTGCAGTTGCCTTTCATTAACATGCAGTGTGCCACAGTGACGGCGACGGCGACGCGACTATGACGATGGCCAGGATGTGCAGCTAAGGATGGAGGACGACGACGACGGTTGCTGACGGCCATCAAATGCATAAATTCCACATGCAAATCGCTGGGCACAATGTGGGTGGTTTTGGGTTGCGCTGTGTTGCTGCTATTGCTGCTGCTGCTTTGTACCTCTTTTTTCTATAAGGTTTTCTTTGTTGCTGTTGTTGGTCTCCGTGTGTGTGTGTGTGTGTTGCCTACATTTTCATTTTCAAAGTAAGAACTCTTACAAAGCAACGGCGCAGTGAAAGGAAAACAGCCGATGTCAAATAGCCGACTGCTCCAAGAAGCAACAACAACCAACAGCTAACAACCAACAGACGACAGCAACAACGGCAGCAGCAAATATAACAGCAGCCAAAACCGACAAGCAACAAGCAACAACCAACAAAATGGCCACCCGTGGCGACGGCCTACAAAGTGTGCGCAGCAACAATGGCAGCTAAACAAATTCTCTTGGCATACCCTAGACTTATATAGGCCAGCGGGTATGTCAATCTAAGAGACATAGAAGGAGTCCAAATTTAGTATCAGTTACAATGAAATATTTATGAGAAAAAGCAGCGCGAATATCTATTTGATAGCTGAAATTATTACATTATTTCCTTGGCGAACGTTTTAACATAAAACTGACGCTAACAGCTATTTCGTTCTATGTTATAACTTCTATAAGTCTAGGAGTTATTAACACATCAGTTAAAATGTTGGGTAAACAATTGAATATAATTCTTTACTCTTTTTAACCTGATACTATTTGAATTCAAAGTTCTGTAACTGCGTAAAATAATATGCAAAAATATATTTATAATATAGATTGCTTTACTTTTCCCAGCTGCCCCCAGAGTAACTTTCTGTCGTGCATGTTGTGTAATATTTAAGTAACTTTGATGCTGTTTGTTACCTTGCTGCGAGCGACAGGTGACAGTTTCACACTTTTCATTGTTTGCATTGACGAGTTTGCTTACATAATGCAGCAGCAGCAGCAGCGCTACGTTATTTGCTTACGTTACATGCGGCCGGTTACGTATGCTTACGTAGCTAACATACACAGTATATATGTAGTATGATGGTTAAAGCATACCTTTTGATTTTACATAAGTTTAAAGATTGCTTGCATTGAGCACCTACTATTGACTTTTTGCCGGCACATTAAGCGTGCGCGTTGAACGTTGCTCGGTTGCATGGAACGCGGCATGCGGCATGCGTCATGTGCAAGGTTGTCTTCTATCAGAAATTGATGCGCCACAATTTTCTGGCTGTCTGCAATGAGCTTGAGCAGAGCTAAACTGCTGCTGTTCCTTCTGCTGTCTGTCTCTCAAAATGACTGACGGACTGACTTGACTGTCTGATTGTCTGTCTGACTCTCTCTCTCGCTATTTCGCTGTCGTTGTCAGCGCGTCTTGACAATTTCGGCAATGTGCGTTGAAGCATGCCACAACGTTGACGTCGACGTCGACGTCGCGTTGCAGCATCCTTGGCGCATTGCAATCAAAGTCAGCGCAGTGACTGACAGCGGGACGAACTTACAGATACGCCGCTTTACGTTCTGTGCATGTCATTCAAATGCTGTTGACAACTCACAAGACGATGACGACGACGACGACGACGACGACGTCTGTGCAACTGCCTCTGTCTCTGATTCCGTTGCAACAACAGCAACACCAACAACAACTGAGTGGCTGCCGCTTTGGGGATGCCAACCAGCTTTTGACTGCTTCCTTATGTTGTTAGCAGAAACGTGACAAGAAAATCAAACACGCAAAAATCTGCGACAACAACAACATCAGCAGCAACAACATTCGACTGCTGTTGCCGCCTTATGCCCATGATAACACTACTATATACTATATATACATATATATATGTATATATATGTGTATGTGTGTGTAGTTGTGCCAGGACTTAGGGCAACACAGTCAGCCACAAAACAAACCACAGCAAGCAAAAGGAAAAAAATTATCTAAACGAAGAAGATGGCAACTAGAGAAGAGAGAGAGAGGGGAACAGTGGACGACATGTCTTGCAGTTAGTTAGCTGCATGTTTCTGTGGCATGCAGCAGCTCCAGCTCCAAAGCCAAAGCCAAACATTTCGTGTCGCATTTATAGACAACGTGCCGCTGTTTTTTTTCTCTTCTTCCCTTCTCTTCTGCTTGAGCGTGGACTAAACGTTGATTTGCTTCTCGCCAAAATTGTTTCTCAATTCGTTGGCCAGCTCGTTTGCAAAGTCTGAGTGTGTGTGTGTGTGTGTGTGTTGTGGTGTGCCATCTGTAAATTGGCATAATAAGTTGGCAGTCGCCGTTGCCAGATTCCAGGATGAACCGAGCCAAGCATGTGTGTGCGATGCAGATGCAGTTGCTGTTGCTGTTGCTGAGGCAACTGATTGATGTGCTGCTGCTCGAAAGGAGAGTTAAGGAAGTGTGTGTGTGTGTGTGTAACGAGGTGCATGCAACGTCAGCGTTAACATAAGTGAATTACGTGACGTGAGAGAGGTGCAACAATCAGCAACAAGACAACAAATTAAGGCCAAGACTATCGCGTACGTAACGTATACTTAATATTTATGCGCGCAGGTGGCAAATATTTAAGGATTCATTTAGAGTAGCTAATGCTAAACGAGATGCAGTCGTTTATCCGCTTACAATGTGGCTAACAACGTGGCTTAAACGCGTATGCAAAATGCCATCCAAACACAATCGTTTAAAGGCCATAAAAGTGCGTGTGTACAACTTGAGCTATATTGTATTTTATCATCTTCGTTTTTCTTTTTCGATTTTTTCCATCGCTTCCTTAACGTGATATTAACATTTTGATTGGCAAGCATTTCCGTTGCGTGTGCGTGAGACTTCCCCAGCAACATGACATAAATATAGCTGCAAATACACACAGATACAGATACAAATACGGTTGCAGATACAGAGACAGATACAGTAGATACAGCTACTGATAGAAGACAACATGAGTCGCGCTTGCCTCGCCCAAACATTTGTATTAACGATATTTTCTTTGTCTGTATGTGTGTTGTCAGTGGGCGTGGCCGTAGGCGAGGGAAGAGGGAGGCGGCGCAGTTTGCGCAATTTATATGGTGACTTTTTGTGCAGTTTTCAATTTGCATTTTTTGGCCAGCGACAGACGCCCGTTTCATGTCTTTTGACAATTTGCCGCATTGTTTGTTAATTGTTATACATTTTAAATCACTGACAACGATTGCAATGGTCGTCGTTGTGGCTGCGTGTTTTATTGTTGCTGCTACTGGAATTTATGAGATACTCGCCTATAATTCTTTACTTCTTTTTTCGTTGTTTTTGGGCTGCGGTATTCGTGTCTGTACTTGAACAAATAATCGACTGATTACTCGATAGCTTTTTCATTGGAATGGAGATTCAAAAATCCAACTGTCAAATGCAGCAAAGAGGGAAAACAAACCTTTTCTATATACGAGTTTGTAATTGCATTATTTATAATTAAATTTGATACAGAGTGTAATGTATCCGGCAGCAGTCGAAAGATATCAAGTCAAAAGATAAAGATAGCAAATTTAATTTGCCAAAAAAAATGAGAGGAAAGCGACAACAACAACAAGGACACAAAAAAAAAACAGTAAAGCGAAAATCAACTTTGGCGACATAACGAAGAATCATTTGCTATCAATCGAAAAGCAAAAAGCTGCAGGGGGCAAATCGAAATGCCAACGAGGGAGATGGAAAATAGAGAGCAAAAGAGGGAGAGGAAGAGCGGGGAGAAGTTTAAAACGAACTTCTCACGACTTTGGCACGCACACGTACGCAAATAAAAGGATGTGATGCGAATTAAAAACGCAAGCTGCGGATACGGATACAGCATGAGATACAGCTCGAGATACAGATACAGATACAGTTAAAGATATGAATGCAAACGTATGTACGTAGACAGTTAGATAGCTATGTGTGTGTGCATATGTTAAGCTGTTGTGCGTAGACGCATCCGTTAGATACATACTCGTATGTATCTGTATCTGTATGTGTGTTAGAAACGGTGGCACGCACGCTACTTAAGTTCATTTGCGCCACTTTGCGCCTGTGCATTTTAAGTGTGTGCGACTTTTTTAATAAAAAAAAAAATAGAAGAAGAAAAAACGCGCGTCGCCTTCACTTCAGCTCCAGTGAACTAGAAAGTTATGTTTGTGCGAGTGCAAGTGTGAGTGTGAGCGAGTGTTAGAGCTGTCAGCTACAGATGTATCTCAGTCGTTAAACGGCTGCTGCGTTTGTCCAATCCACAAACGGTTCACTGTGCCACTTCAGCGAAAGAGGCAAAAGAAGCAAGAAGGCAAGCCAACAATTCCCCATTTTTGTATTCTCTGCTTTGTCCAAACGATTCTTTAGATGAAATACATATGTACATATGTAGATAAGTGAATAGATGAATGAACGATATACACACACACACACATACTCACATATTTAAGCGGTCATTGCTCATGTGGCTAAGACAATGGCCCAAAAGCTTATTGAAGTCGACAAGCGAATTCATTTCGACAGAAACTCGCTGAGCTGATCAATAATAATACCGCGAACAACAATCGTAATTATGAGATTTTCGTCTCGCAGTTCTATAAATCTTTAATGTCCGCCTCGAGAAAGCAGCCATAAA
The DNA here is from genome assembly GCA_023558445.1 of Drosophila pallidifrons. Lineage (NCBI taxonomy): Eukaryota > Metazoa > Arthropoda > Insecta > Diptera > Drosophilidae > Drosophila > Drosophila pallidifrons. The sequence continues at coordinate 8,001,572 of CM042351.1, forward strand.
CGTAAACGTAAACGTAGACGTAAAAACCAATCAATGTTAGCTGCTGTAAAGCCACCGCACATTGATCGATGATGATCTCTATATAGAGTTGATTTCAACAATCACAGCACAACATTAATGACTCAATCGTAAATTCGAATTCGAAACTTATTCACAATTTGTGTATGCAAAGAATTTTAATTGCAAACCCAAAAAACGGGTTTTAATTTCGCTGCTCATCATCATCAGCAGCAGCAGCAGCAGCTTCAGCCCCCCCATTAGTTGGAATATATGTATTCATAAAATTTTTGACAAGCATTTATAGAAAATTATGCGAAACGTTTAATTGATTATACCAGCGGAAGCAATAAACTAATAAAGCTAAATTACTGACTGCATTTATTGATTTATCAACGGGCTGATTGTCGAAATATTGTTTTGGAAAAACTAATGCTAAAATTCCAAGTGCAACACTCTCTCAACATTCAGCAAGTGCAAAATGTTTCACACGATCTCTCTGTTGGCTCATTTTCGCTTCTTTTGCTCCTTTCCTTATTTTTGCTGGCATCTCTCATTTGGCCTCGAGCACTCGAGCTTTGTGTCTCAAAATAAACAATGAAACGCCTTTGTGTTTTGTATTTGTTGCACAGCTGCACAGCCGCAGCTGCAGCCTGTGGCAGACAGAGCTCCCTTGTTGGTTTAGTGTTGATGCTGCTGCTGCTGTTTTTGTTGGTTCCCCCATGATAAGCTTTGATTATATGCCACACAGAGCAAACGAGCAAACGATCAACGCAGTTGACTGCGCTTAACTTGCAGCGCAAATTAAATGTGCAAAAAAAAAAAAAAAAACACAGAGCGAACGATGGGAAGAGAAAATTCTATAAATATTTCTGCCGCGCAGAACAGAAGGCGTGAGGCAAACACATAACATAGAGGAGGGTCGTCGAGTGTGGTTGTGGTGCTGCAATTTGAGCAATGGGAAACTCTTGTCGAGTTTGTTTCCAATTCTCAGAAAACAGAAAATGCTCAACAATGCCGCCTTGTGACACGCATTTCCTGTGCACTGCAGCGTTCTTGCTTGTTGTTGCGCTGCATTCGAATAGCTAAAGTATCTGCAAGATACACTCTGCGACTCGTTTGGTGGCTTTTGCGCGTGCGCAACACACACACACACACACACACAGACATACACACACACACACACATTTCCGTTAGGCAAGTGGAGATCAATGGACGCTGCTAATCGAATCTCAAAAACTCGACTGCGAGCTGAGCATTCTTAATTGTTTAAACGCTACCCCGAGACACACGCATACACACATAGAGAGAGAGAGAGAGAGAAGAACGCGTCTAGAAAATTGTAAAAGTCATTGACGCTCATTGACCCAATTTGAAAGCGGACTGTGACTCTAAACTCTATGCTGCTTGTGCTGTCCGTCCATTGACGTCTTGTTGTCCGTCCGCCAAATAGTTGAATAAGTAGTTGAATAGTTGGGCATCATTAAAAATGTATTTTTTTTTTTTTATTTTGTTCGACGAGTTCTCGTCTTGTTTTCGTTTTTCTCTCCAACTCGGTGTCGATTGTCTTTTGGGACGTTTTTGGGCGCGACACAGATTGCGGAACACACGCCACAAGCGGCGGCGGTGGCGGTGGCGGCGACAGAGATCGAACCTGTTTTGCCTAGCAATTTTATATAGCGATAACAGCCAGCAGCAGCAACACAAGTACAATTCCAGCAGCTGCTGCTGATTCGCTGAATAATTTTTTTATGGTAGCCCAAAAACAAAAAAATATATACATATATAAAATAAAAACAACGAAAAAAAAATGGCATAACCGTAGCGAAGTGACCCAAATTAATGACGTCGCTTAGAACTGTGCTCGAAATATCTAAACAGCGAGAAAGTCGAGTCGAAAAGGGATTATATATATATATGTATATAGTAAATGCTAATGCCTGACATGTTCGAAATGGATTTGGGTTAAGTACATTCCCCAGATCAAGCGACATTACTCCCCCCTGATTAATGATCGACAGTTTGGGGTCCGCATTTCGACAGCTCCAGTTCGGAGATCAGAATCCATAAACAAGATGAAAAATAGAAACCACGAGTAACTGATTGCTATGCTTTCTTTATAACTGTTTCAATGCTTCGAACAATGCTTGATCTAGATTACTAAATGTTTCTCAAAATTGCTAAATTCACGCGAAGTACATAAATAGAAACTTTAGTAGATTGCTGTCCTCGAAAACTGAACTTTTTCTACAAAAGTAGAAATTGATTGATGACCAACGCTTGTAATTGGCTCAATCAATTTTTATATTTGGAATATTGTCTGTGATAATTGTCATTGCACATGCTGCATAAAGAGATTAAACTGCACCTGTCGCAACATCCAATGAGGTCAACACGAAGTCTGACTCTCACTGCTGAATTAGAACTTGCAGCAAGAGAATCAGCAGTAGCAGCAGCAGATTGAACTTTGCTGCCATACTGACTGATTGATTTAAAATCTTTGGCCCTAGAGTGAGCTAAAAAAGAGATGCAAGCCAATGGGGAAATTTGGCAAGTATTTGTATATGAAGTTTAGTAAAGAAATAATACTATATATTGTATATTTATCTATGGTATATTTTAAATATATAATTTTATAATAATATATCGATATACCAAATGTCTAATGGTATATTAATTTGATATATTTAAAAAAAAATTAACTACCATATATAGCTTTCGGTATATTTTTGGTATATTAATTTGCTCTTGTTCAAAATGTGGGTAGATGGTATCTCACAGTCGATCACACTCTACTGAAAGCCTTTTTACGTGTCTTAAAGCGAAACTTTATGACAACAAATTACAAAATATATTTATAAAGCACTACATAAATATGTTGATGACTCCATATGCCCCGAAATGTGGAGCAATTTTTGTGGCCAGGGTATGGCGACTGTTGACTTTCGTTTTGAATGCAGTTCGGATGAGTTGAGTGCAAATCATCAGAGATTTATAACAACTTCAGGCACAGCTACACACACACACACACACACACAAACACAGAGCGATATAGCACATAGATAGGTAGTCTCTGCATATTTTACGAGACCTGCAGCCAACTCGAGCAGATGTTTGTTGCCAAAAAATATCACAAAAAATAAAAGGGAAAAACAAAAATACGAGAAGTGAAACGAAACGAAGCCTGTTGAAAGCTTGTTGCAAAATATTTTGTATAATGTTCGCTAACTCTTCAACTGACTGTCTGCATAGATGTGTGAATTTGCGTGTACTCGTGTGTTTGTGTGTGTGTGTTGGAGTGTGTGCATTTTGTGTGTATGTTTGCTGGCAAAGTTTTTGCGGCGCATGCAAATGAAATGGAAAACACTTGAGCAAAAACTCTAAGCTGCTGGAATGCTGCAACCTGGCTTAGGGACTCTGTTCTCCACTTGTCTGTCTGTCTCTGTTTGTGTGGAGGTGTTTTTACATTTTGCCTGATTTCGGGTTGTTGCACAAAGTTTTTGATTATGTAAAAATTGCATTAAAGCTGCGGGCGGCAAATGGCAACGGCAACGGCAACAGCAAAGAAGGATTTTAAGTGCCTGGCCTCGTTTGTGTGTTGCCTTTGCAAATGGCCAATCCCAGAGGCGGAGACAGAGGCAGAGGCAAGGCAATCATAATAGTGTCTCAGGTGTGCACAGAACACTCGCTAGGGTATTGCACAGTCGAGTGAGTGGCTGCCAAAGAGCAGAGGGCTAACAAACTGTTTAGTGGCCTGCAGGGGATGCTCTGCATGCTGCATGTTGGGTTGGGGTGTGGCCAAAGAAGTGAACCAAACAAAAAGAGAGAGGTGGAGAGAGATGGAGACTTACACAAATGGACAACATGCTCGGAGCTACATACATCAATTGAAAGTGCACAAGAGACTGACAGACAGACATACAGACAGAGAGAGACACTCAGACAGCTGGACAAATGGAACGAGTCAAAAGTGTCGCCCGTTTGTCTGCGAACTGGTGTGTGTCAGCCTCAATTGTCCATTGTCGTCCATTTGCCACAGACACTGCAATTTGCAGACAAAATTGAGCTATGAATGGAGAGCTGCCCGGTTGCCCATCTGGCCCAGCTTTTGTTTATGGAGCTCGGTCAAAAAGCGCCTCGAGGCAGGTCAGTCAACAGTCGGCTCGCCAGTTCTCGCACTTGCAACTGAATTGAAGCTCCATCATTGCGAAGTAGCAGCGAGTGTAAAGCTTGTGCAGTGTCATAAATATTACAGGCCCACCAAAACACACACACACACACAGCCAACACCCATCACCCAACACATCTCCAAGCAACAGCTAGAACATTACCAGCGGCAACGCCAATTTCATTTCCAACGCCACAGTCACAACGCCAACGCCAACATCGTGCGACAGGCGGCACACACAAAAGATGCAAAGCGTAGATAGACAAACAGATTGTCGCCCCAAGTGCAAGAGTGTCGTGTCAGAGCAAAAATGAGCCAGGCGAGTGCCTGAAGACTGCAGATGGTCTGTGGCTGCTGCTGCCACTGCGATGCGTGCAACTAGCAACCGCAATGTTGTCAATGCAGAGCACAGCAGCCCAAAGGCAAATGTGTAGGTGGGTGGGGGGTAGACGATAAGCATCAAGCTTAGTAACAAGACTCAATTGAACACGATTGACCTGGGAAAAGCAAACAACAAACTTCAAATGCAGCAACTAATATATGTTACATATTGCTCAATTCTATTTCAATTTTCAATACAAATCAATGAAGCTGTCAAGCGGCTAAATAGCAAATTTTTCAAAACAAAATATAGCAACATTTACATATGAGAATTTGCTACAACACAAAATATTGTAGGTCTATAAAATTTCATGCGATACTAATTTAAATTCATCATGTGTTATGAACATTAAAACAGTGGAACAACTGCATAAATATATGAATTTACAACACAAAATATAACTAGTAGACATTTAGCTTAATAATAATCAATATTGATACTGATTGTAATTAAAATTTATATTGCATATACCAGTTAATCAACTACATAAATCTAATAAACTTATAATAAATAATATAACTACTAAACATATGTCATTATCAAAGTAAATTCTAACTAATTTCATATTTTCATATAATATATCATTCATTGAAGAGCTGAGCAATTACATAAATTTATAAATTTGCAATACAAAATATACCAAATAAAAATAATAAACGTTTATCTGCAACAGAAAATATTTTAATTGATCAATATTGATTATAAAACCAATTAGAATTCATATTTCATACAATTTAAATTGGCAAGAGCAACTACATTAATAATAATACTAGCAACTATTGAACATATTGTTACTGTTGAATATTGCGTATGACATTCACCTTTAATTCAATTTCAATTTATATTATTAGCAATAGAAAAATTGAACAATTACATAAATCTATTAAATGAAAGGATATTTATAAAGTGCTTTTAGTCGTATTCGATCAACGATATCAGTTCATATAGCGTTCTGTCTTTGCCTTCACGACGTCACAGTCTAAATCGATTGAATCGATGAATGATGCTAATATTAGAAGAATTTCAATTGATTGCCTCGCAAAAGGCTCGTTCACATTTGTCAGCCTAACCTTTCGATGAACCAACGGCGATAACTGGTCTCAACCCTCCCGCACTTATCGATTAGCCAACTGATTTACGAATCCGCAGCCACAACGGGTATGCAGAGTCTCTCACCCAATACAACACAACACAAAACACAGCATAGAACACACACATTTTGTGGCGCGTTCGGATTGTTTTCCATTAGGGAAAAAGGGCAGATGGACGACTGTCGAGTGTCCAAAGGGCCCAAGGGTTCGGGTCTCCTTTGCCCAGCTGTGTGAGAAATATTACACGCAATTTTCAAGTTGACATTTTGCGTCTGGAAACGGAAATGGCAAAACGGTTTTGGCCGTCATATTAAAAATGAATGACGACATTTCATTAGCAGGAGACACAGAGGGAACGAGCGAACGAGAAGCATAAAATGGCCAACGCGCGTCGATAAGAAATGCAAAGCAATTTGCCAAACGCCAGCGTTTGAATTTTAGTTGCGGCAGCCTGAAAGTAGGCAGCACTTTTTTATGTATGCATATTGTTGAATGTCGTTTCCTACTTCCATTCTTCTTATTTTAGGCAAACGGAAGTGACTGAGAGATACTGTTAGGAAGCGAGACGGACACAATCACAACAACAACAACAACAATGGCACACTCGAAGGTCATACTGAAGATACTGTTCTCGCTGTGCGTGTGGTCGTTTGTCATCATTGGACTGTTCAAGATGCATGGCACAAATCTGGTGCCCCAGGACTATCATCAGGTGCCGCAGGAATATCAACAGCTGCCAATTAACGGACGCAGTCTGCTACAAAAGGACATGCTACGCTATGCGGAAACCACATCAACGACCACCGATCATTTCGATCCCAGCGAGATACTCGTCGACAATCGCACAGGTAAATTGTGAACCAAAAATCGTCTTCAAATACTTTTGCTTATTTTCTGCATTCTTTTCACTTTCGTTTTGGCAGCCATGGACGACGACCAGTTGGTGCGCGATGTCGAATCGCGGATACCATCGCTGCCCATTGCATACTGGAGCAAGAACAAGAATTTTCTGCAACAGAAATCATCGACATGCGCCAAATACCCATCGATCTTTGAGTTGGAATTCAACAACATCTACTGGCAAACGTTGCGCACCTCGAACGGTACATTTCAGCTGTTTGGCGCCTACTACGACATTCGTCGCACATCGCTGCTTGGCCCCACTGTGCGCATCTTGGGCATGATTGATCGCATCGAGCCGAAGGTGAAGACCTATTGCCAGTTTTGGTTCGATGGCCAAAAGGAGCCGTTCATTGTGAAGACTTTCGAGTACAAGTACATTTGGTACAACAAATGGGGCAACTACAAGCAGGGCATCTATCAGCCATATTTGATTGCCTGCCAGATACCCAAACCCTTCCACGGCGTCGTTCCCAGTTCGGTGTCGATGGTGGAGAAGGAATGCGATACGGCAACCAACAATTTGCGTGTGATCTACAATCGGCCACCGGATGATCAGAAAAAGGGATTCGCGGTGTGCGTGAAAGGTTTGGATTTCCTCTACGATGATTTGAGTGTGCGACTAATTGAATGGATCGAAATGCTCAACATTTTGGGGGCGGACAAGATCTATTTCTATAATTTGCAAGTGCATCCGAATATCACCAAAGTGCTCAGTCATTACGAGCAGGAGGGCAAAGTGCAAGTGATTCCATTGACATTGCCGGGCGGTCAGCCAAATGTGCCTGGATTTCAGCATTTGTATTTGACCAAGAAAACGAATCACAAGCGACAGAACGAGGTGATACCCTACAACGATTGCCTGTACAAGAATCTCTATCTGTACAATTATATTGCGCTGCTCGACATCGATGAGGTGATCATGCCCAAAGGAAATTCGGTGCTGTGGTCCGAGCTGATGGACAAAGTGCGTCCCGAATCGTTGAAAATCAAACCCGATGGCTATCACAGCTACAATTTCCGCAACGTCTACTTCCTCGACGATCAGCAGCACGAGCACGGCTGGCACAAAGATATACCGAAGTATATGCATATGCTGCAGCATGTGCATCGGGCCAAGAACTACACGAAACCCAATCAGTATGTGAAGTGCTTCCATGATCCCGAACGTGTCCTTACACTCCATAATCACTTTCCGCTGAGCTGTTTGGGAGGCGTATGCAAATCGTATCCGGTCGATACACAGGACGCACAGCTGCAGCATTATCGCGCCGATTGCGTCAAGACGCTGAAGAAGAGCTGCGAAGAGTATCGTGAGAATTCGGTGGAGGACAAAACGATTTGGAAGTACAAGGATGAGTTAATTAGACGCACGATTAAAACGCTCGAGACGTTGGGTTTCTTTAGGCGCAGCGGCGGCCCTGGCTTTGGGGGCAGCAGCAGCGGTTTGGGCGGTGGCGCCACAACGCACTCGACGGAACGGTGATTCACACTGCTCGGCGGCTGGTCATGGCCATGGCAACCACCGTCGGTTCCTTTTGTGGATCCAGCGGTAGCGCCAGCCGGCGGCAATCTGGGCAACGAGGAGTTTTTCGTCTAGTGAGCGAGCTGGTAGAAAAAGACGACGACAGCTCGACGAGAGGTTGAACTAGCGAGCGATAGAGTTAAGGTTTGAGGGCGATTTCCTTGCCACATCACAAAAAACAAAGCAAGTCAAATACAAACAAATCGAATGGAATGAAAAACACAAAAAAAGTAAAGAAATGAAAATAACACTTGAACCCGTCCCCGCCCCTCTTAGCATAGAACTCGATTTGTTCAGTTTTTGTATTATAGGAAAAGAGTGTTTATGTTTTTTTTTTTATTTCATCTTCTTTTACCTTAACGATTATTATGATTTTTGTAGTATTCCTACCATATAAATATTTAATTAGTTATTTTTCTATATACACTTACTTATCATATGCCTGTATCAACAACTATTATCTATACATACAACAACACATACATATATATCTACTATATATACCATATATATATATATATAAATACGCACTTGGCTAGTGTATAAAACAAAAATGAAACAAGAGAAGCGAATGAAAACACTTTTGAAATTGTGCCTTCAACTTTAAATTGTAATTTTAGGGTTTTAAAGGCAGCGACTATCACATCAAGGTGTCGGAAAAGCTGCACTGAACAAAGCACTGTATTATACAGAGATACACACATACTTTCACACTCACTCACACACATTTAATCGTACTATAAATATAGACATTTAAAATCGTTTATATGCAGTTAGTTGTATGTAAGAATTCTTCACAAAAGACGTTACAAATTACACGCCTTCTCCTCCCACTCTCTCTTTCTCTCTCTTTGAGTAATGGGAAAAGATAATGGAAATCACACTCATATATATACACACACACACACATACACTGACACACATTGAGGATAAAGATAAAAGATAACAAAAAAAAACCTATACTAAGTTCAAGACTGATGATGTTTATTATATAATAATTAGATACAATTGCAAGAAATGAAACAAACAAAAATCGTGTGAAATTGAAACAAATTTTAAAAATTTATTTCAACACTGTGCGAAAGCCAAGCAAATTTCAATTGATATTATCGATTAGTTAGCATTGTTGTGGATTGCACTGCAATTAACTAAAATAAACAAAATATGGGGATGAAAAATTAAACAAAAAATATAAAAAAAAAACCAAACACAAAACCACTTCTAACTGTACTTAGCTAACGAATATCATTAAATGCTAAGCAATCAAAATAATAAATTGTCAACACAAAACAAAAAAAAAAAACACTGTAAATAGTTAAATTGTTTAAAATCAAAAAAGGCATAATAAGAATTATAAATATATATATATATATGAGTATGTTAAACAAAAACATGAAAAGAAAGAAAAAAAACATAAAAATTATATTGTATTAAATATCGAAACCAATCAGTTGCATCTACTAAATGTTGCAAGCTGCTCAATAAAACTATGTTTCAATTATTCACAATTTCCTTATAACTATTTTTTTAAGTTTTTATTTTGTGTTTCGACCTGTTCAATTCTGTCCTATAAATATAAGTAATGCATAGTTCGTTCTTTGTGTTTTGTATATAAATTGAAGCAACTGATAAAATATATGTATATCTATTTTTTGTACTCAATTTTCTAATCATTTCCTTATGAACACAATTTATTTTTATGATTATTTTAGCAGCTTAGTCAAATTGTTGGTATGAGATGAAAAAGTAAAGAAAAAAACAAAAAAGATGAAACAAAACGAAAGTTGTTTAGATTTTGCATAAGCGTTGATTTTTGATGGGATGATGTCTAACAAACAGGTTGAAGATACTTAAACACTATTGCACTAGATCACATGGATCTTCGAAAGCAGATCTATCATTAAATTTAACTACTTATATATGCATGGAAATATAGGTATACACTTACATATATATATAATTATAATTATATATAGATATATAAATGTATTAATGTTAGTTGATAATTATATGATGGAACCCGAACCCATTTTTTTTTTTTGCCTAGCTAATAATAATTGATATGAAAACAAGTGATTGAAAAATAAAAATTTTAAAAATTGTAACTCGTTTATTTATTTTTATTTGTGTTTCTATAACATGAATTGTAAGTAATAAATAATAAATCAGCTTTGTGGAAGCATTTGCATCTCATTAGGTAAAAAGGTACTTAAAGTTCTTAAGCTCTTTGCGTGAGCTTCGTTTCGAGTCTTAGCCTTAAATATCTACCTATTAATGTGCATACTTGAAGGAGCTTAAAAAACAATCCGGGCATTAGTAACCCAATCCCTTCTCCTTTCAGTCCCAGTCGGCAGATATTTAATCGCGCTGGTGTCGCTTTCATTTAAGTAACCGGATGAGCTCTTTAGATGGCAACCCCTTTGACTCCACTCTGCTCTGTGCATTGACAGACTAATTGCCACCGTTAGCTTAAAGTCTGTGATTTCAGGTTGCACTCGCACTCGCACTCGGTCGAAAAATTGAGGCATGCAAACAAAATACGAAACAGAGAGAAACACGCTTGGAGCAGAGGCACATGCACACGCTCACTTAAAGAGAACCCAAGAGTTTCTTCCACTTGAATGGTTGGCTCCAACCCAACATGAAGGGGGAAGGGGCCAGCTTGGCATCCTTTTTGCTTACGCGCGCTTCGTCCAGTGTGGCGCAGAGAGACGTGAGATATAAAACTTCTAAGAATGTAAACAACAAAAGCATTTATTCTGGAGCATAAATGAATCCACTTACGCACAACTTGGCGGCGGGAACGCGCAGTCAGTGCTTCAGCAGCAGCAACAGCAGCGAAACAAAAACAAGGAATACCTTAAGCCACACACATACACATATACACACAGACAGAGAGAAAAGTTGTGCACATCATCAGGAAGCGTCGGAAGGAAGTCAAGTAAAAAGTAAAGTTACAGGGTACGAAGCTGGTCGGTGTTTTCTTTCGACAATGGGGGCACCACGGCAACCAAGGAGCCAAAGAAATTTGTATAAACGCAACTTAAGTGAGCATTAAACACGCTTCACTCGCCAGGAGGACTCGAGTCCCTTTTTGGGGGGATGAGGGATGCCATAGGAAGAAGGCAACGTTTGGGCGCTTAACTTGGTTAATAAACATTACCAACACCACAAAATCCATTTACGTGAACTATTAAAATTCCGCAGCATTTTAGTTGCCTTTGCCTTGTTTCACGATTATGTTTATTTATATGGCCACGCACACACACACAGACAGACTTTAACGCACTTCCCTTTCGGCGAGTCCTTGCCATAGAGATGAGAAGGCAAGCAACCCATTCGCTTCGGTTTTTGGGTTCGGTTTTGCATGTGCGTCAGTCAGTCTCAGTCGTTAAGTGAAATCTCATCGCTGCATGATGAGGCAGGTTTAAGTACGCACGCATAAGTCTATATATCCTTCTTCATATTCTTTTATGAATATGTACCTATTAAACTGCTTCGTGCCCCGTCTATCTAACACACCTCCAGCTAATGCCTACTCTCGCTCTCTCTTTGAGTTTATGGTCCATGGTTTTGGCTTTATTTTGTTGGCGTATTACACACCTCTGTCCATATCAGATTCTCTCAGCTACTTACTATATATTTATATGCACATCAGCAAATAGCACATTAATTATTGATAATATAATTTAGTGCGGTTCACTTGCTAAAACTTTTTGACAAAAAACTGTCCGACAAAATGTGGCCAACTAATTAAAATCTACTCTACTCTACTATATAGAGTGGAATCGGCTCTAGCTATTTATACATAATGCATGTGCATAAATCCAGACATTAAGCGCTTTGGCTTAAAAACTATGCAACATTAAAATGTGCAATTACGAAGCAATTTCCATATATACGAGTACATACATGTTTCCATGTGTGTGTGGTATTATGTTCGAGAGCCCAGCGGGGAAACTATGGAAATGCTGCTTCTTGACCATTGCTTTATTTTAGAGTTGACCGGAGGCAATTAAAAATACATTTTCATTTTGCTCTTTGAGTACGTCAGAAAAACGTTTAGAATTTAAAGACGTCCGAGTATATGAATACATTTTCACTTCAACTGGTTTTCAAAAGGCAACGTTGAGCTGCAACTCAATTGTATTAAATAACGAAATCCTCACAATATGGCAAACACAGATATTTGTATTATATTATATTTCTTAAAGTTAAGCAAGAATTTAATAATAAAATCTGAATATCATGCATTAAATTAAGTTTTTATTCAACTAACTTCAACAGCTTTAAGCACAAGTACTATATTTATTAAAAAAGACAATTCATGCCAGCGTATGTTAGTTGTTAATTAAAACAAAGATTGCGTATAAATATGGCGTTAATGGCGTTTTTCACACTGCATAAATTGTGGGTAATAAATCATTTATCATTTATCATTTCTGTTAGGTTGGCAGGCTTTTTTTATACTCGCTAGATATACTTTTCCAAGGACAAAAACACTTACCTATTTAACATAGTAGTTGCTTTTGTCCTCTATAATATATTTGAATGTACTACTACTATATAAATATGCCGAATATACTACTTTGGTATTCTTTATCTAATGAATAACGGGTATCTCACCGTCGAGCATACTCGAGTGCAGAGAAACTCTTTCTCTTTTTTTTTTGTAAACGGAAAGAATTTGCTTTTGAAGCTCATAATTTTTAGAGCCAATTGGAATTTTCAGAAAAGGAGCGAAAGCTTTAAAACTTAACTCGGTTTTAACATTATGGGTGTCGTTGTAACCGCATTCACATGCTGAGCTAACCTAATCAAAACTGTACAAGTTTTGCAGCATCAATAATGTATTTCATTTTCATTTTCGCTTGCATTCAAATGTGCGCAAAGGTTTGATTTTAGGTGGCAAGCCAATCAACGTGCCAGTTAAAAACGGAAACTGCCAGTTAAACATTCAGCATGTTGGTCATAAGGATATACGTATACGTAATACGTATGTGCAAGGCTGCTCATAATTATGACACACACACACACACACACACACACATCCATACAGCTGCATATTGCGTGTGGTGCTTGATTTTTGGCAGCGCATAATACGCTTCTCTCTCTCTCGCTCTCGCTCTCTCTTTCGCTCTGTGTGTAACTGACCAAACAGCAAATGCTAATTGCATGTAAGTGTAGTAGTACACACACGCACACATATGCATATAATTGTGTGTGTGTGTGTATGTAAAAGGCAATGTGCATGCAAGTCGCGGCCTCAAACGTGGCTGCGTTTCGAATGCCTGCCGTCAATTCAAGTGGTTAACCCTACACTCATACTCACACACACACACCCACACACCCACACATTCGTTCAATATTATGGCTCGCAATCTAATTAACCACACTGAGAGAAAGAGCAGGCAAGTGGAATTCAACCCGTCTAGTAACGTCTGATGCCTAATTCGTGCTACCAATATTTGCCACTCATTTCGGCCGCCACAGCATACGAGTTAAGTAGTTCTCAATTGCCTCTATGTGTGTGCCTGTGTGTGTGTGTGTGGGCGTATTCACATTTCCTTTGCATGTGTGAGAGAGACGAAGCCCACACACACATATGTACATGCAGGCACAGACGATGCTTAATTGAGAACGGAATTCAGCGCTAATTTAATTCGTTTTGCCAGCCTTTGTGTCGTATACTCAATGTTCGGTGCTTGACTGGACTGTCCTTGTGGCCAGAGATTGGCTGTTTAGTGGATTTAAAGAGCTTATCCTTAACCAGGCAGCAAGGCAGCCAGGCAGGCAGTCAGGCAACGTCACAGTGACACAGTTTTTAGCCTTTTTCAGCCCAGGCTGTGGCAGGTCCTTGGCTGTCGATTAGTCAATTATAGACAAATGGCCGGGGAGTTGAGCGCGGCCACAGCGCAATGTAAACAAGCCATCAATAGCAACGACGACGACGACGGTCGAGCAGACTATTTGTATGTACAGCAGCGAAGACACTGCCACAGAGAAAAAACAACCAAAAGCGAAAAGCGAAACAACTGAAGCAAAGTAACAGCGAAACAGCACAGAGAGAAATGGCCACAGCAAAAGAAAGGGGCCAGAGTGTGGACTCCTCCAGCCCGGTGTGGATGAGATAAAAGAATTATGCATAAGCAGCGGGGCACACACACAAAAGGCACAAGCAGCCCACAACGTTGGGCACCCTGGGGCACAATGGACGGGCAACTGAGGCAGCAGCAAAGCAAAGTGTGCCGAGCACGAAACGGAAACCACAAAACACTGCAGAAATTTCAAAAGAAATACCAGTAAAAAGTGCAGATAGAAACGATGTACAAACTCAAGTTGCTCAGTCGCCTGCTTGAATACTCTAGAAGAAGCTGTGAGAATTTATTTGTTAATTTAAAAATGTATTTATAATATTATATATTAGAAAAGAGTAACTAATTCAAAGTAATGTAATGTTAATTTAAAGCTAATAAAAAGATTAAAGCAATAGCACCATTTCGAAGAAGTTCGAAGTTTTACTAAAATTATATTTATTTAGTAATAGTTAACACAACAATTTTAATTTGTGCTTTGCATAATGAATAAAGCGAAAGTGATATATGTACATATATTATAAAACACATATTTACTAAAAATTAAAGGTGAATTGAATAAACAAATCAATTAAAAATACCACTACTATTAAGAAAATAATTTTAAATAAACTTTTAAATAATTTTAAGCACCTTCGAATGTTAATCTAAATGAAATACAGAAACTTAGCTGCTGCTTACTACAAAAACTATTATTTCCAAGTTTTACTATAAAGAGATACCTTTATTAAAAAATTAAACTTACTTAAAGAGAAAAATAAAACAATAGTAAATATTTAAAACAAACTTGTCAAATTTTGAATTCTAATTTGAAATTGCATAAAATAGTAAGCATTACATTTTTGTTACTCTCTTTAGATAGCTTCTGCATTACCCTTTCAAATGTTAGAGTATTTCTACAGGTACATAATAATGGCAATATCTGAATATGTATAGCTTTTATTAAATTTGATTGTTATACGAATAATACATGCCATAACAACCACAATCACATTTCGCTTGCCAAGCTAACTAGATTGCAGCGCTGAGACTTCACGGAGAGCTGCGGATCATTACAACAACTTGCTTTTATGAATTCATTTGCTGCAGTTGAAACTTTAAGCTGAACTTTTGCATTAGTTGATTAAGTAGATGAAAGTATGCAGTTTAAGAATCTGTTTAATTCAATTTCTGTTAGCCTTAAATCACCTGCTGCAATCAGTTTGGAAAACTCGTCACGAAATCTATTCTTGTATCTCATTAGAGAGTCAGCAGAGAGAGAGCTAGATTCAATATTGAGCCAAATAGAGTTAGGTGTGCGGCTCAGCTCATTCATGTGGTTAGCAACCGACCAGCGTTACCTTTAAATAGATAGATAGGCAGATAGACACACAGACATACACACACATAAATACAGGCACACACTCGCACAGAGAAAGACAAAAACATCTAGATACATTTGCAACGTAGCTGTCGTCCAAGTTTCCTTTTGCTGTGAAACAAATCCCAAACGGATATCGAGAAAAACAGTTTGGTGTCGGCCATTTGTTTAGATCTGGACCACGGCTAACCAAGAGTTGAAAGGGGGTGCGAAGAGTGGGTAGGCAGTCGACGAGGCACGCGGATGCAACTGGAATACTGTTGGGCACATTGGCATTGGGTGCTTAGCGTCAACGTTGAGAGATAAACAAAAGTTTTGCAGCCATTGAATGTGCGACTAGTACAAGGACTACTACTACTACTACTACGAGAATGGAGGCTGCAACTGAAGCTGAATCTGAATGGGTCGGGATATAGTCGGAACAACAAAAAGATGCCGAAAGAATGCAAAAGTTTAAATTGTGTCTGTGCCACAGGAACAACGACAACCTGGTTCCCGGCTATGTGCAAGCAATGTAATCAAAGAGCCAGGCAACGGAAATGCTGCACAGTGGAAGTAAACGCTATTGAATTGTGTGAAAAGTAGAAGCTTGCTAGTATTGCCTTTTAATAATTTACATAATAAATGAAAAAGAGTGCTTTCACAAAATTAAAATGCATATTTCATATGCGAACAAATCACTTTTCCTGCACTAAAATGAATCAACGGCAACTAATGCTGATTTGGCAAATGCTTTTCACTTTGTGTCACTTGTCAATCAAATTCCATAAATTGAATGTCAAAAATGCACGTCGAATTTGTGTGTGCGTGTGTTTTAAAATGATTTCGCAATTGATAATTGAGCCCATGGTGTGAGCCTGATAATCGCCACCACAAAAAACGAGCAGCAAGTCATCCCACAGTTGTTTCTATTGCCCAGATCGCTCTTGCTGTGGACTCTGCTCATTTTGGGGCTGCAGCAACCACACGATTTCCGCTAAATGCCAGCTAGAAAATAGATGCTGGCATTGGCAGCAAAAAGCAAGCATTGACAACACGATTCCCCCCACCAACGATCCAGCCAGCCAGCCAGCCAGCCATTTGGCCATCCCTTTTTCGGCCATTATTGTGTTAACGCCTGTTCACCCAGCCCCTTCCACCACTCACCACTCACTCCACTCACTCCACCACTTTGCCTCTTGCCACTTGCTCATATCCCGACTTTCAGGCTGTCATCAAAACAAACAAAAGCAAAATCTAGTTAATTGGGTAAAATGCTGTGCGGAAATTGAAAGCAAAAGCACAAACAGCGGCTGTTCGAGAGAGAACGGAGAGGAAAAGAAGGAGAGAGAGTGCCACCAAATGTTGCAAGCAGATGCATGGCCATCACCGTTTTGCAGCAGCGGAAATTCTGCCACCCCCGATCAGCAGCCTTTTCACTGCTCCGTTTCCCAAAATGCAATAAATATCTAAATTGCTGCATGGCTTTCGCCATTCGCCGTATTCACAATTCGCAATTCGCATTGCAGTTGCATTTTCGTATTTCGTATTTTGCATTTTGCATTTTGACTGTGGCCATGGCTAACTATATACGGCATACATGGCCATTGTTCATCGATTTATGCAAATTTCTGCTCACATTTTATCAATAAACAATAATAAATTAAAATCAACAATCACTGGGCATTGCTGCTCGTTTTGCGGACCCAGGCGCCAAATTGAAAACGAAATTCATAAATGCTCCATTGTCAACGGGCCCCAAACCAATTGCTAAAGGGAAATTGTCAACCACCAACTGTGAACTAGTAAAAACAAATGATCAACAAAAATTTAAGACATAATCTATAACATTGTTGGACTAACAAATACCTAAAAATATTAATACTATTTTTTAATAGAATTTTATATTCAATGACTTCATAAATCTTCAGATGAAAAAAATAACATTTTATGCAGGCTTAGCAACTAACAGGCCAATTGAAAAGTTCCCTGCATGATACATAGATGGCACTATAATCAGTGTACCACTCTTGAAGAGAATTATGTTGAATAAAGAAAAAAATGTTGCCAAAAAATCGTGATTTATAATAATGTGGTATGCCTGGGAATTTTCAATCGGACTGTTATGTGGCACTTATTATAGTAAAAGAATAGTTTATAGCTGTGTACATTCCATTTAGAATTTAAAGACTTTAAAGGTGTAGTAGCGAAATTTATCAAAATAAATCTATAAACAGGGAGTGCTGTAAAATTCTATGAATATATTATTTTTATTGCATTCAGAAAGTTTCTTTATAAATATAAAAGTTATAATTTAATATACCCAAGACAAGCTGTCAACAAATATATTGCAACTTAGTGACTATTCCATTACCAAACAGAGGGGAAGAAATGTAAATAAGCAAACGGGGAATAGAATCATGAACATAAATAAACGGTTTGCATTCTTTATTATTCTCACTAATTTTAAGCATTAGTCACACTTAAGTTTTGCTTTCATTTTCATCGTCGAACGCACTTAACCTGACGTATTTATTTTAATCAAAATATATACATATGTGTATTCGAATATATTTATGTCAGGTGTTTTTATTATATTTGCGAGCAAAGTCCTTTGAAAGGCATTTCACGTAAGTACTAATGTTGATTTTTAATTTTAAGCACACAGCAATGCAAATTCTTTTCAACATGACCTAAATTTGATGTAATTAAATAATGCATATTGTTTTCAAATAAAACATCAACCGGTTTTTATATATATATATATATATTAAAATACTTTAGAGCAGCAACAATTTATATTGTTATCTTTTCACTCCAGCAGCTTTAATTGCATATCAATTGAGATAATATTAAAGCTGAAATGAGCTTTAAATACTCTCTTTAGAAATTTGCATAGAAACGAGTATTTAATTTCGCTGCAAGCATTTAATTTTGACATTGACAAACAAATTGTAGAGTTCAGTTCTTAATATAGATTAATTGCAATTTACACTTGAGTAATGGAAAGTGAGCCAAAGAAGAGTTTGAATACGCCAAAAGCAAAAGGCAAGAATACCGCATAAATATTTAAGTAGGCCAGCAGAAAATAAGAAGTGAGCTGAAAATGTGTAAAAGAATATAAACTATGAGCAAAGTAAAAGGTGCTGCCAAAGTTTGCTATTAGATTGGATTTTTTTCTTTTCATTTTTTTGTGTCTGTTTTCTGCTTCTGGTTTCGGTTGGGGGCCAGTTTTGCATACTTTTGTGCGGGGCACATGGGAAATTTGCATTTTCCATTTCACGGCAGGCGTTCGCATCAAATGGAAAGCGCCAACCCACAAACGCGGCAGCCAATGAATGAATGGATGAATGAATGGCCGAGTGAGTCAGTGAATCAGTCAGTGAGGGAGTGGAGGAAGATGATAGAGATGATGCTGTAGAAGAGCGACTCAGTGAAAAGCAACAACAGCAATCCGATGATTTATTACACTTTTGATGTTATTGATATTTTATTTGTGTGCGATGAAGTAATTTAGTGGCACGGCAGACTGCAACCTGGAATTGCAACCTGCAATCGGCAAAAACAATGGAAACGTCAGAAGGAAACTACCAGCAACCTGAACCCAAGGAAAAGCCAAACGTTGCCTTGCCTATGATTTATTCTGACAGTGGAAAGTTATGCACACACACAAGCACATACTAAGATATTTGTAGAGGCAGCAACTGGAGAAGCCATGTGAGATCTTTGGATTATCAGTCGAAGTCAATTGATACCAAAAGTGAAAGCTGAGTGCCTGCATCTTTTATGTCTTTAATCTGCAAGGCGCAAATTGAGCACACACACGAAAAAAATATACAAATATTTTTCCATTGAAAACTTTTATTACACCGTCCAAATGTATAGAACAAATCTTTAAGCTTGAACCTAAAAATTGTGAAATGTATTCCAAAGCAAAAAGCAAAATCTTATTCAATAATGTCCAGCATCATAGCAACCTGCGAGTTTGTTCTACTTCTCAGCTCGCTTCTCTCATTTTTCAGTTCATTTTTGTGTAACACACTGTTTCGGCAACACATTTCGATAGCTCGAAACAAAATCTCAGAATATACTTAAAGTAGATTAATAAAAAGCCGCGTAAAGAGAACATTTACAATGTCGTACACTAGCCGGTGCATTCAACGCTTAGCTCAGTCGACGCACAAGCTAATGCGCAGCAAGTCCGACTATTCGAAGACCATTTGCAATCTGAAGATCAACAAGAACACAAAAGTGATGGTGCAGGGATTCACTGGCAAACACGGCACTTTCCACTCCGAAGAATCCCTCAAGTATGGCACACAAATCGTCGGTGGTGTGTCGCCCAATAAAGGTGGCACCAAGCATCTGGACAAACCGGTCTTCAAGGATGTGAAGGAAGCGGTCAAAGAACTGAAACCCGATGCCACAGCAATTTTCATACCGCCACCCACGGCTGCCGAGGGCATTTGTGCAGCCATTGAGAACGAGATCGGTCTGATTGTGGTCATCACCGAAGGCATTCCCCAGGCGGATATGGTGCGCATTATGCAGATGCTCAATAGCCAGGAAAAGAGTCGCCTGCTGGGTCCCAACTGTCCGGGCATCATCTCACCGGAGCAGTGCAAGATCGGCATAATGCCCGGCGACATACATAAGCGTGGCATGATCGGCATTGTGTCGCGATCTGGCACGCTCACCTACGAGGCAGTGCATCAGACGACGGCGGCGGGATTGGGCCAAACACTGTGCATTGGCTGCGGCGGTGATCCATTCAACGGCACCAATTTCATTGATGCTCTCAAGATCTTTCTGCACGATAAGGAGACCAAGGGCATTATACTAATTGGTGAGATTGGCGGCTCCGCCGAGGAGGATGCTGCTGAATTCCTCAAGACCGAAAATGCTGGCTCCGAAGCCAAGCCTGTGGTCGCCTTTATAGCTGGCCAGACGGCGCCACCAGGACGACGCATGGGACATGCGGGTGCCATCATCTCGGGGGGCAAAGGTGCGGCCAAGGATAAGGTGAAAGCTCTTGAGGCTGCTGGCGTCGTTGTGGCCAACAATCCATGTCACATGGGCAAGATACTGCACCAGGAGATGGTTAAGCGCAAGCTGGTCAAGTAGAGAAGAGGTATGCACAATGATGGCATATATAATAAACAAATACGATAGATTGGAAAGCTTGCTCTTGGAAGTTTACAATGTTCTATTTTGGCACTTATGAAATTTATTGCTTTTGCCAATTTTTGCTACCCACAAGCATTTCAATAGTTTAACCAGAAATTGTCATTTAAATGGTATTAAAATTGCGATCAATAAGAAAGAATAGTTTTCTTTTTTTATTACTATTTAGATTTATACTTATTACTGAAGGCTTACTTTATTTAAATCTATATTTTGAATATAACAGACTAAATTTCATATAAAGTTTTAAGAATTGGTATAAATACTACCACTCTTAAGGAGAGTGGAAGGTCAAGAGGATGGAGTCTTTTTAGACAACGGGGATGCAAACTATTATCAAGTATAACTTTAAGTTAAATTTAATATTGAAATTCTTCTTTAGCAAATATAATCCTTTATATGAAGTATGTGTTACTACATTTTAGTTTTTGTTGAAACATATATAAAGCGATTGGTTTGACGTTGCTTAAACCCTTTCTTGGATATTGAGTTTTATATATGAATTGTCCTTTTCACACTTTTTTGTGCTTCAACTCAATACTTTTGAGCTTCCTGGTCTATTCTAATATGTGTTTTTTTATAAACCCTGTCTTGACTTTTCCAGATATATTTTTGTACTTTCTATTTAATTTATTGTTTCAATTATTTATCATATTTTGTTCTTTCTTGCTTATTTTATATTTTTCTCAGACATTACCGTCAGACTTTATTCCTCAGAGCCACTTCGATCAATTGAAAGCAACTTCACAGCAATTGTACGTAAAACAACTACAATTTTTTATTTAAATACAATGCAACACTTTGTGGAAACTACCGATGCTTATCGATAAAGCAAACACGTTTACCAACACTACACTCGAGACTTACACGTTAGCCTCTCTTCGCTTCGTTTGGATAATCAACTAAGTGCCTACAAGGGAATACTCATAGTTATAGTTAGATGCAGTTATCGATAAGCAAAGGCGCAAACACTGACTTGCACTTTTATGGGTCAACGAGGTGTGGAGTCGACTCATTATTGCCACTATTCCATAGCACATGCTACCTACTCGTACCCTTTATAGAATGATATGGTCCTGGACGCTCGGCAATCGCATGACTTTCATTTGCTTTAACGCCAAGTTAAAAGCAGAAAGCTAATTTTGTTACCGTGTTACTTTTAGTTGTTCTGTTGTTGTTTACTGTTGTTGAATTGCTGTTGTTGTTGCGGGGGTGTTGCATTTGTTTACCCTGTTGTGGTGCGATTGCCGCTGCCAATGCCATTGTGCCACATTGTGCCGCACTGCCATGCTGCATGTCATGTCGTGCCACCATTTTTCCATGTTTTGCCTAACTGTTGGCTATAAACTAATTACCGCACATTCATTTTTTTTTTTTTTCGTTGCTCTACTCAGCTTGTTTGTTGCTTTCTTGGCAGCTTGCTGGCGAGTTGTTTGTAGTTGTTTCGCTGTTTGTTTATTGTTGTTTGTTTGCTGGTGTTACTTTTCTGTTGTCTGCCAGCAATTATGTATGTAGATAATTGACGTCACACGCGGCGTATGCGCAACATTGCGCGCTGCTGTCGACTGGCAGCTGCTCTCCGTTACTCCCGGCCAACTACTTGACAAATATTTAAATCATTTGATGTCGGGTAAAATTCAGGTGTTTGCACAAGCCTCGCCTCGCCTTGTCTCGTACTTCTCTGTCTGTCTTCTCTTCTGCGCATAATTTAACTAAAAGCAA
This sequence comes from Drosophila pallidifrons, assembly GCA_023558445.1. Lineage (NCBI taxonomy): Eukaryota > Metazoa > Arthropoda > Insecta > Diptera > Drosophilidae > Drosophila > Drosophila pallidifrons. The sequence continues at coordinate 8,023,975 of CM042351.1, forward strand.
TTCAAAATCAGCCCAGTAAAGTCAGAGGCAGTAGCAGCAGCAACAGCACTGAGGGAAGCCAAGTGCAGCCAGGCTTCAACAACTGTTAAATGCCAGGAGCCATGTAGCAGCCACGCCCCTTAAAGAGCGAGACAAGCGAGTCTCGCCTCCATCTCCAGAAACACACACACTGCAAGGCAAAAAGTTCTATCGCTTGCCAATTCCTTTTCCCTCTCGCTCTCCCTCTTTCTCCCTCTCTTTGTCTCGCTTTCTGTCTCGAGCCTTAAAGTATTTGCCTGGTTTCTTTTGCCAGCTGCTTAGGTGTCAACGCTGCACTTGAGCTACGTGTATTTTTGTGAGTTATTTCTTTTCAAAGCAATGTGCCAAATGCCACAGCACACACAGGGCGCACACAGTCAGACAGAAAGACAGACAGTTGGAAGCGAGAGAGAGAGAACGAGTGAGTGAGTGAAAGAGACAGTCTGTCAGCCAGTCAGTCAGTTTGCCAGCAAGTGTCGCACTTCTATGGCCAAGCTGCCAGCACAAATGCATTTTCCTTATTAAAAATCCATGTGTGTGCCAAGTCTCGTTCCTTGGTGTGTATATTTATTCCATTTAAATCATACTCGCTGTGTGTGTGTGTGTGTTTGTGTGTGTGTGTGTGTGTGTGTGAAAAGCACTCTTCACTTTTCATTTGGAAAAGTCGAAACTTAATTGCAAAGTGGACAATGAGCACATTTTACCATGTGCCCTTTCTCTATTATCCTCTTAAGGCATCCCAGAGATAATGCTATTCAAGTGTCTCGGCGAGTGCCGCAAGAAGATGCCAACGACGGCAGGAGGAGGCAACGTGATAGCTCACCGACCGCAGCAGCAACAGTGAAAAGCAATTAAAATAAAAAAGAAAGTAAGGTACAATTGCTGCTGCTTACACTCCTCCTCAATCGACAACGAGTAAATTGCTCTTGTGCCCTTCTTCTTCACGCAATCGATTCGATTTTTGGTTTTCAAAGACTTTACAAACGTTGGCACTTGGTGTAGGTCGACTAAGTGCTTCTTGTGGTTGCTAATCGTGTTCGTCGAAACCGCTGAAAACGCCGAAACCAAGGTGGTTGATTAAATGCCAAAATAGAGCCCGAAAACATTGGAAACTTTTTGTAATGCCAGCACTTAAAGCAAATTCAGTTTACTGCTGAAAAAGTGTAAAGTTAAAAAACAAATGCATTCTTAAATTGTATCAATTTATTAGCAATTTATTTGAATAGTTTCCACAAAAAAAAAAAGCAACTAAGAAAGTTACAGTAGAGTGTACTCGACTGTGAGATACTCGCTTCCCATTTTGATTAAAAGCAAAACACTGCGGTATTAATTTTAAAATATGCAAAATAAATATGTTAAAAAAATTTGCAAATACTATAATATAGCATTTGTATTATACTATATTTTCCAAATAAAACATTCAAAATATACCATAGAGTGCTAAATATACGAGATTGTGAGCCAATGCTACTTCTGAAATGTATATCGTCTGGGTTATCGACTCTGATCTAGAAGATACATACTTTATTAGGTTGCCTAGAGGGACAAAGTTATAATACCCTTTTGCCATATGGTTAGTGGGTATAAAAAGTAAAGCCAATCGAGTGACACACAAGTTTTTGTACAATTTATGGGCTGTCATTGTGGCATCAGAGGAGGCGAGTAGCCACAATTTGACAAGCATTTATTAGACCGCTGCACACACATCAAACAAATTGAAAACTAAGCCTTCGAGCTAAACTAACTGCCAACACATCGAACAAGAAACCCAAAAGGAAGCGAACAGAGAGCAAAAATGAGAAAGGCAAATGAAGGCAAAGGATGCGGTGCGGTGCTGTGCGGAGAGTTATGTCAAATGCAAACGAAACCCCAAAATGTTGCATTTAATTGCAACTATTGGAAAGTTTTACCGCTTTTTCTTGCTGCTGCAACCCAATTGTTGATATAACAATCGCAACCACATTTTTGTTCGAAAAGCCAAATTGGTTTATTTTCTTGCTAAATTCGGGTAACACGTTGTCACCCTAAAAAAAATAGATGAAGGAATACAAGCTGGCCACTGGGCAGCAAATTCGAAATACTAGCGCACTTTAAACTGTTTCAACTGTCTGCAGGATATCAAGATAGAGAGAGAGAGAGAGAGAGAGAGAGAGAGGAATCATGCACAGCTAGTCGAAACAATTTCTGTCAATTTATGCAGAACATGCTGCACACATTGAGACAGAAAGTGAGAGAGAAGTAGGTCTTGGCCTCGCTTATTGTACCCGATACCGACAGAATGGAAGGGTATTCGACAGGCTGAAGGAGTCATCTCGGACCTTATCAATAATATATTCTTGATCAACTCCCGAGACTATATAACCATGTCCACCTGTACGTCGTAAAATCGTTGCAAATGTACAAATTATTTCAAATAAGACGAAAAACGGCCTACATTCAGAATACATAGTTTAGTATTAGTTGGTATATTAAATCGTTGTATTTAAAGAAATGGGTAGTGGGTATTTTACAGTTGAGCACACTCTACTGTAGCTCTCTTACTTGTTCATTTTTTTTTTATTTTGGCTCAATCGATGGGTGAACTAAGCTAACCAAGCAAGCCCATCACAGATACATTTGCTCAACGTTTATTTTGTATTCCATTTTTGCTGCAAATGCAAACAAATGAAATGCTACACGTTCCACATGCCACACACAAGCAGACAGAATGGGACAGAGCAGAGAATATAAACTCCTTCTGTAATTGGGTGAAATATTGAGGGAGGGAGGAGGGTAGGTAGGTAACTTTGGGTTTTAGCTGTCACTGAATCGACAATTATGACAATTGAGATTTTATCTGTTCAAGTTTTCGATGGCAAATGATAACCAATGTTGTTTTCAATGATTACTAATGATTTCCAATGTGTTATGCAATGAAGTTTACCACAATTTGCATCTCATTGTGTGTATTCGGGCTTTGAATATGTCGCATGATTTAATGTGCACACACACACACATACAATACGTGTAAATTGCCAATACAACACGTAAATAGAGAGAATCGAGTAAAATTTAAGCAAATCTTTATACTTGGCGTTGAGGATAATTCTCCGACTCCTTTCAGCTGAATGTCAGCTGCAAACTATGCAAATTTACCAGCACATGGTTAAAAGCTGTCAACTTTTATGCTTAGCGCGCAAATAATTAGAAAAGTTCGTTGACTGCTGACCACAAAAAGCCACAAAAACAACAACAATAACTGCCAGCAAAGAGAAGGATAACAATAACAACGACAGCGACAGCGGTGATGACTAAAAGCAGAACATCATGTGTGAGAGGAATTCAATTAAATATGCAAAAACAAATCTAACATTTAAAACAAAAACAGCAAAAACCTTAATACAAATATTATATCGAAATATTTTGCACTATGAAATACCCTGTTGAAAAATAAGAAATTTAAATTTATCTTCAAACTAAATTTCAAAGACTTTTTGCATCAAGTGAAGTATTTAATTATTGCCTATTTAATAATTAAAGTATTTATTGAAAACCTGGTAGTGAAAAGACCTCTTGGTCAATTTTGGAACACAGGGTAAAAAAAAGGAAAAGTTAAGCATCGCGCGTTTTAATAGTTGCCCGGGTTGTTGGGGATTGGATTAGGGACGCTTGCGGCTGCGAACTTCACTGTCGCAATTAATAAAGTTTGTGTCGAACAAAAAACCACTGAAACTACAAAATAATCTAAAAAACCAAAACAAAAAAATAAATAAACATGACAACAAAACAAATAAACAACAACAAAAAGCATCGCAATTCTGTTGAAAATTTTTGCAATTTTGTGGGGAAAAAATTGCTGACATTGCGTATACGCCACATGCGACAGTTAACCCGTCCCTAGGCAGCTGCTCGTCAAGTGTCTATGCATAATTTTTAGACATGAAACTTACCCACAACAGCAAGCATCATCCACTATACCCTGTTTAACAGTTACGCCCTAAATGCCGGAAAGCAGCGCAGTTTAAAGAGTGTGTTGAAGGCTTTCATATGTGTATGTAGTTGAAGAGCTGAACTCTTACTTGCTTTGGCACCCACCCGGAGAGCTGGGTGTCAAATTGACAAACCGCAGTTTTAATATGCAGTTTTAATCAAGTTTAAAAGAGCCAGTTGAATGCTAATGACACGAGCTTAAAGTGGCTCTTCAACCCATTTAACATTGCATTTCACGCAGCTAATTAAAGCTGAGTTGCAGTTGGTTAGCTTCAACACAAGCAAATTAATTAAATAAAAGCTCTCTCTACTCACCAGAACATATATACCTAATATTAGATTTAATTAGTATTCTGTTAACAACAACATATAAAATATAAATAAAATGCGAGTATTTTGCTTCGCTGCCCAAAAAAGTATGCTGTGTTTTTTTTTGCAGATTTGCAATACGAAAGCAAATTAAACAATCTATATGTAAATACGTTTATAAATAGCAGTAATTAAGACACAAGAGACTCGTTCAGTGAATAATAATTAAGACTACTAAATGCTAACCGAAGGCCGAGAACATCGAATATGCATGTGCAATTACTATGCTAAAATTACATTTTTTTTTTTGCAGCACTGAATTATAGATGAAGTAATTTGTTAAGAAGCATTTGATGTAGGTTTGCCTTTTTTTTCAAACATAAGTTACTGCACATTTGCAGATGACCATTGCGTTTGTTACGTCAGTTTTTTGTTTTGTTGTTAAACGCGAGATGGAAACAAGAAGTGGCAAAGTTGCAAAGTGCATTGGTTACTGTGGCAATAACACTCAGACTTTGTGGCATGCTGAGACTCTGCGGTTTTTATGCTCCACTAAAAACCGCTATCCAAAAGCCGAATGAGCGTCTGACTGTCTGTCAAGGAGGCAAGGAAGCGTGTGTGTGTGTGTGTGTGTTTGTTGAGGTGTTTGGGCAAAAGTTTTGTCGACATCTTAATTTCTCACTTGTAAATTGAGCTGCGCCAGCAACCGCAAATTAGACCCCAAAGTATACGTACTTTGTGGATGCCAAATAAAGCCACACACATACGCACTCACACGTGCACAGACACAAACGCATAGATTTCTATATAGCAGCACGTTGGCGGAGCCACAGAGCAGTGTACATACAATCGACACACAGACATTCATGCGTAAAACCAACATGCACACACGCATCTATGTGTGCGTGTGTAAGTATGTGTGTGTGTTTGTGTACTCACAATGTATAACAACAAAGTTGAAGTGTGCGACGTGCAGGATAAGTCGAGTCAAGGGACATTTGATACCAATGGACCAAGACCCCAGTGTCGATACTTTTACATCAGCGAACTGACCAAATGCATGCCAAAAAGGGAAAAGAGAAGAAGAAGGAGCTCAGAGAGGAGGAAAAAGTGAAGCCGATAACAACATTGATTGAAATTGAAACTTGGCTGCCGGTCTACGTTCTGCGCTTTGCTCAATTCTCTATTTTCTATGTGCGCTGCGATGTTGCCTTTGTTTAACAAGCTTAAGCTTAAGTTCTAAGAGCAGCACAGATAAGTTTTTAAAAAGAAAATGATAATTATCGATATGCCAATCCGTAGTTATTTCATAAATAAAGCATACTATCATTTTTGATATGGTTTGTTTGGGTTTACGTAAATAATAATGCATTTCAAATATTAAAGTATGTTGATTCACATTTATATATTCCAATATAGAAAATATACTTTAAGTTTCATTTATAAATTCTTGTGTATTCGTCACGTATTTTACGGAAGCATTTAAGCATTTGTAACAATATCTTTAAGCACTTCAAGTACTATGAATACTTTATGCCTAATCACCATGTGAAGCGCATTTCGCAAGTCCATCGATAGCTTATCAATGGGTTAAGAGGTTCCGCAAAATCGATTTAGCGCGTAAATCGACAATCAGACAGAGTCGGATACGATAACCGAGCGATTAGGCAATTATCGAGTAAGCTGCAGTCTGGCTGCCGACAAGATTGAAGTGCTTAGGTTAAAGAACTGTCAATGGGTTTTCCTTTTTGTGTTTTTTGTTTTTCGTTATGTTAGATGCAGCAACACATTCAGTGAAATTTCCCAGCAGAGCGTCTGCATGAAGTCTTTGTCTTTAGCATACAATCACATACACACACACACGCACGCAGACATTGATACACACGCTTACACTCACAACACTCACGCACACGTGCAACATTTTGTGGCAGGCAACGGCGTCGCGTCTTTCACACCGCACACGTAGACAAACATTTGCAAATGAGCGTTGAAGCGTGGGACAGCGAGACGCCGCAGCCGCCTCAGGTGGCAACGGTTAGCTTCCCACTTGGGTGCCTGCCACAATCCCTTTTCAGCTCCCTCTCTCTCACTCTATCTCACTCTATCTCTCTCTCGCTCTTAGCTGTAATGTGTGCACAATTAGAGTCGCGTTGCAGCAGCCAAATTGAAATATTTAATTAAATTTTGGCAAATGCCACGCATCGTTTAGAACAAGCGTATTACAAGGAGAGAGAATTTAGTCGAGAGCTGTCTGCCTAACACACACACACACACGCACACCTCTTATGCAACTTTAAGTCTTAAGTCTTGCCCCACCCCATACTGAGCCAATAATTTGGCCAATGACGTGCAATTATTTGGCCAGCCAAGTTCTAAGACAACAACAACAACTCCAACACACTCGGCAACTTGCCCCCAATTTAGATGGCAACTCGCATAGCTCGCGTAGCACGTAGCAAAGTTTGTCTGCTCTCCCAAGAATGCCAAGATGTAGCTGACACTGACACAGACTAAGGCAGCAGCAGTTGCAGCTGTAGTTGCAGTTGCAGTTGCAGCTGAAGTTCCACTTTTCTAGTTGAAGGCAAAGTCGAATGATTCATGGCCGCTGCAATTTAGCTGCCAACTCGCCAAAAGTACCGGAAACGCATTCATTTTCCGCATTTTTCACATCAATAATAAAGTGCCAGCAACCATCGCGTCGCGTCGCCTTGCCTTTGCAACTTGCAACTGCCACAAGCGAAAGAGAGAACATTCAATAGAAGTCCGCACAGTCTGCAAGCCTAATTAAGTTTATAACATTTATGACTTGTTAGCTCGGCGCCAAAACAGTTGACTAACTAACTAACTAACCAACTCTGAGCAAAGTGAGCAAACTGAGCGAAACTCGGCAACTAACTGCTGCTGCTGCTGCTGCTGGAAACAGCTGCAACTTGGCCCCGGAACTCAACTGATTGCAATTTCTGATTGCCAACGCATTCGCACTCTCTCTCACTAGTATTTCAATTGCCCTGAAATATGATGAATACTCGCAATGAAAACTGAACTCATTTGATTAGCAATTGGCAAAAAGCAAAAGCAAATATTATGAAATTTCTACTGCGAATGCATTTTTTACTTTACCTGTTCATAAACACAGCTCTACTTAATTATCTAAACTGTGAACTTCCTTAACAGAAATGAGAGAAATAAGCTGCGTGCCTAAGCTCGACTAAGCCAAGTTAAAGTCTATTCATTTCACGCATCGTCTGTGCTGCCCAAAAAGATGTCATCCGCATTCTCATTCTCATCGTCGTCTCGTCATCGTCCAGCGCGGCGTATTGAAATCCTTTGCAGCCTGTGGAAACGATGACAGTTGCGTTTTTCAGATTTATACGCAATTTTTTATGATTTACGAGGCGAGACGAAAGAACTTCTCCACCGAAAAAAGAACACAGAAACAAAAACACAACACAAGACACAAGAAAGTCATTTGAGGTAATCTTTGCCATATCAATTTGCTGGCCAAAATGAAACTTAAGCGCTGCTGCTGCTGCTGCTTTCTTAACTCCTTCGCCTGCGACTAAACCTTTTCAACTTTCAATCTGGCTACAGCCGAAGCAGCTGCGTAAAAGCTGAAGCAACACGCTCCACGCTCAACAATAAACCAGAACCTAGAACCCAGAGCTCATTGTTTTGCCAGGGCAAGAGCGCTGCTGCTGATAAGGCGTCAAGCCAGTCAGCAATCCAAGTGGACAGACAGCTGACCCGGGCTGCTAACTGCCCGATAAGCACAATGCAATATGCCTCGTGGCTCTGGCTCGGGCTGTGGCTGCCTTTCATATTTCCGAGTCGACTCCGTGTTTATGCAGGCGCTGTGGAACTTAACACTTTTGGCACTTTCTGCATTTACTCGTCCGAGAGCGAAGCCGTTAAGCGGCTTATGAGTGGACACGAAGCGGGCCAGACGAGACGAAGCGAAGTGAAGCGAGTTTAATGAAAACCCACTTACAGTTAATAACATTTAAATCAAAATTACAATTAACTCATTTACAATGCACTAATTATGCTATGCGAATATTGTTTTTGAGTTAAGCGCCTTACTCGCTTTCGAGTAGCTGTGCAATTTTATTTAATGTGATATTAAAACAGGAAATGAGAAGCCGGATGATTAAACGCCGAAAATTGTTGCTATTCATAATCGCAAAAAGCGCATTTGCATTTACTTAGAATTCAACGCTTGTTAATATCAGAATTGTAAAGCAATTTCAATAAACTCTTGCTTCAATAAAAATGTCAATTAAATTAAAGCAAACGATTTAAATGAAAATTTAACAACATTTTCTGCTATACACCAAATGTATTGTATATACAACAAATTAAAGAACTGTACTGAATAATATTACAATTCTACACAAATTTCATTTTTTTCAAAAATCTTAAATACAAATCGAATTAAGTTTTGCTCTACACATTTGTTCAAATTTAATTAGAATTTAATTCATTTATGTAAATAAAGATTGCCGCTGAATAATATCAAAATTATAAAATAAATTCCAATAAACTTTTCATTAACATTTTCGTGTGAAATTTATATATGTATATATATGCGAATTAAAGAACTGTTTGCATTACACATTTAGTCAAATTTAATTGTACTTTAATCTCCATTAATTGTGTTATTGGAAATGAATGAAAGTTGCTGAACAATATTACAAATCTTTTGCAACATTTTTGACGTTAAATATTGTCAAATTATAACAAATTTGTAAATGCAATCTTTGCTCTATATGTTACTTTTAGGCAAATTTTAATTGTACTTTAATTTTCAATAACTTTGATATTAGTACCACATAAACAATAATAAAAACTTACTAAATAATATAACAATTGGATAAAAATTTCAATAACATTTTCACTTAAATTTTTAAATGCGAATTAAAGATGTTTTTGCACTATACATTCAAACAAATTTAATTTAATTTAATTAATATTATTTAATAGCGATATTAGAGAAACTTAAGTGGTGAAAGCTGACCACACAGGATTTTGATTGAAATTATCAACGCAAGTAAATCATGCCACACTTCAAAAAAAGTCCCTACTGTTTAGAACACTCTTCATTTTCAGATTGACATGTTTATTTGCATTCGTAGTTCGGTAATTAACAACAACAAAAAAATAAGAAAAAAATATATATGTATATATAATATTTAGTCAGCTGAGCGCAAATCAAAACGTGTGAAGAGTTAAGGCTAGAGGAAGAGCGAGTGTGGCAGCTGCAGTTGCCACCGAGCTGACTGATGCCCCAGCGCGGAGAGAGAGCGGCTCGCTTTCACGTGTTTCACGATTGATGCTCTGCTGGCAGTTGGACTCTTTGCGGACATAGCGGAACATCGACTCGACAATGTTGCTGGGCGTGATGTTCTCGCACTTCTCCAGATGCCCCAGCACACACGTCTCGAAGTTATGCAGATCGAGGCACTTTTTGGAGTCTAGGACCAACTCGGGCAACTCCAGTTTCGTGACATTCAGCTCACTGGGCAGATAGTGACCGAAATGGGTCTGGAAGCAGGTGCCAATGTTATCCTTGTGCTCCTCGAAGCATTCGGGTCCCTGCTCGGCAATGAACAGGGCAATCTGATCGCCATTCTTATAGCACACAAAATCCAGCAGTTTGCCCACAATGCGCTTCATCATCGCATTGTGATTGCGCTCCTCGCGTGTCAAACACGGCAACAGCGCCGCATTGAAGTCGTTCAGACACTGCGTCATATTCGGCAAACGCAAACAATAGCGCTCGAAGACGACATCGAGATCACCTTTGGGCTTGGCATCCTCCACCTCGTCGAGCATGACGGTGACATTCACCAGCCCGGAGACGCATTGGTACAATTGACCCGCCGCCTGTTCGATATTTCCACTCAATTTGCCGGCATCGACTTGATTCGCGGCCAATCCGGAGTTGGCCTTCTCGCATTTTTGGCGCAGCAAACGCTGCAGATCGGCTGTCCCATTCGAATTGCTGTAGCCAGCGGGCAGATATTGTGCGCCAAGCTCGTTGAGATCCTTGATGTTCGACAGATCCTTGGGGAACTGCAGTTGAGCCGCGCTCAGCGTGCTGAAGACCGCGATCAATAAAAATAACGCTAAAGAGCGACGTGTTTCGTTCAGCGTTGACTCCATGACTGGCGGAACGTGATTGCATGTGCCTGGCAGATGTGTGTTAAGTCGGGTAGTATATCGACACAGCGACGAGAGACGAGCGACAGTCATCCTTATCTTATCACACTTTCATATGCTGAGCTGACCCAATGCGAAGCAGCCGATTAACACACAGCGGTCAATGTACGAGATTATCGCCGTTCCAAGGCGCCCAGAGTCTCGCTGTGTGTTTGTGTGTGGCGTGTGTGTGTGTTGAATTTGGCTACAACAAACAAACAATTAATCAAAGCCAACAAAAACTAAAAAAAAATTGTTGAAGCATTTGCTGAGAGCTCAGACAAAGAGAGAGAGAGAGAGAGCGAGAGCGAGAAGACTTCATTTGAAGTTGCGGCTGAGTTCTCGCATAAATCCTTAAAGCGGAAATAGTTGCAACAGTCGAAAGAAACAGTCATAGTGGTAATAAATATAAAGCATAAATATATAAATTAATATTGTACAGTTTTGATAGTAGAACGCATATAATATATAATATTTACAGAATAAACTCTTCAAATAACATTTTATTCAAATTTTGAACAAAACTTATCAACTTATTCATATAATTTCTATTGTGATGTGATATTTTCATTTCGAACGCAAATATTTATTCTTTAACAAAATGAAATGCATAACTCTGTACGGCTGATAAGTGTGTATTGTTTATTGAACTTGTCTGACCCAAAAAAAAAGGAATTAAAAGTGTAACAATTGAGAATAGATGCAGTTGAAAACTAGTCGAGTCGAACAGAAACACACAACAAGCGATTGACCTCAGACTATGAACCCGATTAAGTCCAATATATGATAACAATCACTGACACCTCGCCCCCATTGTGAGATTGTGGCATTCAAATCGAGACTCTGCTCACATAATTTAACTGCGGCTGATTAGGTAATTAAGCGTTTAATCAGCTAGACATGTACGAATTTTGATAAGTTTCTGCCCTGCCATTGACACACTGTGCAGGCCCCAAAAACGAAGGTGAAGTTTTGCTAGCAACAGCTGCTGCTGCAACCAACAACGAAAAACAAAGCAAAACATGGCAGCAAAAACAAAAAAAAATGCTAACAATTTATCTTCGTTTGTAGCGGAAGTTGCAGCGCAATAAACAACACGGCAAACGGCAGAAGGCGTTCAGTACACAGTGCAGAGCACAGAAAAGGAGGCGTGGCTCGTGGAAACATAGGGTGCATTACACAAAGAATTTTTGGCTAGAAATAATACAGAAAATTACAGCTAACTGCGCCTCGAGACGCACCGCGGTGAGGAGCAACAGCAGCAATGGGGAAAAGGAAAAGGAAAATGGGGAAACAAGGAACAGGAATGAAAACGGGAAGAAGTGAAATGAAGCGCATGAAAAGGATTCTAAAAAATGATGGCAATTAATTGTTGCTGCTGCTCTCTGTTCTTGATGTTGCTCCGAGTGGGAGTGGCAGCCACAGTATTAGGCAACGAAGGAGATGCAGCACAGCATGCAGCGAATGTAGACGCTTTAACTAGTTGCCAACAATTAGTGCGCTTGCATTTCACGGAAAGCGCAAATTTACATTTATCAAATGCTAAGACACCCATCGGATGCAAGTGTTGCAGAAACGGGTTGCAGCAAGAGCTGGTTACCCAAAAAAAAATATATATATATTACTTGAAAACTCTTTTCCACAATTCATCAGACAAAAAACTTCGCAAAGCAACAGCTTAACAAAAACAATGATATTATTATTATTATCACTAGAAAAATACTATTATATATTATTAAATGAATGCATTCAAAATAAATTCATATTAGAAAATCAAATTTTCAAATAAACATTTGTTTTTCTTTGAATGTGTAGAGAGCTTAATTACAAAGCAAAACTAAGCTAATCAAATAGACACTTGTCTTAAAATGATAAAGCATCTGTTTGACTTCGATAAGCTTGTATTGTTATGTGTCTCGCGATGCATTTGTAATAAATTCGAAATTTAATATTAAAATCGTAATCAAATTTAAAGAAAATATTATCAAATTATAAAAACTAAAGTGTTTACAGAAATTGAAATCAGTATGCAAAGACAAAAGTTGTAAACATGTGTGAAAACAATGTGAAGCCAAACAGCCTCACAGAAAAAGATTGCTGTCTTTCACAATAAGAGTATTCAAATTTGAATACAGTCTATATACCCGGTAATGTGATTGCGATCAGATTAAAATTATAAGTTATTTAAGAAACACTTTTGTATGCGTAACAAGTATGAAAGTTACAGTCGAGTGTGCTCGACTGTGAGATACCCGCTACCCATTTTTATTAAGGGCAAAATATTGGTATTGTTTTCAAAATATACCAAATATACTGCAAAAATGCTAAAAATATACCAAATGGTATATTTGGTATATCGATATAGTACACCATTCAAAATATACCATAGACGGCACAATGTACCAGATTGTCGGCCAAAGCAACTCAGACCCTAGTAAGTAGGTGTTTTTGCCCATACAAAAGTATTTCTTTAATGACTTCCACAATTTTTATCTGATCGCAAACAAATTTTCAGGAATCATAACTACTATAGTAATTATTATCTATACCAAAAACTGTAGCTTTAAAATTACACTTGTTATTAGATTTTTTTGATTTGCGGGGGCGGAAGTGGGCGTGGCAAAAATTTGAAACAAACTTGATCTGCGTGCAAACATAACAAATGCTGTCGAAAAAAAATTATAGCTCTATCTCTTATAGTCTCTGAGATCTAGGTGTTCATACGGACAGACGGACATGGCTATATCGTCACGGCTGTTGACACTGATATACCCTTCTACCCTATGGGTAGCGGGAATAAAAACACCAAGCTAATACAATCTATTATATTTTGCAATCTATGGTATATTTTGAATATAATTTTTGTATCACTATATTAAGCGTAGCCTTTGGTATATTTTTAGTATTTTAGTGATATACTAATTAGGTTTATATCAAAATTAATAACGCGTTTTGTCCTATTCAAAATAGTTAGCGAGTAACATTCTCAATCGACAGTTATGTTAGTTTCAAGATTATTGATGACATTGTACAAAAGTAAAAAGAAACCTCTACAAATTAATCGTGCTTCTTTTTAGTAATGAAATAAATACGTAATGGCCAAGTAACTATCCTACAGTAAGTGAACAAATACAAAAAAAAGATATATAAACTGTGGGTTTGATGTGTTTTTGTGGCGTGGGCGCTACACGTACTTTAGCCTGGGTAATGTCATAATTTGAATGCTCAACTTGCAGCATAATTGGCATGAAGCATGACGTTTTGCCAGCTCCCTCTTGGCCATTGCCCCAACAAACGGTTATTTCGGAAGTGCGGCCAACTAATTGCAGCTGCCAATAAATTGCAACTGTTTAGCAGCACTTGCAGTTGCAGTTGCAGTCGACTGCAAGAGCGACTGCGACGCCAGCGTCGCCATTTGCCAATTGCTTTTTCAACGTTTCCGTTTCCGTTTTTGCTGTGTGCGTGTGATGCTATTTAGACGTTGTTGATGTCGATGTCGATGTCGATGACGATGAGGATGCTGATGATGACCATTTGCCAAATGAGCTTGTTGTATTGTTGAGCATGTGTGCGTGTATGTGTGTGTGTGTGCTTAGTAAATGTAAACGTGTATGTGTATATCTGTGCTCACTTCAATGCAAATATTTCATTTTCATAATCAGAATGCTGCATGAGCGACAAATTGAGGCGTGTGCAGGGAAGCGAGCCCATTATACACACACACACATACACATACATGAGTGTATGTTCGCGAATGATTGTGTGTGTGTGCATTGTAAATTACACACAGACATACATGCACTTGCTTGCATATAGAGAGGCTCTTTAAACATTGATTCGCAAGGTCTGTGGCTTAACAACAAAAGCACAAACTGTGCGCAATTAATTAACTACAATTATGTATAAACTTGCCACACACACTCACACACACACACACTCAAATACGGACACACAACTTGCAAGTCCTTTGATGTATTTAATCGGTAGCAATTTCATATTTTTGATTCTCTCTCTCTCTGTCTCTGTTGACGACAATTAAATTTAAAATTCAATGTTATAGCCGTTACACTTTGTGTGTTTGATGATCATCGTATGGATGATTAGACCAAATTCATTCAGCCAAACGACTGACTCAATGACTGTCGAACTCACTCACTATTGGTCCATAGCAATGGAGAGAGCTCCTTTGACGATACCCTTATCGTTTGGTTCGAAATGACAGCTGGAACAGCTGAAATCCATTAAGGAGCGCATTGCAATTAAATTGAATGCAAACCGCAAACACAAATTCCAAATAGCAAATGGCAAATGGCAAATGGTAAATGCGGCAAATGGATTGAAAATTTGTTTGGCTATCCGCAACCAATTGTCGCATGTGTAGACAAAAAACAAAAAAAAAAAAAAAAAAAAAAACAAACAAAAAATAACGAAACGTTAGCATTTTGCACAAGGGGCTTTACAGATGGGGGCACAGAAGAGTCTGTGGTTTGGTTGAGTTGCAGTTGCATTTGTCGTCGGAGTTGAACTTGGAGTTGTAGTTGTTGTTGTTGCATTGGCAGTCGCAGCTGCAATTGCTGCTTTCTACACATACAAAAAAGTGCAATAACTAAAACCAAAACCACAAAAAACTTTTAACCACTAGAAAAGAATTCATTCGCATGGACTGCAACGACTAAGTGATGTTCTATAAATAACAGAAAATTGTAGAACTTAATTTCAAATTAGTTAGATGCAAAATGGAAATATTCTCTTAACCCAAAGTGACTTGACAAATTCATAAAGAGTATCTGCCGTGTAAAAAGAAATGCAAATGTTTAACACAAACTGAGAGCGAGAGTTAACAGCACACATTCAACTTGATTGGTTTGTGTATGTGTGTGTGTGTGTGGCTCCGGTGCATTGTGTTCACGATGCTTGAGTGCGCGTGACACGAAAAGGGATCAAAATCAGAATCAATAAACTGACGAACATTGTGTCAAAAGATAGTCAACCAGTCAGTTGGCAGCACCCGCAACTATGAAAAACAATTGCATTTCACTGTCCGCCTGACAAACTGTCTGACAGTCTGACTAGCAGTCGGACAGACAGACGGACGGACAGCAACTTGAAAATACTCGCAACACAAGAGAGAGAGAGAGAGGGGAGAGGGGAGAGGCAAAGTGTTTCACGTTCACGTCCACGCTTCATGTCCTTGTCCGTGCTCGTGTTCATGTCCGTGTCCATGTCGTCGTCGTCGTCGTGTCGCAATGTGAATGCAGCTTGCAACAATGGCAACACAATGGCAGCGCATGTGTCAAATGCCATACAACTTGATATCTGTCAAATTGCATGGATTTTTTGCTGATGCAGTTTCCCAACAGCAACCAGCAACAACAGCAGCAACAAAAGGGAATCGGCAACAACAACAACAGCAACAGCAACTGCATAAAAAGAAAGCCGAAAACAAAAGCAATAACAATGCGGCAGTCAATGGCAATCATTATATCGACGCCATCGTCATCGTCACTTTGATGTCGGACCATGGACAACATTTCTGTGTCGCCACCGGCTGATCATCATCATGGTGGTGGCAGTAAGCACATTGAATCAGTTGCTTACACAATGTTTACAATTTGGCGACCCGTCGATAGGTGTCAAGCACAAACACATTGACCCAATCGATGATTATGATGGTGACTCTCATGTTGTGTTCGCCATGTTTGTTTGTCGCCTGTTGTTGTTGTCGTTGATGCCGTTTCACTCGCTGCTGTCATTGCTCCACTTCTCCACTTCTGCTGCTACAATTGGGTGCGGCATACACAAGCATTTAGCTCAAACAGCTCGTATCGGGTCGTGTCGTGTTGTGCTCTGCTCCATCAACATCAACATTGATTTGAGTTCTCATCACAGCCGGCAGCCTCCAGCTAGCGCCCCCAAAAGTATGCAACACAAATGAGACAAGCACTGTTTTGGCTTTGAAGTGACCCGACGAATAAACACAGCAACAGCAACAACAAGAACAATAACAGCAACTCATTGAGCAGATCACTTTTAGCCAACTATGCTATCATTTTTGGAACCTTTTCAAAGAATTTCATACACCTATTTTCATAGCCAAAATTCAAATCAGAGCACACGCACACAAAACGTTAAGCATAGCAACTTTGTTTATTTAAATTTGCATTTGAAGCAACATTCAAAACGAAACAAAAGTAAATCTAAAGCATTTGAAATATGACCTGAAAGAAAAAAAAAAACAAACGTTTCAAAGCTAAAATGTGCTGTTGACTCTTCAAAGCAAATTGATTGATTGACACCATAAATTGAAATACGCATTAAAAAAAACAATGTTGTTAAATATGGAAACATGTTGTTTGAAAATTGAAATGCTGAAAGTATTATTTAAATATTTTTGAAGCACAAATATCAACAGCAAATTATAAGGCACATAAATTCTGAACTATATCTCTGTATTAAGTAAAGTTTTGTTAAATTACTATTATTTATTTATTTCTCGACGTTTTAATGCCCGTCAAGTTCTATAATCGAAAGTTGGGTAGTCAAACTAAGCTCAACTGGATAGCATAAACAAATGCATTGTGTAGCAGTAGTTTGATCATATCGCATACTCACAGTGAGCAAATGCTGTTTGATTTTTGAGGGTCATAAATCAAGTTTTGTTGTGTGTTTCGTTTGGCATTGTATTGAAAGTGAACATGAAACATTTTGTACCCATTTCAATGCCAATCGTTTGACTGCTGGCCGCACAGATAAAGTCAAATTATATGTGCGTTTTATAGCTATAGTCATAGCCATCGCCATCGCCATAGCCATAGCCATAGAGGTAGCCCCAAAAAAATCAGTCAGTTGTGAATTGAAACGTTAAGAGAACCCTGAAACAGGTTGTCTTTTTATGGCTCACAGGAATCGCAAGAGCTCAGCGCATTGACAGTGGATGGTATCGTTGTGCTACTTTTTGTAAAGGTACAAAAATATTCCTCTGAATATATGTTTTTGTGTGTGTGAGTGTGTGAATATACATGCGTATGGATTCTGACATCAAAGAAAGCCCGCAGAATATGCGAATGAATTCTCGTGTTTGTGCATTACACTACTCACTGTCGATATTGACAACGCATTCATGACTCACAACTGGTGAGGATTATAAAATAATATGCATAAGTTCATAATAGTTCCACTTACTAAGCATACCAAAGGCTGACAAATTGCATTTTTTATGTATGTTTTTTTTTCGTAATTGAATTTCAATTCAAATGTAATTTGAAATATGCCAATTAGAGCTGGAATCAATTTGCATGAGAGACAAGCAAACAAATTGTTTGCAAAGCTTGAGAATGTTGCCAGCGTTATCAGCAAATTAAAACAAATTTAATTCAATTAATGGCCATCGACTTGTTAGTTGGCAATAAATCAAGTAATGAACATTTGATTCAAACTTAATTGCACTCTCAACTGAATTGTGAAAAGGAGTATATGATAGTCAAGCACATGGTTGCTGGGTTATGCCTCTGTTTTTTTCTGCGATACTCTCTGGAGTTTTTCATGTTGATTGGGTTTGAATACTCGCTCGACCTAGACGACGATGGATGCATGTGTGTGTGGGCCACGAGCCAGCGAGCTATTCATCGGCTTTTCTTTTTGGGTTTTGTTCGAAATTCAATGAATTTGAGGAATACACAAATCTGAAGAGCGAAGTCAGCTGCGTCTTTGACACAGTCAGGCAAAATAGACAAACAAGCAAACAGAAGCCAACAGTGGGTTAAGGGGGCGCTGCAGTGAGGAGAGAAATGTATGGTATGCCAGGCATTGCTGATATAGTAAATGTATGGGCAGCCCTCTGAGTCGTAGTACAAACATGTTTGCATTTCAAATTCAAGCGCGCACAGTTCTTTTCATTGTATCCAAGCCTGCTATACGAAATTGCATGGGCACACACACACACACACACACACACATACACACACTCAGAGAGAGGGAGATAGATAAATGTATGTATGCGCATATTGAGAGCAAAAGGTAAAGAGACTGGCAGCGGATACCCGTCGAGTGACTATGTGACTGAGTGACTGACTCGCTGAGTGTCTGGCACAGCCTGCCATCATGTTTGCTCCTGTAAATTGAGCACAACCCACACCAGCAGTCTTTGCTGTGCGGATGGCGGGTGACGTGAGTTTATTAACGTTTGGTTTGGTATCCAGCCAGCATTTTTGACTCGACTCAATGACAGCAAACATTTACATTCTGCATGTTGTCAGCGCCAAAAATCCTCTCTGCCCACCTTTTTCACTTTTGCCCTTTCACTTTCGCATTGGTTACGCGACATTGTGGTTCTCAATTTTGATTTGCTTGCCAACATTTTCTATTGTTACATTTGCACCTTTTCCCAAATTTTTCTTTCATCCGTTCCCCATTTTTGTGCTGCTTGTCAATTGATAAGATTGTGTTTTTAAGCGGCTCTCGACCATAATCTAGCCAATATTTATTCAAGAATCAGTCAAGCGGCAAGCTAAGCTAATCCCATCAACAATAACAACTTTGTAATCAAAAACAAGTTTTAAATGAAATTTTCATTGCTATTGAATGAGAACATCAATCAATTTTGCAGTGCAGACTTTTTGGGTGCAAAATAAACTGATTTATTTTAGTGAAATGGTAGTGAAGCTCAGGGGAAGCGAAGATAAGCTTACTGAAAACAAAACTATATGGATCTCAGAATTTCAATCCGATTTCAATAAATTTTGCTGTTCATACTTTTAGGGTGTAAATAAACTGATCCACATTCGAGTGTGAAACACAGCTGAAGCGATGCAACAAAACATTTATCAAAGCTAAGTTTACCGTTCACAAAGCTGTATGGATCAGGTCTAAGCACAGTGTACCTTAAACTGTTGCTGCTGATTAGTGTGAAGCGAAGTTAGAAACAATTCATCAAAGTTAAGCTTAGCGAACACAAAACTGTATGGACCCATCTTAGCACAGTAAACATTAAACTGTTGCGGGTGAGTCATTACTTTTCAGTTATCAATTAATTGTTCATTTTTGTATTGTATTTTTCATACATGACACGTATGGCACATATTTTAATTATCATACTAATTCAATTAATTGCTGGCAAGTAGTAAGAACAATGCATTTTTAACTGTGCAGCTTACATATACTTAATTTGAGGTCACTCAACCATCTGTCATAGTATCAACAAATGACGCAAACAAACGGAGTTTAATTAATTGCGCTGTTATAATGAAAGCTTTGCAACAGTAAAGTCAAGAAAGCAAACAAACAAAAAATTAAATTCACAACGAATAATAATGAATTTAGTAGCAGATCAGAATCTCCTGTTTACAATAATTAAATACAGAAACACGTGATTTATATGACAAACAAAATTACACGCAACAAACAATATTAACAAAAAGTTGTTTTTTCAGTTTTCAATCTGTATTTTCGACGATTTTTAGCTCAGCATTAAAAGTACCATCTTAATAAGGACCGCGCTGTCTTGAACACTGGCCAATAGGGATGCAGGTACCAGCTGCGTTTCGAGCATATCCCTTATTGCAGTAGCAGCCATCAGGACAGCGTATATGTCTGATCAGGCAGGGTTCATTCAACGTGGCACACTCTGTCTGGCAGGAGGGTCCGCAGGGCAGATATGTCTCGTTTTTGGGACAATCACGTGGAGCTATGCAAGAATAGGCCAAAATTAATTGAATATTCACTATATTGTTTGTATTGTTTAATACACACTTATATACTTCTGAGCAGACACCAATGCGAAGAGACATACGAGCAGCAGGCTCAGATTTATCAGTTTACTTGAAGACATCTCGAGTTGTTTGTTACAGTTGTAGAACCTGTCGAGAACTAAACAATTTCGAAAGAATCAAGCGAGTTTTTATTTGTATTCTACGCGATGAATTGAGGGTCATTTTTTTTATTACTATCTCCGGGGAAGCACCAACGCCAACAACAATCACTTAAGATAAACAAGCAGCCGCAAATTACGCAGCATATGTTTTACTGTTTTTATTTAAATATATAAAAAAGTATACAGCATAAATATTTCTATCAACCAATACCAATACTTTGCTCTTTTTTAATGGACCGGAAAATATGCAACATAAGTGTTTATTTTGATATAGGTGCGCTGCTACCTAACTGGGTAACTTAAGCAAATCAAAAATAATAAACAGAAAAATTAAATTACTATATAAAAATGATATAATTTGAGCCTAAGGGAAATTTATGTATGGCATTGCTGGTAAACATTTGGTTAAGACACAAGCGAGCAGGTCTTGAGGATGAGTTTCAGTCTTTCTGCCTGACCGTAGTGCGATGACTCGGCGTTAGGCACCTAGCTAGGCTGTTAGGGTGACCTCCAAGCCTTTCCGTGTATTTTTGTTCAATCGCCTGAATTTTATCGCCAATTTTAGGTACTTTGAGGTCGCGCTCAATGTCCGCCGATCTCATATACCATGGAGCTCCTGAGATACGCCTTAGCATCTTGGCTTGAAGTACCCGTATTTTGTTGAGGTGCTTTTAAGCTGTAATACCGTACACCTGTAATGCGTAGAAATGGCTCGGAGCCAAAATGCACCTGCAGACTCGAACCATGTTGTCCAGTGAAAGCTTGTTTTTAACGGAAAGTAGCCAGGACATACGATTTACCTTGGTTCTATTAGAATGCAGCAGTAAATTGATATGGCTTTCGAATTTAAGCTTTGTGTCTAAAATGACTCCTAGATATTTGTGTGATGGTGAATGAGTTATCACTCCACCATTACACAACTCTAATTTGCAAAGCAAGTTTAAACAGTTTGCAGCATTGAAACTTATAAACTAGAGCAAGCTTTTGGGCTGCGCAATTTAACAATCTCAGCTATATGATAAAAAAAACAATTGCATACTTTTACAGCCAACACTCAATTGGTGGCAATTTTCAAAAATCATGGCATACTTTCGGGGGCACTGAGAATGCCAAAAATATAGACAGAAACAAGAAAGTCCTTGATATCTCAGAAACTACAAGGACGATTTGGATGTCCTTTGGCACGTTGAAAGATTTAATCAAAAGTCCTTGATTGACACTAGTTTCAGCCGGATCCTTTAAAGGATTTCTGAGTTATCATCAAATTTATGTATACGAAAAATGGCGTTTATCTCCGCTCCTGTAAGGACTTTCGTCCTTTTTCCAATTGATTCTTTAATTTCGTGTCAAGAGCTACCCGTATGCCAAAGGACATCTGCCCAGTCCTTCAAATGGCTGAGTTATGGCGGATTTTCCGACTTGCAGTCAATTTTGTCATGCCTCCCCCTTGCAAAATTTAAGTTGCCTTTTTGAGAATATTTCTGTTGCATACTTTTAGGTTTGTCATTTCATATGAGCATAATTATAGAAAAATGCTCATAACTATGCCATATCCTGCCGCAGGATGTCGGGACATGTCTCGTTCGCAACGCAAGGACGGACGCTATCGATCGAAACAAAAAAATCAATATGTTAACGGATTTGATTGTTTTTTCCGTGACTTTCAAATTTCGAATTAAAAATTGGCGAAAAAAAAATTTGTTTAGGATGCGTGGCTTGCATGGTCTTATACAAGTGTTTCTGCTTGCTGCTGATTTATGTTCGCCTAGTATTTCATCTAGCAAGTTGGGACTTTTTGCCTTTCACGACGACATTCCCGGCAACAACAACTACAACCTTACTATTAGTAATAATTTTTCTAAAATTATTGATATGTTAGTTGGTGTTGTTGCTATTGTTGTTGGATACTTGATCTGCTACAAAAGCCTGAATCGTGTTAAATAATTTTTTCAAAAAACAGGCGAACATAAATAAGCAGCAAGTTCACTTGCACTTAAGTGCTTGCTTTGAAAATTCTATATTGCTCGTTATTTTTATATTGTAAATTGACCCTAAACAAAAATCAATTATTAACACACATTGCTAGGATCGCAAGAATCGACTCTATCGATCGACATCAACAAATATGAGGTCATCTAAAAATACAAATATCTTCGTTGGACATTGAACTCGCAAGGATCAGACAGGCTACGGCCAAGATATAAGCTATTTTCTGTAGAAAACAATTTTCTTTTAATTCGGTTCCTGTTCGGACTTTCGTCCTTTTTCAAGCGAATTCTATGAGATAGAGCACTATTAATGTCAAAGGACACCATGATCATTCTTCAAAAGACTGAGATACACTTAAGTTTTTCGGTCATACTCACCTCTTATAACATTTTTAGATGCATGATGATGATGATTTTCAGGACGCAACTCGTTAATACTACTTACCCTGATTGCAAAAAGGAATTTCCTAGAAATCCTTTATTGAAAATCGACAGCCTTATTAAATAAAAGTATGACTTATAGTCTTACTGAATGACGTTCTAATATTCCTTGTAATTCTTTTATTTGTACAAATTATTCATAAAAGGCAAAATTAATCATACATTTTTCGAAACATATTCTTTAACTTAATATAGTTTTCTTCAATGGCCAAAGGTATAGAAATTTTAATTTTTAGCTAAATATTTTCATTGACGATCGTATTAAATGTGAGTTTTTTGGCAAACATTGTATGTCAATTTTTAAAGTAGAGCACTATATTTGCGGTGTTAATAAGACAGCTGCCTTGATGTTTTCTGTTTTAAGAAACTATTCAGTAATAAATAAATAAAATTTGTATAATTATTTGTCTGCAAGTATTGCGATGTTTTCGATCTAAACAATCGATGTTTAATTCAGTTTCAAAAATATCGATGCGTCGATCGATACTGTTATCGAAGCTTATCCACCACTAGCGAACAGGTAAACGGGTCGCAAATACTTGTTATAGTTGTGTACCTGTTTTTTCTCGTTTTTTTTTTCGCCTTTTAATGTTGGTTTGCTTCTCTCTGCGCTCAACGCGCTTAAATCGTTCTCTCACTCACTCGATTTGCTGGTCTCCACCTTCATCTGCTGCTTCGTGCTTGTCTTAGTTGAGTTTTGCATGCGGCGCGTTCAACAACGAAACGAAAAAACGCAACGCGATTCGGGTTTAACCAATTTGTACATCTTACTCTAAGTTTTTGTTATTTTTGTTGTATTCTTTTCGAATTCGTTTTTCTACAAAATAACAACAACGACGATAAGCGAGTGCGTTTATGTTTTTTTTTGTTTGTGGTTGTGAGTGAATGGCGCTTTTTTATGCCAAATTGTGACTGTTTGTGAAGTGGTAAATTGTGTTAACGAAATGATCAACTGGCCACGGCCTTTGAACTCTGGCACTTTTTGACATCTGTTCGGATTTGGTCGCCCACCTCTCTGTGCGATTCGCTCTCCTCATTCACACGCTCCTTCACCAACTTCACGTTCCCTCTCTGTTCCTCTAGCTCTCTGGCTCGCTCGATCTCTTTCCCCCCTATTGGAGTGCTAACCAGGCCATGCATTTTTTCTGTTTTCGCAACAAGACGTCAATGGCCCAAAGGCGCTGCCAACATCGTCGTCGTCATTTTTCGAAACGTTCTCGCTTTGTTGCATTCCAAAGTAAATGCTACTAATAACAAAAAAGGCAACAACAACAACAACAATATAGTGGTAGTAGTCGTGTAGTAAAGAGAAAAAGGAAGGCAATCCAAAGCGGCGGCCGCTTAAAATAAAATGAGGAAAAAATAAAAAAGTTGCCTGACTTGTTTCATCCACACTTGTGTGTGTGTGTGACTATTTGTGTGTGTGTGTGTGTGTGTGTGTGTATGCGAGAGAGAAAGAATATGTACACATGTGACTGTGTGTGTGTGCATTGCTTTAAGGCGGCTCGCTCTGGGCATGCCCAAATGCCTTCTTGGCCAACTGCAAAGGCTGCAAACAACAGACAGCAGAATTCTGCATAAGTAAATTGCCAACAGAAATGATAAAAAATTAAATATAGTATAGTAAATGCAATATATTCACAACAATTACAAATGCTAATTTGTTAAAGCTTTGCAAATTTATGTAATCCAAAAAGACAAAAGTTATTAGGAGCCAAACAAATATTCCAAATTAGTTAAAATTTATGTGGCAATTAAGAGCGTCTTTGGCATGTGATTGTGTGTGTGTGTGTGTACGATGTCTACAGCAAGTCATTTGTAAGGCCTAAGTCATTTGTATAATAATAGGCCAAGTGGTCGACAACGGTTGCAGTTAATCAAAGCTAATCCCAAAAACAGATGTTTCCGTATAATACACAAATGGAAAACAGGTATCCCACAGTTGGCGGCGAGTTAAGAGGACGATTAAAAATCCATCAGCCAGCCAATTACATATGAAAAATAAAGCAGTTCCCCCATTCCCCATGTCCCATTCCCCACACACTACTATCTCCAATGACCAAACTCGATTGCCCCTTCTTATAACGGACTTATATTAATTACTTATAAATAGTTTTACAATTTCAACTTAAAGTCAATAACCAATCGTAAATCTCACGTGCAGATCGAGACCATAAAAAAGCAAAAAAAAAAAAGGAAAGAAATAAAAAACAAAAACCTGAACAAAATTGAATACATACAAACAAACTGGCAGACATACATACATTCTCATATGTATATGCACAACTGAAAGGCGCAACAACAGCAAGAACAACAACGACAACAACAACAACTACAACTTACGACGACTTCGAGGCGTCGGCGACTCCAATTCGGACGCTGTCGCCACATTCCATGGTAAGTGGAGGCCATAAATTTTCAGTGAAAATTCAGCCCGAAAATGCTTAAACATGAAATTTATTAGACAGAGCCGCTACATGGCTCGCAAAGAAATTAAAAATTTAAATAAATACATTCACTCACACTCACATAGGCACATTAAACGTATAGGAGAACGAACTGAGAAAAAACACTAGAAAGAATATTATAAGTGGAAGCTGAAAGCTAGAAATACAAATACCCAGCAAAAAGTTCAGTAATTTTAATTGAATTCAAATGTTACAGTAGCCTTCCGTAGAGATAAAATCTAATTAACAAAAAATATATATTCTCAAACAACAGAAGCTGCAGCTGCCACCAAATGATTTACATACTTTATTATACCTTATTTGGGCATTTGCAGGGTATGATAAAAAGAAAACCAAGCCGCGGCATCAATAATAAAAATAATCATAATGCATTTCCCTTTTGTTCTCGGTCTCGCGAGCAATTTGCTTAGATTAAAATGGGGTTCAAAAATACAAAAATTGGATTTACGACTAAATAAATGGTTATTCCTTCAACTGCATGATCGACTGTGGTGGTCGGTCATTGTCATGGTATGGGAAACGGGAACGGGAATGGAAACGGCTAATGTTGATAACGGGTCTCTACTCTCAGTCCACTTTCTAGCGCTCCTTTTGGTCGACTTGGTCGCTGCTGCTCGCGCTTTAGTCTAATGATGTCAATTACATCGTGCCACTCGCATTGTGGGCAACAAATGCATGCCATCTTATAAGGCAGCATCAATGTGGCCAACAGCAGTAGCAGCAGCAACAGCATCAGCAACAGCAACAGCAGCAGCAGCGGTTGCAACTGCAACAAGTGTCTTAGACTCGACTACAACTTCGACTTTGGCTTCATTAAAATTGCTTTTCATTTGGGTCCATGTCTCTCATATACGTTTTGGCTTTTCGTGCACGGTTTGTTAGCTTTTCCATAGCAGCAAACAGCACAGCTAAACAGCAGCAGCGGCAGCCGCAGTTGTAACAACAGCAACAACAATGGCCGAAAAAAAATGTAATGAGTTTTTAAGAAATTGTACGAGTATTTCATAGTCAAGTTACCAAGTAAAGGCCACACAAAACACCAATCAAAAAGCAAACAACAACCGCAACATATTTCATTAGGTCTTATTCACTTTTTATACCCTGTAATCATGCTAAATGGGATTAACTGGCAAAAGGCGGCTTCTTTGACCCACTTTAGTCCGATTAATGGACTAGTGCAACCAATATTGCCAAATCGAATGTAACGTAAATTTTACGACTAAATGTGTTCTAGTCACTACAGAGTATAGTTTTAGTCATGCACTTGGCGAAATGACCATCATGAATATACGGCCAGAGCATCTTCTAGTCTCGCATTTTCCAGCCTAAAAACGAAAGACTTAGGCAACGAACTTGAACGAATCCATTGCCATTTTATGACGAATAAGAGCAGAACAAATGCACCTCAACAGCCATTCAAAATGAGCGATACTCACACACAAAATTCCAAATACCTCGCGCTCTGATCTTGTGATTTTTCAAATCAAGTGCACGATAAATAAGGTAGTTAAAAAATACTAATCACCAAATACTTAGAATCACAATGCTGATAACATAAATAATTTTGCGTTCCTGCGTTTTGTTTTTTTTTTTTTTGCCTTGGCCTCATCTTGCGTTGCATGTTAATAAACTTTAAATTTATGGCTCAATTTTTGATAAAAACTTTTTTATTCTGAGCTTCACTTGAAAAGGTAAGCAGAGAAGAAATAATCGTTTGTCGCAGTCAGAGGAAGAAAAAAGAACGCTGCCGTCACGCCCACGTTTCAAAGTCAATGAGATTGGATCGATGAGGCAAGGGATGATTAGAGGAGGGAGGGAGGGGGTAGATGAGTGGGGCACCCTTTTCACTTCGGCTGTTTACGCCCAATTTGTCACACATTTCAACAGGTTGCAAGGAGGCATCATCAAAAAGCGAACGATGCGATGTCGAGATGACGATCAACGAGCCATCTCAACTGGCGGTCGCAGCCCTCTCAACCATAGCCTAAGCCTCAGCCTGGTCTTGGTGCGCTGACTCTGATGGTTTGCTGCGTTATATGGCCCTGACTCTGACTCTTACTCTGTCTCTGGGTCGGGGTAGGCGTTGTCTTTGCGGAATTTTCGGGCATGCCTGGCGGGCGTTATGAAGCGTGAGGAATTTCTTTCTTTTTCTTTGTGTTCATCGTTGATGATGTGCTTGCTGTTGCACAGACCAAAAGGCAATGGGCCTCTGCTGCAGCAGCAGCAGCAGCAACAACATTGTTGTCCTTTCTAAGTGAAAAATTATGCAAAAGTGTTTTATTTTAATAGCGGAAATCATTTATAGATGTTGTAATAAAGACCCAGCTCTTGCTCAGCTCTTACTCTTCTCTTCTGGCCAACGATTGCCGTGTTTTGGGCTCTCGATGTTGCTGTTGCTGGTGTTGTTGTTGGTGTTGCCCTGAGCTGTGTTGTGTTCTCGTTAAACGACCGCCAACGAAGTTGCCAAAGCGCATAATAATGCTGCAACACTCGAGGCTTAAGCTCAGGTAAAGGTCCGCGCTGTTAAACAGCATTCAAAACCGAAAACAGAAAAAAACTGCCAAAACACAACTCTTAAACCTAAAATCATCATTGACACTAATGAACCTCAAGCCATTTTCCGACTGTGCACAAGTTGCGCATCAGATTATTGATAGGCCATTGAAAGGAGCATAATTAGCTTGGGCTATTGAGAACGTGTTTTGGCAGATGATTCAACAACTTGTTTTGCTATTACAGTTAGCACTTGAAATATGAAACAGTTTTGTTTAAAGCTTCACAGATTTCTTCTAGTAAATATTCCCTATATTCCCTTCGTCGAAGATGTTCATTAGTGAAAGCAACAAAAACACGAGTGAAAATTGAGATTTATGACTATCATTACATGGAGGGCATCATTTCCCGTATGACTTCATTTCAACGCAATAAACAAACAACAATGCGAGTCAACAAAGAGATCAACAAAAATGTGCGCAAAAAAAAGTAGAGCGCAGCACACACACACACACTCAGAAAAAGAGAAGAAGGGGAAACGCGACGATGGTCAATAATTTCAGTTCCTTTTCGCTCAATGCTTCAACTGTTTCACTTTTTTTGCCTCGATCAAGTGCGGCTCTTTAATATCGTATCGCATAAAAGACCGGGCAAACTACAATTATAAAACCATTAATGCGGCTAAATTAGCTCATTTGTAATGAAACCGGGTTTCATAATCATTAAAAAATTATTACAAAAAATAATAAAAAAAAAAAAGAACAAAAATGTTGTTAAAGAAGCGAAGCAAATGATAATCAAGTTCAAAGATACGACAACAGCAGAAAAACGAAGTGGAAGGAGAACTGTAATAAAAGCAGATGGAAGTGCAATTGATAAGCATTTTACGACAATGCCATAAAACTCAAATAAACATAAACAAAAAGATATTTTTATGGCACAAGTGTGTCGCCAGTGTATTCAGGCCTTAATGCGTGGCCACTTACACGAATCGAATTCTATAGTGGAAAAGTCATCAGTTAGATAATATTGAAAGAGCCGGATCGTTAATGCATGCAAGATAGAGTAAAACACCATTAAAATCGAATTTGCTGGCGATTTGACCTTCGAGACCTTTTCGTTAGCAATCGAATCAATTTATGCAAAAATCTTAGATGATTCAAATAAATGGTTCATCCATTTTTTCACATGAATGTGGAATTTATTCTTGTCCGTCTATCAATCATTCAATCGGCACACAGCTCTTTATAATGTTTGATTGATGGCAGTTCTAGAAATGTCCAGCCACTTGTTGGTCGTAAAATGATTCCACTCCATTCCATTTTCAAGCCATGCATATCATTAAAGACATTTAACCGCAGCAAGTTTGTGTTCTAAGTCTTCTGTGGATATGCGGCATTTGAGGTTCGTCGCCTAAGTCTTTTGTCATTGCACATACGTAACATTTCAATTAATGTCATACTTGAATTACGTATATTTATCTATGGCTTCTGCTAAGACAGCGACCACAATAAATTCCATTCTCTTATGTTAAGTATTTTGTTTTTCCTTTTTGCAATTTTCTCAGGCGCAACATCAATTTCCGCCGCTGTTTATGAATTAAGATTTAATTGATTTGGTAAATTTTACATTGCGGCCATTTGGGTTTTAATTAAATTTGTTAATGCGAACTTTCTCTGGAATCATCAGCGGCAGCTACCGCTTTTGCTCAACGCAGCCAAACTCAATTAAATGATAACAAATTAAATATACAATGGTTTTTCACAAGCAACTCAAAGCAGCTGTTATAGAGATCGAAATTAGGGACTGAGAATGAGAATGAGTCTGGTGCTGGGGCTGGCCGATGGTCGCGATACTGAGGCGCCGCTGGCTAGTTGGCGGCAGAATTCGCACACAGTTGAGGCCACTGTGCAGGTCGCTAGCTGGCTGCCTGGCTGGCTGGCTGGTTGGCTGGCCAACGAAACGACAAGTATGCTGGCTACAAATTTATGACCACATTCAATTGTCAAGTTTATGTGACTGCGACGGGGTCTAAATTTGCATAAGAGCCGCCGTTCAACAGACAAGCCAACAGCAGGCGAACTTCTCTAGAATTCTCTCTCTCCCGTTTCGCAGCCAGGCATTTGAAAGTCTCATTGTCCAGCTCCAGGTTTAGCTTAAGTCTTAACTGCAATACTAGGTATATAGTATAATATAGTATAGTATAGTATGTGTTATGTCTTTCGACTCTCAATATTATTCGTCGTCGTACGCAATTCACATTGGCATTCTCTCTTAAATCTTTTTCTTTTTTTCGCCATCTTTTGTTTACTACTATTTCGCTCTTTCATTCTCCAGCTTATTCATTTCTTCTTGTTTTATTATTAGTCTTTTTTTCCTTTTACAGGGTCCGGCATGCTAAAGGCGCTTTGATGGTTTTTGCATACAAATGACGAATTATGAGAATCTTATAAATTTGCCATTAAATTTTAATGCAAATAATCATGCAAATAATAATGAGAACAATGGCAAAATTGCTGTGGCTGAGCAGCTATTGAATAAGATGTCGCAGCGGGACTTTTCCGAGGTAAGTCTGGGTCTGGCTCTGAGAATGGGAATGGAAATGGGAATCGTCATCATTGGGGAATGTGGATGGCAATTAAGTGAGCATTCAAATGAAATTTAAATTGACTGCACTTCTGCGTTATTACGATTTTTATGATGCGGATAAGTGAAATGTGTGATATTAGAGCACAAAATGTGTGTAATTTAGTTTAGTTTAGTAATCGCAATGATTATCTAACAGCCTACACATGTACCGGATAATTTCGGATTAATAACGTATAATGTCGGATAAAACCGCATAAGTGCGGATTAATGCGTACACGCTATTGCAAAATAATGGCATGCTTGAATTATTTCAATCATGATTTTGCCTCCAGCAGCTTTGATTTGGCATCAAATATGGTTTGCCTTGGCTTGAGATCAGCTTGTCTGCTGTACTCATATTTCCAGGCTGTTTTGCAGACAGCATGACAATTATTTATGGCCTTCACAGAAACTTAATCATCCATTGCACTTGGAAATTAAGACGGCTAACAACTACAAGACCAACGAAAACAAAACATAAAAAACAAAAACGAAAAAAATTAATATGAAATGAAATGAAAAAAAAAAACAATCAAAGAAGCGAGCGCTAATAATCAAAAAGATGGCAAAATGATTTCAATGTTGATTAACTGAGCGGCGAGACTACAAAAGGGCTAAGCAACAACATCAGCAACAGACACAGCAACAACAATGAAACACACGCCAAATTAAACAAAGCGCAGAGATAAAAAAACGCCAAACAAACAGAGACAGAGAGGGACAGAGAGAGGTATTCCCAGATCCGACTACACCCTAGGCCCTTTCATCATATTCCGCGCTGTCATGTCACGGGTAACAACGACGACGACGACGACATCGACGATGGAGACAACAACGACAACAACAACGAGCATGGGGACGACAACGTCAACGATGTTGGATAAGTTTTGTGGCGCATGTTTAGAAGCTCCCCTGCTGTTGTCCCCCTTGATCTGTCTGTCAGTCTCTCTCTCTGACAGACTGACTGATCCGTCTGGTCTCAAGTTTTGGGTTTTTGCTTTCTTCAGCTAGATGACTGCAAATTGGTTCTTTACTTTGCTACCTGCACGGATAAGAGTGAAATACTGTTAATCCGCCAATAGTCAATAGCCGGATAAACGGTGATCAACGAAAAACAATGAGAACGGAAAAGAGCGATAGAGAGAGAGAGAGAGAGCGATAGAGAACTTGAGAATGAGAACGGATACGAGGCCGTGAACGAAAAGCAACAGCTAATTATTTTATTACGCGTTAAATTGCAACAAAATTCTTGACTTAAGCGCAAAACATGCCAATGTGCGCCACAAGCAATCGTGAAATTGTTGGCATTCCGAGGCGGCGACTTTATCGATGGGCCGTCGCTCGGCATCGCCATCGGGTCGGAGATGGTGATGGGGATGCTCCCTTGCTACCACCCCGCTCTCCCTCTCACGAGCCACCTTCGTTCACACACATATGTTATGGCCCGAGCCCAGTTGGCAGTTAAGTTCCACTCTACTTCACTCCACACACATAAACATCAACTTCAGCTACAGCTACAGAAACAGCAACAGCTCCAACTTTAGCCACAGCTTCAGCGATTGGGGCAACTGCTGCCTCCTGGTTGCATCTTTGGGTGCCACTTTTTATTCTTCTTCTGCGCTGCGCTGCTGTCTTGTAGTTGTTGCTGTTGTCCGCCCAGGCCAAGCGACCAGTTCTCGAATCGCAGGTTTTTTTTCTTTTGCTCTCTTCTCAAACATTCCGATCTCTCGCTCTCTTTCACTTCGCGCTTGGCGGCTGTGCGACTTAATGCGAATTTCTTGACTATTTTCTAAAATGCTGTTGTTGTTTTAGTTGGAAATTGTTGGAGCGAGATGGCAGAAGTATCATTTTACATGACTTCTCTATGTGGCATTTGGGTGCCAATCCCTAAATTGATACACAGCACGACAGACGCATGCAAATACGCTTCAAAAGGGTCGCAACTGCCTTTGGCAAACAGGATAACATATCTCCTTACCCGCCAATCGCAACTATTCGACGGCTTAATGGCTTATTAATAGTTGAAGGAAACCGTTTATCCCATTGCTTAGCATTCAATTAAAACAGCCAATACAATCCAACTGATCTCAGTATCAAACTAGTATCAACGTCTTTTATGGCCAGTCTACTTATTTCATGAATCATGATTAATTTGATTAATTTGGAAGGTATATTCAAATGTTCCTTTATCTATTTTCCTTCATATATAAAATATAAATTTGTTAGATTATTTAAAATAAGGAAACTCAAAGTGATTTATATAAAATGGACTTATCCGCAACGAGGTTTTGGCAGCGGATAAAGGCCAAAGTGTTAGCTACTCGCATTTTCCATGCGCGTAAAGTTTCTGAGGGTCTGCTGCCTGTTGTTATTATTATTATTATTTTTGAGTGGAAATGATAGTATCTCTGCTAATACGAAGCGGCGGCGCTCCCTTCCGCTCGACTTGGCCTTCGACGTGAGATCTGTCCGATCCTTAGTCTGTCCGCCCTTGCGTTCGCCTGGACTGCGGTTATGTTTGCGGTTGCTTGCAGTTGTTGATGTTGTTGTTGTAGTTGTGCGTGCTTATTTGACTTTGGTCGTTTGCTGTATAACTTTTTTTGTTGTTCGTCTTCGCCTCCCTCCCCCTCACAATCAGCTCAGCGAGATCTTTGCGCTAGCAACGCCAACGCTGTGCAAAAATTTCATTTTTTCTTAAGTTATGCGAGTGGTTTCTAAAGTTGTCCGACCGTCACACTGCGTGTGTGTATGTGTATGTGTATTTGCTTTTGTTTTTATATTTATTTTTGATTGTTTTTTGTGTTATTTGGCTGTCTTTGTAACGCCCACTTCATTTGGCTTATCTCTGTGCACGAGAGAGTGAACGAGCTAGACGTTTCGTAAAAGGTCTCAGCTTTTAATGGTTGCATAAAATATAAATTTGTGTTCTGCATCTGTCAGATACATTGTGTGGCTTATACTTGTGTATCTATGTGAGAAGAACACTCATGCATGCATCGACGGGTTGATTTATTCGCAAGAAAAAAAAAACGCAAAACCCAAAGCTAACGTCGAGGCTAATCTAAGCACGTTATCCGTAACCCACGCCCCAAAAAAAAAAAACGAAAGAAAAAACAGCAGCTGCCCCTCTCTTCCAGGCTTCCCATATGCAGCCCCTGATCTCTCAGTCTCTCTCGTTCTCCTCTCCCTTACTCTATCTCTATATCCGCTGGCCACTGACAACGGCATTTGGCACTTGGCACTTGGCACTCGGCTCTCGGCACTTGGCACTTGCTGTGTGTGTGCACGTTTTCTAGGAAAGAGCTCAGCGCATTGGTCTTGCTCTCGGATTGGGTTTTTCCTCCTCATTTTTGCAGTTGTTCTTGTTGTATGGTTTTGGTTTTGGTTTTGACTTTGGTTTCGGGTTTTTGGCTTTGTGTCTTGATGCTCAGCTAATGCATTTGCATACTCATTCCATTTAATTGCTTCAAAAATATGTACAAAAAAAAGAGGAAAAAACTTTACGCTCTTGTCACGGCTTCGTCGTCGTCGTCGTCGGCGTCGTCGTCCTCCATGCTCGACACTCAATCCTGCATTTTCTTGTGGCTTATGCCAAAAAAAGGCTCCAGCAGAAGGCAACACCTCGCTGTGTGTGTGAGTGTGTGTGACCACCAGTTGCCTAAGTTCGTGGCTCAGTTCTTGGGCCACGAATTCGTGGAATTGCTTCCGCATTTACTGCAGCAGCAGCAGAAGCTGCAGTTGGCAGTTGGCAGTTGCAACTTGCAAGTTGGCAGTTGGACGGGAAACGTGACTCAGTGGTCGCATACCTACTACCTGCAACTGCAACAGCAATAGCAACTGTGAATGCGATTGGCACTGGGATTGGAATTGGAAGTGGAATTGGGATGCGATGCGATGCGATGGGATTGGATTGAATGCTGTGGCTCGCACTAAACTCGACAGTCCACAGTCCGCAGTCGACAGTCGGCGGCGGCAATTTAACATAATTACAGCGCAACAGTCAGCGTTGTGCCGCACAGTGGAGCAAGCGCTCTAAAATTGCCTTGTTAAATATACATACATATATACTGTTTTTTTGAGGTCCCTCTTTCTCCGTCACTTTTATAATTTCCTTAATGATGCTCGCCTCGAAGATTTCACTTTCGAAAAGAAGCCAATAAAATGCTAAAGCTGCGTTGAAATTGAAACGCAAAATGGAAAATGAGAAAGGGAAAAAGCTTTTAGAATACGCTCGCATGTTTCCTGTAGCGAAATCCTTTCTCTATTATAGTAATCATTTTCGTTAAATAGAATTTGTTGATTAATATTAAATAAATTACTGATACGTAAGACAGATTTTAAAAATGATATTTAAATATGTTTCTGTCTAATTTAAATTGGTATGACAAGAAAAACAATCTCTTAGTATAGCTATCAATATTTGTTTTATTGTGATTGATTTATTAGAAACAAATTTAAATAATGTTGCAAGAAAATGGGAACTTAAGATTCACATCCAAAAATTTAAGCCACTTATTTAACTTGAATAGAGATATCTCCTAATTATATGATCAACAAAAGAGCTATCATTTTAAATTTATAACTTGTTCTGCATAAGTTCGCTTTGCCCCATTGTGGCATGCCGCATCTCAGCACAACAACACTGACTAATCGACCCTCTCTCTCTCTGTGTTGTCTCTTTCTCCATCACAGAATGAACCGGAATGCACGCCGGAACTGCCCGCCGCGAATCGCGCTCTCTTTCTGGAGAAGGTGCGCCAATCGAATGCCGCATGCCAGAGCGGCGACTTTGCCACCGCTGTCCTGCTCTACACGGACGCACTGCAACTGGATCCCGGCAATCACATACTCTACAGCAATCGCTCGGCAGCGCGTCTGAAACAGGGACAATTTGCCGCCGCGCTGCAGGATGCGACACAGGCGCGTGAGCTGTGTCCGCAGTGGCCGAAGGCGTACTTCCGCCAGGGCGTGGCACTGCAGTGCCTGGGACGCTATGGCGAGGCGTTGGCCTCCTTTGCCGCTGGTCTCGCTCAGGAGCCGAGTCACAAGCAGCTGCTTGCCGGATTGGTGGAGGCATCGCTCAAGAGTCCATTGCGTGTGGCACTGGAGCCAACGCTGCAGCAGCTTCGCGCCATGCAGCTGCACGAATCCCCGTTCGTGGTCAGCTCGGTGGTGGGCCAAGAGCTGCTTCAGGCCACACAGTATCAGGCAGCGGTGGCAGTGCTCGAGGCCGCGCTCCGCATCGGCAGCTGTTCGCTGAAGCTTCGCGGTTCCGTGTTCAGTGCGTTGAGCTCGGCACATTGGGCGCTCAATCAGCTGGATCAAGCCATCGGCTATATGCAGCAGGATCTGGCGGTGGCCAAATCCCTGGGCGACACGGCGGGCGAGTGTCGTGCCCATGGCAATCTGGGCTCCGCCTACTTCAGTCAGGGTGCCTACAAGGAGGCGCTCACCGCCCACCGCTATCAACTGGTGCTGGCCATGAAGTGCAAGGACACACAGGCCGCTGCCTCGGCACTGACATCGCTTGGACACGTGTACACCGCCAGCGGGGATTATCCGAATGCGCTCGCCTCGCACAAACAGTGCGTGCAGCTGTTCAAGCAGCTCAGCGACCGGCTGCAGGAGGCACGCGAAATTGGCAATGTGGGCGCCGTCTACTTGGCGCTGGGCGAATGTGAGGCTGCCCTCGATTGCCACACACAGCATTTGCGACTCGCACGCAAGCTGCACGATCAGGTGGAGGAGGCGCGTGCCTATTCCAATCTGGGTTCGGCGCATCATCAGCGTCGGCAATTCGCCCAGGCGGCGGCCTGTCACGAGCAGGTGCTGCGCATTGCCCAAGCGCTGGGGGATCGCAGCATTGAGGCACGCGCCTATGCGGGACTGGGGCATGCCGCACGCTGTGCGGGCGATGCGGCCGCCTCGAAGCGTTGGCACGAACGCCAACTGGCAATGGCGTTGGCCGCACGCGACAAACTGGGCGAGGGACGCGCCTGCTCCAATCTGGGCATCGTTTATCAACTGCTCGGCGCTCACGATGCAGCCCTGAAGCTACACCAGGCGCATCTCGGAATCGCCCGAGCGCTGGGCGATCGCGCGGGCATGGGTCGTGCCTATGGCAATATGGGCAATGCACATGCTGCTGCCGGCGCCTATGAGGCGGCGGTCAAGTATCACAAGCAGGAGCTGGCCATTAGCCAGGCGGTCAACGATCGCAGCGCTGAGGCGTCGACGCATGGCAATCTCGCAGTGGCTTATCAGGCGCTGGGCGCTCACGATGCTGCCTTGGCGCATTATCGCGCCCATCTAGCAACGGCGCGTTCGCTGAAAGATGCCGCCGGCGAAGCGTGTGCGCTGCTCAATCTGGGCAACTGCCTGAGCGCGCGACAGCTATACGGCGAGGCAGTGCCGCACTACGAGAGCTATCTGATGCTCGCCCAGGAGCTTGGCGATGTGGCCGCTGAGGGCAAGGCGTGCCATCTGCTTGGCTATGCGCACTACTGTCTGGGCAACTATCGCGCTGCTGTGCGCTACTACGATCAGGATCTGGCACTGGCCAAGGACGCACAGCATCGACCGCACATGGGACGCGCCTACTGTAATCTGGGCTTGGCGCATCTTGCGCTGGGCCACACAGCCGCCGCCCTGGAGTGTCAGCAGCTGTTTTTGGCTGTAGCGCATGCCACCGGTCAGCTGCCGGCCAAGTTTCGTGCTCTGGGCAACATCGGCGACATATTGATACGCACGGGCGCCCATGAGGAGGCCATTAAGCTATACCAACGCCAGCTGGCGCTGGCCAGATCCGCCGGAGAGCGTGCCATGGAAGCGGCTGCCTGTGGGGCCTTGGGTTTGGCGCATCGCCTGCTGCGACGCTGGGACAAGGCGCTAGGACACCACACACAGGAGTTGACGCTGCGCCAGGAGCTGGGCGACTTGGCGGGCGAATGTCGGGCACACGGACATCTCGGTGCTGTGCACATGGCTCTCTGCAGCTGGACGCATGCCGTCAAATGCTATCAGGAGCAGTTGGAGCGTGCCCAAGAGCAAAGGGACGCCGCTGTGGAGGCACAGGCTCATGGCAATCTGGGCATTGCCCGCCTCAACATGGCGCACTATGAGGCGGCCATTGGTTGTCTGGAAGCGCAACTCGGAACCTTGGAGCGTGTATCGCTGCCCTCAACACAAGCGGATCGCGCTCGTGCTCTCGGCCATCTGGGAGATTGCTATGCGGCGCTGGGGGATTTTGAGGAGGCGCTTAAGTGCCACGATCGCCAGCTGCAGCTGGCTTTGGGTCTGGCCAGTCATCGGGATCAAGAGCGTGCCTATCGGGGCTTGGGTCAAGCGCGACGTGCGCTGGGCCAATTGCCGAGCGCCTTGGTGTGTCTGGAGAAGCGGCTGGTGGTGGCGCACGAGCTGCACAGCGCCGAGGTCAAGGCCTTGGCATACGGTGATCTGGGACATGTGCACGCCGCTCTGGGGAATCATGTGCAGGCGCTGAACTGTTTGGAACATCAGCGGGAGTTGGCGCGTGGTCTGCAGGATCGTGCACTCGAATCGGATGCCATGTGTGCGCTGGGGCAGGTGCAACAGCGCATGGGACAGCATGCGGAGGCACTGCAGCTACACGAACAGGATCTGCAGCTGTGCACGGAGCTTGCAGCGCCATCGTTGCAGGCACGCGCCTTGGGCAACTTGGGTGCAGTGCACGAGGCGTTGGCGCAGCAGGATGAGGCATTGAAGTGTTATGAGCGGCAGCTTGCGCTCAGCTCGGATCGTTTAGGCAAGGCGTTGGCCTGCGGCGCCTTGGGGCGTGTGCATCATCAACTGGAGCAGCACGGCCAGGCGGTGGAGTATCTGCGACAGGGTTTGGCCAGTGCGCAGTCCATTGGAAAGTCAGAGGAGGAGGCCAAAATAAGACATCAATTGGGTGAGTAAAGCTGACTTTCATACACGTTTTTTACTTTGCTATCCACCGCTTTATAACACGTCTGTTTATCCCACCCTCAGGTCTTGCTTTACGCTCCTCTGGCGATGCCGAAGGTGCTCGCATTCAACTGGAGACCGCTGCCCAGCTGCTGGAGTCCGTGCGCCAGGAGCAGCGCAGTCCGGAGGCGCGACTTGCGCTCTACGAGTTGCAAACCAGTTGCTACCACTTGTTGCAACAACTGCTGGTGGCGCTGCAACGCAATGAGGACGCACTTGTGGCCGCCGAACGCTGCAAGGCACGCAACGGTGCCGATGCCAAGTCATCTGCCTCGGGCATAGCCAATAACACAACTGCAACGACAACGTCGGCAACAAGTCTCGCGGACATCGAGGCAATTATGGAGGCAGTGAATCGCGGACGCATGCCTGTGCTTTACTACAGTCTGGCTGGGGAGCAGCTCTATGCTTGGCTGCTGCAGCCACAGTCGGGCATTGTGCGCTTCCATGCGGCACGTATCGATTCTCAGACACTACAGCTTCCGTTGTCGCTAAGCGAATGTCACGAAGAGGAGGAGGATGAACAGCAGCAGCAGCAGCAATTGCAGCAACCCAACGGTCAACAGCTGCTCGAACGGTATGTGAACATGGTGCGCGACAATCTCGGCGTCAACTCGCAGTCGTTGCTCCACGAAGGCGACGGCAGTGGCTGGCGGGCAAGCAGCGAACAGTTACTCGAGGATCTGCCCGGAGCTGGCGCCGGCGGCGGCGGTTTCCTGCGCATGGTTAGCCGCAATCAGTTGCTCAACTCATCGAACTACTCGCTCAGTTCGCTCTTCTCCCTCGGCTCCGTTGCCAGTCTACAGGGCTCCACGCGATCCGTCGGCAGTCGCAGCTCCCGCCGTGCTCCGGCGCCACCCGCTTGGCGTGGTCCTGCCTGTCTGCACACGCTCTACAATCTGCTGCTGGCGCCATTCGATGATCTCTTGCCGAGCGGAGCGAGTGTGTCGCGTCAGGGCAGGCGTGAGCTCATCCTGGTGCTGGACAGCGCCCTCTATCTGGTGCCATTTGCCATCTTGCGTGCCGCTGGCGACGATGGTGAATATCTCTCCGAGCGCTGTGCGCTACTGACGGCGCCTTCGCTGCAGTCACTGCGCGGACGTTGTCGCAGTCGTCGGGATCGTGGCCGACCGCCCACAGCTCTGGTGGTAGGTGGACCACGTGTGCCCACCGCTCTCGCCGAGCGTTGGGGCTGGGCGGCTGCCGAGTCACCAGCGGCGCTGCAGGAGGCTGCCATGGTGGCGGACATGTTGCAGGCGAATGCCTTGGCCGGATGCAATGCCACCAAGGAGTCGGTACTGGCCGAGCTTGCGAGTGCCGAGTGCGTGCACTTTGCCGCCAATCTAAGCTGGAAGCTGGGTGCCGTTGTGCTCAGTCCCGGTGATGTTGTGACCGCAGAGCAGCAACAACAAAAGGAGCCACATGAGCCGCAACTTGCCGACTTTACGCTGGCAGCAACGGAATTGCGTCAGTTGCGACTGGGTGCGCGCTTGGTTGTGCTCAGCTCTTATCAGTCGGTGGAGCCCATCACTGGCTCCGGTGTCGCCCAGCTGGCGGGTGGTTGGCTTCTAGCTGGTGCTGGAGCTGTGCTCATCTCGCTGTGGCCCGTGCCGGAAACAGCTGCCAAGATACTGCTTCGTGCTTTCTACTCCGCCCTGTTGCAAGGTGCACGTGCCGCACGGTAAGTCAACTTTTGAATTCCTAAAAAGTATATTCAAAATTTTAGAAATAAGATATCTATTGAGGTTAAAGTGAACTTACTAGCTAAAGAAAACTTTCAAATACTCTATTACTTATTCCATTTCTAATTCCCACGCTTATCTCTTGCAGCGCCTTGGCTGAGGCCATGCAGACGGTACAGCACACCAAACACTTTGCCCATCCCGCCAACTGGGCTGGCTTTTTGCTCGTCGGCGGCAATGTACGGCTGTCCAACAAAGTGGCACTGCTGGGACACGCACTCTGCGAACTGCTGCGCACGCCGGAGCGTTGCCGCGATGCGTTGCGCGTCTGCCTGCATCTGGTGGAGAAGAGTCTGCAGCGCATACATCGCGGTCAAAAGAATGCCATGTACACCACACAGCAGAGCATCGAAAACAAGGCCGGACCTGTGGCCGGCTGGAAGGATCTGCTAATGGCCGTCGGCTTTCGCTTTGAGCCCGCCGCCAATGGCATTCCCTCCAGTGTCTTCTTTCCCCAAACTGATCCCGAGGAGCGTCTCTCCCAATGCTCGGCCAGCCTACAAGCGCTGCTGGCCCTCACTCCGGTCACACTCAAGCGCTGGCCAAGCTGGTAAACAGTGCCGAGCATGCGGACGACATTATTGCAGTGGTGCGCAACATTCTGAATCAGTTCCCGGCCAAACCCGAGGCCGAGGCCTGTATTGAGATGCCGTTAAGTGTGCGGCTGTGGCGTGTTGCCGGGTGCCACGAGCTGCTCGCCTCAGTGGGCTTCGATCTGACCGAGGTGGGGGCCGATCAGGTGATACTCCGCACCGGCAAGCAGGCGAATCGTCGCCATTGTCAGTATGTGCTGCAAGCCTTGCTGGCGTTATTCGGTAAGTTGAGGCACATAATCTAGTTGAATCTCTTGATCTAACTTGCTATTTCGTAATCATTGCAGACACACACGAGGCGCCCAAGAGTCTGAGCCTCGACGCCGCTGGCCACAGCAGCAGCAGCTGCGAATCGTTGGCTGAACCAGAACTCGATGTGCCCG
Organism: Drosophila pallidifrons; assembly: GCA_023558445.1. Classification (NCBI taxonomy): domain Eukaryota; kingdom Metazoa; phylum Arthropoda; class Insecta; order Diptera; family Drosophilidae; genus Drosophila; species Drosophila pallidifrons. The sequence goes on from CM042351.1 coordinate 8,065,059, forward strand.
TCAATCCAGCCAACAGCGTGAACTGCGATGTCCCCGCACCAGCTGCGAATGCAACACAATCGCCATTGCCCCTGCATCCGCGCAGCGCCTTCATCTCATATGTGCGTCGCCGTGGCGAGCCCGATGGCGGCGGCGGCCTCGACTCCAGTCTGGCCAACACCACCGACAGTGAGCACTCGCTCTCGGATGGTTATGCTACCCAACCAGGCACTGGCTCCAACACCCATCAGACTGGGCCACGTCTAGGCTACGCCAGTCTGCGTGGTCCGGTCCGGGTGTCACGACCTGGCGGCGGCGGCGAAAGCGATGCCGCCTTCACGCCAAGTCCGCCGGTGACCGATCCCAGCTTATCCCTGGCGCTAGCGCATCAGACACGCATACGCTGCCTCTACGCGCAGCCAGGAGGCTCAGCAACGGCAGCAACAGCAGCTACGGCTGCTAGGGCGACCAGCAACCGTCGGCCAGATAGCTCCAGCTCGGCGAGCAGCACCACTACGGACTGGGAGGGTTCGGGACATGCCACAGTGCTGCGGCGCGGCGCCGCAGCTGGCGCCCAGCAACAGCAGCAGCAACAGTTGCAACAGCAACAGCATCAACAGGCGGCACAGCAACAGCAGCCACCTTTGCCGCCGCCACGTCCGCCTGTCTATCACAATTTGGGACGCAGCAAACCGAAGATTAAGCTGGGCAGCGCCCAAAGCTCACTGGCCGCGCGTGTCAACAAGGAGCATGCGCTCTTCATGGATCGCCTGAGTGTGCGCACCGAGCTTACGGCGCCCACAGTCACTGGCAATTCAGCTGCGAGCGTTGCAACTTCTGCAGCTGCTGCTGCGGCTGGACAGCGCAAGCCTTTGTCGCTGAGCGAGGAGGAGGCCGCCAATGTGGCCTTCAATCCGGCCAGCTTGTACTTCTCGCCAGCGGACACCGCTGAGCTGCTGGGCGAGTCCAAGCAGCCGCTGGAGGAGACGCCGGTCAAACCGAGTGCCAAGTGCATTCAGGACAGCATCATGCGGCACATGAATCGCGAGCTAACGCCCAGCATCTCGGAGCTGTATCACGAGCGTAATCTGGGCCTCGGTTTGGCGCCGCCGCTGTCCAAGCTATTGCTCAATCCTAACTACGAGGAGCAAGAGGTGGCCAACATGGTCGTAGAGAGCGGCGCACAAGCTGCAGGCAATGCGGCGGCCATTAAAACCCTCGTCGATGCCGTCAATGAACTTGAGCTTAGCGGCAGCTCGTCGGGTGCAACAATACCCACTGTGGTTGGTGGCAACGTCGTAGATACGGATACGGCCAGCACATTGCCGTCCGGGGATGTAGAGGCCACGTGCTCCATTTGTGGCGAACGCGCCGATGTCATCTGCCGCTGCAAGGCGGCCACCATGCAGAAGAAGGCCACGCTCAAGCCCTGGCTGAGCAATGTACCCGCCAGCAGTCTGGTGCAGGCCAGCGAACTGACCACCGCTGACATTCTGGAGCGCCGTCTCGAGACGAGCGTTGTGGTGCCCAGCAGTAGTGCACCATTCGCGGCCGAACTCTGTCGCCGCGACGAGGGCGATGGACGCTCCGTGGCCGATTCGCAATGCAGCAGCAATTACAAGAGAGTTCTGGCCACGGCGGGCGCTGTTAGCGGTTTAGTTGTGGGCATTGGTCACACTGGCGATGCGGAGACGCAGGGGGCAACTCTGGTGCCACTTGTTCGTCGGCACGCCTTGTCTAAAAGGAACTCGCGAATTATGCCGATTTATTGATATTATCATTGTAATGTGTAGCTAAGTTTGTAGTCTCGATTTACGCCCTGTACTGATCATTTAAGTGCTAGAATATCGCATTCTATTTATTTATTTATATACGTACATACATTACATATAACCTACACACACACATTCAGACATATATGTACATACGATTATAGTACACTTGCCTATTTGTAATATTTAAACAAAAGCCACTGATTAAATTTTATGCATTTATATAAAGATTCTGCATTTTATTTTTTAGGATTGGAACAAATAAGCAACCGGCAGTGCTAGATAATATATAAACTGTTATACAACTTATTTTATAAACAGGTATACTAATTGTTATATAATAATGCATGTATGTAAGTCGACGTGCAAATAAACAAGTAAGAAAGCTACAGTCGAGTGTACTCGACTGTGGGATACCCGCTACCCATTTTGAATGAAAGCAATATATTTTGCGGTATTTTTCTCAATATACCAAATATATTGCAAAAATACTAAAAATAAACAAATCGGTGGTATATCGATATAACACCGCATTCAAAATATACCATAGACGGCACAATATACCAGATTGTCAGCCAAAGCACCTAAGACCCCTAGTAAGTAGGCGTTTTTCCCATACAAAAGTATTTCTTTAATAACTTCCACAATTTTTATCTGATCGCAACCAATCAAGAATCATAACTACTATAGTAATAATTGTATATACCAAAATTCACAACTCTAGCTTGTTATTCGTTTTTTTTTGGTTTGCGGGGGCGGAAGTGGGCGTGGCAAAAATTTGAATCAAACTTGATCTGCGTGCAAACATAACAAATGCTGTCGAAAAAAATTATAGCTCTATTTCTTATAGTCTCTGAGATCTAGGTGTTCATACAGACAGACGGAAAGACACACAGACGGACATGACTAGATCGTCTCAGCTGTTGACGCTGATCAAGAATATATGTATATACTTTATAGGGTCAGAGATGCCTCCTTCTACCTGTTACATACATTTCCTGCCGGCACAAAGTTATAATACCCATCTACCCTATGGGTAGCGGGTATAAAAACTGTTATACAACTCACTTTTATAGAAACTGACAAATACGGATATTAGTTTTCGAATAAATTGTTATAGAATAAATTAATATACAGACTCTTATGAGTACTGTCATACACACTGTTATACAAGCCAATATATAAACTAACACAATCTTGCAAAGCTGTTATACATGCAAAATGATCTACATTCAGAGCAATCGCAATTAAATAGCATTAATATCATTTAGCAATCGGTCGCCTTGAACTATTTGACCAGTCGGTGGCCTAAGCTGTCAGAAGGTTCAAATGAATTATTGCAAGCATGTGCAAAAATCTATCAACAAAATATCAAAAATGTATAAAAATAAATCCTACTAAGCGAAAACAAGCAGAGTCGAGAAGTCGAAGAGTTCGGACAACGCACGAGCTAATGATTTATTGATAATTATCAGCTTGAGCCTTGGCTAGCACAGTGAGACGAGCTGCTAGCAAACCAAATAAAAATTTAAGATATGTTATAACATAATAGTATTTAGTCGCAATTCAATTAAGGAAATCGAGTTGATGGAAAATGGAAAATTGAAAACAATAATCTAAGCTCATAAAGTTGGAAAAAGTTGCTCTCAATTGTAAATGGAATTCGTTGTAGTCAGCGACCGCTGTGTCCGTCTGCTGAAAAATAATTTAAAAGTTCGACTTTCCTTTTCCAGCTACTGACAAACCGATTGAGACGAAGCTGCATCATCATCATCATTATGATTGCGGTGCGGCTTGTTTTTCAGTAGACGGCCGCCTCTCTCTTCCTCTCTTTTTTTTTGTGGAGTGTCTGTCATCCTGGCCTTTGAGTCTCTCGTTTATATCAGCGCATTATATTTATGACCATTTAATTAGCATGTCGGAGTCCATTAAAGTGATTGATATGGTTATGGAACCGAAAGGGCAACCGAAACCTGGCAAAAACAAAACCAAAAGAAATATTTGAAAACAATGTTCAACTGTTGTACTTATTATCAAACATCCGATTACGTTATAATTTCAATTTCCTATTTGTTGCAATCACAATGAAAATGCACTTCAACAAAAGCAATTGAATAACTTTGCATAATAAATAAATATATGACAATTGTATTACGCTCTCCATGCATTCTATTTATTGCCTCACTCATGCATTTCCCTTCCTTTTGATTTATTTTGCTATTTTCAGCTGCATCCATACCATATAGAATATATAATATAGCCTACAATCAATGACAACAACATCGTATACAAATATTAGAAAACATTTCCATTGAGCTCAACTTACCAAATACAAAAATTCTCATGAATACTTCGAGCGCGCCACAAACTTTGCCAACACTGTGCTACATACAGTCAGCTTGACTTTAAGCGCGGTCTTTAAAAAGAAATATGTATATTAAAAACAAATTACTTTTAATGTCATTTATTTAATATTTTTCTAAATTTAAAAAAAGACGTAAAAATATAAAAATCTATTCCAAATATGTAAAATAAGTAGAAAACGTGCTGTATTTAAGAAACGTGACTTTTCCAGTGAAAAGTTAAAGTTTGCAGTCTAGTTTTAAGCAACACCAAAGGCACATCTCTATTAATTGATAAGATTTATTGACACCCCACAACACACTCGATCGTTACAAATTGACCTTTGGTGATGACTATGACGATGACTCTGCTGCTTGTACCGTTACTGCGTCGCAGTGAAACGAGCCCCTTGGGCCCAACTAACGATCTCCTGCTGCTGTCCCGCTCGTTGTCATCGTTGTCGCTGTCGTCGACTTTTGTTGTTGCCGTTGCCAATCATCAACCAAGTGACCAGACTCGATCAGGCCGCCCATTCGTGGGCAAAGCGAAATCATCAGCAGCATTGTTGTAGTCACACAGTTTATACTTGCGACATGTGCGGCCCCAAGGCGTCAAAAATCGGATTCGGATTCAGATTCAGACTCGAGACTTCGAGTTTGACTAGAATCAAAGCTGAGACACACAGCGCACATTGAGTGCGAGGGAGATGGAAATGGACACCGACGTCATGTTTGTAGATGCTGCCGCGCCGACTGATAACTTTTCTCTAGGCAATCCCCCCCTTGATGGCACATTATTTCTGCGCTTGATGACGATGTACCTAGATTAGACAGCGTTATTGCGATTTTGGAGGTTTGCCTTTACGTTTAAATCTGGAACACTTGCCCTTGCCGGAGTCGTGTTCAAGGTGACGCCAAATGCTATCATAGCAGCAGCATAACATACACGACATAAGTGGAATTCTTATAAGTACTATACTATATTTTTCAATTGTTTTTCCAACATTTTTAAATGGGCTTCAAAAATAAGATCAACTGTTGTTTCACGCAGCTCCGTGATGATCTTCCGGGTTAGTGACTCCTACAAGAGAAGAAGATCTGATTGTAAGTAAATGGCTTATTTAAAGATAAGATTCAATCTGTTTTTATTTCATTGGTTTTCAAATATCTTATCTACTTTTTATCCCCGATTTAGAAATGACATCGATTTTGAACGTTTTTTTTTTCTTTTTGTAATTAAAAAAATTGATGCTCAAAAAAGTTTGAATTTTTAAATGTTGTTTTGATAATAGTGAATATAAATAACATTTGGGGCAAACAATTCATTTGTTTATAAATATGTAATAAAAGAAAAGATTAGCAGTGTCATCAGATACATTATATCAATTTCAAATAACGATTAAATTAAAATTTAAAGACTAAAAAATGGATATTTAAATATAATTATATTGAGATTATGCTTTCACTTTGTACCAATTTAATTGATAAATAATTTTAGTTGTAATTTTGAATCAACATATTAAAGTACAAGCAATGAAGCCATTTAACAGAAGAATAAAATTCCAGTCCTTAATTTTAGCAATGCAATAAAATAAAAATAATAATTAAATGATAAAAGTGATAGAAAGTAAGTAATTTAATTATATAGCCCGATAAGATTTAAGAATTTATCTTTAAAAATGAATCAGGCAATTGAAAACTAAAAAGCGATTCCCCGAAGTAATCCAGAAGCACTCGTTAAATGCTATCAAGTCACTCGTTGCTGACGATGGGGAAATATGATGCAATCAGCGAAACCATGCACTTGCTCTTGCTCCAGTTTTGTAAATATGATGCTCACTCCTTATCGGTCAAGTGCAGCCTTTACTTACGAGTGTGGACTTGTATATACTACATGGATAACGATAAGTGCGGCCACACGTGATCCGTGGCAAACACGGATGTGGCGCAGACCCTTGCGATAAATCCAATGTAAATATTATATATCATTCCAAGTAACAAATATATATTTATTAGATATGTGCATTTCTCGAGGGGTCTGTGTGCTCAAAGGCATTTTCATTTACATTGGCAAAAGACTTACGAGCTGTAATGAAAAACTGAAACTGGGGATCCAACATTGATAGCTGATTAGGTGACCGGCCAGTGCCGATAGCTCTGTTTTGAAAAAACAACAAAAGAGCTATAAATCATATAGTAGCAGATGTATATATACACATATATGTACATCGAGAATACATATTCTTGATGTGAATATTATATAGCAAACGATTTGATTGTGATTTCTCCCGTTTCGCTCGCCGATCTATAAAAGTGTGTCGCCTGAGACGCTAACGATTCAATATCATCTCGTACAGCCAGCAGAGCAGTACTTCCAACACAATTCCCAATACTTTTTTCTTTTTGAAATTAAAAATCCTAAAATGAGAATCCTTGAGGAGGTGATTACAATAACGAACAAGTAATAATGGAAGTGTGAATTAACTAAAATGTTGTGTTTGTTGTGATTTTAGCATCAAGTCCATTTGCTGGATCCTTCGGAGCTGATGCGGCCAGAGCCCACGTTTGCCGACAAGAATCCTTCCAAGTTCCGTGACTACAGCGTGGATACCGAGGATCCACTAAAGGAACGGGTTCGCCGCACCTACCGTCAGATGCATTTGAATCAAACCGTCGACTTTGTCAAAGGTAAGCGAATCCTTTCGGCATGTCCTGCATTACAATTTTTAAAATACAATCGATATCTTTTTTAAAGGACGTCGTGCACGCTGGCTGAAATTCAACACAATCAAGATGACCGTGCGCCAGGCGCTAGAGAAGCTCAACGATCTGGTCGACGAATCGGATCCCGATCTCGATTTGCCCAACATCATACATGCCTTCCAGGCTGCGGAACGTGCACGCGCCGAGTTCCCCCAGCACGATTGGCTGCACTTGACCGCCCTCATTCACGATCTCGGCAAGATTATGGCCTTCTACGATGAGCCACAATGGGCCGTCGTTGGCGACACCTTCGCCGTGGGCTGCCGCTGGGGCGATAGCATTGTCTATCGCGACGAAAGCTTCGAGGGCAATCCCGATGGCGATAATCCCAAGTACAATACCGAATACGGCATGTATAAGCCCAACTGTGGTGTGGACAACTTGCTAATGTCGTGGGGACACGATGAGTATATGTACTCGGTGCTCAAGCACAACAAGACCAAGCTACCCGATGTGGCATGCAACATCATACGCTTCCATTCCTTCTATCCGTGGCACAACGGCGGCGACTACAAGCACCTGGAGGCCCCCAAGGATGAGGAGACCAAGAAATGGGTGCTGATCTTCAAGTAAGTTTAACTGTCAACTATCAAGATATACAGAAGTATAACAATATTACTCTGCTTGCAGTCGCTACGATCTGTACACTAAGAGCGAGGTTGTACCTGATATTGACGCTTTGTGGCCTTACTACCAGACCCTGATTGACAAGTATCTCCCCGGTGTCCTGGAGTTTTAAATACACTAATCCATTATATATATACACATATACAATCATTAACTATATACAGACTCTCGTATCGTATCATAATCCTAACTAACCGTGTAGTGAGTTGATGTACTATAATACCTTACAAACTATTCCCTACTGTCCCTATATCAGAACTGTATGCTATATCTACTATATAAATATATACAAATATTTCACAAAACTAAAAATTTTTCGGAATGGCTCTCAGAAATGGGAACTGCTAAGTGCTCAGAGATTAAATATTATACACTTATCTGCTAAGCTAATACTTTATTATATACTTTGCTGTAGTTTTTTTATATAAACCTTTATTGTATTCTGCCAAAAAAAAATCAAAATCAGCATTCAAAAAGATTGCTCAACATTTAAATAGAAGACGCTGATGAGAACACGCACAGGATAAATGGGAAATGTACATTTTTCGTCTTTGAAATTAACAACTAAAATCCTTAAGTTAATGCGCGTGTTGCATCATTGGGAGACGGAACCGCCGCTGCTTCGTCGCCGTCTCTTGTGGCGTTTGTGACTCTTTTTGCTGGCATGCCGCTGATGATTACGTCGCCGCGACGAGGTTTCCTCCTCGTCTCTATGATGTCCACGATGACGTCGCGCGCTCGAATGACTGCTGCTGCGACTCCGACTCTGGGTACGACGATGAGGCGATGAGGTGCGACTACGGCTGCGACCTCGACTCTGACTACGTCGATGGCGACGATGCTTTGAAATAGCGCTAGCTTTGCGTTTGTGTCTGGACCGTTCTCGCTCACGGTCTCGCTTACGATGCGGACTGCGGCTCCGACTCCGACTGCAGCTGGACGAGGTCACGGAAGCATCTTGGGTGCCGGAACAACTGGCGCTGCTGCTGCTGCGACTCGGACTGCGACTGCGGCGCACAGCATGACGGTGGCGTATACTCGACGTGGACGATGATGATGGCAGTGGCGCCGCTGTGGACACAAGCTGCACGTCATCATCATCGGACAGCAGGACGGACGCTGTGGCCGTTTTGCTGGTGTACGTATTGGTGCTATCGTCGTTAAGTAGATTATATTTTCCAGATCACCATCATCCTCCTCCTCATCATCGTTGTCAACTTTCAGCGCCGGCAGCGCAACCGCTGACGGTGCTAAAACCTCATCGTCATCGTCGTCGGGACCAAAGTATGTGATGGGTATGGAACGTACAGAGTCATTAGAGTCCTCATTGTTATTCGCTGGCACTGCTTCGGACTTCTCATTTGTTGCTTCCTGTGCTGTTGCCTCACTGCCAACTGTTCCCACAGCGCCTGTGCTTTCACCTAAAAGAAAACAGTGTTAAGTTTTAATGAAGAGTATGCTTGAAAGCCCAGCTTACCTTTGATCTGATTGAGAAAAGCCATTGCCTTGCGCTTGCGCTCCAATTGCAGCTGCTTCTCTCGCGATACCATGCCGTTCAGCTTATCGCGTGCAATCAGCGCCAATTTGTCCTTGACACGCTCCTCAGCTGAGTAAAAGAAAAGACATTTGTTTACCTTCGCCCTCTCTCTCTTTTTAAATATTGTACTTTATCCCTCTCCCTATCATCTTCCGTCTCTCTTCGGTTCGTATGCTACCTTGTACTCACCCTGACGTTGTTCTTTCAATGGCAATGTTGTGCCCGCTCCCGTTGTTGTCCCGGCAGCCGTAGTTGTCTTCTGTCCTCCACTTCTCGCCAACAGTTGTGTCTCCACTTGCTTGATGGCTCGCTGCACGCTGTCTGGCATACCGGGTCGCGTCTGTTCCGTATTTGCCTTCATCTTAACATCGTCAGTATCATCGTCGCTGGTTTCTTGCGGCAGTGCAGGTTGTAAAGTTGCCGTCTCATCACGAGACTTGATCGAGAAGCATACAGGTGCTGCCAAAAAAAAAAAGAAAATTAAGTTAGTATAGAAGCAAAACAATTAATAAACATATTAAGTTTCACTTACACTTTTCACTCGAAGTGGCAACTTTTGTGGTGGCTGCAGCAGCAGCTGTTGTTGCTCCAAGTGCAGTTCCACCTAAGCCTTTCTTGCTAATCAGCGCCGCAGCAACGGCAGCTGCCTTACGTGTTTTCTCCTCCTTGGATGCGGCATCCACATCCCCGGTTATCTTGTACATATAATAGGCATAGAACTTGTGCTCGGGCAGGAGAAAATTGAAACGTTCGACACTCTTTGTGCGCAGCGTCTCCTCGAACTGGCGGCCATTCTTAATCACATACGTTGCCGTCTTGTCGATTATGTGGCGCAACGTCTCCTCGGGCAGCGGGAAATTTAACAGTGGCGGTGGTGCTACGACCGCAGTGGGCAGTGAACTGATGCCGCCACTTGTGGACTGCTTCCCTTTTTGCCCCTGACTGTTACTATTGTCATCCTCGTCATCCTCCTCGTCGCTATCGGAACTGTAGTTTTGTGCCAACGCCAGGGCGCTGGTGTTCTTCAACAGCTCCACCTTCGGCGGCGCATCGTTAGCGTCTTCCTCCTCGTGGGCAAATGTGCTGCCATTGTACTGCAGCAGAACGGGAGTAAATTCGCCATTCGATGTGGCTGCCACACTGCTCTGACTCTGGCCCTCCGATTTGCAGCTGAGCGTAGGCGACGCAGTGCCGCCGGAATGCTGCGAAGTCACATCGTCGTCCAACACCGCCTGCAGCGGCACACCCTTAATCTTGCTGATGAGCTGCGTATAGGCGCAATTGGCCGACGGCTTGTACTTGATGATGGGCACTGTAATCACTTGATTGTTTCGCTTGGGACTCGGCGGCAACGCGCTGCCATCGGCACTTGTACTCGTCTTCTCGGCAACTGTATCCACAGATGGCGCATACTTGCCCTGCTTGATGACGGCCAAGAGATGGCGATAATATGGCTGCAATTGGCCGCCTTGCGACAGAAAATCAAACTGAGCATTATTCGCTTGCTTGGCCTTGATCAGGATCTCCATTTGAGCACCCTGAGTGGCAATAAAGCGCGCTGTTTTCTCAATGATGGCATGCTGCTTCATCGTCTCCGGCTGCAAACAAAATATGTACAAAAGTTATCTTGGGATTTCAATAGATTAGTTACTTTACTGTGCTTACCAGCTGTATGCCCGGCATGGGAGCCACAAGCAGATTGTTTGGCAACGTAAAGGGCAATTCGGATTCATCGGTTGGTGTCGTTGAATCCGGCATTGGTGACGCTGCTCCATCTGCTGCAGCAGTTGACTTCGCTGAAGTTGACTGTCCATCGTAATGGAAATCTACTTGACTGTAATTACCGCCAGAGGTTTCCTGCTGTAATCGCTTCAGATCCTCCTCTGTTGGCCGCGTGTGTGCGTGTGTTGAGTGTATGTGCGTTTGCGTATGTGTGTGTCATTGGTCAAAAATAAGAAAATACAAGACAAACAATTGTCGTTAATACAAGAAATTTCTGAAGATTTGCAGAGAGTTGTGGCAAACAGAATACAGAAGAATTCATAGAATAAACATTCGACTTTTGTTTTTAGCATTTTGTATAACAGTTTTCTTGTTTTTTTTTTTTTTTAGATGTCGCTCAAACCGTTGGAAGGAAGGCAAGTCATCTTCTGGAAGAAAGTGTTGAATATGTTAAATGTGAAATGGTTTCTATTTACCTGAACCACGGTGTTACCCAACAGCATCAAGAAGACGTTCAAGATGCATTCATGTTGTTGATGGATGTTGGTCGTTCTTGTTGGTTGTTGGTTTTATTTTTTTGGTTTTGATTTTGATTTGATATGCTTGCATTTCTTATTTGCAAATTTTCTTTATATTGAGGTAGTAAATACACAATATGTTTTTGGTATTCATGACTCTTAAAATTTAAATACAGTATATTTTTGAGGAGCCAGAATGAATGGCAGAGGCAGAGACAAAGAGCAAAAGGATATGTCGGCAACCTAACTTACCTTGCTGCAGCCGTAGCTCTTCTTCGTTGTTGTAGAGGAACAGATAACGCTCCTCTTCGCACAGCTGCTCGGCCCGTTGCTCGTCGGCCGTCAGGTATTCCAGGCGATTTCCATAGCCACCAGGTGGCGCCTCATATGATGACAGTTCGCATAATGCGCCACGTACGTCATATCTGTGTGTGTGGTGATGATGTGTGTATGTGTTTGTGTACGTTTGTGTGCCAAAAGATAAGAATCAGAGAAATATAAACAAGAGAAAGAACGTTATTAGTTAACGCATTATGCGAATGTTGCGGCCGCTCGAAGACGAGGCCATAAATCATCACACACACACATATATATATATATAGAAAACACACGCACAAATCATAAATAAAATTATATAATGTATAAAGTATATGTTGTCATTGAAATCGAAATTAAATGCATCTCGAGAAATGTTTTTCACGCCAGTAAAATAAATTGTTTGTATTTATAATATAGTAGATTTTTCTTTTTTTGATTATTTTTTTTTTTATAATTAATGAAGTCTTGATCATTTATACATACCGCTCCGGTTGCTATAAAAAAGTTAATTGTTTTACAATTACAGTTTAAAATTAAGATGTTTGTAAGAAATATTACAGTTTGAGAAGCACTGAAAAGAGCTGTTATTACAATACAAAGTGAAAACAGTTTCATCGTCAATCCCCCGCGCCACCCACTCAGTTCTTGATCCAATGAACAACATCCAAAAAAGAGTCATAACTAAATTGCAGCCCAGCAAATACTATTATTAACAAACTATATACTTTTTTTCGTATTTAAGTCTGTGGGGTCGGGTTATGCTTGAATAGATTGGGAACAGTCTCAGAACAGGACATATGTATGTATGTATGTGGATGTCACAGGGTATTCCAGTTGCTGTTGTCGTTCAAATGTTAGATGGAAAATATAGAGGTAGACACAGTGTGCTAGGCTAGCCAAAACTATACATAACATATGTTGTTGTTATTGTTCGTGGACATCTCACTACATTAGCAATGTGTGTAATCCAAAGTATCGTTGTTGGTATTAGCACATACACATACATATAGCATTGCATTTTGTATTGTATGTGTGGTATTATCGTAATATATGTATGTAGCAAGTAGTAGTAGTAGTAGTAGTAGTATAATTAAGTTTAGCGCTAATTGATTGGCAGGCAGGCAACAATTATTAACCTGTCTATTTTGAGATTTACATCGCCCATCCAGGGTATCAGCTGTTTGCCTTGATCCATCTCGCGAGCTTTCTCATCATCACGGAATATTTTGCAGGCATAGCCAAACACGAGCAGCTCCACAGCGGGTTGGCGTGCATCTGCGGCACCAGCAGCAGTAGCCGCCCCACCATACGCCGTAGACGCCCCGTTGGCACCATTGTTGGCTCCAGCTGCCATTGCAGCGGATCCGGTTTTGCGCAATATCCCATTGATACTTCCTCCGGCGTATTCACGTGCCATGGCATTGCTGCCGCCACCGACACGCGCATTATAGGGCATCATTGCACGCACACACACACTAACTCACTCACTACACATTAACCCACACCACTTTGCGTTGATGTTGTTGATTGAGAAGCAAGCACTTTTAGAATATGCAATAGCTTTGCATTTTCAGACACAAATTAAATTTTTTTTTTGTTTTTGTATGAGCTAAACACAGAATATTTGGCTTAGAGATGGTGTGTTGAGCACAGGGTGACCGCAAGCTGCGAATTAAAATATACCGTTTTACGACTCAAAATATACCACACGGCTAAAAAGAAAACGCCATGTAATAATTTCATTCTAATAGTTTTTTCGTCATGTAATAAGCTGAATTATTTTAGTCTTTTGCTAATGTATTTGTTTCGATAAATACTAATATACGCAATAATGCGAATGGCATTTCGCCAGGGTTACCAAATTTGGCGCGCACTTAAGCAAAGGCGGAAGCAATTTGAATTTTAAATAAGACACTTCGATTAAAATCTATAATAAAAGTTTACGCAAGTTTTTTTACAATATACACAACATTAAATTAATCCTTGGCATTTGGAAACTTGAGCGTACGCAGTTTAGAATAAATAATATCCCAGTCCACATAGGCGCCCACCAAGTGTCGCTTATTTTGTGGCGAATCCTCGTAGGCAGTGCGTCCATGCAGCATGCGAAGATTGTTGAACACAAAGACATCGCCTGCCCGCGTCTTAAATTGGACCGACTCCTCTTGCACCAGCTGTAGAAATTTATCATATGCTTCATACCAATCCACCACGAGTTCCAGAGGCACAGTAAACCGACTATCCCGTTTCGTGGTGTTTTGATTGATGCGTGCAAATTGCCCATCGACATCCAAGCAGATAACAGGGCCACGCCACAAACTATGGAATGGTTTGCCCGCATCGTCATCGTGTCCAATGTCATACCAATTGACGGGCACGCTGCGCAATAGCTCATAGTACTTGGGGAATTCCTCGCGCAAACGCTGGGCCACAAAGAAGCCATCGGTCATGGTGTTGGCGCCACCCGGTGACTCAGACTGCACCAAAGTGTGCAGTATGTTAATGCCCGCCTTGTACTCATAGTACGGCATATCCGTGTGCATCGGCAGCGGGGTCATCAGATACGCATAGTTGCCGGCATTGGGTTTGGACTTGACCTCAAATACATCGCTGCAGTAAAAGGCAAGTTAATGAATGGAATTAAACTTAATAAGATATTAAATTACCCGTAAGTGGTGCGCTTGATGTAACCAATGCGTTCGGCCAGCTGTCGTGCCACCTGCACATCGTTGGGCGCCTCACGCAACAGTGCAAATCCCTGCACAGCCAATGCCTCCAGCCAGGCGCACAATACTGCATCCTGCGCCATGACATCCGCGTAGCGAAATTCGCGTGTTACCTCGCCAAACTGTGACTTGCTCCACAGCTGCATAGTGGGCTTATAGACCTCCGAAAGATAACGCAGCCTCGCCTCTGGACTGAAGTCACGTTGCTGCAGCCACTCCAGATCGTAGCTAGAGTTGTGAGCATCCTGCCAATTGATCACCAGCTGCTGCCGGTGCTCATCAAAATGTACAGCCTGGGCTGCTGCATGCGATAATGGACCACGTTCCCAGTGGCTTTTGCGTGCCCGTGTCGCACCATGAAAGCATTCGGAGCATTGGCAATTATCGCGCAACCAAATGCTAGGAAACTTCAAAGGACGCTCGTCGTTGGTTGGTCTTAATTCAATATAGCGCTGATCCAAGATTTTGGCTGTAATGACTCGGCCGCTGTTGTTGCTCGCGTAGCGCAGCTGGCCAATCAGATGTCTGCAGCTCAGCATGATGACCAACAGAATACTGACCGACTGATATAGTCCAAAGGGACGCTGTTGAACAGTCGATGTACAATTATCTCGCTGCTTCTTATCACTAAGTTCAATCGCACGTGCTCGTCCTCTCTTGTGAAAGATAAGCCATCCAAGTGATTTGGCCTGTGCTTATCACAACTCTGGGCGTCCCTCTGCCGATTGCTTGCTTAGTGTGATAGTTTGGACAATTGCTGCCGCACTCTCCACCCAGCATTCATTGTTTGTGTTGAGCTGAAAGCGACGCTTCGCTTGACACAAGCTGCACTCGAGTTGCAGCTTGGTTTGCTCGTCGACGGAAGCAGCTCCAACCGGTTTACTCTTTGCTTTACGTCGACGACTCCGTTTAATTGGCGTCTTCTCTTTCTCCTCATCCAAAGACGTCTCCTCTTCTGGCTTCTTATCCAGCTGCAAAGTTGTATTCACGCCGGGCAATAAGGGCAGCGAACAGCGTTTGCAAAGTGTGCGCTTCAATGCTGGCGACCTGCACAATCATACAAGATAAGTTACTAGCTGCCTTAAGAGTTGTTCCCAGGGTATTACTTACATGTGCATTAGCGTTTTAGTACCGACATTGCGACACAATTTGCCGTAGTAGGCGGCCAACGTATTGTTGTTGCTTTGCGCCATGAGATTGGCCGCCTGGTATAGAAAATTCATTCTAGAGCATGCATGACGCTGTGTTAATATCTTGCGCTTACACTTGTTGTTGTTGCTGTTGTTATTTTGCGACATGACACTAAGATATATGCGAAACCAAATTTTTAACTAAATTTCTATTTGCCGCATGTGTTTGTCGTATGCGCTGTCACGTTTGATATCGATTAATTCGACTGCTAACAATAACACTGTTAATCAATTTTCCATTCAAAACAGACAAACTGTTGTTACAGCTGGGACGTCTGTAATATTTATCGGCAGCTCTATTTAAAGCTTTTGTTATTTTATATTTATTTATATGCACCATGATAATTAACCAACATGACATATTGAGAATATGTTTTAATTAAAATGGAGCTAATCAAATTGAAAATCCTAAACAGCAATAATCGATTAATATATGGTAAAAAATCAGTTTGCCATTCGCAGGGCGCGCGACAAGCATGCCGATCAGCTGGCTCAGCTGCGACAGTTTCCCGCCTTAATTCGATGCCGCAGCTGTGTGTGTTGGAGCATGCAGAGCCTTAAAAAAGTTGAGTGTTTTTTTTTCAATTAGAAAGTGCAATCAGCAGCAGAAACTGAGCAACAATGCAACGCGCAATAAGGGCCAATTAAGTGCCACAGCTAATCAATAAATACAATCAACAATTGCCTTAAACAAAGACACTCTTGCGAAATAAGCAAGAACTTATTGTTTTGTTTTTTTTTTGCCATTGGAGATCTTGTTTTTGTGTCGCCATTTGTTTTACACTTGCAATTTTTTGTATTGTGTATCTGTGTGCGTGTGTGTGTGTGTAAGATGTTCATACAGGATCTGAAGAATGACTTTTATCGACAACTGATCGGCAAACGCATCCTCATCATTGTCAACTATGATGTGGATGCGATTTGTGCCAGCAAAATATTGCAATCCCTCTTCAAATATGATCACATGCTCTACACTGTGGTACCCATCATGGGCCTAACGGGACTGCGGCGTGCATACAACGAGCATCAGGGTGATGTAAAATACGTTCTCCTCGTCAACTGTGGCGGCTGTGTGGACATCGTGGAGCTACTGCAGCCCGCCGAAGATGTCACCTTCTACATCTGCGACTCGCACCGTCCCTTCGACGTGTGCAACGTGTACAGCGATCGTCAGGTTTGCCTGCTGGGAGATCCAGCGCTGGAGGAGAACATTCCCGCGTTTGAAAGCATCTTCTATGATTCAGATGGCGAAGACGATGATGACGAGGACGAAGAGCATGACGGCGATGAGCACGAAGACAGCGGTGCTGGCGAATCGGATGGCGATGCTGATGGTGGCAGTGCTGTGGAACGGCGACGTGCGCCCAAGCTGAGTCGTCTGGAGCGGCACGAGCAGCGGATAATGCGACAGCGGGCACGACGTCAATGGGAACTAGAGCGGGATCGCATCATGTTCGATTACACACAATTTAGCTACTATGGTCGATCGACGGCACTACTCATCTTTGAACTGGCTTGGAAGCTGTCCAAGGACAATATGGATCTGCTGTGGTGGGCCATAGTGGGTATCAGTGAGCAGTTGTTGCTGGGCAAGATTGAGAGTGGTGCTTACACGCTGGAGCTGGAGCACATACAGTCGCATGTGTCGCGTCTGACCAATAAGACAAACGATCAAAACACAATGAGCGCGTCGAAGATTACCTTTGAGAACGATCTGCATTTGGTGCTCTATCGTCACTGGACAGTCACCGAGTCCATGCGGTAAGTTAAGACACATCCTCTCTTCCTAAGTTACAATCTATAATAGAAAGATTAGGTGTTTTATAACTTGCTATTTTCTTAAAGCTAGTTTAGTTTGAAAGTAATTCTTAACTAATTTAAAATTAAACCAAACACCTCGTTGTAAGGACAAAGAAACCATATCACTTCTTTTTTTTTTTGTTACTAGCTATTCACGGTATTCCGCCTGCCAGCTTAAATTGTGGACGTTGCGTGGCGAGAAGCGACTGCATGAGCTGCTTGTGGAGATGGGATTACCTCTCGTCCATGCCCGTCAGACTTACAGTGCCATGGATTTGGTGCTACGCAAAGAGTTCTATACCATGGTGGAGCAGCTGGCCGAGAAATATGGCATCCCAGACATTGTCTATGGCACATTTACGCTCAGCTATGGTTATCGCAGTCGATATGCGGCCGCCGATTATGTGTATGCTCTGCTGGCGATACTGCAATCGATTAAGAAACACAAGACACCTGAGGATTGCTTCATGGAGGCCTCGGATGCATTGACGCGCCAACACAAACAGCTACTCAATGCTGGCATTGATAATGCCAAGCTCTTACATGCGGCCATCTTTCGGCAGGTGCAGAGCTGCCTGGAGGCGCATCAAGTGCATTCGACAGGATCGTTTTTCTATTATGTGCTGCAGGAGGAGCACGCTTTCTTCTCCTATCCATATGCGCTGGCATTGCTGGCCAAGTTTGTGCTGCACGGTCATGTGGCTACGACGCGAGCACGACAAGCGCCGGATTTACCATTGATTGCCACCTGTCCGCTGGATGCGGCGCAGGGCATGTGCCTGCTTGTGGGGATTGCGCCTGTGCGCGAGGATTCGCCCAAGAACTTCTTTGGCAAGGCATTCGATCAGGCGGCGCAGAAGAGCAAGACTAGTTTGCTGCAAGATTTCTTTGAGCCGTCCATTGTGCAGTTGCGGCAGAGCGATTTAACCCGATTTCTAGATGCGTTGACCGTGCTCTTGACTTGAAATCTTTCAACTCTAACATAGACCTATTAAACTTTAGACTTGTAAGACAATTTAATTATCCAAATCCGACTAATCTAACTAATTTAACATTAATCTAATTTATGAACGACAAATTGTTTTTATTATCATAGTCTACATATATTTTTTTTTTTATTTAGAACTATTGCAAATAGGATAGATGCACTTATGCAACAAGAACGTTTAAACTAAGCAAATCCGAATGATATTTGTGTACAACGGACATTTAACAAAACAAAAATACAATTATATCAACAATATACTATTTAGATTGTGCTTAAGAAATGAAAATACATATATAGCATTAGTTTGTAAGTGGTGCGCTGCATTTGTATTGAAATTGTGTGAAAAGCAGACTTTAAATATAGTACAACGTGTGTTTATCCTAAAGAAATTGTATTTTATATCATTTTATCTGCTTTACAGAAACGCAAGGCGAGTTTTCTTTACATATCGTCAACTTACAAAGGATTTATTGTAACTGCGCTCAATTAATCTTTAAATTTGTTGACGAATTGCGAAGAGTATTGAATTCTCTCAAAGGAGCATTTTGAATTGTCTCCATGTATCTTTTAATAAATGCATTTGATTGCTGTGATCATTTCATTATGTTTTGTGAAGAAAAAAGCAGAATTTTAAATTGTTCCAAATTTTTATATCACGATATTTAAATTATTCTATAATTATTATTCTTTGATTTCTATAAACAGTTTCTTATAGTATTCGATTAAGTAAAAGTCCCAAAATAACATCACACTTTAAATTCTTTGAATTTAAACATTCAATAAATATATTTTCATTACTTACACATATAATTAATATGCAGAAATCAATCTTTCATTTTAAAAGTCATATGCAATAAAAATATTCTATTTATATATTTGATTTACATATATACAATAACTAACAAGTGAGAACAATAAAGACTACATTATAATGTCGATAATTACACCAAAAATTTAAGTACAAACTTAAACGCAGCTGTAGTTATCGACATTATATTATACTTAGTAAGTGCTTAAATGCTACAGTTGTCTGGCGATTTGCAGCTCCGTTTGCTGCAGTGCCTCGGCTTGCTGGATGCGGGCAGCTCCCAGGCAGGCAACGTCGTCATAGAAGACCGCATATTGGCCCGGAGTGATGGCACGTAGTGGAGCATCAAGTTCCACGACACCGGAATGCAGCAGCTGACAGTCAACAAGGGGCTTCGTGTGCTGAAAGCGAAAGCGGCAACGCAAGCTGCCATTTGTGGCTAGTTGCTGCCGGGATCGGTGGCATAGCCAATTAATGTCGCCAATGTGAAAGCGGGTGCAGTGGAGCGCAGCATGATCGTGACCAGAGGCCACATAGATCGTATTGCTGGCGGCATCCTTATGTGCCACAAAATATGGTTGCAGATAGGAACTTAGACGACAACGCTGACCCACGGTCCACTGATGAATGCCCTCATGATGGCCCACAACAGCACCGCTATCCACATCCACGAAATGACCAGGCTTGGAGGTGATATACTGTACAACACATAGAATTAGTAATCAATTTGTTATAGTCTATTCTAAAGGATTCTCGTTGTGCTTACCTCGCGTATAAAGGATTTGAAATCACGCTTGCCCACGAAACAGATGCCCGTGCTTTCGCGTTTTTCTGCCAGCCGATGCAGTCCTATGCGTTTGGCCAACTGCTTGACCTCAGACTTCTGCAACTCACCAAGGGGAAACATGGTGCGTTGCAGTGTTTTCTGTGCGATGCCGGCTAGAAAAAAAGTCTGATCCTTAAAGGTGTCAGCGGGTATAAGCAAACGCGCCTGCTGTTCAGTGTCTTTGGTGTTGCACTGGTCCAGAAAGTTACCTAGACTATTGCGAGCATAGTGTCCAGTGGCCACAGCATCATATTTAAGGGTGTCCAGTGCGTGCTTGTGAAACAGATCGAATTTAATATGCTTGTTGCACAATATGTCGGGATTGGGCGTCAGTCCAAGTTGGTAATCATCGAGGAATTGGCTAAACACTGACGTCCAGTATTGCTTCACATAGTTGACTTCGCGCAGCTCGATTTGCAGCTTGTGGCATGCCCAGGTTGCATCTTTTAGATCCTGCTCACCGCTGCAATGTCCGGCCTCGTCGTGCTCGTCCCAGTTGCGCATAAATATGCCGAGCACATTGTAGCCGCGCTCCTTCAGCAGATGTGCGCTGACAGCGCTGTCCACGCCTCCAGATATGCCCACCACAACATTCCGTATCATGGTCAATCAGAATGCGGTAAGTCCATCGCTATCGATAATTTTGAGCGATGAATATAAAGTTGAATTGAGTGCATCGATAAACAGTAAGCCGTCTTTGACAGTTTGGTATTTCTTTTGGTGTAAAGTTGCGCCATACATTAAAATTCAGTATTTTGAACGTATTCTTGAATTATATTTCGCTTCGAAACTGCCGAAATTTGCAATATATATTCGTTTTATTAACAAATTACTAACTAATTTATCATACGTATTATGTCATACGAAATAAAATTTATGAACATAATTTCATTGAAATATTTCCCACGATTTCAAAACATTTCAAGTTTTAAAAAACATTGCATTTAAATTATCTTTTGTTTTTCATTTTTATTTTTGTTATGGAAAAATAGATTTTTTTAAATAATAAATTACAGTCCAATGAAGTGTAATTAGTTGCAATTAATTTAAATTTCATCATAATTTGATACGTTATTATTTGAATTGCAGAATATCAGAACGTCCCCTGGAAATGTACAAAATAACGACATTTTGCAAATTTGCATTACTCTGAAATGGTCACACTGTCAACAGCATCAGGCAAGTTTGCCGTATTGACAGTTAGTTTGCTTGTCATCCTTGGACGCGTCCATTTGGTTGTTTTCCGTGAAGAGCCCAGTGTGATGCAGTTTTTGTTGTGAGTTCAACGAATTTCAGATATTTCGAAGTGCTTGCTTATTGCACACGTACGAAAGTCGGCCGAGATAAACAAAAACTTGACCAATTTATTTTTTTTTAAGTGCTTGCTTTTGTGAGTGGGACGAGAAAGTAAACGTGACAAAGATAAACAACGAAAAAGAGAACAAAAGCGAAGTTGAAATTTGCTGCATACGCAGTGTTGTGCGGCATTTTTGACCTAGTAAACTTTATACAGCTGATTTATGTATAATTGTTATTGTTTTTTGTAACTCCTTTTTTAGAGAGAGAGAGAGAGATAGAGCAGCACGTGAATCTGAAGATATAATATAGAAATCGTTGACGTATCAATGCAGTTTGTATCATCGTTAACTTAAAGGTAAGTCACAGTTACTCATCAATATGATCGAAGTTTTCTGTTGATAGTTCGAATTTCAAATTTCAAACGAATGGGATATTTTCTCGCTTGAGTAAATATTAAATATGTATAATAAGAATAAGAAAATAATAGGGCTGCTAAAGCACACATATGTAAATATTTATTTACGTATCGAGAACGTTACGGCACAACACGTTCGTCAAAATGAATAAATATTTAAGCTTCCCTGGGGGCATAATATGAAATAAATATGTTTGCCACATATGTTGAATTTGTAGAAAAACGTTTTGGGTCTCTCGTCTACTGTTTTCTGTTTATCCGGGCCTCGTTTCAATGAGGCGTTGTAAAGGTTTTTGACTCGATGTCAAAGCCCAAAAAGTTAATTATTTGCGGACTTATTAAATTGAAAAGTTTTACTCTCGGTAGCTGTCAAAACCACAAATCTTTTGCCTCGACTTGGAGTACAAAGTCCATAAAGGCAAAAACAAAAAGAGGAGAAATAGGCAATTAGCTGGAATGCTACCACAGAAAAATTTGTTGCCACAAGTCCCGTAATTAAAAATTAAACCCAAGCAATGTCCGTATAATGTATTATATAGAGATTTTTGTTGGCTGCTGAAGTACAATCAGTTATCGTGTTAATTGCCAGCCTTAACAGTTAGTACCAAGGTGGTCGACTTTTGGGACAAAAAAAAAAGAAAATACATTTTTTGTAGCATACTTATGGGAGATTCGAGAAACGAATGTGTGTTTTGTTTGTGCTCCCTTTTCAGCGTTTTTACTCTTCGTTTTTTTAGTCTTTCAGTTGTGCTTGAACTTAGCTTCGCCCCCAAAAGAGATGCGACATGTGTATTTGCCAAGGTTCCACAACAATTTGTTTTCACAGTTGCGTGAATCAAGAAAAACACACACACACATACATCATAAATGTCCTTGACAAAATGAAAAATAAACAAACTAGTGCTTTGAACTCTTGCTGTGTTTTTCGTTTTTAATGCATTAATGCAACAGCAGCAACAAAGGACTTAAAAAGTTAGACAAGAAACAAAACGAAAACGAGCAGCTTGGCAAACGGAAGCAATTAACAAAATAGATATGGCGACCGGAAATGCGAAATGCCTAGAGCTAGAGATATGAGTGTAGCTTGTTTTCATTTTGTTTGTTCGTGTATGTGTGTGTGTGTGTGTGTGTGAGTGAGGTGCGTGTAGTTAAGAGTTGTTTGGTCAAAGCAATTACATGACACTCAAATTCCTGTCGCATTAATCATCTGCAAAAGGGACAAATAGCTGAGGAGAGTGAGAGACGGTTGCCAATGACAAATAGGAGTAGCTGGCATTAGAGGAGCTGTGATCGTCAGACGCTGCTTCTTGGCAGTTTGTCAGTTTGCAATGAAAATCGGAAACGGAAGCGGAAATGGCAACTGGCAACTGCCAGCTCAAAAGATGCCAATCAGTTGTGTGTCAATCGGCTTTAGGTCACTTTTGTTCATTCATTTTGCAATTTGCAAGGCATAAGAACATGAAAATGGTTCTTAGCGCTCAGCCTTTTGCCTTCACCCTTGGCAACCTTTTTCAATTGTTATTATTGCTGCCGCCGCTTCCTTTTCTCCACTTTTCAGTTCAGCTTTTTGGCTGCTGGCCGCTAAGACTTGGCGGCTTTCTTGTGTTTTGCCATCGCCGTTGACTTTGTGAAACAAAACAAAAACAATTTCCGCTAAATTTACGAATGTATTTTGATTATGAAATGACGCACATGGCGAATCGCGCGGCGGGTAGGCAGATGAGTGGTGAACGGGGCGGAGGCGGAGGCGGAGGCGGAGGCGATGGTTGAATTTGGCACCACTCAAAACACTGGGCGTGGTCGCACTTGAAACTTTGCCTTTGCTGCTCGTCTGCCACTTCGTCTTATTGCTGTTGCTGTTGCCTGCTACGCTTATTAAATTTGTTTGCTCAGTTTCTTTGGGATGCTTGTGGGTTGCCGCTCGCATAGCTTTGAAAGTCGCAGTCTGAGCCTGAATGCTGCTGGGCAGCAACTCAGACCTTTTTTATTTTTCTTTGGTTTTGGTGTCTGTTGGCAAGAGCCAAGGGAATGAGAACCTTCAACCTCGCGTATCTTGATGTCATATTTGGGGAAGAGGGACACAAAATGCTTTCAACCTTAAAACTGGCACGCTGATTTTTGAGCTCGCAAATACGGGAGAAATGGGAAGGAAGGAAGGAAGGAAGAAGTAAGAAGCGAGGATTCAATTTGATTTAAAAAACACACAGAGCGGTGGCAGCTCAGCAAAAGCTTTCCAGCTTTGATTACAGTTAATTGCATACCAATCGGTTAGCGTCGGCTATATATGCCATAATGGCATCTGGGCATATCCAATGACAAGTTGTTGAAGGACTCGCTGCGTGCTTCTGAGAAATAACTTGAGTAAATTAAACCGATTTGCGGCCCCATTGAAGAAATTCTTTTGCAAATTAATGCATTCCGAATTTACATTTCTTTTACATTACAAAGGTTGTAATATTATTTTGAGCATTAAAAATAATTAATAGGGTATTTCAAAATCGAGTTGCGTTGAAGTCGAAGTCAACGCAACGAGCAAAAGCAAAAACTTTAAGCTGATTTCATGTTGAAGATATGAAAATGGCACTTAATCTGAATCAAAATGATATTGCTTTGTGTTGCAGCAGCTACGCATCGCACACACACACACACAGCCCGCATACACACATTCACACACACACAGCAGCAGCAGCAGCAATGGAGAGCGAATGTCTGGGGACAATTTGCCTGTCACTGACAAACGGGCGAAAATGCAATTTAAATCATAAATATAATTTTCATTTAATGAATTGGATCATGTAGCAAGTTTCTTCAGACTGCATAATTTACACTTGCACACACACACACACACACACACACACACACACACACACACACACACACACACGCACACACATACTGTCAGCTTCTCTGGCGTGCAACAAATATTTCACTTGACTGACTGAAAAGCAGCAAAGTAGAAAAATTTTCTATAGCAGCAGCAGCAGCAGCAACAACAACAAATGACTGCAAAAACTTTTCACATGAGATACTTTTAGTCCTTCCGCTTGTTTCCCTTCATTCCCCCCTCTCTCCCTCTTCCTTTCTTTACAGCTCACTCGTCGTCACTTTTTTGGCATCATCAAGTTGATTAAGTGCATAACTTTACATTGATGCAACCCAAAAAAGAGCTGAGAAGAGAAATTGATATAGTAGCTATAATCCCGTTCAGAGTTGAGCACAGTTGTTGTTGCAGCTGATCTGCTCTAGGTTATCCTTTTCTATGTCCGTGTGTGTGTGTGTGTTTGTGTGTGTGTGTTATGCAATACGTGCATAAGCTGTCAACTGTCACTCAGCCAACATCTCGCATATCCCATATCTGCCAGCATCCCATATCCCATATCCTATATCACATCTCGCTGTCTGGCTGTCCAGG
Source organism: Drosophila pallidifrons (assembly GCA_023558445.1). Classification (NCBI taxonomy): domain Eukaryota; kingdom Metazoa; phylum Arthropoda; class Insecta; order Diptera; family Drosophilidae; genus Drosophila; species Drosophila pallidifrons. Next base: position 8,090,101 of record CM042351.1, read on the forward strand.
TGAGCAACAGCAGCAGCTGCTCGCCCCCAAAATTGCGACAGTCAGTTACGTATACAAAAGCGCAAAACCTGCAACACAATGACGGACTCGAAGTGCTGCGAAGGGGCACGTGAGGGCACGCGAGCGTGGAGAGAGGGGAAGTGAAAGTGTCAAGCGGGTGGCTTGCAGGGTGCGACTTGCGAGGGAGCTTTGTTGCAAACTGAGCATCATGGCCTTGCATGTCCATGTGGCAGGCAATCCCCTTGCCACCCGTAACCCGTCATCCGCTCTCCTCTCTTCGTTCCCCTCTTCCACAATGTTGCCTGCCATTGTTTGCGCGTCGTTTGGCAACAGCAAGTACAGCAACAACAACAACAACGAACTGCCTTTTGCAAAAAATGCAGCAGCAAAAACAACAACAACAACGACAACAAAATAAGCGAAACATACGACAAAATTTTGGCCAAGTGTAATCCAAGTGGCTAACGAAGACCTGACCCTGGCATAAGGCAAAGAGAGAGAGAGAGAGAGAGAGAGAGAGAGAGACGGGGCACAGGAATAAGCAGCGGAAGTGGAAGTAGAAGTGGATGCAGCGGTTAGATTACTCTGACCTCTGGTTGCAACAAATAGTGGGTGTGGTTAGCTGACAATTTTGGTTTAGTTAAATTTATAAATTGCCCGCAATCGATAAACATATATACTATCTATGCATATATCGAACGGATTCTCAAGTCAAGTCAAGACAAACCCCATAAAATGTTTATCTATTAAAAAAAAAAATCTCATCATCTTTGTAATGCGCAAGACAAACAAAAGGCCCAGCTCAGCTTTTGGCTGTTTGTTTGGATTATCAGGCGAACGTTTTCGAATGCCACTTACGAATCCTCAGCCCAAAAACTGTGTTATGCACATTACATTGAGTTCATTTCGATGTGCTCTAAGGGGAAAATACATTAAGCGTCTAATCTGCACAGTGAAAAAAAACACGCTGTCTCTATAAAGATGTTTACCATGGGTTATGTGGATTAGCTGCAGACTTTTATTTACTTTTTAGAGCACTTTATTGGCAAAATATTTGTACAACACAAAATGAAGAATACTGTAAGGAAAGTAAGCAACAAACAATGTTGAGAACATACTATAATAGATTACAATAAACTCCAAAATATGTTAATGCTATATAAATGAAGCGTTAAATCTTTTTGAAAATAATCTTTAATATCTAGAAGTACATATTATAATAGCTTCAAAAAATTTTTAAAATATCACTGCAAAATACTTTATATATGTAAATCACTGTAAACACCTAACAGGGTATCTCTCAGTCAGTTATGATCCCACCCATGAGAACAATCGATTAGGGCAACGCCAAGGTATCTTGGAGTGTGAGTATTTTGGTGTGCTTATGAATTTGACTGAGAGTTTCAACCCAGGTTCAATTGTTGTATGGCTCAACGAGGCACTCAGTCAACCACACTTCACCTCACTTACCAAGGGTAATAACTGTCAATGTAACAGGTAATCATATTTGCTGACTGCTTTGCACCCCATGGCGATGCTGGCGCTGAGTTTCTTTTGTCAGAGAAGTCTGAAGTCAGAAGTCAGATGTCAATCGGCAGTCGTCAGTCTTCAGATGTCAGCGTGCGACAGGGAAATGACAATTTCCTATCTATGTTATTATTGTTACTCTTAGTATCGGCAGATACTAAACGAAATGCAGATGCCGATTTGCCAAGGTTGCGTAAATGAACTGCACTTTGAGTCCGTTGAGATTTGCATGCATAAAAAATGATTGAAATTGCTCAGAATTCGCAAAAGAAAAGAGAGTTAAGTTAATTGAATTTATGCTCTAACAACAGCTGAGCTTGCTCAGACAATTCAATCAATACTCACAACAAACGAGTCATATTTTAGACTAACACAAAACTAGAAAGATAACACAAAAAATCCACAAAAACAAAGAAGAGTAAGAGCAATTACAATGAAAAATGATGAGCCGGAAATTAACCAAATTCGACAAGAAATTGCTCTGGCCAATGCCCAGCAAATGCTCAAGAAGATCACCGTGAATTGCTTTAAGAAATGCGTCGAGAAACCTAGCGTCTCACTGACCAAATACGAAGAGCGTTGCCTTATCCAGTGTATGGACCGTTTCATGGACTCGATTAAAGTGGTAACGCTATCTTATAGCAGGCGTCTGCAAAAGGAAAGTTCTCGCTAATCTCACGCTCTCACTTATGTTATCTTATTGTTAAACTGATTTATAAATCTATTTCTCATAATGTTGGCATTAAATGATTTGAAACAAAATTGAATCGAACTAGACTGCAACAAGAAATATGTTAAGGCGGCAATCATGAATTCCAATTATGAATATGATTGCAATCAATTTGATATGCTTCACAATAAATCGTGCACTCGCTACGACCAAAATTGGTGCTATCTTTCTCTCTCTTCGGCAACTCAAGAACGTTAAGTGGCGGCGGTGGCAAGAGAAGTCAAGATACTCGTGAGCCAACAAGTAGCACTTCGTTCCGTTTGATCTCCCTTTTTCGGTGTTTGCCTCTCCTCCGGCCAACAAGTGCACATAAATGTCAACACCAAAATAAGCCACTCGTGAGCATTTGCAAACATTCATGTGCCGAGCGAGTATTCATTCTGTGTTTCTCTGCTCTTCTGCTGATTTTTGCGATGTGACGCGACAAATCCACTTGCCAAAAGCCTGACAGTTTGTAAGTGTAATAAAAAAAAAATCAACATGAAGCAAAACAACAAAAAAACGAGGGACTAAAAAGGACATAACTTTGTGTAGCTTTTGAATGTATGTGCGTGTGTGTGTGCACAACAAATAACGAGCCGAGAATAAAACGCATGCAAATAAGGCGATGAATACGTAAAATAGATGAGGCGCGGAAAATGCAAATCCAGAAATGTCTTTCACTCTCTCTCTCTCTCTCTGTCTCTGTGCATGTGTGTGTGTGGAAAAGTTTTGTTGGCAGCGGGAAAGCGGTGCAGGTTGTACGCCACTGTCGGTTACACTGTGACGTCGACAAATAAAAGGCTTAAAGGCAACGCTCAGCTTCCATAAAGGGACAGCAGGCACACACACACACACACACACACACATGGATATACAGACAGAGCCATGAATATAGCATTCACTATAGTATAGATGTTTGTGTGTTCTAACATATGTAAAGTCAGCTCAACAAGAGCGACAAAGTTTTGATGGGTTCCCTATACTCTATACCCCGTCCTGCAATGCACAGCATAGCGGGTATATATAGTGTGTTAATTTCGATAGCGACCGACATAGCAACAACAGTTAAGATAGTTAAGATAAAACAGATTTGATTTAATGATACTAATAATAATTTCTAATTAATTTAATGATATATGATGATATGACATTAATTTCCATAAACAAATCGACCATGTCTAAAGTATTTGGACGTTTATGTTCATATTCATTAGACAAAGCATTTATTCGTATACGTAATTTTTGCAGAGCACTTTAAAGTGCGCTGAAAACTATGCAATGATTTTTCGTATACTTATTTAGAGGAGAAATTAAAGTGTAGAATGCAATAATTTTCGTCAAATCGAATACTTCTATAAATGTATTTGCACAGCTTTGCACGTTTGCAAATTAATGCAAATATTGATTGATATTGTTGATATTGGGATTAGGAAGCTGACGACAGCAGCATATTAAAATTAAAAACAAATCCAAACCAGCGTATATTCAAAGGGTAACATCTAGTCTATCGTTTTGATCGGCGCAATGCTTAAAAGTTTTTATATTTTTTTTCGTTGTTTTGCCGTTTAGTTTTCTTTTGCCTGTCGTTGTTGTTGTAAGCCCTTTAAGCAACGTGTGTGTCTGTTTGCTCTTAAGTGTGTTCGTGTGTGTGTGTGTGTGTGTGTGTGTGTGTGTGTGTGTGTGTGTGTGTGTGTGTGTGTGTATGTGTGTTCGAGTGTTCGTAGTGTGTATTAATGTTCTAAATGTTCTGACTACCCATCTGAAGCAGACACCTTCTCTTCCTCCGCCTTGCAAACGGCCCTTCACATAATTTGCCATTTGTTGGCACCATTTAGGTAACTTTAAGTGTAATTTATTATAAATTAATGCCTGGTGCTTAGCTACAAAACAGAAAGAGAGAGCAGAGATAGCATGTAAAAGGGAGAAACTGAGACAGAGTAAAGTTTGCTGACGGTTCACATAACATTTTAGTAGTGGTAAGTGTGAACTTTTGTAATTGTTGAGTGCTGTGCAGCAAAAAAAAAAACTAAATAAATAAAAAACCAACTAAACAGCTTAAGCACACTGTTAAACACATACATTTAAACTTGTATGCTTTTAATTTACTTTTATTTTTAACTCACTCTGTTTTTCGAATTTTTTATTCATTTTGATTAGTTTTTTTTTTTAAATGAAAAACTGTGATTTTAATGCTCATTGATTGTGTTCCGGGATTTAGAAGCTACTTATTCCGTCAATTAGATTTACTTACTCGCTTATTGCTTATTGAAGTTTAATATTTATGCTTTTATATTTTTCATTAAAGTGCTCTGAATGGAAATCTTGTTTAAAACAATTTCGCGTTACATAAGAGTTTCAACCATTTAATAATTGCATTACACAGCAGAACACAAAAACAAAAAAAAAAAAGAGGAGGCACATTTCTATCGAATGGCGATGAATTGGTAATTGTTATTTACAATTGATAGCTGTAAATGAAGTGGAAATAAATATGTCAAAGCCATTTCAAACTATTGAATTGTCCTTTATTAAATTATTTATAATTGCTCTTGCACTCTTTCGCTCTCGGCAATTTTGCAATTTGCCCAGCACAAATGGAAAAATATCTGTTGAAAACAAGTTGTAAAATTAAATAAAATGTTGCTTGGGCATTCTAGATCAGTTCAGCCCAACCTCTACCCAATTTTGCTCAATTTTCATTTATTTATTTTCCTTTCATTTTACCTTTTTTTTTGTTGTTGCTGTTTGTGTTATTGGCAAGTAAAGCAACGATTTTCTATCAGCCACAAATAAGCTGACTCAACATATGAATTACACTTCAATGATTTCAAGCAACGAGTTGTGTTTTGTTTTAAATTAAAGCACAAGGACTTAAATCGATGAAATCGAGAAAAGTCTTGTTGTCAATTATCCCATGTTCATGTCTATATCCAAAGCAAAGCTTTCTTTTTATTTTTATTTCTATTTCAAAAGGTCTAGACATGGGCGTAAATATTGTTCAACTATTGATTGTTCAGGCGTAACAAAAGTAAATTTCAAAAGCAAATTAAATGTTGTAAAATCATTGGCAGGCGTTGAACTTTCTGTAGTCGTTTTCAAGTAAAGTTATAGTACTTTTTCAAAAATTGTTAAATGCACTCTTTGTAGTAAATAAAGTAGTATATTTTGTGTTTTATAGAGTCTATCAAAATTGCACGTATCTTTTAATTTGTTTTGCGTATTATACGAGACAGAAAAGTTTAGCCTATTTCCAAACAAAATTATCATGTCTAATTCGGAAAATCGTCCCAGCAATGTGCGTCAATTGATTAAGATGTTCGAACAGCTGACTGGCAATGGAACAGGAGCACAGGCAAGAAAAATGAGCGAAAGATCGGAGTTGCCAGTGAAGAAGAAGGTGGCCAAGGTGCTCACATTGCTGATCAATGGACGACGTGTGGCTGAGACCATTGCCATTAAGCACGAGGCAGCCGTTGAGGCGATGACCAAGTACTGAGCTTCATGTCGTCTTTACAATATATGTACTATATATGTTACATACATGATATACTGAGCATTTAATAAACGAAGCTGGCCTTGACCCTTATGCCTTTAGCTGCCGCAAAAACTTGCAATTTCAGTTTGCGTTCGCAATTCTCTTCTAAAGAATTTTATTGCAATTGCAAACAGAGCACGGAATTGAGAATGTTAAATGTGGAATGTGAAATGCACAATGAAAAGTCCCAAATGAAAGTTTTCGACAACTTTTCCTTTTGCGAATGGCTAATTGTGCGTTCCAGCTGAAATCAAAATTGCCTTTGCGATATGTGCACTGACTACGACTGCTGCCAAGGGAACTTAACTTTACTTGCACTACTTTGATTGCAGTTGGCTTTGTTTAGTCTTGCTCTCAATTGCGTTGGACACTCAGATTTATTGAGAGCATTAGTTGCTATTTCAAATGAAAGTGACAGACATGCAATACCATTAATCGACTACATAAATTGAAAGTGAACCTCGAGCAGAATTATATAATATAATATATAGTTAAGACACTTTGGTTTTTATAAAACGATCCTTTGGTTTTTATAAAACGAACCTCTACCCTTCTTTTTATAAAATGTTATAAACTGCATAAATAGTCTGAAAGAAGGCAACTATTTACATATATCAAATTTGCATAAACTGTAAAAAAGAAATACAAAAACACATATAAGAAATATTTGAAAATAAAATAAATCAGAAAGCAACAGTCGAGTTTCAGTTAGGAGTGTCATCGACTGTGACATACCCGCTATCCACTTTAAAAAAGAGCAAATCAGCGCAGTGTTATTTTTAAGGATAAATTTGATATATTGATATAACAGGTTGGCTGATAAGTCCCCGGTCTGACACATAGATGGCGCCGCTAGTATTGAATGCATATTATTTTTATATAGTACTAACCTTCAAATGATTCGCGCCAAAATTTGACGTCTGTCAGTCAATTAGTTTGTGAGATAGAGCGTCTTTTGTGAAACAACTTTTATTATTGTGAAAAAAATGGAAAAATAGGAATTTCGTGTTTTGATAAAATACTGTTTTCTGAAGGGAAAAAAAAACAGTGGAAGCAAAAACTTGGCTTGATAATGAATTTCCGGAGTCTGCCCCAGGGAAATCAACAATAATTGATTGGTATGCAAAATTCAAGCGTGGTGAAATGAGCACGGAGGACGGTGAACGCAGTGGACGCCCGAAAGAGGTGGCTACCGACGAAAACATCAAAAAAATCCACAAAATGATTTTGAATGACCGTAAAATAAAGTTGATCGAGATAGCAGAGGCCTTAAAGATATCAAAGGAACGTGTTGGTCATATCATTCATCAACATTTGGATATGCGGAAGCTCTGTGCAAAATGGGTGCCGCGCCAGCTCACATTTGACCAAAAACAACAACGTGTTGATGATGCTGAGCGGTGTTTGCAGCTGTTAACTCGTAATACACCCGAGTTTTTGCGTCGATTTGTGACAATGGATGAAACATTTCTCCATCACTACACTCCTGAGTCCAATCGACAGTCGGCTGAGTGGACAGGGACCGGTGAACCGACTCCGAAGCGTGGAAAGACTCAAAAGTCCGCAGGCAAGGTAATGGCCTCTGTTTTTTGGGATGCGCGTGGAATAATTTTCATAGATTATCTTGAGAAGGGAAAAACCATCAACAGTGACTATTATATGGCGTTATTGGAGCGTTTGAAGGTCGAATCGCGGCAAAACGGCCCCATATTAAGAAGAAAAAAGTGTTGTTCCACCAAGACAACGCACCGTGCCACAAGTCATTGAGAACGATGGCAAAAATTCATGAATTGGGCTTCGAATTGCTTCCCCACCCATCGTATTCTCCAGATCTGGCCCCCAGCGACTTTTTCTTGTTCTCAGACCTCAAAAGGATGCTCGCAGGGAAAAAATTTGGATGCAATGAAGAGGTGATCGCCGAAACTGAGGCCTATTTTGAGGCAAAACCGAAGGAGTACTACCAAAATGGTATCCAAAAATTGGAAGGTCGTTATAATCGTTGTATCGCTCTTGAAGGGAACTATGTTGAATAATAAAAACGAATTTTTACAAAAAAATGTGTTTTTCTTTGTTAGACCGGGGACTTATCAGCCAACCTCTTAGTATTACATTTAAAATATATGTAATATAGAGTACTAAATATTCCAGATTGTCAGCCAAAGCAGCTAAGATTCTATTCTATTAACTTACCCTTCTAAAATATTCATTCTCGGATACAAATTAGAGTTGGAAACTGACTGACACACATTTTTACGGCCTCATAACAAAGTTTTGCATATTAATTATTGGCAGTTGAATACAGGTCAATTACTCAACCTCTATGTCGATGTCACAAACAGATAAAAGCAATACTCGTCACTTCTATTCGGTTGCATTTGCTTGCTGTAAATAAACCTGCTGAAGGACAATGCAACAAATGTCATAATCTGACACATAAATCCAGCAACAGTCTCACACACACACACATACACATACATGATCTCACATTCGATTACATTTATCATTAGATATGCTGTTCGTATTTGCTGCCAATTTTGTTTGTAGATAGTAAAATACTTGCTGCAGGGCGTCATGTCAAATGTGTGTGAGCGAAAGCAAGCAAAAATTGTGAATGGCGAATACAATGCGAGAATGAAGAATACAACTGGCTTAAAAATAATGTAGAACTAATAAATTACATGAGTAAAATATGGAATACATTTCAATATTGATTCAAGTAATAATGAAACTTAGATTATAATTGGAACAAGTGGCAAAAAATTGGCTAGAAAATGTAGAAACAACTTCAATCTAAATAAATGCAATTAAATGCAATGTAACATATTCATGTGGTAAATTTGTTAAATAATGAAAAATACCACAAAATTGCGGGGTAACAAAAGCAGATAGCTTAATAAGCTTATTTAAATGCAATATTACAATTTTTTCTTTAAATGATTTTCAAAATTGAATTATTTGGTATAACAATCTTTTAAAACTTGTTTAATAACTTAAATTAAATGCCATATTAAAATTTGTTTAATATGGAAATCAATTTTTGGTATAATAATACACTATATTTAATAATACAGTTTTTTAATAAGATAAATTGTTTACATTTGAGTTCCAATTAAAATGTAAAATAACATTTACAGGGACTTCATTACGTTTGTTTGTCAAGAAAAAATCATTGATTTTATTTCGTTTTTTTTTTTATTATGAAGTTTTTAAGTTTTGTTGGTCGTGGACGCAATTCCAACCCGGCCAGCCATGTGCAAAGACAACTTAGTATGCCACGCGTACAGCAACATGAAGAGGGAAAGTTACATAGCTAAAGATAGAGAGAGGAGAAGATAGAAAGACAGAGAGAATGAGAGAGGGAAAGATAGAGTATATGAAAGAGAGAGGACGATTCGCACGAGCATGGACATTGTTTTATTTACTTGGCTTTGTTTTGTGCTTCGCTCGAGTTGTTAAAATTTTATGCCCCAAAATTTACGTGTTGCACACTGAAACTGGGCGTTCCTCGAGGGCGTTACCCACAAAAGTTGTGCCACACACACACACACACACACACACACACACACACACACGCTCTTTTCGTGTTGTTATTTGTGTTTTTGCTGCCGTTTGTTTTTGTGTGATTTATGCGTTGGAAATGCGTAAACTTTTCTGCGTTCATATTTACATTTTCGGTTTTATGCCATGCTCTTCTCTTCTCTTCTCTACTGCTCCGCACTGCAAAATTACGCATACGCCAAGTATGACAACCATAAGCATTTGCTAGCAGCAAATGGGACCTACAAATGTTGCAGCTGCAAAAATTGCTAACTGATTTACTACTTTGTGGTCATAGCCCATCCTTTCCGCCATTTCAACGGCGACAACAACGACGACGACGACGACGACGACGACGGCGCCTCAACAATTGAAATTAAACAATAAAATGGGCGCCAAAAACAGTTGTGGCTTTTTTACTGCCTGCTGCGATTCGTGTGATATTCGTGCGGTTGTGGCGCAACACACACTCAGACACACTCACACACATATGCGCTCTGCTGTGGTCAACCGCATTCGACATGCTGCATGCTGCATGTGGCATGCAACCTGCAGCAAGCTGCATTCTGCTGATTTCGTTTGCCATCGAGAAATTAAAGAGTTTCGCATCCACTTTGATATCATAATGGGAGGCGGCAAGTGTTGCAAGAACGCGTTACAGCTGCAGCTCTTCAAAGTGCAGTGCACAACTATTTTTGTTGCGCTTCAACTTTTCATTTCATTTATCAAAGTGCACATCAGTTGAAGTTGAAGTTTGAGCCGCCGTGTGCAGCTGGCTTTGACTATCAACTTGCCACTTACCATTTGCAACTTGCAACTTGCAACGGGCAACTTTCAGCCAGCAGGCTTCAATTTCGACGAGTTGCTGCTGCTAATAAACAAATCATCTGCCGCCTGACAAAGTTATGCAAAGCGCATTAGGGCTGACAGCGCAAGTGTCAGGGTGTTAGTTAGGGACCGTAGGGAGAGGGAAACAATGTGATGCGGAAGGGAGAGGAGTGGGGGAGTGGCATGTCAGGGATGTCTTCATTTATTTCATGTCAGTTGCCTGACAACTTTTCCAGCACGCCGACAACAGAGAGCTGAATATTTTGTTGTATTTGGCAGCGTTGTCATAAAATTCACCTAAAGGTGAAAATTCTGTCTCTGTGTGTGTGTGTGTGTGTGTGTGTGTGTGTGTGTGAGTGTGGGCGGGTGTGAAATGCAAATTGGAATTGCAAGCCGAGCTGAGTTAAAAGTTGCTGTTACATGGCCGTCATCATCATCATCATCATGATAATGATTTAATCGTCGAGAATCAGCGCAATAAATGCAAAGTACCTCAGATGTTTTTATACCCGCTACCCATCGGGTCGAAGGGTATTCTCATTTTGTGTAACAGGTAGAAGGAGGCAGCTTCATCGACTCCATAAAGTAGCTATGTTTGTCATAATAAAAACTATAGACAAAAAACTAAGAAGCCAATCATTTACAATGGTAAACAATGATTGCAGTTATCGGGTTTATTGTTTTGGGTAACAATCTCATACAAATATACCATATTCTATGGTATATTCCAAGTGTATGGCGATATACCAAATATAGATTTTGGTATATATATTTTAATATTTGCTTTGGCTGAAAGTTTTATATATTTAGTATTGAAATGTATGACGATATACTAAATATACATAGCTTTTTGGTATGTTTATTTTTGTAATTTTCCCATATATGAATTTGGTGTATTTCAACGATATTTTCGTACTGTTTTTTTATTGAAAACAGATAGCAGACATTGCTGAGTGCAGCACACTAAACTCTAGATATATTATTAGTTTTTCTTTTTTGACAGCTTTACGGAAAACATGATAATTATTATTTGGTGTTCTTCTATGCAAATGCATCATAATCATCCAACATCAAAAGCATCATCATCATTATTATCGTTGGCAGCATGCTGTCAAAGAGCCTGCAGAGCAGGGCTCGAAGTGAAAATAAATATGAAATTTCTTGAGCATGCTGTTGCCTGGCAAATCTGTCACCTTTCGTCTGTGTCGCCTGGATCTGACCTCTTGACCATGGACTCAACTCGACTCGACTCGACTCTTCTCACACTGCACTTCCTTGTGGCCATTTATTTTGCGGTTTTCCCCGCCGCCTCCCGCTCCACCGGGTAACAGCTGCTGCTGCATGTGAAACCATGTTTGGTCACATCCTTCCGCTCTTTGGGATGCACGCAGGCATTTTATTGTGTGTGCTGATAATGATGCTCAGGCTTGCGATGATGATGATGATGATGATGACGATAATGATGATGATGATGTCCTGCAGCATCTTCTGGCGAGGTGGCAAAAATGTTTGCGAAGTGAAATATGCTGCAAATTGTGCGCACAACCAATTGAAATGCAATTTAACATTGACCCACAGCCAACAACAAATATAAGAGACAGAGAGAGAGAGAGAGAGAGAGAGAGAGAGAGAGAGAGAGAGAGAGAGAGGGAAAAAATGCCAGACGAGCCGAAAAATTGCCAACATCTTTGCGAATTCTCCTTCTATTTTTTCTCTCATGCTCTTCTCCTTTTTGCAATTTCTTCCTATTTCCATTTTTGCCTGTGTCTGCATTTCACTTTTTCTGCTGGATGTTTTATAGCATCCTAAAGAGTGATGCAATGCATGCCATTCCAGTTTGCTGCAGTTTTTGTGCAGCTACCCTATTAAAATGTAAATGGGGTATATTTGTAGGCATTATAATTCTAAATTTAAGGTAGAATTCATTATTAATAACTTACAGAAAATAACATACTCAACTGCAAGTCTTAAATATATCTATATTTAAGATAAAAAAAAATAATACTTTCGTTAAAGTATACGTATATTTAGATCAGTTCTAGCTGATAGGCAAAATAAAATCTAGTGCGCTTTGGCAACATAAAAATCTATCTAATTTCCAATTGAAATTCTAATAAATTGTTGGCAATTGAAAAACTCCACCTCATTCTATGCGCTAGCTAGTTTTAGCACTCAATCTTAGCTAGTTTTAGCCACAGAAAAAACTAATTATTTACAAAAAGAATTCGACGCAACCAAAGCAATGTCTAGAGTATCTGCTAGTCAACCACATAGAACTACTTTCGTGCCTGCTTTCATATGCTTAATGCCTTTCACTTCAGTGCACTTTTTTACCCATCTTGACACAAAGTTCATTAAAGTTTCGCTGGCTGTTGTTTCTCTCAAGCGATGCATTTGGCACATATATAAATACTTAAATTTGTACACGATGAAGCCAAAGGGATATAAAATTAAAAATCGTGGCGGCCATTTTATGCATTAAATTTCGATTGGTTCATTTTAAAGAATCCAGTGACAATTTGCGAAGATTACCAAGTGCAGCTTTCACTGGAACGCAGCATCCTGTTACCTGAAAGAGAGAGAGAGATGTGATGTGAATGCATATGGAAATAAAAGTGCTCTCTTTTTCTTTCTTAGTGTAAATAATTACCGAGAGTTAGGGCATTGAAGCTGGCATCAGTTGAAATATTGCATGCGCTAGAGTTGATGTTTTTCAGTGTTGGCAGCTGCTCATCGCTGTCCAAGCATGAGATAAAATCTAGTTGCTGATCCTGCTCCATCACTTGATCAAGGAGCTTATCTAGATTCTCTTCCTTCTCATCCCCCTCCTCATTCTCCTGCTCTTCCAGCATCATATCGCGAGTCTCCAGCTGCTCACGCACATGCAGCAGCATCTTCTCCTTCAGCACACGAATCCAGCGCCGCGTGCTCTGATCCCAGCGCGATTTGGTGGCAATTGTGTGCATCGAAAATGGATAGATGTTGTGTTCAAATTTCGCAATAGTCTCGGCCACTCGTCCACTGTTTCCGCTCAGATGCCAATCCTGTGGAGCGTCCGCGATGGGAACTTTTCGCATGCTCATGCTCATGCTCTCGAACTTTTCGATGAGCAACTTTACATTGTTCGTTTGCTCCATGTTTTTGCAAAATATTAAAAAGAAAATAAAAAGCGAGTACGAAAACAAAAAAAAAAAACGAGTAGAAATTGTATCGAAGTGAATGCTTTTGCTAGTTACTGTAAAATGAACACAACAAAAAGCAAACGAAACAACAAACAGACGTCTGTTGAGGCATTCAAGCAGAGCCTGCTCAGTGTGTAGTGTGTAGAGGGAGCTTGAGAGCAGGCAGCACATCAATCACAATCAGCATGCCAACATTTATGGCTGCTTGTTAGCTGTCAGTCTTGGCATATTACACATACGCCCTGTGCAACGCGTTGACAGCTACAGCACTCCACACAGCTGAGTGTGTGTGTGTTTGTGTGTGTGTGTGTGTGTGTACGTCCCCTCAAGACTTTCGCTTCGTTGTGTCACGTAGATTAAACACATTAACAGAACGTGCCAAGTCATTGTCTAAGGCTGCTAAGCAGCCGGGACTTAACATAACATGCAACTGAAGATTATCCTCGAAAACAACTTGTTGGATGACTCGAAAATGCACAGAGAGCCAGAGATTGAGAAAGGGATAGCAAGGGCATGGAAGGAGTGATTCAGAGATTCTGAACATTCGACACAGCGAGTCAGCATGAAATCCTCACTCATTACAGCATATCGAACTACTCAAAGTGACCACCATATAATGTGATTACTTATTTCTTGAAAATGCTTTTTTGCCAACAGAAAAAAGATGATTATTATTATACAAGTTTGCTTTAATACACTCGAACATTAAAGCAAAGTAAATAAATGAGCAGCATCTATTGAAATAAATAACTTCCTTGATAAATTAAAAGGACAAATCTGACTAAAATACTTACGGTAATTAGCTAAAACAAAGCAAAACTTTTAACTATATAATATTTAAGCAAAAAAAGAACACAATTCTTTCAATGCTTTCTGCTGTTGTCAAAAAATGAAAGATCAAAAACATTTCAAAGAAGGAACACGACAATATTATAAGTTATGAATTCCAGATTAGAAAAATATTTTTGTCTGACGCTTCTACATTCGTAAATATCAAACTTACAGATGTTTCATAATATTATAATAAATACCAAATAAAAGTATTATTAAATAGCATTTGTTTTGCACTCTATGCCAAACGATTTTGCATTGAAACGAAAATTAGATTGAGTAAAAGAAAACCAAAACACCAAAAATAAATCTAAATAACATACAAATATTTTAGAGATAATTAAAGCTTAAAGTTTTGCACTGCAATTTTTTATAAGGAGCAGCACTGAAATTATTTTATTGAAATATGCAAAACGATTTCTTATTGCAATGGGATAAGAGAGACGGTCTAAGACCTTCAGGCTAGCTGTAAAACAACATTAGAGTATGCAAATAGTTCGATCTTTAAATGTTGAAACTTTAAAGTGTTTCTGAACACATGCAAAAACACACATAAAACAGATAAACAGCGATAAACCCAGCATTTCTGCATTTGGCAAACCGTGGTCGAATGCGATTCACAACATGATTATGGCTGCCAAATGTGCTTTGTGTGTGTGTGTGGGTGAGTGAACCATAATGTGAACTTCCTTCTCCAAAAACGAGCTGCATTGAAGCATCAAATTAGCTGCACTAAAACTGTGTGGTTGACAGCCAACCATCGTCGTAGCATTATTCTCGGCATCCTCATTGCATTCACATCACTCTAAAACTGTCAACGTACCTCCGTTCTCTCCTCTCTCTCTCTCTCTCTCTGACTCCCTCTCGGTTTTAAATGTGTTGCCCATTTACGAGAGCAGTAGAGAAATTTGCATGATGACTGCCTGATTAGCATGGGCAGGTAAATGGACTCGAATACGAATGGAATGTTGACTCAACCGTAGAATGCGGGCACGTAGCAATCGTTAGAGGCCCCCTCGCCCCCAGTTCCCCTAGTTCCTCCTCGAAATTAGAAACGTGCCAATTGTGAATGCAAAGTGCGAAAAGGAAATTTATTGTGAACACACACACACACACATAGAAATAGCAATAGCAATTGAACGATTGTGTGTCGCCAATTGAATTTTGCATGCAGCGAGCAAATTGTTTAATTATCAAATTTGAAACCCATTTCACATTCTCACAGGGCAACTCACTACAGCAAATGCGTGTAATTGCAAAATTTGCATGTGCGCCAACAATTGACAATTAAAGCTGCAGGCAATTAACAACAACAACAGCAGCAGCAGCAGCATCAACAGCAACAGCAATCAACAAACAGGATTCGAAATCGATTGCAAAGCAAAGGCCGCCACATTGGAAGGAAAACGGCTTTTTTACGGCAGTTAATAAGTTTTTAACTGGTTCAACGATTGCCCGCGAGCTGAGGCAGCTAATGGTAAGTTTGTTCCAATTCATAGCCATACAACTGTCATTATTTTGATTTTTATTCGTTGAAATATATATTCACATTTAATTTAATTCATTAAATTTACAAACAATTCAATTCATAATCAAGCACTATGAAATTAACACAACTCTTCAAGCTTAAATTTTGTAGAATAAGCTCAGCTGGTTACTTGATCCTAGTTGAGGTCCTAGTTTTTAACTTTTGCTTGCTTAAATTTAGATTTGGCGATCTTAGTTTTGGTCTTGGTAAAATTTAGATTTTATATTTCTAGTTTGTTTTTCCTTGTTTAAATATACATTTGCCAGGTTTAAATTGCTTTGGTTGACAATCTCGTATATTTTGTACTCTATAGTTTGAATGTAGTATATTATTATACCAAATAAAGGTTTCGGCACATTTTTTCTTTGGTGTACAATCTTGTATATTGTATATTTATACTCTGTGGAATCGTTTAAAAGTAATAGTATATTATTATACCAAATATAAATTCTGGCATATGTATTTTCGTTAGATTGATTTGGTATATTTTGAAGAGATTACCGCACTATTTTGCTAGCACACTTGACTGTATTTATTTTCTGATTTCAATATATATTTTGCATTTCGTCATTCAGTTTTCTTGCTTATTTATATCGCATTTATTTGATATATGCACACATACATATATATTTTCTTTGGGCCCTTGTTTGTTTTTTTTTTCACTCAAATACACATTTTTCCATTTGACAATTGTGTTATCTTGCTCGCTGTGCAGACGAGAAACGCAACGCTTAGCGGTGATGAACCCGACGAGGAGCAGATGACGACAGCGGGCGCAGACGATGATGACCAGGAGCAGCAGCAGCAGGCTGAGGAGCAACAGCAGCTGACTGCACAAACAGAGCACAGTACAAGTGAAGCACAGCAACAGTCACAGCAACAGCAACAGCAGCAGCAGCAGCAACAACAACAAGCAACAACAACACAACGTCGGCAAAGACAACGCAAGAAAGCGACAGCACAACAGCAGCATCAGCAGCAGCAACAACAACGGAGTCATGCCAACGCATCCGATGCAGACACGGATTCGAGTTCATGCGAAGCAGGCGGCACAACTCGCATCAGCTATGCGCAACGCAATCTCGCCGATCAAGTGGTCTATGAGCAGTACAACGACGACGACGAGGCGGATGACTACGATGAGGACGAAGACGAGGATGAGGATGAGGACGAGGACTACGATGACTATGAGCAGCTGTCCATGCGACGTGCGCCCGCCAAGGCAGCGTTAAGTGTGCGAGCAGTAAGCGGTGGCGGTGGCGGTGATGCAGGAGTCCATTCAACTGGCGACGGCAGCGGCGGCGACACATTGCGCAGCAAACGCAAAACGAAAACACGTCAATTCTCGCAGCGTGCCAGCTCCTATGCCGTCGATGCTTGCCATGGTGAGACGGATACGGATGCGCTGGACAAGCGTCGATGCATCTCCAAGGGTCAAATGCGTGGTGAGTAACAGGGCAACAATCAAACACATTTTTGCAGCAGGAGTTTAGCCTCATCTCTCGTAGAATTTCGCGAGGCATTTCGTCTGTTTGACAAGGATGGCGATGGCTGCATAACCAAGGAGGAGCTGGGCACCGTGATGCGTTCGCTGGGGCAATTTGCACGCGTTGAGGAGCTACAGGAGATGCTCCAGGAGATCGATGTGGATGGTGGGTATAACTATTATATAACTGCCAAACATATCTCGCTTAACGGCAACAGAATTCGCTTTGCTATCACTAGTTTTTACATCGTTCTTCTTGTCTTTGATAATAGCTGCATTACAATTTTAGACCCCGTTAGCTGCATTTTGTTGTTAAACAAGTTATTCACTTAACAGCAAATTTCACATCACTTAATAACCACACACAAAGCAAAAAATGTAAATAAAAAATGTGAGTATAAAAAAAACACTATAAATTTCTTTTGCTGCATTTAAAGTCTTTCCGGCAAAGAGCCTTATATCCTTTAAGAGCCCATTATGTGGCAATTAAACAAGATATTCACTTAGGGGCACATTTCAGTTCACATTATGATGCCAAAAACAATACTTAGAACACACAGAAAACTGTTACGTTGCTTCATTTAAAATGTCTTGTGGTTAAGGGCCTAATTGTGTGCTCTTAGTTGTGGCCGTTAAGCGAGATACAGTTGATTCCCTCTGCTATCTGCTTCGTTCGTATATTTGATGCTTTCTTCTCTGTATTATTCCTCCACCTCTTTCACTACTCCCTCCTCGCTTAGGCGATGGCAACGTTAGCTTTGAGGAGTTCGTGGACATATTGTCAAACATGACGTATGAGGATAAATCTGGACTGTCGTCAGCGGATCAGGAGGAGCGCGAATTGCGCGATGCCTTCCGTGTATTTGACAAGCACAATCGTGGCTATATCACAGCCTCTGATTTGCGTGCAGTGCTCCAATGCCTAGGCGAAGATCTAGACGAAGAGGACAGTAAGTATTCTATGCCCCCATTTCATCAATGAATATTTGCAACATTTTCCCCATTCCT
This sequence comes from Drosophila pallidifrons, assembly GCA_023558445.1. NCBI lineage: Eukaryota > Metazoa > Arthropoda > Insecta > Diptera > Drosophilidae > Drosophila > Drosophila pallidifrons. The sequence continues at coordinate 8,108,275 of CM042351.1, forward strand.
CGCTTAGTTGAGGACATGATCAAGGAGGTGGATGTGGATGGCGATGGACGCATCGATTTCTATGAGTTTGTCCACGCACTTGGCGAGCCAGAGGATTCGCAGGAGAACGATGATGAGGAGGAGAACACCACATCGCCGCTGCCGACGCCCAAGTCCACAGTATCGCTGAGCTATGATTGAAGCGTGGGGCGTGAACGTTGTTTATGGTACTTAAGTATTATCAATAAATTAACGGAAAACTTAACGACAAGCAAACACAAAACAAAAACATTTACAATTACTTTATGTGCATAAAGTGGCGCAGCATCAAAAATAAATTTAAATAAATACAAAAAAAAAACATAACGAAATTAATGCTAATAACTAATAATAATAATACAATTTGATGACAACAACAATTTACAATTACAATTCTTTACTTGTCTCTCTTGAAATTGATATCAAAAGTAATTCGTAAATATCAACTAAAATTTACATATTATATATAATATTAATATAGATATTGAACTCATCTTGACTTATAAAATATTTACATCACTTTATATATACGGATATATTATAAATAATATATAACAAGTTGTTAGCTCATATTTCTCGATTAAAAAAAAAAAACCAAAAAAAAAAAAAAAAAAAAACATAAACATATCAAAGGCGCCTCTGCAAAAATAACATTTCATTGATAAACCACCAATCCAACAGCACACAACTGCACCACATACGCAACCCCACAACAACAACGACAACACTCACCCACCAAAAACCAAAGATACCAAAAAACAAAAATAAATAAAAAATACAACAAATTGTTGCCCAACTTTGCGGCGTTTTTACTAAAAAAAAAAAATACTCAAAAATCGAAACTGAAATAGTCAACAATTTAGCGTTATAATAATAATATTTCACTTTTTGGGCTAAGACTTAATTAATTAATTAACATAAGCAATTCTCTACTTCCAAAATAATAAATTCAAATACACATGCATATTTCTTATTAATTTAACATAACAATAACAAAATAACAAAGTATTTTATGCTCCAAAAACAGCATCACTTGAATTACCCAAACAAAATTTAATGTACAATTTTTATCCCAAAAATAAAACGGAAAACGAAAACGAAATTGAAATCGAAATACATATGAAAATAAATACTATAATAAAATGCTATAAAGGTATACGAATTTGTTTCTGTGTGTGTCTGTGTGTTTTTAATTAGCCAAAAGGCTTTGCTGGCCCCGCTGCTAATTGCGGGAATAATCCTGGGCTCAACGGCGACGACGAGCTTAGTTCATCAATTGATGTGAACGAGAAACCCTTTTTTATGAAAACACTCTGTGAACAATTTGTCGTAATTTAAAAATAAATTTCCATGCATTTGTGTTTGTGTTTTGCACACACACACGCACACAAAGGAGCACTCATATAGTTGGGTAAATATTAGCATGTGAAGTGGACGGATGCCGAAAAGTAGGCAACAGTTTCTGTTGTCACAATCAATATGAAAGTAACAAACCATTGAATGACTCGGGGGTCACTCTCAACGTGTGCTTGGTCCAACTGCGGTCAGTCAGGCTACCTACTACAGTTTGTAGTTGTTGTCGGTTGTTGCCGTTATTGTTGTTGTTTCCCAAGGCGCACATTCAGCAGCCACAAGGACATGCGGCGGGCAGGCAGTCAGGCAGCTGCGTTGGCAAAAGTCACATTAATGGTCATGTAAACGACGCAAGTCAAGTGCTCAGCCAGCAAATTATTAGGGGTCCCAAGAGCACACACACACGCATCCGCACACACAGGCAGGGAAAGAGAGAAAGCATCTCTACACACACACACACACACACACACACAGATAGAAAAACCACACCCATAGCCTCTTAACGAGCTATGCGTTGAGAGTTGCTTTGCGGTTGGACTGTGGACTGTAGGGCGTATGCGTAATGTTGTTGTCAGTTTCCACAGGTCAGAGTCCTTCTGCACACACACACACACACACACAGACAAACAAGCAACACTTCAATGCTCTAGCCATTCAAATACAATGTCACAAGTATGATTTTCACTTTAGCATAAGAGATTTCTGAAATATAGCATTATGATAATAGATTAGAGCAAGGGAGAGACAGAGAGAGAAAGAGAGCAAGGGAACCAAATCGATAGTAAATTCTCCTGCGCTTCTCTCTTCGTCAATTTGTCGCACAATCAACTTGCTGAGTGGTTGCAATCGGGGACATCGAACTGGGAACTCTTCTCCCTTGTGGTTGAGCCACTTCAGTTTCTGCTTTTTATTTTTTTAATTACGAGTATAGAACCTCAGCGTGGTTGCTGTTGTTGTTGTTCCTGCTGTTGTTGGCCATTCGACTGATTAACAACTTTGACGCAGCAAAGTTTGTCCTGGCTTGCCAAGGGACACAGACCCAAACAAATCGCCGAGGGGATTCGCCTGTCAACTAATTTTTGGGCAATTTACGTGGCCACCAACAATTTGCCATTTCATAAGAGTAATAATTGTTTAATGTATGCGCAGCAAACATTTTGCACTCATTATTTCCGAAATTATTTTTAATGAGCCCTTCAATTAAGCGCAGCGGTTTCAATCGCGACCACAATTGCCATTTAACACGCTCTCTTCTGCGTCTCCCCTCTTGCTCACTTAGCCTTTTGTTAGCGTCTTGATTGATTGATATATTGCCTATGCTTGCATATATTGATATATTGAAATTGCATGAAGCTGCTCCCAATGGATCCACACACACACACACACACATATGCTCATAAATCACAAGCTGCCCCATTCATTTTCACAGACACACACATACGGACACATTTCCTGGCTCGCTTGTTGCAGCAACTCGAATACCCTAAATTGTGATTTTGGATATGCTGAATTTTCGCTGCATTTGGCTAACAAATAAATAAGGTAAATGTAAATTAATGTGGTGAACTTACAAAATTATTTTCTATGAATTGACTTCAGTTTTGAACTGCTGCTGCAAGAAAAGTAAAATAAAAAAATGAAATTCAAAAAGAGAATATTATAAATTAATTAATAATACAAAGCACACTCTGTTTAAGCTGAGCAGCCAAAAAAAACGACAAAAATATGAAATTGAAATATCATATTTAATTTAATGTTTTTCTTACTAAAAATTTAAGCAATTGGATAGTTTTTTTCTAGCTATTTATAAGAATAGATTTAACTAGCTAGAAGTAACAGTTTTTCATTAATATTCCTATTTATAATAACAAGTTTTATTCACATTAGAAAATTTACTAGTTTTTTATTTATTTAAAGTCTTTCTTTTCATAACAATGAAAGCAAATGCTTATTAAAATCATTCTTTTATGTTTTCCTTTTCAGATTTATTTGGGAATAATAAACAAAAGTGTATAATGTAGTCGCTTGCTTTTGGGTCAACTATTCTTTGTTTCTTAGTGTGTTTAATGTATCGTTTATTTATTTACTTTTTTGTTGTTGGCACAACAAAAGGACTTTAACAGCATACTATAGTATACTATACGATACTATTGTCGTTTTCTTTTGTGTATGCTGCAGGCATTGTCATAATAAATACATAATTACAATAATATTACTGTCTGTCTGTCCATTGTTGTTGCCTTAAATGGGCATAAATCAACTAAGCTCAGAGAATTGAGAATTGATGGGCCGCCTCCTCCGCCTCCGTCGTCGCTTAAAGTACCGCAAGTAGTTAAATTCAACATGAAATGTTGTGCCAAGTAAATGCTAATAGTAATAATAATAATAATGATAATAAACGAACGCATCTGTTTCTCAGGCACGGCTCCATCTCTGCGCTTCAAAATTTTATTAACTGCAATTTATTGGCATTGGTGGTTGTGATCGTCGGAAATAAATATAGTGGGCATATTGTATATAAATAAGTGGGGGACATTAATTTACTCTTTGACAATCAGCTTGGCACGCAGCAGCTTCTCCAGCTTCATGCAGAACTCGGACTTGGCAATTCCCGCATCCAGCACAACTTCGCCATCCTTACGCTTCTGCATGGGCAATGATGATGCTGTCACATCGACTGTGACGCTGTTCCTCGTGTCCTGCTGTTGTTGCAATCTAGATGTTGATCGTCCTGCTCCAAGGATATCTGCTGATGGTCTGCTGTGGCTGCTGCTGCTGCCGTCAATGGGAGCAATGGGACCACGCAAATAATTGTAGCCGGGTAGCCAACGACGTAGCAGACGATCCAGTCGCGCCAGAGGGCGTGACCTAGTTGCGGACCGAAGGCTAGTGTGATCGATGTTATCGACCGATCGAACAGCGCCACACTCCCTGTCGCTTCTGCCGCTCGCCGCAGTGCTCGTCGCCTCCCTGTGACGTGGCTGCCTCAGACATTGCTTGGACATTGCTAACAGCGGCTTCTTGCTTCGAAACGATTCTGAGATGCCCGAGATTTGAGAATTCACTGGGGAATTTTTGTTATTCGGTCAGCACTGAACAAACAAACAAATGTTCAGGCATTGACAACGTCCGAATGGGGAAATCTGATTTAAAAAGCGACTACAAAATAAAAGTAAAAGTGTTGGACGTTACGATACAATTTTCAATAATAATACAATTTTCAATACTTTTTTTTTAATTAAAGGTATTTTTCAATTTTTGTGAAATAAGTTAAATATAAGCTATTTTTTAAATTTATTTAACAAAAATTTGTTGTAAGTTATATTTTGTAAACAAAAATTTTAATTAAAATAATTTATCATGTTTTATTATACAATTTCAATATTAGTATTACATACCTTTAACATATAATATTATGTGAGAATTTCAACGAGATAGAAAGACTTGTATGCTTGAGTATATTTTCAATCAAAGCACAATAGTTGATAGAAACTGCATTACCTTGCAAATATACCAATGTAAAATACCAAACAAAATACTAAAATATTCCATTCCAGGTATACCGTCACATTCATGTATACCAAAATATACCGAACCAAATACAAAAATATTCCAAAAGGTATAAGGATATACCATTACATACAAAATATACCATATAATACCAAATTGTTAACAATAGCAACCTTTTACCTTATTAAACTATTTGTTGAATAAGTTCCAAGTATTCCTGTGGTTTCCAACTAAATTTATAGGAATCAAAATCATAAATACTATAATATCTTGTAATTCAATTCAATTAAATTTTAGTAAAGTTATTTGCGGTGCTCGGTAAATATTGATACTGTCTTTGTTCATGCAGTTAAAGCTCATTTTTGTATATTATTATTATCATAATAATGTAAACGAACGAAATTCTCGTATGTAATTGTTTATTAGAATAATATATGATATCAAAATAAATGGAAACACAATCTGCTGGAAAGTGAATATGATAGCGGAGTGAATGAATAGACCACAAACAATACTCTGACACTTGGTATGCATTTTGGCCAATTGTGAGTAAATGCTTTTGGAATCCGATTCGTGCATGCTTTTGATATAACATATAGTACATACCTACATTCGTGGCGTCGAATGACAGATCCAGGCTCAGACATTCAGCTCGGATGGTGTACGTGCCCCGTTCTTGGTATTCTGCATCCTGCAACGTGCAACGTGCATCTTGCATCCTGTCGTTGATTTTTTGCAACGCATTTCAAGCTTATTGGGACGTACAATGTATGCACTTTGTACGTGTAATACATACTGCACTACATAGCTGTGACTGTGTGTTTGTGTGTTGACTGTGTGTGTGTGTGTGTCATCTAATGTGACCCCTGAATGACAAGCCACTTTAAAGCGCTACACAACAACAAACGACATTTGCAATCGCTATCTCCTTTGGTCAGCTTTAAATCTGCACGATTCAAAATGAATTTAAATACACAATTTAATATTAAACTAGTAGAAAAGTGTGTTGTTTTCGCGGTGAGGAATTATCTGTTAATGTGCAGCAACAGTTTTTCAACTAAACGAAACGATTTTAACATATACAGTTAGAATTGTATACACTACTGGTCGAAATAATAAGTATACGCTTGGTAGGTTTCTTTAACGACTTACACAGATCTTTTTTTTGGTATATCAATAAACTAAATATAAATTTCGGTATATTTTAATATTTTGTCGGTATATTTATTTGGCATGTTTAAATAATAAGCCCATACAAGTTTGCTTTTGTTGAAAACTAGTACAAAAATATTAAGATTACGTTTAGTTTTCTGACAAAGCATTTTTCATTTCAAATGTAAATTACTTGATCGTTTAAGTCTTAGAAAATGAAGTAAGAGTTGTTCAAAATGATAAGCACACAAAGTCTAAAAAGTTCATAAAAAAAAACTTAAAAAAAAAAAACAAAGTCTTGTTCGAAAGCTGCATTTTTACTTTTACTGCGATAAATAAAATTTATATCTTAAATATATGTTTTTATACACACAGAAAACAATTGCGCCAACACTCGTATATCATCAAATTTACAGAGGCTTATGTTTTATTAAAACCATTTTACAACGAAGATAAAATCGGAGAAATATGCTTCAAAAACGAGATGATCCTATTACGATATGAGATTCTATTAAGTTAAGAATCGGATGCTATGCTCTATAAGCATCAATTCTGGTAGAGATTTCAACTGGTGTAATAATATTATTTTTAATTCAAAATTCATCCGATTCATTGAACTAATTTTGCATTGCGGATTCTCTTCTTCATAATATTATAAATTTCTTTATTATTTCCTTATCTTGTTGGCACTCCTTAAATTTCTGACTAATTAAGATCTTAATAATGTGAATAATGAATTGTAGTTACTCTATCACATATTTATGGGGTATCTTGCAGTCATGCAGCATTGTTGTGCCTTAGCTTTAACAATTATGTTAGTTATAAGCTGCACATTCATACTATATATTTGATATGTGAGATATGTGTGTTATGCTGCTCACGAAGCGGGTGCAATCTAATAACGCATAAAACCTCATTTGCCACTGCTTGTGGCACAGACTACTCAGTGTGTGTGTGAGTGTGGCATGAAGAGTAAACAACAATATTCAATTAAACAGATGATATTATACATAACATAATAAACTGCGTCAAGTTGTGGCCGTTCTTTCATTCCTCTTCCTCTTCCTCTCGCTCTTGCTCTCTGTTTATTCGACACGACTTTTACGCTTGTTTGTTTATGTGTGTGTGTGTGTGTGTGTGTGGATAGAGTTTAGGGAGAGAGGCGGTGTAACTAGAAGGGCAAACCCTGAAGGAAGCTGCTGCTGTTGCTTATGCTTATCTCAAAGCGTTTATAATTGAAAAAGTTTTACGCTTGTGTGTCGCCATCGCCTTCGCCATCGCCTTCGCCATCGTTGCTGCCTCTTCTTCCACTTGACTTGCCGTTCACACTTAATATTTCACTTAGAGCCTCCAACTCACTCCTTCGAATTCAGCCGCAAAAATGCGTTAAGTCTTTTGCCTCTTAGCTAAAGACTGCGAAGGCTTTTGGCAATAAGTCAAATGTCGCCCCCGAAACTCTGAAGGATGGACAACTCGATCTGATCTTACTCTCTTTCTCTGTGTATTCCTCTCTCTCTCTCTCTCTCTTCATCTTGATAAGCTTGGCTTAGTGAAGTTTTTATCTCCGACCCTTTTCATTTTATGTGTGTGTGTTCATCATGTTTATCTTGTTATTCATTATTAACGCGCAGCACGAGTTCCTCTGCAGTCGCAGTCTTTTGTGCCAATTTGCATATTTCAAATTAAATTGCTACAAGATGTTATGGAAATTGTGCATGAGCTTGGGCAGAAGCTGTTCAAGCTGAAGCTGAAGCTGAAACTGAAGCAGCACGACAGCAACGAAACAAACAACCAAACGAACTGCAAATGAATTTCACACAAAGAAAAAACATTGAAACGACATCTAAATAAATAACAAATAATATAACAACAACTGCAAAATACCTGATCCCAAATATCTGTATAAGAATTTATTTTATATACCCATTAGCCATAGGGTATTATAACTTTGTGACAACATTCAGACAACATAAAGAACATATATTCTTGATCAACATCGACAGCCGAGCTGATATAGCCATGACTGTCTGTCAGTCTGTCCGTCCGTATGAACCACTAGAACTTAGAGATTAACATATAAGAGATGGAAATATGTTTTTTATTTCGACACCATTTGTCAAGTTTATTTCAAATTTTTGTCACGCTTATGCAATTTTGAATGCAGTATACCAAACATAGCTTTAGAATATATATTTAGTATTTTTAACATTTATATATTTTTAGTATTTCAGTATAGTTTTTTATTTTTGCGGTATATTAATTTTGTATAAGTTTAGAATACGGTTTCATTAAAAAGAGATTGCAAATATCTTACAGTTGACTCTAGCTTTCAAAATTATTTTTATTGCTTCTGGCACACAAACTTATGCAAAACTATATTCTTTATAAACTTATGCTACCCCTGCTCTTCAATGTGCTGCCGGGTATGACAATTTCTTCATTTCAACTCCAATTGTTATGTCAAAAACTGCACTCCATTTTAATAAGAATAGTTTTACTTTATTCCTCCCTCTATTTTTTTCAGTGCTTGTCTAGTCTGTAATTGGTTTTTGGTTTTCTAACTTATTTAATGACTTTTTATGCATTTTGATTTGCTTTTCCTCTTATTTTTCTTAAAAAATATGCAGCATCGGAAAGTTTGTCATCATCTTTGCTGATTAATTGAGCTGACAATCAATAGCAGATATTTTCTGTTCAATGCGATAAATGACGCTTTATAACAATATGAACCAGGAAGATGCCCAAATGTAACACTATACGGCTCAGCAATTCCAGAAGATACCTGTGTGAAGTATCTTGGCATGCACCTCGACCGCAGACTAACTTGGAAACCGCACATAAAAGCGAAATGTCAACAACTTAAAATAAAAACACTGAAAATGTCCTGGTTACTAAGTAGAAAATCAGCGGTTACTTTGGAAAACAAAATTCTCCTCTACAAAGCCATTTTGAAGCCTGTTTGGACATACGCTATTCAGCTCTGGGGAACAACTAGCAATTCTAACATTGAAATACTTCAGCGCTACCAATCAAAAACATTGCGACAAATTGTTAACGCTCCATTTTATATTACCAATGCAAATATTCACAGAGATTTAAATATTCCAACTATAAAAGAAGAGATTAAGAAATATAGTAAGAAATACACAGACAGACTTCACAATCATGAAAATAATTTAGCCCTAGCTCTTTTAGACAATAGCTCAACTGTTAGAAGACTTAAACGTTTTCACATCCTTGATCTCCCTGATAGGTAAATTTTAAGTAAACAAGATGTTATATTTAATAGCAGGTTTCACTGGAAATCTGCTATTCCTGTTATGTAAATATTAGTCATAAAATTTTCTTATTGTCTTAAGACAGATTGTAAATAAAAAACTAAACGAAAAAAAAAAAAAAAAAAAAAAATAACAATATGAAACAGGAGAAGAGACATGTGTGAAAATTTTAATAAGCAGTCAAATGTGAATAATGCATGAACACAAATGAAGACAAAAGTAGCTTAGGGTGGCAGAGCGAGAGAGCGAGAGAGAAAGAGAGGAGGGCAGAGCGTAATAATTAAGCTGGCAGCGCACAAGAAGTGAGTGCAGGAAACAGGATATATTAAATATGGGGAAAATACATATGGGCATTTCCACAGAAAGGTCCACCGCGACCAAAAAATTAAAAGTTCTTGAAAATGATTTTTTCCAACATGGTTACATAAAGAAATATTCAAATTTAATAAACTTGAAAGAATTTTGCATTTATCATTTATAGATTTCAAAATATTCGAATGCAAAGTCCCGCAAACGCACCTGTTGTGATTATGATGTTTGTAGGGCATATTTTGTTTTGATAACAACTTCTAAAATAAATGCGTTATGCTTTGTCTTTTGCTTTGTAAAATCATTTGGAGATTGCAAGAAACGAAAGAGAACGCAAAAAGTAACATGGGATCATCAATAACGGTAAAAATTTTGATTTGCTTTATCACTTATTTTAATGTCCCGTGCGCGACCGAAAAACAACATTTCTTATCAGTAAATCCAAATCACTTGCTCGAATTGCATCAAATTTTTTTTGCAAACAGAGTTTATGCGCGCAGTAAATATATAAAAAAAAATTGGAGAAAAAAATATTTGTATTTTTGGTGATCATTTAAAGTTTGTCCCGTGCGCGACCGTAAGTACACAACATAAGTACCAACTTATTCCTCTCTCTTATTTACACAATATGAATGATGGAGTAAGTTGGCAGCATTGGCGCAAAATTAACAAGTAAGAAAGCTACAGTCGAGTGTGCTCGACTGTGAGATACCCGCTACCCATTTTGAAAAATCGCAATATATTTTGCGGTATTAAATATATACCAACTGGTATATATGGTATATCGATATAGTACCGCATTCAAAATATACCATAGACTGCACAATATACCAGATTGTCGGTCAAAGCAACTCAGACCCCTAGTAAGTAGGTGTATTTGCACATACAAAAGTATTTCTTTAATAACTTCACACAACACAATTTTAGTCTGATCGCAACCAAATTTTTAGGAATCATAACTATTATAGTTATTATTCTATATACCAAAATACGCAACTCTAGCTATAAAATTACGGTTGTTATTCAATTTTGTTGATTTGCGGGGGCGGAAGTGGGCGTGGCAAAAGTTTGAAGCAAAATATAACTCTATCTCTTATAGGCTCTGAGATCTAGGTGTTCATACGGACAGACACGCAGACGGACAGATCGTCTCGGCTGTTGACGCTGATCATGAATATATATACTTTATGGGGTCGGAGATGCCTCGTTCTACCTGTTACATACATTTCCTGTCGGCACAAAGTTATAATACCCTTCTACCCTATAAGTAGCGGGTATAAAAATAGTGGCGGTAAAAAATGTCCCGTGCGCGATGTGCGAATTTACTTCAAATTGAATTAAAAAAAAAATACAAGTCGTTTTTGAAAAAAATTATAACCTTCTTAAAGAGGCATCAATGCACAAAAATTTAAAATTAGTTGCATTAAAATATTGCCTCTGGATTCGCTGAAATTTGCGTTTGAATTGGTTGACCTCTTAAACCACTTCCGTTTTGTGTCCCGTGCGAATCACTTGACTTTTGCAATTATCTTCTGAATGAAAAAATACCCAACATCAATCTTTGCACCAATGAAAGAGCTAAGAAAATGCTATACATTAAGCGTTTCAGTTGAAAAAAAAACGTTTCCTTTTTACCGGGTTTTTACTTTGGACGCGTACGAATGTCCCGTGCGCGATTTTGGAAATGCCCATATTCAAATATAATATGTGTGCAGCATGCGCGCGTATAACTGGCTTAATTGCATTAACGATTATTTGATTTGCGTGGCGCTTTATTCGATTATTGATGGCCATTAATTAATCGAGTAGCGCTGCGCTGCAGACAACAGAGACAACAGAGAGAAAGAAAAAAGAGCGAGACAATAATTTTGGTCGTCGCTTTTAGTGAAATACCAATACAAATGATTAACCCACAAACACGCACACACACTGTGAACGTATGTGTGTCATGGCATGTGGTAGTGTGTGTGTCGTTTCCGTTTCCGGCCAGAGCAAAAAAACAAAAAAAAGAAAAAAAGTGGCTGAGAAACAAAAGCGACGGCAAACCACGAATGCCGCTGCTGTTGCAGTTGTCAGTTGGCAAACGGAAAATATTATGTTACATCGCACTGCCTAAGCGGCTCAGGCAAGGACGAGCCTGCCAGGACATCGCAATGCTAGGCAACGGAAGTTCAGCTCACACACCCACTGCGAACGAGAGTGAGAGAGAGAGAGAGAGAGCGAGCGGCACACACACATGAGAATTTGAAGGTTGTCGTCTGGCCAAAGCTGACACACTTGCTGCTGCTTAAATTAGCTAAAGTGTTGCCTACTTTTTTTGGGCGGCCACACACATACACTTGCTCTATGAATTCGAAAATAAAGTGTTGCCTACTTTCGGGCGGCAAACGAATTGTTTTTCAGCTGAATGCCAAAGTCAAAGATCAAGACAAGACAACAACATCTTAATGTAAACACTTTATTCTGATTGATTTCATTTCGCCTGGATTTGTATTTCTTTGTTTTTTCTGTGTTCTTTTATTGAGCTTGTAGTGCACTAAAGCGCATGCATTATTCAAGTACAATTTTTCAGCAAGACAGCAATTTGTTGTTCGCTCGCCTTTGATAGATGCTTGCAGATAAACAAAGACAGCTAGACAGGCCTAAGCTGTCTCGTTTTGTCGCTCGCTTTGCGCTGAGCGTCCTAAGAAAACATTTTGCAAACCAAATAAACACACTGGGATTTAATATTGTGCAAATAAACCAAAATCAATGCACGTTAAAGAGTATCAACGTATGTCTGTGTGTGCGTGTGTGTGTATGTGCTTGAGACTCTTTTGCATTTGCGGAGCACAACTTGAAAGTTGTTTGTCTGTTTTGTCAGGCAAAACACACAACATAAATCAGGTAAATCAATGAATATCCTATGCGATGTGTGGAGACAGCATTAAGCACCTTGTTCAACATAACCTAAAACATTTGACATTTGCCTTGGCTTTGCCTTCCCCATCCCCCTTTCCCAATTCACCTTCTTCAGTTTGCTGCTGCAGCTGTTGATGGTCACAAGATCTGGTTCTGTTCTGGTATTAAATGGCATGCCAAACAGGGAATGTGTGTGTGTGTGTGTGCCTTTCGTCTGTGTTTTCCATTAGTTAAGCATTTACCGCAAATTCGTGAATTGCACATGAGTGCGTGTGTGTCAAAGCGCTGCTTATGAAGCTCTCATAATTGCCCGCACATTGCATTGTCGCCGGCGAAAAATCAAGCATAAGTCAAGAGGTCCTTGAACTCGTACTCAAGCACACACACTCACACGCACACACAGAGGCGTTGCACGTGCTTGGTGTGTCTTTTGTGTGCATTAATCGAATTTTATTAACGAGGTATTAATTAATTATAGCATAATTAAGTGCAAAGTCCTCGGCCTATAGCTGTTATAAATCTCCTGAGTAGTAGTGCAACATTTATCATAATCCCCCTCGACATAAGTCCATAAACACATACTCTCTATATACATATATCCACAATTTGCCCAGGAGCTTTACTACTGTGCGCAAATCAAATAGTTTGAATTTACGCGCCAAATCAATGGTTCACACCTCAACTAGTTCAAGGTTAATTTACATGTGCATATCGTAAGGGATGTTCCATGTAGCTTAGCTTCGCACCCATTTCCCTAGGGATATTTGGGATATTCGCCATAATACCCCGTCCGGATAAACGTAGCTCGTAAGGATATTTGTAGCCTGCTGGGAAATGTGCTGGGAAATGTGAAAAAGTACCAAAACGATAAAGCGGCTGCACAGCAAAAGCTTTGCAGTGAAAGCTCGGCGGGCTCACAAATGGAAACTCACCACGTCCCAAAGCTCAAGTGAGCGTAATTTCAAGAGAGAGAGAGAGAGAGTGTGAGCTCAAGAGAATGAGAGCGTGAGAGAGCGCGAGAGCGAACGTGGCAAAGTCCCTCTCTGGCGATGCTGATGAGGACGAGCAATCAAAATACGCCTCGCGGCATTTTCTAAAAATGGCTCAAGTGCCTCAATGGCCGCATAGATAGATGGATGGATGGACAGCTGGATGAATGGATGGTTGTTGATTGGATGAATGCTTTTCGCTTGCGAATGTCTGAAGCTGTGAATCGGAGTGATCAAAGCAAGTGTCAAGCTTGCCGCAAGGCGGGGCAAGATGGTTGGTGGTTGGCAGTGGGAAGGGAGGTCAAGCACGTGGCCAGTCATGGTCAAGCATCAAGTTTGGGTCAGAAGTTAAGCACTTCCGATATTTGGCGTCCAGCAAACTGTTTGCTGGACTGCCCCAATGCATCCGCATTGTATGCGTGGCTGCATTTTCAAGATGCCACAAGATGAGGCGCCACAAATAAATGAGATGAATGGATGGAATGGTTGGGGAGGTGGCATTGAGGAAATGAGTTGTCAGGCCAAAACGGAGGCGGCCCACAGCCGGAAAAGCCAATTAATTTGACAGCGGCCATAAACGAGCAGAAAACTGAAGAAGCAGCCACGGAAGAGATGGAGCAGCATACGCAGCTGCACACCGAAAACGCAGCCATGCGGAACACCGAGAAGAGTTGCCCCTTCTGGAGACAAAGATGCCGGCAGTAGACAGCAGCAGACAGTAGGCAACGGTAGCTAGGAAAGCAACCGGAAGCCGACAACCAGGAGAAATAGAGTGGAGACAGTGAAGAGACTGGAGAGAACTGGCAACAATCCGCACGTATCGTCGTCGGACTTTGACACTGGAACTGAAGTCAGTGAAGCTGCAATGAGAGTCAGTCCATTGAACTCACGCTGAGGGTCGCCACACACACACACAGGCACACACACGCACACCAAGACACTTAGCAATGTGTGTGTGTGTGTTAGATGAAGAAGCGTGTTCACAACGCCCCTGGGCAGTAATGTGCAAATGAGAAAAAGGTCCCCAAAGAGCCGCCGGAGTGCTCCGCTGGCAAACACACACTCACACACCAACACAAAGGCAGAGAGACAACACTTTTAGGCTGCGGAGACATCGTTAACTTTGTGGCCGTGCCTCATTTGATTTTGAGAGCTGCCACGCCCACGCACTGCACGCCTTCCACGCGCCTAAATTAATGAGATTCATAGACTGACTGACTAACTGACGGACTGACTTCCTGACTGACTGACAGACTGAGTGAATGACTAACTGACTGCGTTTGCAGAGCAACAGAAGTCTCAGCTACTCGCTTGACTTTCAACTTATGCTTAACTTCTGAAGCGGCTTTTCCATTTCATTCTCTTTTGTCTTTGTATTTGGCTTAACTCATCGCAGCTGCTTTGTTTTTCTTGTCCTCTTTTCTTGGATTTGATTATGATATATGCACCGAGTGCTGCTTATTTATGCATGTTTGCCCAAATCAAATTGCAACACCCCAAAAGCAACTTCTCTTATAATTCATGCCGCATTCTTTCTATATTCCTTTCTATTTTTTTTGTCTGGTTTGTCTTGTTATCATCTCTACAAAGCAACTCTTTAAATTTGTTCAACTTTGCTCACATTCTCTTCTCACTCACTTTTCTACTGTATTTTACACCTTCCGCTCTGCAGCACTTTGAGGTTGACTGCTTAAGGATATTGCTACGCTTTGCATTTTGCATTTCTTTTTGTTTTATGGGAGCTTCTGTCTTTTAATCTTGGATATTAGATCATAATTTCTAGTGCTTGTAGTTTCTTAATTAAACGAAATATGTACATATGTAATCTGTTTTTATGTGTCCTTTATCTTTTTATTTTCCACTATGAATTATTTAATATTATTTTATTACAGCTTTACATTATGAAAATTTGTTTATTTTCTCTTCAGACATTTTTTCTTGACATTTTACTATACATTCTTTTTTACATTTCTTATTTTCTAATGATACTTTGGTATTTCTTGTACTCGGTGGTATATTTTGTATACAATCGTATATCGATATACCAAATATAACTTTTAGTATATTAATTTCGTTTATACGACTTTTTTTGTTACAGCATATATTTATATGTTTTTATTTTTATTTTCCTTTTAGAATAATTTATATACATATGTATATTAATATTAATATTCTATGATAAATGTAACTTATACTTAAACTTTTCTTTATTAAAGTAATTTTATTTTCAAGATACTTTTGTTAAGCATTTTACTATAGATACTATTTTACATTTCCTTTATTACTTGCACTAATAACAATTTCATATTTTCTCATAATCTGGTATATGTTGGTATATTTTAATTGTAGTAGTATAGCAATATACCAAATACAAGTCTTAGTAGACTCGATTTGTTCAATATTAAAAATATTTTTTTATTTGTATTTTTATTTTCCATTAAGAATTATATGATATTCTCTGATAAATGTTAGATTTACTTTAGCTTTTCTTTACTATATTAATTTGTAGATACTTTTTCGTTTTATTTTCGTTTTTTATTTCAGCCTGAGCATTCGCTTTTAATCTAAAGTTACTGATAATTTATAGTTATTATATACATATAATATTTAGATACATATATGTATTTTCATGCTTAATCATTAAAAAATTTATAGTTAATTAATAAATGCAATGCATTTAAGCTTTGCTTCATTGAAATTATTTTATTTTCAATAGCAATTTTTTTAATATTCAATAAAACTTTTAATTTGCAAAAAAAAATATTGCATTTAAATTTCAAGTTGTTCTCAACACATTGCACTTGATTAGTCGGCAGCGTTAAATAAACATTTCGGGCAGAGCATTGTTTGTGGAATATTTAATTATTCTTGTTCAAATAAACTGTCATCGGTTGTGTGATAACACAAACATCAAATGATAAAGCATATTGTGTTGGCACACACATTTAAACTGTAATTTTCCACATCTAGTTCAGTGTTTATTATTGCCTTTATCACTTTTGACCTGCCAATTTGATGTACACTTCTTCAGCAAATTGAACGTATTCTATTCGCATTCGCATATTTCTTTTATTTACCATTTATTCAAGTAAATAATTCAATATTTTCCTTCATGGTGTACTCTTACCCCAATCAAAAGTTCTATTTACATATGGTTTCTCATATCAACAACATTGAGCTTTGTTCTGCTAACACTTGTGTAGTTTATTAATTATTTGCATGCTGCACATTTGATTTGTGTAGAGGAGAAAGTCTGGTTATTTTATGTTGTATTTTATTTGCTTCCTCTGTTGAGTGCTTGCTCGCATATCACTCAATTTTATACCATATACTATTTAATATACTAAAATACTATATACTCTTTAATATACTGTAATTCATTAAATACTATATACTATTTAATATACTATACTTCACTAAAATACTATATACTATTTAATATAATTTACTTCACTAAAATACTATATACTATTTAATATACTATAGTTCACTTAAACTCTATATACTATTTGCTATACTTGCCTAAAATACTAGTATTTGTGTAGTGAATGTTTTCCAATCCATAAAAAAGGGACACAGTGCTTTTAACTTAAGTTCTCTATTGTCTCCACAGTGGAAGTATCTTTCACTTTTTGGCAAAAGTCTGCAAAGTTGTGGGTTTCTGCTACCCAAAATAATGAAAGCAAAAAAAAAAAAAAAAAAAAAAAAAAAAGAAAGAAACTTGGGCAATAATTGATTTTCGCAGAAGTAGTAGTAGAAGTCGAAGCTGTTGTGCAAAGAATAGAATACCCATGACGAAGTCACTCCAGTGCCAGTGGAAATCGGATAACTTGAGCATGCATCCTGTTGTGCTCTGTACTCTGTGCTCTGTGTGTAAGACAAGTTCGTTTTTGGCCCTGAGCAGTTCAGCAGTTGAGCACAGTGCTGCTGCACTTTGACCCGATTCCCAGTCTCGGGTAAAGCGATCCCACTCGTTGTCTGATTTTACACAGATATATTCTATATGTACGTATATAGTATATAGTACAACATATAGTATATATGTATGTTTGTCTGGGAAACTGGAGAACTGGGAGAATGGGAGACATTGCAGTTTATCACTGGCCAGGCGCTAAACTGCAAGTTTTGGTTGAAAACTTTTATGGATGCCATCATAAATCAACGGCTGCTTTTCGCCTTTCGACTTTCGCCTTTTGCCAACGGCATTTGCTTTCGTTCGCTTCATTTCGACTTATCACTGCTGCTCTTGCCAGAGTTATGCACTAAAAGCAGAATCCCTTTTTTCTCTAGTCACATCACAGACATTTTATGGCTGCTCATTTTGAAGTTTACGCAATAGTATTTGAGGTCATGACTATCAAAAATACTTATTGTCGTTATGGCTTTTGTGTGTGGCTGTTTTTTGTGTTTGTGTCATCATGAAAACTGCAGTTACAGTTCACAGCAGTTTACCACAGTCTGCATACATTCATTCGTTGTAAAGTGAGGCTGACAGCAGCCCAGATAAGTCACATTTTCGTGCGCTGACTCAGTCGGCAGCCAGCAGCCGGCAGCCGCAGGTGTTTGCCAGCGCCACAAAGTCGGCAACAAAATTACGAAATTGTGCTCCCTCTCAAAAGCTGCTTGCTATTGTTGAATGCCGCCCCCATCTGCTAGGTGCTGCGTGCTGCTGTTGGCCATTGTTTGGTTAGTTATTTGTGTAATTAACAAACTGAAAGAGAAAAACGCAGTTGCCAACAACTATGTATGGTGCCGAGTCGGACATACGCAACAGCAAAAAGAATTGTTGGCATTATTAATAAAGTAACACAAGCAAAAATATGAATATAAAAATAAAGCAGATAGTGCGAGCGAGAGGGAGAGGGAGAGCATAAAAATGTTTGCTGGAACATTGTAATTTTCATAATTTTCTGCGGTTGCATTCAGAAAATGCCAAAAATGAGCAAGAGGGAGAGAGGAGGAGAGGTAGAGTGGGAGGCAGCTTAAGGCCACCAATGTGAGGGAGTCCAACTGGGGCCATTGTAATTCAAATGCCAAAAGCGTCCGACGCGAACGCATCGCTGCCAAAAAATAATAAAAAGGAAAGAAAAAATCGAAAAAAAAAGAAAAACAACAAAAAAAATAAAATAATAATGGTAGTCAAAACGTGCAAAAGGGAAAACGCTACAACACAACCAACGATTTCAATTATTTATTGGAATTTTTACCTACTAACAGCAAACAGTAAAAACAGAAGCTAGCAACGGCCAAGAACAACAAGAGCAACAACAAGTACCACGAACATGGAATACACTTAATACATTTCTTGGACAGATATCAAGTATTATTCCCAGAACTTATTTCCCCATTGATCTGAAATTCCAAACGTTGCGTAAGTCAATTGGTAAAGTTCAGTTTCGTTTGAATTTGGTTTAGTTTTATGCCACATGACATTTATCGGAAATAAAACGATAGTAGATAGAGATGGGAAGAGACAAGAAATTAAGTACAAAGAGTCTTTTTTTGTTCAGCTACATGTTTGTTGACAATATTATAATATCCTGTTCAAGAGTGTATGTTGTGTATATATTGTATAAAACGGACGAACGATGAACGGAAAATGGCAAATGGCAAACCAAAAACCAAAAAATGAGAAACGAAAAAGCGCGCACACACAAAGATTGTTAAATATATGTATACGTGTGTATGTGTGTGTGTGTGTGTGTGTGTGTGTGTGTGTGTGTGTGTGTGTGTGTGTGTGTGTGTGTGTGTGTGTGTGTGTGTGTTGTATGCAGTATGTAAGCAACAATACAAATAATAACAACAACATCGACAACAACACAAGTCGAATCAGCCAACAACAACACAGTAAATGGAGCAGGACAACAACGTTCGTTGGAGCGAGACAACTAACCGGCTGCCGTTGAGAAGGGGAGACTTCTATATACATACATATATATATATGTATAAGTGTGTGTGGCTGATGTCGACGAGAAGCGACAGGTAAAGCCAATGCACAAAATGTCAGCAGGTAGAGAATGCAGCTGAAAAATATTTGGCTGCACACAATGCACAATGGGCGTTGAGTCGACTATTAAGCGAATCTACTCGACTCGATGCGATTCGATTCGATTCGACTCGACTCGAATATCGTTGTGTGCTATTGAAGAGCTTTCGTTTCGCTTTTTCACACTTTTAAGCACTTTAACAGCTCAATATTGTCAATTAGCTAACGAGTTTAAATCTCCACCAGCTTAAATGTTCCAATATTCAATATGCACATTAAGCTAGATTTGTGCAAAAAGTGGCATAGCTTTCAAAAGAAAAACTTAAGACTTAAAGTTTAACAACACTGGTTGCTTTTATTTTATTTCATTTATTTTTTTGTGCATTTATCTTGTAAGCGGTATTTAAATTTTGCACATGTTTTAATATGAGATTAGAACTTAAACTTAACTTATTTAGTTATTTGGCAAATGGAAAAACACTTTGCATAGTTGAACAACACTGGCAGTGTTTATTTCAAAAGTGCTGATAAACCAGGAGATTTGATTCATTTTCTAGATAAGTTCAACAAAAGTAAAAATTGTGGTGTATTTTAGAGTGTTAATATACATATTCTGGCAGCATTCCTTTTGCAATCGTAGTTTTACTTTTAGAGTACTTTCAACACTATCAAAAAACGGTTACTTTCATTTGAACAAAAAATGCTGATCACTTTGTTCACACTCAATTCAGTGTGTGTTGTTAAACATATCTACAAGAGTTACACAACACTGACAGTCGTGTAGTTGGTAAAACACAAAAATCGTCACGTGAAACAAACATGTTTCTCTTGTTGTTTTTTTGTCATAAATCAATTGACTGAGGATTTTTGTAAATATTAATTAATATTGCTAATTGAATTGAAAATATTGTTATTGCTGTTGTGCGTGTCTATCTCGGCATTTAGTTCTATTGAATTCAAATCACTTTTTGCAGATCGCAATCTGAATAAAATACATATGTTTGAACAGCACACACAACAAATCCCTGTACATTTGTCATAATCCTTCATCAACACGACAGAAATAAATGGAAGGCATCGCTGATAACCTGACAATTGCCTGCTGATGTGTGTTTGGAATTTTTATCCCTTTTTTTTTGTGGCTTTGGGTATTCACTTTTTTTTTATACATTTTTTTTTTTGTGCCTATTCAGCAAAACTATTTGACAAATCCATATCATGGATATGCTTTTGTGCTGATACATGAGCATTATGCTAAAATAGCCCACACTTTTGTCTACTGTACGAACAAAATTCCAAAAAGCTGACCTGTGTGAGCTCCGAGAACGAGGACGACGACTTGGGCTGCTTTTTGTGTCCATTGTGACTCGGTGATGGTGTGGCGCCAGCTTCATTGGCAACGGCCACAAAATTGGGTTCTGGCTTGACTGCAATTCTCTTTTATTATTATTATTATTATTACTATGCTACCCTGTAAAATGCGAGTGTGTCAAATGCAATGTCATCCGAGCATTCGAAACTATCAATGATTTATTTGCAAATCAACAATTTCGCAAAAGTTTCGCCATCGATAGTTTATCTTGTCACTTTGAGTATGCTACAAATTTCATGAGTACAACACCAGGGTCGAGGAAGCCAATAGTACATATCTATATCTATATATCTATCTATATAGTACATATTGTATATTCACTAGTCATTGTCAGTTGTGCAGGGTTTTCAGCTAGGCGCATTTCACATTTTCTCTATTGACGATTTTATTTCGCTTTTGTTCATTTATTCGTTTTATGTGTTACAGTTATACTTTTCGACATATTTTATATGCACACACACACATCGAAAGGAGAGTAGAGTGATGAGAGAGCAGGGAAATGGGAAAAGGGAAAGGCAGCTGAAGCAAGCAGAGCATTTATTATGCTACCTGCCCAAATATACAACATGGAGCGAATTGGAGCCCCTCTTTAATTGTCTTCTATGGCCCCCTGACCGAACTGTAATAAATCTGCTTCGATTGTCAACTTTTGCTTTTGCTTTTGCAATATGGTATATACACCGTGTCCTGGCGTGTCCTTTTTCGACCCGTTCACTTTTGAAAAATTTACAAAGAAAGACTATTTAGTTTCTTCCAAAACAAAGCCCAAATCTTAGATATATAGTTTATTCGAAATCTTGATGCCTTTTTAAATTTATTGCTACTTCACATTAGTTACTTTTATAATAACATTTTTTATTATATTACATTAACTCTGCAAATGACTAAAACATATGTATGTGAATAGGTCTTTTACAGTCTCCTCGATTAGTTTTTTTTTTTTTTTTTTTTGTGGCCGTTGAACACATTGCGCGCATAATTCTCATTTCGTTTGGCATTCGAAGAGTGTGCAAAATTATGCAAATTTTCGCTTTGATTATAAGTATTTTTAGTGCCGGGTTCTCTTTTCTTTTTTTTTTTTTTAGGGGGCGGAGGTTTTATTTTTGGGTTTGAATAAATGAAAGTTGTTTTACCAAGCTGTAGTCCTTCCGTCTGATGGCCTTGAAGTAACCGATGGCGAGTAACCAGTTTTGCAAAACTTTAAGTCAAATTCGGGTTTTTAGCCATGGCTCATTCACATAATTCAGAAGCTCTCTCTATGGCCAGCCAACCATCCAGCCAGGCAAATCAGTTAAAACCTGTCTTGCCACACACACCACACAAATAATCAAAATTTATTGCTCAAATTAGTGCAAATATTTCACAGCACATTTTGCTGAGAAATGGAAATGGAGATGGAGATGAAGAGCTAAGAGCGGGAGGAACACATTTTGGGGGATTTGTTAGGTAGAACAATTTGTATGCAGCGTTGCAATTAGAAATTTCTGACATTAATAAGCAGCAATTTGTGCACATGACACCCAAGCAAGCAAGCAAGCAAGCAGGCAGTCAAAACAGTCTAAAGCTGAAACTGGAGTTAACAGCTAGAGGAAATATTACGAAAAACACACAAACACACGCACACACACAAGTTGTGAGACAAAAATGTGGCAATTAGTTAGTCTGGATCCAGAACTTGGCTCCGTTTTTGAAGCGAAGGCGGCGCTAACAAGCGAAACTCCCAAAAAAGAACAAGTCATAAATATCATTTAATTTGCATTTTAATTGTGAGTACAGTCACCATAGCAGCTCACAGAATCTATCAATAATGAGCTGCCCAAGAGAAGAAAAAAAGTTTTGCATTCTCCTGGATTTTAGTTTCTGAAACCAACTGGTATTTCAGGATTTCAATTGTCCAAAGCTGTTGCACTTCAATATTTATAACAAGACATTTTCCTCCCCTCCTAAAGACCAAAATTCCCAAAGCGAGACAACGAGAGAGAGTCTAAAGGGTTTTGCTGTAAGTGAATAATTCCACATGGCATAAGACTTTTATGGCAATTCCAGCAAAAAAAAAAATTGAATAGACTCCTTTGATACTAATAATAACGTAATGTGCTCTAAATTTAGACAAAATATTGAGCCAGTGAGCTAATACACACAGTATTAAGTCGACAATTTGCCAAGAGAAAACAAAAAAATATATAAACATCAAAGTCAAAGGTTTTCTTATCGTATTTCAAAGACACATGTAAATATTATTTGCGATAAAATCAATTCTCAGAAACTGTCAATTTACATATATGACATGATGGTTAACGAACTCTAATAAGCGCTCACATAATACTAATTTATCGACAACATATCGATAATTAGCGGTGGCTCCAAGTGATCGATAGACAGTGCACTGATATGCTTAATTGCATTTTCTGTTCCAAAGCAAAGTGAATGTCAAAAATCTAATGATTTATATGACATAGAAATGCTATTGCACAGCATATTGTTGTTTTTCACAAACGACATATTTATAAATAATCAGACTCAATTATAATTTATTGTTTTTAGCTAAGAACTGTTTATGGAATTCAATGGAAATTGAATTGTGAAGTGGATAATAAGGAAGGAAGATAGGGGAGGCAGGCAACGCCGTTGGGTAACATTTCACATCCACAAATGGCCATCTCCAGAGATTGGCTTTTAAGAGTGCTTCTCAATTTGCCGCAGAGCCTCTAACAATTTACGTTACTTATACAATATATACATACATACATACATATATTGGTACACGTATTCGCTTATGTATGCAGAAACAGGCACACATATATAGATACATACATACATACATATGTATGTATGTAAGGACAACTCAAATGAAACGAGACGCGGCTCCTAATCACGCGGCGGCGACGCCAATTTTATGGCCCCCCCGGCTATAGGCGCCGCCTTGGCCCGTGCCATAAACAAAACAGTAGCCATGACCAAGAAGAAAGCCAGGGGAGATTGGGGGGCTACGTTTCAGCTCAGCAGCAAAGTCGAAAGCCCTGGCATTTTCTTCTGTACCGCAACAGCTGCTGCCCCGACAGGCAGAAAAAAAAAACAAAAAAAATTAAGTGAGTAAAATGTTGACAACAAAAAGAATCGATATGCGGCATACTCAGTGAAGTGATATTTAGTATCGATATCAGTGTGGTATATGTACTTTAGCCCGTCAGTATATTTTTAAAATTTCAGTCATTCGATAACTCGTATCGAATTGCATGTACTTACATAATATACAATGTACTAAATGAAAGTTACATTTTGGAAATAAACCACAAAAATTTGATGGCATATTTATTTGGCTTACCTGTATATCTATACCATTGAGCATACCGCATTTAGAGCACGTTCACAGGGTATAAAAAGCAGAGGAAGGACCCAAATGCTGCAAAACCCAGACTCCTTGACTTAGGCGTGTACCCAAAAATAAAAAGCAAAGTTAACAAGTTGTTGCCTTTTGTGTTAGATATAAAGTACATATATAGACCTTGTAGAAGTGAGTGTGTATGTGTGCATTGTGGGTGTACTTACTATATATACATTTCAATGTGGCTTTAGAGTTATGGGGCGATGTGCAGATTTCGGTTATCTCTTTGTCGCCGCCACCGTCGCCGCCGCCGGTAAATGGCCAACAAGCAAATTTTGAACTGCTCATCATCTTTTTGTTGGGCCAACTCTCGTTCTCTTTCATTTTCTTCCTGTCTTTCTTTTCGCGTTCGTGAATTTTGTCTTTTTTATTTTTGGGTTTTTTTGCTTTGTTGTTGGTGGCTGCCTTAATATAAATTCGTTAACGTTAACCTTTTGGCAGCTGGCTTGTGTTATCCTAAATCAACAATGCCTGCAACAAGGACCTCCTAAGTAAGGAGTTGCGCCTGCCTTCAATTGTGCCAATTGCCTGCCGCTTGTCAGTTAATCAAAGTAAAAGGTCCCTCTCCGCCTTCTCGCTCACCATGCTGATACACACAAACCGTTCAGCTATGATCGACTGCAATATACTTGTTAGCACTTTTGCACTTGTAGCAATTAAAATAGCAACTGAAAAGTGTGACCTGCAGTGTTGCACTTAAATTTAGTGTTGGTATATTTTATTACAGAATTTTATCTAGTATTATATATAAAACAAAGGATTTGCCATTAAATGTACATGCCTTTTGTGTCCTCTACTTCTGTCGAGTATAAAGTTAAAAAATAAAAAACAGCAAAATAATAATAATAACAAAGCCGACAGCAGATATTTAGAGGACTCGAACGGGGCTCTGATTTCAGCACAGGATATAAGTTGTTGTTGTCTGGCGCGCCGCCAATAAGCGTTTGGCATAGAAAACAATGCTGCGCATTCCGTTACGCATTGTTGTTGTTGCTTGCTTTTGCATTCTTTTTGGTTTTTGTTTTGGGTCCGATTTCGCCTTACTTTTCTATGCGACCATATTTTAGCGCATCGATGGCGAAATATTTTTCAATTTTTCAACACATTTGGCTGGCAGCAGCAAAATGCTGCTCATATTTTTAGAAGCTGTCAACATATATCTTACAGTAGACCAAGGGGTGGAGTAGGGGCGACGAGGCGATTGCTGCGTGTGCATTTCTGGCGATGATGTTGCAGCTGCTGGCAACAATAACAACAACGACGACAACAAACAACAACATTGCAAACAAGACTTTATGCAAGTGCGCTCATGCCATGGCCACGCCCCCAGACAGAGTATGCTGATTGACAAAGGCTAAAGCGAGACGGGGGATAAGAGTGTTGCTGTGTTGTAGCTATGGGACTAGAGGTGGTAAATGGGGGAGGGGGAGCCCGAACGATAGTCAACATCAAACAACATGGCATAAAAATCAACAACGCTCGCCGAGTTCGCTGGCTCGTAAATGGGCAAAACACTTTTACAAAGTGCAGCTCTCTCACACACACACGCACTCACATGCACAAAGTGAATATGAGGTGGGTGTGAGCGTGGGAGGGAGATGAACACTTGCTTGCTAACGCAATGGCGCCGCACTTAACACTCAACAATCGCGCCATCTCTCTCTCCCCCTCTGAGGTTCTGTCTTGCCATCGCGCGCAGCGTTGCGCTTGAGGTGATGATTTTGGAGAGTGGCGCGCGTTTTCCGCGCGATTTGATGGCGCTTTTGGCAGCGCATTTGGATTGCTGCCTGGCCTCAGCAATTAAAGTCGCCTCGTAAAGCTCAATGTTCAAGTCGTGACACGCACAGAGCTCAACCTCACAATCTATGTACATGTGTGTGTGAGGGTTGTTGCGTGCGTACGTGTGCCTCTCTGCATGTGTGTGCGTGTATGTTTGATTTCAATTTAGTTGGGTTATTGCTTTGGTCGACCGGCCACAAAAAATAATAAGCCAAATAGGCATAAAGTAGAACGATCTCTGCCTTTTGCACTTCCTCGTCGCAATTCGCTCTTCTGTTCGCAATTGCCCGAAAAAAACCCACAAGCACACACACACACACAAACGAGCCACAACTCACAAACCAGTGTTGTCAAATTCTAGCCATAAGTAGCAGCTAAATGAGGCGTTACAAAATAGCTATCGTTAAAACTGGATATTTAAAGCAGCTCAAGCGTTTAAACATTTTTTTTACAGTACTTAACTTCAATGTTGAAAAGAATTTAATTAAGTATGCATAAAAATAGCTAATTAATTGTAAGAAAAAGCCGCTTTAATGGAAGCCAAGTGACCTTTATAAATGTTCTGACTTGGCGTGAAAAAAGCTAGAGTGGCAACACCGCAACACATCCCACATAACCTCCGACGACCTGCAAGCCGAACAGCCAAAAACCGAAGCGACAAAGCATTTTGCTAGCCTAGTACTCGGTCTCGGTCACACATTGCATGCCAATTGATGGTAGGATGGAGAGAGGGAGTGCGAGGAGGTGCACTGGCATGTGAAAATGCGTTCAATTGAAACTGGGTTACAGCTTAGGGGTTTCTCGGGTTATGGGCTATATGAGCTTATGGGTTATATGGCTAATGGCGCAGATTGGATGTTTCTTCTGCCATTTTTCCTCTGCTTATTTCTTTTACATTCTTTTTTTTTGGCAATGGCAATGGCCAAAAATTGTTCACCGTTTGTTTTTGTATGTGCTCAACCATCGAGGTCAGCTGATTGAAAATACATACATATGTATATAAACATACATACATATGGATGTACACAGATGACGATGATGATGATAATGGCATTGATGATTAGAGCCAATAGAGTCCTTGCCGTCTAATTGATTGGCTGACATGGAATGTTGGCTGGTTCCTGACTGGATTGGGTGACATTTTGATTGATTGTTAAATAATTTTAATTGCTTGCCGAGCGACTTATTGGCCTTGAGGTTTATCGATTGATTGATGGCCTAATAGAAACTATAATTGCACTTTTGAAGGTCAGACGAATTAAAAGTGAACACGATCAAATTTGATAATAATCAACTAAACACACAACGTAAATAGTATTAATCAACCATTCAATAAACAACCAAACACATAGCCGCTAGGTCACATCAATGATTTACAAATCGTTTGATTGATAATCGATTATCTTTACTTCAATATTTGATAAGTTAAATTGGCATTTAACGCCTTGTCATATACTAAATACAAATGATTAATCAATTGAAATTTTATTGAAAAGATACAAATAGATAAAGAGAGTAATATTTCAATTGGTAAAGTAAGTAAAGTAGTATTTTGTTCCTTTTCAAATACTTAAGTGTCAGAAGTATTGAAAGAAATATTTAAAACTTCAACTTCTCTTTAGATATTCTTAACGTAATCGAATACGCTAGTTATCGGTACGTTTTCATCAGTAAGCTTCTTCTTTGCGACCTTAAAGCAAAACTATTTATAATTAGATTGATCAATCAAATGGTCAGATCAACAACGTACCGGTTTTTTCGATTTTGACTTCCACAATCCCACATCGTCGTCATCGGAATCAGAGTTGAATTCTGAATCATTTAAAACGAAAGTTTTGCGCTTAATTTGTCTACGAGGTCTGACTGATTTTGCAGCTTTTGCAGTTGTAGCTGGTGCCGTTGATGATGCTGATGACGGCACTGTAGTAATTGCTGCTGGAGCGGATGCTACAATTGCTTCTGCAATTTTTGAAATACTGTCGTCGGACGCAGCATCAATTTCTACGACATCAACAGGCTGCTTCTGATGTTGCTGGGTTATAGCCATATTATTATCGACCATCAACTCGAGTGTGCCATTGGTCTTGGCTTTGTTCTGCTCGCGATTGAGGATTATGGCGCTGCCAATAGGCTGACAAAAGACTTGGCGCACATGGCTAATCTTGTACTTAAGCTCTGCTATAATTGCCTGTCGATTGAATAGATAGAAAGCTTAATATTAGTTCATTAAAATACAAACAAAGCTCACATTTTTAGCCTTCTCCATATCGATGTAATTCTTCTTTTGAGCATCCAAGTCACCTTGCTGCTGCTTTAGCTTATCCTGCTGTTCTTTTGTTGTCTTCTGAAAAATGAAACAAGTTTGTTAATAATTCCAATTAAGTTTACGTATTAATGTTAGTTTTGGGAAACCTCGTGAAGTTCCTTAAAATTATCAAATTCTTTTGCCGAATTTGTTTGTTCATCACTCAGCTTCTTGATGCGTGCCAATAACTCCAACTCCACTTGATTGAACTGCTCCTGGCGCTCGTCCATTTGATGTTCGCATATCTTAAGGTGATTTTGTAGTGCCTCATTTTCTTGGTGATGGTTTGCCTTTAGTTCGTTGATGTTGGTTTTAAGCGCTGCGATGTCCTCTTCGTAATTCTTTTCCTTGCTCTTGAATTCTTTAGTCACATCCTTAATGAAAGCTAAGAGCTCATCAATCTTGGCATCTTTAATTTTCGCTTCGCTCTCAAATCGTTCTACTGTCAAAAGCGTGTCCCTGGACACCTCGTCGCTGTGTTTCTGTTGCTCAAAATGACGCGTCTCGGCCTCTTTCAAACTTTGCTTCGTCAGACTCAACTCAGCCACACAACGATCATTCTCAGCAACTTGGAGATTAAAGTTGGCTTTCAGTTGTTGCACGCCCAACTCCAGCGAAGATATTTCTTCCTAAAAATAATTATTATAGATACCATTGACAATTACTATATTATAATATAATATTACTATATTAATAATTGTATGTACCTGTTTCTGCTGAATCTGTGCCCTCAATCTTTCCGTGATTTCCATTGTTTCTTGCTCAAGTTGTTGTTGCCTTTTCATATAACTCGCCCCAGCCTGGGCATATTTTTGTTCCATTTCGATAGTTAAATTGGCACTCTCCTTCAACTTCATTTCCAATTCGGCTACTTTTTGTTCGCATTGTGCACCGTTTTTGATCTTTGCAGCATAGTTTTCCGTTAGCTTCTGCACTTCGTTATTTAATTCTGATAGCTCAACCTTCAAGACATGATTAAAGTTATTATTGAACGAAACGTTAGTATTAACATCGAAATGTTATTTTTCGTACCCTTATCTCCTGCAGCTTGTTTTCATTGTAATGTTCCAGCTCTATTTGTTTCACCTCAAAATCTGTTTGTAGCTGCTTGTTTTCCTGCTGAAGTTCCGCCAGTTTCATCTCAGCTAAAGCCAATTGGGCATCCTTCTGGCCAAGCTCTTTTCCTAATTTAGCAATCATATATTCACTATTTTCCTTCTCTATCAGCTAAGTAATTAGAGGAAACAACAAAAAAAGTGAGTATTAAATATACATAAAATACCTAGCGTCATTACAATCAAAAGATAAGATATTTACATACATATAAATACTATATAAGGATACCGACGTATTTACCTGAGTCTCATTGCGTTTTTGACTTGCCAAAAGTTCGCTTTTAAGCCTGTTCAAGTCGAGATTCATGTTGGCGAAGCGTTCATCGTAGTCGATTTCTAATGCAGTGAACATCGCATTGAATTTATCATAGCTGTGCTTTAGATTCTGCTTTTCTTCAGTAACTTTAGCATAATTCATCTTAAGCTGTTCAGCTTGTTGCTCCATTTCCGTAACACTAAAAAGTAATGCAAAAATTATTTTAATGCAATAAATAGATGAACACATTTACATCATTCACTTACACTTTCTTCAATTTAGCGTTCTCTTGGTTGCACTCGGCCACCGTCATTTTCATTTTATAAAATTGTTTGGCCATTTCGTTCGAATCTTTTTTTGCCGACTCTATCGATAGCTTGTGTTGCTTCAAATAATAAATAAGCACATTTTCGTTGCTGTTTGGATCGTCTTTTGCAACCGTTGATATCTGCCTCTCCTGTTTACTGTTGTTGTTGGTCGCCATTTTTGTTATACCATTGCCGTTGTCTCCACGACGCATCTGCGGCGGATAAGGCTGCGGCTGTGTTACTTCTTTATGCAATTTCACTTTCGGCATGTTATCCAAGTTTTCCTATCAATTGCAACTGTTCGTAAAATATAGCACAAAATTTTAAACGAATATTATTTGGGAAAAGCGATTTTTCACGGAGCCAAAGAGACGATCAAAGTGACGCCGGCAAAAAGCACAACGGAAAATGAAAAAGTTGTCGGTGTGACCACAATATTCCAATATACCAATCGCCAATTCAAGAAGTGCAACCCTGAACGGCTTACCAAAAATAAAATAGCTAAAAATCCCTTGACTGCTATTATTGAATTATATAAAATGTGTTGTACTTAATTTAAACTATGTATGTATCCCTAGCGATATATTGGTGCCATCTATTATGCACAGTATTTTTATTAAATGTGCAATTAATAAATAAAGCCATGTGCAAAATGGTATTACAGTTAAATAAAAACAGCAAGTGTGACAGCTGCAGCAGCATTTTTAAATAATTATTGTTACTATAATTTTCAGTCTTAACAAACAGCTTGATAAGAAGAATTGTTAAACAGATTTATTGATTTAAAATCACAATTACCACAGTTGGTATATTTGTATTTGCATTATAGCAACTGATGCCGATAATAGATTAATCGAGCATGCAGCGACTGATGTTGTCAATCGATTAACAGTCTGCAATGCAACGCTTAATTCAATTATATTTATTTGCATCTTAACGTCTATTATTTGCAAACAGCTCGCAACCCAGTTTCAATTGAGTTGAAAATACATACATATGTATATAAACATACATACATATGGATGTACACAGATGACGATGATGATGATAATGGCATTGATGATTAGAGCCAATAGAGTCCTTGCCGTCTAATTGATTGGCTGACATGGAATGTTGGCTGGTTCCTGACTGGATTGGGTGACATTTTGATTGATTGTTAAATAATTTTAATTGCTTGCCGAGCGACTTATTGGCCTTGAGGTTAATCGATTGATTGATGGCCTAATAGAAACTATAATTGCACTTTTGAAGGTCAGACGAATTAAAAGTGAACACGATCAAATTTGATAATAATCAACTAAACACACAACGTAAATAGTATTAATCAACCATTCAATAAACAACCAAACACATAGCCGCTAGGTCACATCAATGATTTACAAATCGTTTGTTTGATAATCGATTATCTTTACTTCAATATTTGTTTAGTTAAATTGGCATTTAACGCCTTGTCATATACTAAATACAAATGATTAATCAATTGAAATTTTATTAAAAAGATACAAATAGATAAAGAGAGTAATATTTCAATTGGTAAAGTAAGTAAAGTAGTATTATGTTCCTTTTCAAATACTTAAGTGTCAGAAGTATTGAAAGAAATATTTAAAACTTCAACTTCTCTTTAGATATTCTTAACGTAATCGAATACGTTAGTTATCGGTACGTTTTCATCAGTAAGCTTCTTCTTTGCGACCTTAAAGCAAAACTATTTATAATTAGATTGATCAATCAAATGGTCAGATCAACAACGTACCGGTTTTTTCGATTTTGATTTCCACAATCCCACATCGTCGTCATCGGAATCAGAGTTGAATTCTGAATCATTTAAAACGAAAGTTTTGCGCTTAATTTGTCTACGAGGTCTGACTGATTTTGCAGCTTTTGCAGTTGTAGCTGGTGCCGTTGATGATGCTGATGACGGCACTGTAGTAATTGCTGCTGGAGCGGATGCTACAATTGCTGCTGCAATTTTTGAAATACTGTCGTCGGACGCAGCATCAATTTCCACGACATCAACAGGCTGCTTCTGATGTTGCTGGGTTATAGCCATATTATTATCGACCATCAACTCGAGTGTGCCATTGGTCTTGGCTTTGTTCTGCTCGCGATTGAGGATTATGGCGCTGCCAATAGGCTGACAAAAGACTTGGCGCCCATGGCTAATCTTGTACTTAAGCTCTGCTATAATTGCCTGTCGATTGAATAGATAGAAAGCTTAATATTAGTTCATTAAAATACAAACAAAGCTCACATTTTTAGCCTTCTCCATATCGATGTAATTCTTCTTTTGAGCATCCAAGTCACCTTGCTGCTGCTTTAGCTTATCCTGCTGTTCTTTTGTTGTCTTCTGAAAAATGAAACAAGTTTGTTAATAATTCCAATTAAGTTTACGTATTAATGTTAGTTTTGGGAAACCTCGTGAAGTTCCTTAAAATTATCAAATTCTTTTGCCGAATTTGTTTGTTCATCACTCAGCTTCTTGATGCGTGCCAATAACTCCAACTCCACTTGATTGAACTGCTCCTGGCGCTCGTCCATTTGATGTTCGCATATCTTAAGGTGATTTTGTAGTGCCTCATTTTCTTGGTGATGGTTTGCCTTTAGTTCGTTGATGTTGGTTTTAAGCGCTGCGATGTCCTCTTCGTAATTCTTTTCCTTGCTCTTGAATTCTTTAGTCACATCCTTAATGAAAGCTAAGAGCTCATCAATCTTGGCATCTTTAATTTTCGCTTCGCTCTCAAATCGTTCTACTGTCAAAAGCGTGTCCCTGGACACCTCGTCGCTGTGTTTCTGTTGCTCAAAATGACGCGTCTCGGCCTCTTTCAAACTTTGCTTCGTCAGACTCAACTCAGCCACACAACGATCATTCTCAGCAACTTGGAGATTAAAGTTGGCTTTCAGTTGTTGCACGCCCAACTCCAGCGAAGATATTTCTTCCTAAAAATAATTATTATAGATACCATTGACAATTACTATATTATAATATAATATTACTATATTAATAATTGTATGTACCTGTTTCTGCTGAATCTGTGCCCTCAATCTTTCCGTGATTTCCATTGTTTCTTGCTCAAGTTGTTGTTGTCTTTTCATATAACTCGCCCCAGCCTGGGCATATTTTTGTTCCATTTCGATAGTTAAATTGGCACTCTCCTTCAACTTCATTTCCAATTCGGCTACTTTTTGTTCGCATTGTGCACCGTTTTTGATCTTTGCAGCATAGTTTTCCGTTAGCTTCTGCACTTCGTTATTTAATTCTGATAGCTCAACCTTCAAGACATGATTAAAGTTATTATTGAACGAAACGTTAGTATTAACATCGAAATGTTATTTTTCGTACCCTTATCTCCTGCAGCTTGTTTTCATTGTAATGTTCCAGCTCTATTTGTTTCACCTCAAAATCTGTTTGTAGCTGCTTGTTTTCCTGCTGAAGTTCCGCCAGTTTCATCCCAGCTAAAGCCAATTGGGCATCCTTCTGGCCAAGCTCTTTTCCTAATTTAGCAATCATATATTCACTATTTTCCTCCTCTATCAGCTAAGTAATTAGAGGAAACAACAAAAAAAGGGAGTATTAAATATACATAAAATACCTAGCGTCATTACAATCAAAAGATAAGATATTTACATACATATAAATACTATATAAGGATACCGACGTATTTACCTGAGTCTCATTGCGTTTTTGACTTGCCAAAAGATCGCTTTTAAGCCTGTTCAAGTCGAGATTCATGTTGGCGAAGCGTTCATCGTAGTCGATTTCTAATGCAGTGAACATCGCATTGAATTTATCATAGCTGTGCTTTAGATTCTGCTTTTCTTCAGTAACTTTAGCATAATTCATCTTAAGCTGTTCAGCTTGTTGCTCCATTTCCGTAACACTAAAAAGTAATGCAAAAATTATTTTAATGCAATAAATAGATGAACACATTTACATCATTCACTTACACTTTCTTCAATTTAGCGTTTTCTTGGTTGCACTCGGCCACCGTCATTTTCATTTTATAAAATTGTTTGGCCATTTCGTTCGAATCTTTTTTTGCCGACTCTATCGATACCTTGTGTTGCTTCAAATAATAAATAAGCACATTTTCGTTGCTGTTTGGATTGTCTTTTGTAACCGTTGATATCTGCCTCTCCTGTTTACTGTTGTTGTTGGTCGCCATTTTTGTTATACCATTGCCGTTGTCTCCACGACGCATCTGCGGCGGATAAGGCTGCGGCTGTGTTACTTCTTTATGCAATTTCACTTTCGGCATGTTATCCAAGTTTTCCTATCAATTGCAACTGTTCGTAAAATATAGCACAAAATTTTAAACGAATATTATTTGGGAAAAGCGATTTTTCACGGAGCCAAAGAGACGATCAAAGTGACGCCGGCAAAAAGCACAACGGAAAATGAAAAAGTTGTCGGTGTGACCACAATATTCCAATATACCAATCGCCAATTCAAGAAGTGCAACCCTGAACGGCTTACCAAAAATAAAATAGCTAAAAATCCCTTGACTGCTATTATTGAATTATATAAAATGTGTTGTACTTAATTTAAACTATGTATGTATCCCTAGCGATATATTGGTGCCATCTATTATGCACAGTATTTTTATTAAATGTGCAATTAATAAATAAAGCCATGTGCAAAATGGTATTACAGTTAAATAAAAACAGCAAGTGTGACAGCTGCAGCAGCATTTTTAAATAATTATTGTTACTATAATTTTCAGTCTTAACAAACAGCTTGATAAGAAGAATTGTTAAACAGACTTATTGATTTAAAATCACAATTACCACAGTTGGTATATTTGTATTTGCATTATAGCAACTGATGCCGATAATAGATTAATCGAGCATGCAGCGACTGATGTTGTCAATCGATTAACAGTCTGCAATGCAACGCTTAATTCAATTATATTTATTTGCATCTTAACGTCTATTATTTGCAAACAGCTCGCAACCCAGTTTCAATTGAGTTGAGTGATATTGAGTATGTAATTTGAAGTAAATGAAATGCTTGCAAGACAGAGTGTGTAATGCATGTAGTACAATTGACATAAGGAAAAATGTGAGTGGCAAACTGTCGATAACCGTTTTGATGTTTGCTTGCATGCCGAGCTTTAAATGATTTTACAAAACCAAAACTGCCATTCCACTGATGTATTGAATGTATGTACATATGTATGTCAATTGCTCTATAAGATGGTACTTCTGTAACATTAATCTGATTTCAACTTTGATTAGCATTTTGCAAAACACATTTACATAGTAGTGTGCGTCGAGCCAAGCCAAGAATGATTGATTGGCGAGCGAGACCAAGCGAGAGAAAGAGAGAGAGAGAGAATGAGAGTTGTGTTATCCACTTAACCATCCATCACCATCAGAGGCAGACGCAGCACGTTCAACGCCCAGTCACAATTCAATAAAGCTAAGGCCACAACAGCATTCCCAGCTCATGGCCGCACTACAATCTCCACACACTCTCACAGCTCTCCACAGTCTCCGCAACAACCATTGCTAATTGTATTATGGAGGGACAAACGCCACAATCCTTTCAGGCGCCTCCAACCGCAGCGGCAGCGGCAGCAACAACAACAAGAAAAACTGTAAGAGCGGCAGCAGCAGCAGCCAAAGTAAGTGTAACTGTAATTGTAACTGTGACAATAACAATTCAACACAATGATATATTTTGGCGACATAAGCCGACTTTCTCCCAACTCCCCACTCCACTCATTTGCTCGGTTTAATCACAAACAAATGCGTCCGGGGCCGTTTTACGGCTCGCATTCCGGGCAAAAACGTTACATTTTACCCGCTATTAATTTTGCGAAAAATATTCAAAAACCAAACAGCGAAACTTTTGGTTTCATCTGTTTTGCTAACAACAGCGGCAGCAACAACAACAACTGTAACCATATTTTGACTGTACAAATATTATTCGAATGGGTTTTGCTCGGTGGTAGGGGGTGGCTTTTGCGGTGGATGTGGTGGGAAGTACTGTGGTGTTTTCTCTTTTGTAGGTTCCGTTTTGTTTTCGTGCATTGAGAGAGCAGCACACAAAAATAATTATCAGTGCGCTGTGATTTGCGTTTGCAACAACAGCAACAAAACGTTAAATCACTTACTTACGCTACGTTTATCCAAAATGCTCGTTCCCTCTTTCTCTCTTTTTCTCGCTCTCTTACCGTTTCGCCTGTTTTTGCCATGGGCATTTGCTGATTTGTTGCAGTCAACGACAGTGGCAGCGACGTCGGCAGAGACAGCAATGCTGATGATTTTTGTTGTCGTTGTTTTCTGTTGTGGTTGTTGTTGCTGGCATTGTCGTTGTTAGCAGTATATGTTGCAAAGCGCATAAAAAGCATAAGCGCGTAAATAAAGTCAACCTCATTTATTTTGAATATAAACTACATTTTTTACGACTGCCAGCAACCAGCAGCAAGCAGCCACAGTCAAAGCACTTTGCAATAGTCGCCGTCGCCGTCGACGTCGCCAGCAGCAGTTGCTTGATTTTGTTACTGTTGTCGTCCTTCCCCCTCCCATGCATGGGTCTGGCAGGCTATGCAATACACTAGGTTTCATCATTGACAACTCTCGAGGAAAATTGGATTGTTTTTGATAATAAGAAATTTATGTTGGCTTGCTTATTTTCCATTAGTTATCGATAAATTGCTAGCTTCATCTAATCAAGAAGAGCTATCGATATTTTGCTGCCAGCCAGCTTTTGTCCGTCTTTGCTTTTGTTACTCTTGTTTGGTTTGTTAAAAGCCCGGTAGTAAATAAATAATTGCACAAATCATTTTGTAATACACTCAATTTGTTTAATTAAATTTTGAGGTTTTTTCATAGAGCACTCAATTGTCGACTTGACATGACACGCGATTTAAGTTATTTGTCGACATACCCTGTAATTGGCAAAAAGAACCTTTTTACATTTTTGCGCGACAGGTATAAGAGCGTAGAACACAAATTGCGCACCTATATACATATTAAATTATTCAATTTACAACAGTGCAAAATACGAGCACTTAACTTTTTTTTTTTTTGTTGCTGTTGTTGCGTACATAATTGTTGCATAAAGTGACGTTTTTATGGCGAAGTAAATGAAAATGTTTAATTAATCATCGCTGATGGAAAGAGCTCTATAATTTGTTAGTGTATTTAAATTGCATTTAAACGTGTAACACTCGCCAGAGTTGTCACTCAAGTGAAAAATAGACAGTTGCAACTGCCAATTTAATACTTGTTTAATTTAATAACATGTATGTATGTATTTAAAACAGAAATAGGTTTTTTGTTGTAATCCCAAAGTAAATAGCAGTTGGAAATGTAAATAATTATTTTATTGAAATAATTGTTTAATTTAATTAAATTGAAAGCATTTCAATTTTGTTCTGTTTACATTTCAATTTCGGGTAGTGCAAATCACAAAAAAACAAAAGAAAGCTCCTTTACAGGGTATTTGGCAAGCTGCTTATGCTGGTTAGCTTTTGACAGCCTTCCCATTGTTTTTATTATACTGCTGTTGTTGTTATTTTTGTTGGGGGTATTGTTATCGTCTCGCGCCTCACCAAAGGTAAGCAATTTTTGTTGAGGTCTGCGACATTATACGTAAAAATGACATACAGCTTACACTCTGTGTGTGAGTGTGTGTGTGTGTGCGTGTGTTGGTTTTAAGGGGCAACAGTTCATTGCCGCCAGTCGCTTGTTTGCTCCAAAATCCGCCACACATACACACACACACACACACACACGTACATACAAGCACAAAAGCCAGAAAATAAAGAGAAATGAATGCATTTGTCATGACCTCGAAACGGAAACAATTGAAAAAAGCTTTTCCTATCGCGTTGCGGCTGCTGCTGCTGGTTAGTTTGATGAGCGAACGTGAATGGGAAGGGGAAAGGGGAAGTGGGAAGGTAGGCAATACTAGCAGCAGTTGATACCCGAATGAGGCGCCCTTCGTTTAACACACACAAACACACACTCGCAAAATGTAACTGAGGCGTAACACAAAAATGCAACTGACATAGAAAAACGGCTTTTTATATACTCACACTCACTCACACTCATACACTATATATATTTATATATATATATATATAGACTTACTCAGCGTAAGAGCACAAGTGAAAGGGAGAGAACAAGAGTAAGAGAGTGTGAGAGATGGAGGGGTGTGGAGGGGAGAGGAGACAGGGGGTGTGCTCAAGTTAGTTTTGGCTCAATATAGAGTCCCTGGATCCGTTGTGCAGTGCAACAACAACAACAATAACAAAGCCAACAAAGGCAACAAAAGCATTGCAATAAAAACAGCAACTTAGAAAATGCTTCAGACGCAATTGACTAGCAGATACCCCACAATTAGAACTTCATAAACTTTTTGAATAACCTTTTCATTTTGAAAAAAAGAGTAAAGAATTTTTTAAAAATTATGAGAAACAATATATAAAACGTAATACATATGTATATATTTTAGTGGAAAGAAGTGTTTACAAAAAACCTAAAAAATTAATTTGCAATTCAATTTAAAAGCTCTCTCTTCATATTTTTTATTTTGATTGATTCATAACTCAATTCATTATTTTTATAGAAATACAAATAAAAACATTATTTTTGGCTAACGTTATATTTGATAACGGCCAATATCTCCACAAATATTTGCATAGCAAAAAAAAAAAAAATACATTTTGCATAAAATTATCTTTTATTCAGCGTTAGTTTTGTTTATTTCTAAAAAATATGTTTTTATTTCGATTGATTAAACCTTCAATTTATTATACTTGAATTCCTTTTTGATTTATTCGAATATTGATTTTAATATTATTTTGACTTATTTAATTTTTTTTTGTAGTTAAAGTACAAAAATGGCAAATCACCAAAAAAAACTCAATATGGATTATATTACAAATAATGTAAGTAATTATTTGTTTCATATATTTATCTATTTTAGTCACTTATTGATGAGCTTAATCTACATATACCTCCAACGTCAGATATTTTATTTTACAATCTCTTAAACATGTTTCGAGAGCAAAGATCAAATCATATTTCGACACAGCGTCATGATGTCGCCATTTTAAATTTCGATTAAGGTTGCCAGACAGTTGAAATGCCCGTTTATGGCTGCTTTATAATAGGTGGCCGGGTGCATGAAAAGCAAGGAGAAAATGCGAAGAAAATTCTTTTTACCATTTAAGCAAAGTAAAGTAAGTCAGTTGACTGGCCAAAGGCACATCAAGCTAGGAGTGAATAGAGATGGGATGGGATGGGATGGGATGGGATGGAATGGGGAGGTCGGGGACAGTTGGCCAAATGCATTTGCTGCCATTTGCTGTTATAGTTGTTGTTGTTGCTTTTCACGTAGCAGCTGCTGAGATTGAGCGAGAGTGCTGTGTGTGTGTGTGAGAGAGAGAGAGAGGGGGATGCAGAGAAAGGGGGACAACAGCTTGTGTCGGCGTCAACTTCAAATTAATTGCGCTTCAACTTCATTATTTTGCATGCCTGAGCATGTTGGCTTTGGCATTTGCCTTTTGGCCAGGCGACACTAGGCAGACTAGGAATGGGGCATGGCGTTGCCATACTTTTCGGGGCCTGACACCATTTTGCCGCTTGGTCAATATTTCAAACAGATTAGAGAGCGTGCAAGATGCGTGAGCGAGTGAGCGAGCGAGCGAGATGGCATGCAAATGCGCCTTAATTGAATGCCACACGCCGTCCAACTGAAACCCGAACCCAAACCCAAACCCAAAATTCAGCTCAGCTCAGCTCAGCTCAGCTTGGCGCAGCCAAACAGCTGCTCAGCACAAGACATACATATTTAATGAGCCTCGACACGTCTCGCGACAGTCAGCGAGGAAATGCGGGAAATGGGGAAACGCTTGTGCTGCAGATGGCAAAACGGAGTTGCCTCAAGGCAGAGCAACATCATGCCTCATGCCTCATGCCTCACGCACCTCTCGTTCGCATCTTCATTCGTGGTGTCGTGGCATCGTTAGCGTTGGCCGCAGTCGCCGCCACCTTGGCAGCATCACGCACACCCACACACACACACACACACGCACACTCACGCACTCTCGCAGTCATACATACTTATAAGCCGAAACATAAATTTCGTTAATCATTGAACTGGAAATTTAATAGCCAAGCCATATACACACACAAGCGGAGCATTAAGCGTCAGGCACAGTCTACGATCCCCCTCCTCCCTCCACCCTACTTCAACTGAAAACCAGTTGGGCACACACCTCCCAACGTCGTCTGGCCACACTGCAGTTCAAGTTTTCGTTCACACAGGCGAAAAGAAAAAAAACAGCGAAAAGCCAGCAAAGCGCAAAAATTTCAATGCACAAAGCACGTAGCATACTTAGAGGGGCTCGAAAACGGGAATGGGAATGGGAATGGGAATGTGATGGCGAGGGAAGGAGCGGGGAAGTGTGCTGTTCACTTAAAAACTACGGCAAATATAATAAGCACTTTGCGAAAAGACTTTCCGGCCAGCCAAAAGAGCCTCTCCCCCTCCCCTTCCGCTCCGTCTCTTCCTCTCGCTCTCTCTAGGCCATTCAATGCATGGCTAGGCTAAAATACATAATTATATGGCTGTTATTATAATGCGAGTTTGGCACAAAGTTCAAATAACAAAACAAAATGGCCCCTCAAAAAATAAAAAAAAATAAAACGTAGAAAAAAAAATGGCTCAAGGGTCCCAGATACGGAATACTCTGCTCATAGATCAGCAAGATAGCAGTTAGGCAACCGAAGGTAACCTAACCTCACTTAAATGTGCCTCCCCTTTCATGCTCAGCCTCTTTTTTTCGGAAATAGATTAAGCTTTAAATGCCACAATGTAACCGTAATAAGGTCAATAGCTGCCACTGCCACGGCCACAGATATAAAGAAAGAGAGAGAGAGATAGAGAGAGAGAGAGAGAGAGAGAGAGAGAGAGAGAGAGAGAGAGAGAGAGAGAGAGAGAGAGCTTTAGCACCTGCCCCATTAGCATTCCTCCTCTTTGTTGTTATCCCCATTGACGTTGTCGTACAGTGAAGTCCTAGCAGTTTTTTCGTTTTAAAAATCATAAATTAACCAACACAATATAAGACAATAAGAATAATTTAAATGGCCTTGAGCACACTTTCTAGATGTTTATCAAAGTACAGAAAATAGTGAAAAATTGCAGCAATTTAAATTTTCTTACTTTAAGAACTATTTCAATATTCTAATATATCATTAAAACACTGAAAAATATACCAAAAGCTATATTTAGTATATGTATATACTGTTACAGTTAAAATATACTATAAATACAAAATATACCAGATTGCAAACTACAATATCTTCTATGATTTTCATTGGATCGCAAGCAGTCAATAGAATCGTTATTTTTCCTTATAGATTTAATATTTCGTATAATTTCAAAATGTATAAATATATGTATAATATTTGCCACAACATTTGTGCAATGAACGCCACGGTGCGTCGTATCACAATGTGGTAATATATTTAAATGGCTGAGCAGCCAAATAAGTTGAAAGAAAATGTCCGTAGGCCACAGCTTCTTACCCGAAACGTGTTCGACACTTTTTCTGGACCAAAGGCTAAGCATCAGCTTTATTCTCTGCCCACTCCACAATGCGCATTCTCATCGAATTTTTCAAAAATAAAGCATAGAAATTATTTAAATTGCCTGCCGGACATTTTACATTAGAGCCAACAAAATAATACAAATTAATTCCAACCAAACAAAAACCATTGAAATGTACCCATGTAATGCTACCATTATCATGCCATTATCATCTTTCTCCATCGTATTTGCCCCAAAAGTCCTAATAGTTACAATATAATAATGAGGCACACGGAAACTATCGATTGCCATTGTTTGAAATAAAGCCGATTTTATGGTTCAATGCATTGACGCTTTCGATTTCGATATCCTTCTTGAATTATTTTAAATCCCTCGATGGGGTCGTCAGTAATTGTTCTATTGTTCGGCAGTTTTGTTTGTGTCCTGTGTGCATGGAGGTGGAGAGGAAAGAAGGAATAGATTGAAGAGGGAGCCAAAGCTGGAGACAACAGTTTTCAAATTGGGTTTAAAACCAACTAAAGCCAATTCATTAGCACCCTCATCTTGTTACATTCACCGACTATCGTTTTGGATTATGTTACCTTAAGCTTATTCATCGCTTCAGGCGTTTCTTTGTCGCCGCCTCTTCTTGCAAAACTTGGACAGTTGAGGTTGAAGTGTCTATGATGGATTTATTTGCTTTAAATTAGACGAAAATTATATTAAATTCGACAGTGGGATTTCTTACGAATAAACAATCACCACAGACTTGAGATTAGGACGATTTTTTAGATAGATATATCGTTATGATAGAAAACTGAATCTTAATCTGCTTTAACCTTCAATAGATCTGTCTATATAAAGTCAAATTAAAAATATGCTCAAAATATATTTAAAAGATTATATTTCGAAATAAAGATTATGAAAGAAGTAACTTAAAGTTAAAAGATTTTACTATTTCATTGAAATGATTAAGTCATAAATAATATATATTAATAATTTTAGAGTGGAGATTTCTTGTGACTTAAGATTAGGATCTTTTTTTATCAAGCTCAATAGCAATATCGATAATTAACGTTCCATCTTTAAAAATCCGTCGCGCCTTTTCAACTAACTAATTTTGTGTACAATTAGAAATAACATAAGTAACTAAGAGGGAGAATATTTTACTATTTTAATGATATGATTAAGTTGTAAATTTCTTTTTAAAATAGGATATATTATATTATATAATCATACAATGATTATGGTGGAAATTTCTTTAGCTTTAGTTTATAA
This sequence comes from Drosophila pallidifrons, assembly GCA_023558445.1. Classification (NCBI taxonomy): domain Eukaryota; kingdom Metazoa; phylum Arthropoda; class Insecta; order Diptera; family Drosophilidae; genus Drosophila; species Drosophila pallidifrons. The sequence continues at coordinate 8,151,114 of CM042351.1, forward strand.
ACATATATCAAATGTCTTCTGGATCAGATTAAAGAACAGTTTCATTTACTCATCCAAGAATTTTCTTGTGCGTGTTGTTTGTTATTTGAAGGAACTTTTCACATTTTCGTGATGAAATCATTTATTTCACCCTCTAAACTTTTCAATAAATTCGCCAAATGACTGCAAAACTTGAAAGTTCCCCCTTTTTTTTTATTATTGTGCTCAAGTTTATTATGAGCTGGGCAGCAACCCCAAAATGCGAAAGAGAGATCCTTGGACAAACTGAGACTTCATTTTGTGTTGCTGTTGTTGGTGGGGTCAGTGTTGCATTTTATTATGACAAACTGTGCAATCTATCGAGGCTAAAGGAAAAGCTTCTTGAACAACCCTTTTTCAGCTGTCGTCGTCGTTATTATTGTTGTTGTTGTTGCTGTTGTTTGGCTGCAATCAGAGATTATTCATTGGGTTTTAAGGTTAAGAGATTGCGTTGTCTTCCATTTTGGCTGCTGTTTCGCTGTGTATATTTGTATGTGTATACATATACATATATGGGAATATAAATTTTAATAATACTCGCAAAATATTAAATTAATGCAACTGCGCTGGGTCATGGACAGTAAACGGCTGTGCGATAGGGGAGGGAAAATAAAGGAAAATCCGTTTCAACTTAAACATATCCGATTCGATTCTTTTTATCGCATCTGCTTCGCTGTGTCGTTGCCGTTGTCGTTGTCCCAGCACAATCGTTTGGCTGGATGGCAACAGATGCGGCAACTGCAACTGCAACGACCTGCGCCCAGCACACAGCTGTCTGGCCATAAAGCGAACAGTGCTAAATCCGCCAACAATTGCAACGCCAGCTTGCAGCAGTTGAATTTAACCACCAGACCACTTCGTCCGTTCCTCCGTTCGTCCGTCCGTCCGTCCGTTCGCCTGCCTCCCGTTCTTCTTGACACGGAATAAAGAAGGAAACCAAAAAAAGAATGTAGCACAAACTTTTTGCCGCAAGGCAAGAGGCGGCGTCATTGCCCATAAATGCCAAGCACCCATCGCTGCATCTTTAATATGACTTTACTAGCAGTGCGGCAGTTGCCACATTTATGTGCTGTATAGTACATGTATATGTAGTTCTTGTAGTCGTATTCTAGCGACTAAACTCTCACCTAAAGAAGCAATAACCTTGGCTTTGTTGTTGCAGTCTACCGATCCATAGATGGCGCCAATCACACAAAATAGAAAGTAGTCAGAAAGAGACAGCTAGATGTGATGATATGTGATGCTCGCTTAGGCAGCGCGGAGACATCGAGGAGGAGAGTGTGCAAATAGTTTGAGTAAATAGTAGCAAAAGGCAACGAACGAGACGAGACGAGACGAGACAGACAAACAACAGGGAACGAAACAACAACAGACAACTAACTCACCATGTTTGCAGAACACTCTATATCTTAACTCAAATGCGTGTGTGCGTCTCTGTGTGTGTGTGTGTGTGCAAAGTTAGTTAGTTATATACAAATACGTGTACAAGTACCTGCCTGCCTGGCCATAAGTAGGGCCCCCTTTGGGTCAGCAGCAGAAGTTGGCAAATGGCAAATGCCTCTGGAGGAGCTCCAGATGTAACACAAGTCGAGAGAGTGAGACTGAGAGTGAGAGAGTGAGATGGGTATCTATCATCATGCTGCATAGTTGGGAAATGAATGAGCGAAAACCCGAGACGAGTGCAATGGGAATTGACAGATTGAAAGCCCCCGAGCTCCACCCTCCACCCACTCAAAAGACAAACAACAAATGCACTAATAGCCATTGACCAAAAGCTGTTGTAAACAGTTAAAATGTTATCGATAACTAATGAGGAAAGCACAAAGCACCAAATCGGAGATGGACTTTATGTTCGACTCCTATACTATATACATATACATCTGTTGTTCTTGGCCTTGTTGCCCACTGCTAATGAAAATCGGATTCGAATGCATGGCAATCTGATAGCTTATGATGTTGATACTGACCTTTCTGTACGGTTTTGCAATCGGAGCTTTTATCCTACCATAGTACGTTTAGGAAATTAGATAATTAATTGTGGCTGCACTCCATTGCACTGCACTCGCAGTCAGCAGCAGTCGATGTTCATGCTAGAGTTATATTTAGCTATGAGCTGCACAGAAATTTGAAACGCATTCGAAACTAATGAGTCCATTGCAACATTACAGCATGTTTTTCGAAGCCATGTCTGCTTTAAGCTTAGTTAAAATTACAAAAACTTTAACTTGATTTGCAAATTTATTTGAATGTTTATTTCAATAATTTTTTATTAATGCTTTAATGTGCTTTGCAAGATTTTGAAAAAAATACGCTAAAATGAAAAATACGCTAAGTGGAGTGTTTAATTGAATATATGTTCTTCTCATTTAAAAGCTTAATAGAACATATGTAGTAATGTGTCAATGTGCTTTGCGAGCTTTCAAAACAAGCGCTATATTTACAGCAAATATTAAATTGAAGCTTTAATGTGCTTTGTGAGCTTTCGAAAGTTTAATTAATTTAGTTGCCTTCAAAACTTTATTTATTAGTTTTAGGTCACTTTTTTTAAATGGAATATTGATAAAAGTTTTTTTTTTGTAGGGCTTTTGTTAAATATTAATCTATTATAATCAGTTGACATACTCCAAATTATGAATGAAATATATATAGTGTCTGTATTTTAAAATATTGTTTTAAGAATTGTATAGAACGATATTAAAATTGGGCAATTGACGAAAATTCATTGTATTTATATGCTTTGTTTTCATTTCATCACAAGCTAAAAGTAATTTTGTGACAATTTATTTGAATTGATGATAACATTTAGTTATGTAAAATTGTATTAATCATAGACATAAAATTCCAATGCAACAATCAAGTAATCAAGCACTCTCTATGCATTACTTTCATTTCATCATTTGATGATTGTTTGCAACTTTTTCTTGTGCTTCGAAAGCTGCTTGTAAAATGCAATTTAGTCCAGAGAAATGCATATTTATATTTCGAAGAATTTTATTATACTAGTGCCATGCAATTTTTGAAATAGTTGCAAATATTATTATTATTCCCTTTGACCCGTTGCGTTTGCGTTTCGTTGGTGGAAAGTCGATGGAAAGGAAAAGTGGTGCTATTTACAAGTAATTTGCATTGGGAATTCATCACATTTGATTTAATTTGTGTCTATTGTTCATTTTCTTTTCAAATTTAATGCCCATTGTGGTGTCTCAACTGTCGTCCATTTGGCACTCCAAGCAAAAGCAAAGCAACCACGATTCGGTGACTCGGCTTCCTGTGGCATTTTGACTTTATTAAAACTAATTTCATTTTCATCTTTTTCGTTTTTATAACACAGTTCAGTTCGCAGTTCTTTTTTCCGTTTTCCGTTTGCTGTCTGCGTGTCTCACTCTCTCGCTCTCTGTCACTTTTTATTTTTTGTTCTTATTATTATTGTTGCTCCACTTGACGTTGCCATGCGATTTTCATTTGAAGCTCTGTTTTTACAGCTCCACTCTACTTTATAGGCCAAATGCATGAAATCTGTTTTTATACCCGCTACTCATAGGGTAGAAGGGTATTATAACTTTGTGCCGGCAGGAAATGTGTGTAACAGGTAGAAGGAGGCATCTCCGACCCTCTAAAGTATATATTTTCTTGATCAGCGTCAACAGCCGAGACGAATTAGCCATGTCCGTCTGTCCGTCTGTCCGTCCGTCCGTATGAAACACTGGATCTCAGAGACTATAAGAGATAGAGCTATAATTTTTTTTCGACAGCATTTGTTATGTTTGCACGCAGATCAAGTTTGTTTCAAATTTTTGCCACGCCCACTTCCGCCCACGCAAATCAAAAAATCGATTAACAAGCGTAATTGCTAGAGTTGCGAATTTTGGTATATACAATAATTGTTATTATAGTTATGATTCCTGAAAATTTGGTTGCGATCAGATAATAATTGTCGAAGTTATTAAAGAAATACTTTTGTAGGGGAAAAAACGCCTACTTACTAGGGTCTGAGTTGCTTTGGCTGACAATCTGGTATATTGAGCTGTCTATAGTATATTTTGAATGTGGTACTATATCGATATACCAAATACTATGGGTCATATTTTTAGTATTTTTGCAGTATATTCGGTATATTTTGAAAAAATACCGCAAAATAGATTTATTTTATTCAAAATGGGTAGCGGGTATCTCACAGTCGAGTACACTCGACTGTAGCTTTCTTACTTGTTTTTTTCGGTTTTGTTGCTGTGTATAATAAAAACAACTACAAGATGAACAACAAAAATAGCGGAAAATATAACATCAAGCATGAAATAAAAACTGAAACCAAAAACTGAAACTGCAAAAAATATATAAAATAAAAATGAAAACACAACAACAACAACAACAAACTAAATAAGCGTTAGCTCAGCGGAACTACGGCATAGAATTGCTCACACACAAATTCTCACACCCATACATATGTATGTATGTAGGTGTATACACATCTTTTACACACGTACAAAAGTATTCAACACGGTGAATAAAACTGCAGTTAAAACAACATGGAAATAACTAACAATTATTAACACACAGACGAACTTTAAATACGCTAACTCATCGCTACGATGACGAGACGAAATTTCGAATGCACTTTCAATAGAGCTGCTTTTCAGTGAACTGTTCAAAGAATGCTAGTAAAGTAAGTTTTGAAGTCCTGCTGCAATGCATCAAGTACTTAAATCAATAACGAGTTGATTTAAATAAAAAGTATACACATTTATTGAAATACTGAGTGATTTTATGAAAAGTTAAAAAGTTTATTATTGTTTTTTATTATTAAGACACTTCGTTCTACTTAATTACATGTTAAATTTAACCTCTCATCTTAGAGTCGAGAATTATGAATTTTTCTGAAACTTTAAGAATCTGAAACTTATGCAATACATTACATACCAATCTAAGAATAACTAAAGAAATCTGAAAGAAAGTTCTTTCGATATAGAAATAACGTAACTCAGTAAAAACATTTTGTTTAAGAGTTGCTCCTTAAGACTAGAATCGACGCTTTCACACATTAACAACACAGGGATAGTAAATGAAAATTAAACTCAAATATACGAAAGATTATAATACAATCAACTTAGAAATTTTTGAAAATTTTAGAAAATAAAAAGGTTACGCTAAAAGAAAATTGCCTTCAAATAAATGAAGAACAATTAAACTGTATTTTGAAGGTGGAAGATTATTAATGAAATGTCAATTCTAAATTCAAATTCAAAAATATTTCCGTGATTGTTTTTAGTATTTTTGGTATTTATTCTTTAAAAGCCAAACAATATTTAACTTAAACATGAGAACCCCGAAAATAATAATGAAATTTTGCAGAATTTATGCAAAAAAATGCGATACGAATCAATTAATGAAAAGGTTGCGTTGGTAAAGCCAAAGCTCCATTGAAAGCGAAATCCTTTGTAAAAATGAAAAGCACAAAATTCGGTTGATCTGCAATTTGTGGGCAAAGTGTCGACTTACGTAACTCGCGCTACAACTATAAAACTCTCAACTGGAGGGTATGAAAACAAAGCAACAGCTATAACAGCAACATCAACAGCAACAGTCGGAACAATAGCGACAACAACAAGAACAACAACAACAACAGCAAGAAGAGCAAAGTACCAACAAAAATGTATTACGACGTTTATTTGCATACTTTTGTGGGCGCACACAAAATGATTTAAAATGATAATTTCGGCGAGCAGAAATAAAACAAAAAAGAAGAAAAAAAAAGCACAAAAATAATAATAAAAATATATACATATATGACTGTGTGTGTGTGTGTGTAGAAAAGGAATATAAATGGAAGCTAAAGGAGAAGGAAATGCAAAGCACAGAGACGACGGCAATTCAAAACGCTGTGTTGTAGACTGTGTGTAATTTAGCTGCTTTCGTAATTTCAATTAAAATTATTCTAGTCGTATAACATGAGCGTTAGAAAAGTGGTCGAGGGTGGGGAGGGAAGGGGAAGCTTGATGCTGCTCAGCTGAGCGGCAAAATGTTAACGTTGTAGCGCAAAAATGTTGTGAAAGCCCAACAATCGAGTGGCAAGTTTACAGCTAAGTAATACGCACTCGTCGCCTAATGGTCCGGCACTGCAAGCCACTCCGCCCCCGCCTTCGTCCCTCTTGCGCCACCCTGGTGGCCTTGCAATGACTGTGGGGGACAGTCCATCAGCCGAAAGAGCAGAGAGAGCAGCGCGGCAGCCGCGACGTCCCAGAGCGCCATTACCGCAAAACTTTAACGCTGAGTTGTTAGCAGCAGCAGCAGCCAAACGAACTTAGAAACACAAACACGCGCCTCACACACACACACACACACACACACACACACACACACACAGGCGCGCAAATAATAGCAGCTAGCTTTGCCCTTACCTACCACAATCCCAACAGCAAGCAGAACGCTGAAAAACCCATAGTCCACAATCCCAATCGGAGTCAAGCCATATCACAAAAACACACGCAACGAGACGAGAAAGAGACGATGGCGACATTAACTTGGCGCGCGCCAAAGCTGATGGCACTCTTTGCTCCCCTTGCCTCTCGCTCTCTCCCACACTCTATCCGCTCACCCATTCGCCATAAGACCATTTAACAGTTGTGACTTAGTCAAATGCCACTCAGAGAGCGAATGAGAGTGAGAGTGAGAGAGAACACGCGTCTGCACACTCAATGGCAAAGCTTTGAGTGTTGAGCGCTTTTGCGAAATTGAGCATAAAACGCCAAAGAACTGAGCAATTTGTTTTGAGCGTGGTTTGGTGAAACTGGTCATTTGTCGCCTGCTACTGTTTCTCCTGCTGCTGCTTCTTCTTGCATGCTATGCTAGCAACTCTTCCATTTGATTTCTTTGATTCTGTTTTGTTTTGTTTTGTACTTTTTTTTTTGTTGTTTTTTGAGCAGCAGACAGCGACAGAGCATCGCATGGGCGAGAGCGAGTGATGTTTCCCCTGCCTATGCCATAGAATAAAAGTGGGTCATTTTACGTGCCGTCGTCGCCATTGGAACGTTGAAAGGCAGTTTGCGTTTGGGTGTGTGTGTGTGTGTGAGTGTCTGTTGTTCTTGTTAAATAAACCATGCTGGGCAAAAGTGTGCGTGTTCTATATATATATACATATAGTATATATATATAGCTGGTAGTTGATACAACGACGACAACGAGAACGACGACGACAATGACAACGGCAACATCAACTGCAATTCTCGTGGGATTTTAATTTGCAAGTTAAGGAAATCCAAGTAGAAGATGGTAAACTTTAAATTTTTGATAATGCCAACAGCAGCATCAGCAGCAAAGCAACAGAGATAGATATGTAGATACATTTGTGCATTTACGAGTCGCGTTTGTAGCTGCAGTGCTGCTCTATCGTGTCCATCTATCTAAACTAAATATAAGTATCTATGCCATCTATCTTTTGCAACAGCAGCATCTGCAGTTCGCTTGCAACTGGCAGCACTTTAACGTCTTTTGCCTTTTTGCACTTCGTTTCCATCTGCGCTTCCCTCACATCTCTGCCTCCCTCCCTCCCCTATTATCCATCTTCATCTACGTACTCGACTTTGTTCGGTTCTTCTTCTTCTACTTCTTCTACACGGAAAACAAATCTGCGTGAAATGCCATTGAAATGGTTGCTATATCTGAGAAAATCCCGGATTTAAGAAAATATTTCAGATTTCCATTTCTTAATTTCAGTATTTAAATAAAATACCATTCAATTCAATTTTTAATACAATTAAGCTGCACTATAAGACACTCAAATCCCCAAAATTTCAAATTCTCAGTAAAGAATTTCCTAAAAAAAAATGCATTTTTTTTTGCTGTGTATGACTTCTGCTTCTTGAGTTTTGCGTAGTTATTTTCGTAAGTGCAAACGAGCAATTTGAAGTGCTTAAATATTTGATATTGGTTTTGCTTTGCCTGTCGTCGTCGTCGTCATCGCAAAGTCCACATCCGCATCTTCATTCTTATCCACATCCACATCCACATCCACAGTGATGTCTATTGCCATGTCCGTGTCGTTCGTCCAGCAATCCACGTCGTCGCTTCGTCGTTTTTAGCTTACAGCTTGCAGCTGCTTCTGCAGCAACTTAAGCTCGCTGCAACATTTTAATGAAATTGTCTGTGTGCACTCGCAACGTCATCAGCAGCACAAGCAACTTCTGCAACAGCAACAGAAACAGCATCAACATCAACATCTTAACTGTAATAAAACTTGCAAATAAATTTATTAACGCCTTATTTATAATAATTACAATGACAGTTATCTCAACAGCAGCTTAACAGCAACTGCAACTGCAACGGAGTCGCTTTTAATTGTTAAAGCAAATAATTTCAATTGAATTTGTGAAAGACGCCCGACGCTCTAATGCCATATCAATTAGGTAATTGTTTTGTGTGGCAACATTCATATTGAATGCGAGATTCGAGACTCGAGACTCGAGATTTTCGTGAAGTTCAGGAGTTGGAGGAGAATTGTTCGACTAAAGAGAGATTTGTTTGCTGTTGTGTGACGGCTGCATAAGTTGCTTCAATTCGGTTCAGTTCAGTTCAGTTCGGTTCGGTTCAGTTCTGTCTTGAATGCCTGCGCAAGGATTAAAGGGGGCAATAAATAGGCATTAAGTGGGCAAAATAGCATGAAAGGAAGCAGAAGCTGTGCGCTGATGATGCTGGATTTGGCTGCAGACATAGGCAGACAAAGGCAGACGCAGTCAGACAGTCAGACAGACAGACAGACAAAGGGACGGAGCGAGTAAGATAGAGGCAGACAGTGGGACTGTCAGACGGATGGTGAGACAACCAGACAGCCAAACAGACGACAGCTTGAAGAGCAGCAACAGCAGCAGCAACAGCAGCAGCAACAGCAGCAGCCAGCAGAGCGCCACAAAGAAATGTAAGTAAGTCACATGGAAATGTTTTTGCAATTTGTTGTGGTGCGACTCAACTGAGGCAACAACTGAGGCAGCAACTGCGGCTGCTGCGGCTGTTGATGCTTGTGGCTTGCGAGCAAAAATTGTGGTAGCTGGCTTCAAGTGGATTGCTGCTAGACAAGCTGAAATGAAGGCGAATGAAAAGGCCATGGAGTGCAGAGGCAGCAACAGCAACAAAATGCCATAACCATGCCCATAGCTCAAGCACAATGTGAAAGAAGGAAGCTGCAGGATAACAGCCAGCCAGGCCAGCCAGCAGTGCTGCCAACTCTTGAGATGTAAAATACAACAAAATAAAAAGCTGGAAAAAGAAAAAACAATATATAGTATATAGATAGAGTTGGTACGATAGCGAACGAACACGCAATGAATGAAAAACGAAACAAAGCTGGCTTTGAGCAGAGAAAAAGCATCAAGCTGAAATCTGATAAGTCCAAACAACTGGCTGATTAAATGTGAATACTTCACTTCAGCCTCGCGGCATCAAACTTTTCCTACCAATTGAATAACTGTAACGCCAACTCGGATTTGTGGTTAAACTAATTACCGAAAGCATTTCTCTTGCTCGCACTCGCACTCGCATTCTCTCTCTCTCTCTCTCTCTCTCGCTTTCTCTTTCCGTTGTGACAGGCGCAGTTTATTACCGCTCAACTATCGCTAAGCTTAAGCCAAGTTATCGCCGAAAAATGCCACTGATTAACTTGATATGTGGCTGAAAGATAATAAAGTGTTTGTGGAGCGGCATCCGACAATAATTATGTGGATTATTAGCTTAAACTATTTCACAAATTTGCTTAAAATAATGCCAAAGTAATTACTTAACTAATTACATAATTATTATTGATTAAAATAATTCCTTTTTTTTTGCTCTTGCTAAGCAGCTGAAGTATGACAATGCTATTGTTTAATTATTAATAGTAGAACTTATAATAATTAGTTTTAGTTTTTGTTACCCTATTCAAATATTTACTTAATGGTTAGCATATGAAAAAGTCAAGCAAGATTTAAGGAGTCATTAAACTATCGCCATACTATCGCTTAATTAGATATTTCATTATTATTTTAATAAGTTTATTTATCTAACGTAAACAAATTATGTACTATTCGTTTGTTATAATTTAAATCAAAGTCAAGCAAGTAAGAAATTTACAGTCGAGTGTGCTCGACTGTGAGATACCCGCTATCCATTTGAATAAAAGAAAAATATTGCGGTTTTTTTTTTCGAAATATACCAATAATACAAATATACTAAAAATATACCAAACGGTATATTTGTTATATCGATGTAGTACCACATTCAAAATATACCATAGACGGCACAATATACCAGATTGTCAGCCAATGTAACTCAGACCCTAGTAAGTAGGCGTTTTTGCCCATACAAAAGTATTTCTTTAATAACTTCCACAATTTTTATCTGATCGCAATCAAATTTTCAGAAATCATACATAGATATTATTGTACACATACATGTTTTTTTGATTTGCGGGGGCGGAAGTGGGAGTGGCAAAAATTTGAAACAAACTTGTTTTGCGTGCAAACATAACAAATGCTGTCGAAAAAAATTATAGCTCTATCTCTTATAGTCTCTGAGATCTAGGTGTTCATACGGACAGACGGACAGACACACAGACGGACAGACGGACATGGCTATATCGTCTCGGCTGTTGACGCTGATCAAGAATATATATACTTTATAGGGTCGGAGATGCCTCCTTCTACCTGTTACATACATTTCCTGTCGGCACAAAGTTATAATACCCTTCTACCCTATGGGTAGCGGGTATAAAAATTAGCTTTCATAGCTCAAAGCGAAAAATAAGCATTAAACAATAACTAAACTATCGCTTGACTATCGATAAACTATGAATTTGTTTTTTTCCTTTATACTAGTTTGATTATTTTGGCTTAAATAATTGTTTAATGATTGCTTCAATATCAAAAAGAGCTGAACAAATAGCAAATCAAAGCTTGTAGCATATAAAAACCTGAAACTATTCGATGAACTATCGATATACAATCGTTGCATTCAGCTGCAACTGAATTTTAGCGCATATCAGCAAACGAATGCAGCTAAATTTAACTTGCAAATCAAAATACGGACACTGACGGTTCAGAACATAGAACTTTGGGGGGAGACGGAGGAATGAATAAGTAATTAAAGGTTAGCAGAGAAACCTCAATTGGGAGGTTTTTGCAACAAATAAATATAGATGAAACGTGCGCAAAGCGGAAAGATAATCGGATTTGATGCTTCGCAAGCACAAGATGAAATAAGCAAAAGTGAACGAATAATCCGGCTGCTGTTTCATATTTCATATTCGCAACAATTTCATGAAAATATGTAAATTCCAAATGAAATTAATCGAGACAGAAAAGAATAAGGTAGAGAGAAATAGGAAACTCGAGTTGATAATAAGAATTCATTGATCAAATAATAAATGCTCGTAAGGTGGCAAAATGCCTGAGAAGTGCAGCACAAAGAATTTGCTCATTAGAAAAGTCGATTTGAAACTCTACGCTGAAGTCTTGGCGAATGCCGCCGCCATAGACCAAAGTGAGGCTTAGCAATTTTACTAGAAATTAGTACGCAAGAACGTAGGGGTGGTGCAAAGAGGAGAAGAAAAAGTGAGGAGGTGAATGTTGAGTGTCGATTGCCAGGAGGCTCTTTTGTATGCCAGTCGCACAATTGCATGCTGAATGCTATAAAACTCGAAGCCACACATACACGAGATGCATGCCATCCATGCACACATAACATACATCTCTCACATGGACAAACACATTCGCACACAATCTCTCTCTCTCTCTCTCTCTCTCTCTAACTTACTCTCTTTCTTTTGTGCTCGCTCTTGCGTTGGGGCTGTGTGTTGCTGTTGTTGCCCAACTATGTGGCGAGAAGTGTACGCCAAGCATGTGGAACAAAACGCAAAAGTTGTGCAAACTTTTGCGGCGATCTCTCTCTGGCTGCGAATGCCTGGGTATGCCAAGAGAGCGTACGTCGCGGAATATAGCGAAAAGGGGGGAAAGAGGAAGAAGAAAAAGAAGGAGGAGGACATAGCAGTGGGGAGAGAGATTGTGTAGAAAGCGTAGAGCATAGAGTGTGGGGAGGAGGAACAAGCACTTCAGGCAGAGCAAATGAAGCGTAAGAAGGAATGCACAAGCTTGCGTTCACACATATACACGCACGCCTGCACACTCACACACACGGACGCACATTCATATGCGTGTGTGTGTCTGTGTGTGTGTGTGTGTGTGTGTGTGTTTATGTGTAGAGGGAAAAAAACAATACATTTAATTAAAGTTTAAGATGAGTTGGCACAACAGACAGCAAATGAACGAGCCCGAGGTATAGAGAGTGCGATAGAGAGAGAGAAAAGAGAGTGAAAGAGTGAAAGAGAGCTGCTGTACGGATGCCATACATACGTTTCAGACTTTAGACAAACCTTAAACTAAAACTATGTTAAAAATTGTTAACGCCATGCAATAGTAGCTCCCAGATTTAATTAAAATTATTGCTACTACAATATTTGAGAATAGCAAAACTTTAAAGCGTAAATTCTGTCTAACTGTTTCGTTGTCCATTTCTATCTTTCATCTCACTCACTTGCGCTGTCTTTCTTCCTTTCTCTCTCTCATTCTCTGTGTGTGTCTCTCGTTGGCCGGGTCGCAATTTATATCAACGTGCCGTGAAGTTTACCTAAAGAATTGTTCGCGCACTACACGGCGAGAAATCCCTAAGCTTTAATCCCCTCTTTAGCATTTACTTAAAGGCCAAATACACGAGGGGTTCATGAATTTCAACCTACATGGCATGAATTTGAAAGCTCCGCGAATTTTACATTTCAATTTTTGGGGTAGAATAAACGAAAATGCTTTAATGGCATTACTGCTCTTGAAAATCTGATTAAACAATTTAGTCGCAAATTTAGCTCCTCAAAAAACAAAAAAAAAAAAGAAATGATATGAATATTTAAAATGCATTTTTATGTTCCCTACTACTTTGCGACATCGCGATAAACTTAACGAAGTAATCCCAAAACGTGCATTTTTGTTTAAACTATGGAGACTTAGAGATTGCACAGTGCATGAATATAAAGTTATATGATGCCATTAAAAGTGCGTAAATTGTATAAAAAAAATGTTACATAAACTTAAGCAAACTGCAAAACAAAAAAAAGGAGACAAAATAAATTGATTTCGATGCATTTACTCGCATAAGAAGTCAAACAATTTTCTAACTTTCCTGTAAGTTTAAACTAACTAATTAAAATAACCATGAGGTGCTCTTTTTGCACTTAACGGCATAATCGATAGCATTCGATAAAAGTTTGAAAGTTCAGTTCTAGTGCAGCAGCAGCAGCCAACTTAACAAGATAGTTTGACTCCTCACATCGCATATTCATTTGGCCATTTTTTGTTCGCTGCTCCTCCGTCTAAATTGAGTGAGCATAAAAAGCAGACATGCACAAACATGCATAGTCGCTGATAAAAAAAGTCAAAGACTTGACTAGTTACATATGCTGCAAGCAGTGCCCTTTGACCTACACCAGCTTTCCTCTTCTGCCGCTGCTGCTGATGTTGCTGTTGCTTTTTCATGCACATGTTTATTAAACAATTCTCATGAAATCTTCAGTATATACAGCTTGTTTCAGCAAAAGAGACTTGCAGCAATCTGGACGTTGAGTCTGCCCCTCGAACTTGTGTGTTTTTAAAGTCATGCTTGTGAAATTGTCGGCATATGAATTTAAGTGAAAATATTACTTGCTTTCCTTGAATAGCGTGTGTATTTATAGTCACAAATATGTGTCTTTTATTCCATCTCTCTTATTAGCTATTGAAGCATGCATATCCAATGAAAGAAGCTGTTTTATTTTGTATTCAAGATTGTATTACTTTAATTTATGTACAATCTCTTTCAGGATATTAGATAAATGCCAAGATTAATACAAGTTGTTAATCAAAATTAATTATAAAATTAAATCTATTTCATTCTTGACAATCCTAATGTATATGAAGTAAAATAGAATTATTTAAAATCTATATTTGGTATTTGGAACTTCTGAAAATTTTGAATTTAATTCTTAAAATAGCAAATAACGTAAATATATTACAAGTGAAATACATATAAAAATAACATATACTACAAGAAATCAACTTCAGATCTGATATTTTCGAATTTAGTATTGTATTGAGTTTAGGTCAAATTCTTAATTTTATATAGTCTACCAATCTGTCATATATACATGTTGGGAAAAAAAAACAAACAGAAAACTTTCTAAAGTTAATTTCAGTCTTTTGAAGTATTTGATTATGCAGTTTTGTTCACAATTCTCTCTCGGTGTGCCCCAATTGTCACCACCTTTGTCCCCTGCTCGTTGGTTCACACAGGTGCCGGTCGATGCTAACTAGTTGATGACTTTAATTCGAGCTTCGCAGTCACGTTACAGCAACAGCTACTTCGACTCTAACAAACTAACTGACCACGCCCACTGTCGAATGGCCACTGCCCACTGAGTGCCGTAAGCCACATTCACGTTCAGCGTTCGCTGCTCGCATTCAAAGTCCACGTTCCATGTCGAAGTCCTTGTTCATGTCCTTTGAAAGGGAGCTGAGCGGGGGGCGGTCGGAAAAGCGGTGCGTGATTGTCAACTCATGTTTTAAATGTTGGCCAAGCAATTTGGGCAAACATTCTCGTATTCGCATTCGCGTTCGCATTCCAAATTAGCACATTGCAGGGCGTGGCGTGCCTCACCTCCCCCTGCATTCCATGTGCCCTTCTCGTCCAGACGACAGCCAGTTAACAGAGTGGATTACTGGCAACATTTGTAATTCAAAGTGCGCCATGCCTTGCCTTGCCTTGGATTTCATTGCCTTGATTTTAGGAGCTGCGTCTTTTTCGTTGCACTTTCTAGTTTTTGCGAGTGTTTTCATTTTTTCTTCTTTTTTTTTTTTTTTGTTCATTCGTTTTGTCGTCGACACTGCGACGAAGAAGTGGGCGTGGCAGCATGGGCGAAAAAAGGGGTTTGGGAGTAGGTTAAGTGGGGTGTGGTCATGCGGCAGTTTCATTTCCGCCAGCTGCCTGGCAGCCAGTTTCAAGATTTCAACAACGCGCTGTCGGAAGGCAGTCGAGCAGATGCCTGCAAAAATAATCGAGTTTTCGTGTTGCCAGCTGTGAGCCAGTGTGTGTGTGTGCCAGTGTGTGTGGGCACAACAATAAATGCTAATTTCCTTTTTTGCTGCACATAAAACATCCTTAATTGAAAAACGCTGACATAAATGGCCACGTCGTCGCGACAGCGACAGCGACAGCGTCATGTGGACAACAGCTGCTGCTTCATTTGGCGCACCTGATCATGTGAAAAGAGAGCAGGCGGCTTCCCACTGGGCGTGTGAAGCGCGTACATCAAAATTGACAGCTACTTAAAGCTGAGGCGAGGCCAGGCGAGGCGAGAGCGCTGTTGATTTCTCCGCTTTTGTTTCATTTTCGTAGCCGTGAAGCGCAACACAAGCAAATCGAGTGTGTAGAAAGAGAGAGAGAGAGAGAGTGTGTGTGAGTGCGTGTGGAGAGCGGAGAACGGAGAGAACGGCAAACAAACGAGACACACACACACATACAGACACAGACACAAACTGGCAAACAAGCAAACAAAAGGCAACAGCAAAAAACAAATGGCCAAAGTTCGCACATGGAAACGGAAAAGATGTTGACGAAGTCGCGGCTCAAGCAGCAAAGGGCAAAAGCAAAAATGGAGAATTAAGGGCGGAAAGGGGACAGGCAAGGGCCACATGATGGCACAATATGAATAAAATGAATAAATTGGCATATGTAATGCGTTTGCCTGGGCGTTGCTCGACGAGTGAGAGCGTGAGACAGAGTGAGCGAGAGAGGGTGGGGAGGGGAGAGGAGAGCGAGTGGGCGAGACGCGAAAGCAAACTGAGTGAACTTCTATTAGACGGTTGCTGCGCGACTCATTGGTGGGGGAGGGAAAGGCCACCTGGAGATTTGCTTGAATGCGGCACTGATTATATGCCATGAGATTTTCATGGCGCGTTATCATTGAATGCGCGCCACGTGTGTTAGAGCAACGTGAGCAAGCGAGGGGTTGTGGGGGTGGGGGGGTTACTGTCGGCTAGAGGGAATTTGCTTGAAAGTTCAACAAGGGGATATTGCCAAATGGCCGACTGCCAAAGTGCGGCTCAGACCGCGATTTGATGATGGCCAAACGCAGCCAGAATTGCCAAAACTAAATGAGACGACATAAATCCTTGGCCATGTCGATGTCCTGTTGATAACACGCATCGCTGACAGAACGATTGCTTGTCAAAAATGAGCCATGAGACAGCTGCCAGCACAATACGTTTGCCATCTACAAGCAGCTTAAAGAACATTTTCATTTTGGAATCATTATTTGTTAAGTACCATTAAAGTATCATTTTACATTATTGTGTTTCTTTTTTAATTTTCCATTATTAATATTTCTATTATTACTATTATTATTATTATTATTATTATTATTATTATTATTATTATTATTATTATTATTATTATTATTATTATTATTATTATTATTATTATTATTATTATTATTATTATTATTATTATTATTATTATTATTATTATTATTATTATTATTATTATTAACTCTTTAAGATATCTTCACACTTTTTCTCCTTTCTGTTATCGGTTACTATCTTTAACTGTATTTCGACTTTTCTACTGCATTTTCAGTCTCAATCAATTTGATATTTTGTTTCATCAATAGATGACTTAATAATTATAGAGCATAGCATTTGTTTTTTAACCCACTTTTGCTTTCTCTCTGTCTGTTTTTTGTAACCATTTTTGTATCTATTAGACATAGATCAGGTTTATATGTCACTTTTGTGTCGGTTTTTTTTTTGTTCGCTCTCGGTTTCTATTCATTTTAGATTCTCTTGAACTCGCCTCCCTTGCACTTAATCTATCTTACTCTATCATTGTTTTGGTCGCATCGTGTTTTGTTGTACTTTTATCTCTATTCACTTTATTTGTCTATCGTTGTATTCCTTGTATTCTCTCGTCCGTCGCCCACGCTAAAATTATCACGCCTCTTGTGAAACAATCAATTTGCCGCCATCTCCCCAAGCTTCTCCGCAATGTGCGCGCTGATTGCCAAGCACTCAGTCAGTCACTCAGTCAGTCTGTCCATCTGTCCTGCCTGTTTGTCCTCTTCTCTTGCAGCTGTCAGTCAATTGGACTTTCAATCAGTTTGTACAAAATAGTTTTTGTTGATGTAGTAGTTGGCCTGGTAATTTGTTGTTTTTTACTGTTTGGCGAAAATGTGCAAAGCATAAAGTTGAATCTGACTTATGTAGATTATTTAGACAAATTTGTGCCACCCCACCTTCGGGTGAATAATACAAGTGTCACAAGTGCTGAAGGACATGTCGAAAGGATGTGCCTGAGACATAGTGAGAGAGAGAGATAGAGATCAACATTGCTTAAATACGTTTAAATGTCGTGTAGATGGATTAAGTTATTTGCCAAATAGATGAAAACTATGCGAGGAATGAATTAAATGCAAATTGCCAAGCACTGAATGATTTCACTGGCAATCACGATGAATAAACGTTGTCAATTTATAGATAAATTTACACTTGGCATCAGCAAACAATTTTGCCAATTTCAAAAGAAGGTAATGGCTGGCCCCAAGGCCCTATGCATACATCTAAACTATTCCCCGATTGCAGCAGTGCGCCATGGGAAATCGTCGACAGGCAGCAAGGCAGTAAGGCAGCAAGGCGAGGAGGCAAGCAGCAAGTGAGGCAAGTATCCCTGCGCTGCACTCTGATCAAATAATTTTAGAGCTCAAGGACTTTGCCTTGCTTTATGTGTGTAATTACAAACTGCTTTGCGAGGCTGCACTTACGATGCATGCTGAGGCAGCAATGCTCCCCATGCACACTTGCCACACACACACACACACACACACACACATACACACACACAGACACACGCACAAAATTACACGACATTAGCATAATGTGATTCTCAAAGCATCTGATTTGCAGAGGCAGAGCGCCAAGGCAGAGCCAGAGCCATAGTCTGGATGGCATGGCATAGCTGGATGGTTGGATGGTTTGATGCTTGGCAGTCAGGATATCGCCCGAGGGCGGTCAACTTGTTGACTTCGAGTGCAGCAAAGAGGGGGGCGAAGCAGGGGCGTGGCGGGGCAGAGCTGCTGCAGACTGGTGGGATATCAGCTGCAATGCTTCCTGCCACTTTAGCACTAAACGCTGCAAATGAGCAAGTGTCGCATTTAACCACCTCTTTGCCGCCCACGTAGCTGCCACACGTGCCACACACAGACACACACACACACATACACATAGAGTGCATGCCACCTAGGTTGCACATTGATGATGCAGTCATTCATTTTTATCAGCGAGCACAACGTAAATGCAATAAAAAGCGAAATCAACTTGCAATGCAATTTTGCACTCCAATGAGACAGCTAGACATCGAGGGAAAGATTTCCAGTGCAATGACTCAGCAGCAGAAAAAAAAGAAATACCGAATGAGAAAAGCGATTTCAATGCGAGGGCCAGAAAAAGAGAGAGAGAGAGAGAGAGAGAGAGAGAGAGAGAGAGCAAGTGAGCGAGTGAACGGGAGGGAAAAGAAAACCACAAAAAACGTCGACAAAAATTTGAGATTCATTAACAAAGCAAATTGTTGCTCTGATTAAATTTAATATTTAATTTTAATTACAATCTATGATTAACGCCTTCGCAGCAAACATATACAACAACAATAACAGCAACAAGTGTGGCCACAGTCGTTTGATTAATAATATCAAATTATTGCGTTTGTCATGCCATCCTCACACACGTATTAAAAACATAGCATACATTTCAGCGCCACAACAAAACAATTTAAAGCCACATTCGGCTTTGGTTTGCTTCTCTTTGTTGTTGTTACTCTAGTTATGCCTGTGTGTGTGTGTATGTAAATTAACTATTTAAAATTCGGGGCGCTAATTAAGTAAGCTAAACAAACACGCTCAAAGCTAATGATTCCCAACTGTCAATGCGGCTGAGTAATTGATTTGCAAATTCGAACTTGTAGTAAGCTTTCCAAAACTGCCAGCAACTAAAATTATAATGTTAATAATTGCTAATATTAATAATCAAATAAAAAAAAACAAATGTTTCTTATGGCAAAATCTGATATGTTTATTTATACGTAAAACTGTATTTATAAATGTTAAAAGTTGTATTTAGTTTGTATATTTCTAATCAAATTTACAAATAATTGCAAATGTGAATATAGTTTATCTCCTTTAGTATAATTTATTGCCTTATATATTTAGTTTAAAACATAAATAAATATACAGATGTATAAATGTATTATTATATAATATATTCAATTTATTAAGCAAGTAAACAACTATGTCATGAATTTTTATTTTTGTATTCAGCAAAAAAATTGTTTCTGAAATGCAAATAAATTTCAATTAAAAGAAAATTTGGAATGCTGTGCGTATTTTTTATTAAAATGTTATGGCCAAGTAATTTAAACAATTAATGTGTGCATACTTTATAATAGCCGGAGAATGCATGATATGTATTTATTTAAGCTATGCGAGGGCACATTTCGTTTAAATTATTTACAAACGTTTGCTGTTTCTTACTTTTAATCTTTAAAACAACGCTTTTGTGTGTCGCTTAATGGCCTCAATTGGTCATAAACAAAAAAAGCTGCTAAGTGAAAGCTAGTATTTATTTTGTCTTGTTTTCGTTGTTTTTTTTGTTTTAATTATTTCTTTAAGGATTTTTTCACAATGACTTTACGTTAAGTTTTAAATCTGTTGTTTCTTATTTCGCAAGTTTATAGCAACTATTAATGGCCCAATTGGCAATGAAAAAATAACTGCAATTTCTGAGATTTCTTTTAAAACATATTTATATATTTTTATTTTCGTCGAGTGACCGTTAAGTGTGCATTATCATTAGTAATGTGGTCGTTAAGTGCAAAAGTAATGGCCCTTAAACGAGGTAAGTGTGCATTTCATATTATTATTAAGGATAGTAACGAACATTGTGCTGTATGCATTTTGCTCCTTTCAAAGTGAGTCAATGTCATTTTTCGATCCTTTCTCGATAAAACAAAATGTAATTTTCCGGCTGGCATTGCAAAAGCCAAATGCAAAAGGCTAAATAGTAGTCAACATTGTTGCGAGTAATGAATGCGAGTGCTCGGATCGACTCGACTCGACTCGACTCGACAACGGATCCGGATTTGGATTCGGAATCAGAATCTGACTCAGAGTCAGAGTCAGAGTCAGATACGGATACGAATTCAATGGCTGACTGGAGATGGTGTTGCACCTTTGCTCTGCTCCCTTTTAGCCATAAAACTTTGCTACACGTATCGTGCGGTGGCATTTATTGTGCTGCCTGCCACAATGTTGTTGTGGTTGTTGCTGCTGCTGCTGTTGCTGCTGCTGTTAGTGAGATTCATTTGGTATTTCAATGGCGCGTTCGTCAATTCCGTTAGTCAATGCCTGCCAAAAATGCTGCCGCATCATACAAAACTCATTTGCAATGCAACCAACCGGCTGTGGCAAGTGGTAACTGGAGACTGAACTTGTGCGTGTGGCTAAAGCCCGTTTTCCGGGCGCATTGCAGATTTGCTTTTGGGGGCAACAATTTTTGTATTTCCTTTTTTTCGTTGTTGTTGTTGTTGTTTGTTGCTGCTGTTCTCTTGTTGGTTGTTGCTCTGATTGCACTCGCTGTGGCAGGCAGCAATCTATCTCCATCTATTGCGATTGTCTGTGCGATGCCACCTACGTCTTTGTTTGCCCTTTCATCTGCATATTTCTCTCTATTTCACTCACACTCACACACACACACTCTATCTCTCTCTCTGTCTCTTGCTTTGTCTGCGAGTGGCATGCTGCATAATTTACCGTTCGAGTCAATACTGTTTTCCCAACTTTAATTAAATTTGCGCTCCTGAGCGTTTGCCAATATGCTCTCTGTAATGTTTGCCAATATGCGTATGTATGAATGTCTGTCTGCGAGTATGTGTGTGTGTGTCGGTCTCCCTCTCTCTCCCTCGCGCTTCCTCACTTTCTATTTGGCTTGCTGCCATCGTTGAAGCTTCGTTCGCCGTTTGGACCACACGTTGCACCTTGGTCCAAAATTGCCAACAAATCGCTGAAACTTTGTTGCACACAACAGCAGTAAAAATTACTGAAGTCGCGTGACCAACAGCCAGCTGTTGTTCGGAGGCGCCACCAGCTGTGGCACTGGCCGTGGCTGTGGCAGCTCCATCGCCTCAAGGCGTTTATCGGTTAATTGACATCGACACGGTCTCGGCAGGTGTGTTGGTGTTTGTGTGTGTGTGCGTACGTGGGGCAAGCAGCTGCCGTTTGTTGCT